>CM053404.1:22959511-23047901 GCA_028644305.1 Xerus rutilus
CCGCCCGGCTTGGCCTTGGACTTATGATCCTCCTACCTCATCCTCTTGAATATCTGACATGGGCCACCACGCCCAACTTCCAACCAACTTTTCTGTAGTGTACTGCATCACTACCATTTCTGGGGATCATGGATCAGCAACTGGAGCTACATTACAGAACAGCAGCCATTTCCAACAAATTTTATCTACTGTCAGACTCATACTATTAAAAGTTCATTTTTAGCTGGTCACAGTGGTGCATGCCTGGAATTCCAGCAATTTGGGAGGCTGAGATGGGAGGATCACAAGTTCAAGACCAGCCTCAGCAACTTAGCAAGCAAGGTCCTAAGCAACATAGTGAGACTCTGTCTCAAAAAAGAAAAAAAAAGTTGAGGATGTGGCTGGCTCAGTGGTTAAATGGTTAAGTGCCCCTGACACCCCCCAAAATGTTGTTTCATTCACACTCCCCCCCAGGAAGATCCTGTATACCCTGGATGACCCCCTTTGGCCCTGACCTTGCCACAAAGCAAGTGTATAATCCGGACTTCTTAGAAGACAGGTAGATTACCCTAGTCTTGCTGGATTGGCTGACGTCCTTTTTAGCTCAAGGCACAGCAATTTCCTCCCTGGCAGGCAAGGTTCCTGCTCCAAGCTGCCAGTTCCCAGGTATCCCCTGCCAGCAGCAATTCCCTAGAGTTGCCGGTAAGACTAAGGGCAGAAGGGGGTACTCTAGCCCTGCCCACCACTTGTTCCCTATCAGAGGAAGAGGAGTTGACAGGAAGGGAGCTGACCCCTGGAGTGGGCTATAGGGCCGACCAAGGGCTAAAGGGCCTTCTGGACAGGCAGCAAAGGCCTGAAAAGGACTTCTCTTCCTTTCCCTGGGGCCCAGGGAAGGCTGGCAGGAAGAAGTGCCTAAGTAGCAGGCATCTAGTATGGGGGTGGCCAGACAGGGAGGTCCCCAGGGTTGCAGCTATCAGCCGGAGACCAGGCTCCAGGAAGGAAGGAAGGGCAACTCTGGCTGAGGCCAAGATAAGGAGGGGACTGTGTTCAGCACAATGGGCTCCCACAAGACTGGGAGGCCCCAAGTCAGATTTTGCCCCAACCTGGCCCTCTGTCTGTTCACACAGCCCATGTAAATATTTACTGCTGTTTATATTCCTGGTCCACTGGGTCCTCTTTGAGGACTTTACCTATGACCTTCTGATTTATGTGCTCTAGACCATGCCTGCCCTTAAACCTAGAGGCCCTGGACTCAACCAGCAAGGGTTATGGGCATTGTTTTCTCTCATACAATCCACAGGGACAGCCCCTCTGGACAAAACTGTGCTCTTGTCCCAGTCTTGGAACATTGGAGAACTTACGGGGCCCGGTCATGGGTGAGGCCATTCTGCCGCTGAGGGTTGATCTGAGGGTTGATTGGCGGAAGGACAGGTTTGCTGTTGATCTCGAGTCCTCTCCTCAGGGTCTCCCGGATCTGCTCTGTGTCTGCAACCAGATCATTAAGTTGGCTGAGGGCCCTCTGCACTTCCCAAACCCCCACCCAGGCCCTGAAACCTAGTTCAAGAGATGTTTTGGGGAAAGGCCACCATGCTCGCCAGTCCTGAGCCTACTTTAAGCATCTAGACATGAGAGCTGAGTGACGGCAGATTGTGAGGAGATGGGGCAGATGAGGCGCCATGCTCTCAAGAAGCTCTGGGTCTCAGGAGCACCAAGCTCGTAGAAGACAAGAGGTAATCTCTGACTCCAGAAAGGCACTCACCATTGTCCTTTTTCTTCCTGCAACTTAGGTCTTAAGTTTACCTTTAACATGGCTGCAGGCAGTGACTGACTGCCAAGGCCTTTGCCACTGTCCTTGATCACCAGAGATTCTGCCTGCTAAAACAGATGCCGGCAAAGTCTGGAAGTGCTGTGCCATGAACTGGCAGGTGCCTTCTACACTTGTTTCTGGGTTTTGAGTGGTCTGGCCCTGCTGCTCTTTTGCCTTGGGCCTGGGTCAGTGGGCTACTGAGATCATCTCCCCATCTTGGCCTATCCCAGGGAACTCTGTCTCTCCATGGAACTAGCAAGGATGGTGAGGTGAAAAAGGAGTTCTTTGGTGTGATTATTTCTCTGCAAGGTGCTTTAATGGTCTTTGGGTTGAAGTTTACTAGTTTCATCCCCTATATAAGATTTATCTCTGTACACTGTAAACAATTCAAAAAAGGAAATTAAAATTGGTTGCTTACTTAAGAGTGGGAGGATAGGATTACTGACTTTTCTGTTTGACTTGTTACTATGACATGGGTTACCTTTACAATTAAAAAAATGCCAGGAGTGGTGGCACACACCTGTAATCCCAGTAGCTCAGGAAGCTGAGGCAGGAGAATTGCAAGTTCAAAGCCAGCCTCAGCAACTTAGAGAGGCTCTGAGCAACTTAGCAAGCCCTGTCTCAAAATAAAAAGTAAAAAGGGCTGTGGTTCAGTGGTTAAGCACCCTTGGGTTTAATTCCTGGCACCATACACACACACACACAATAAAAAGCCAATAATGATTGAAATTGTACATAAGAGTATGAATCCCTTCTTAAATTACTTTTGTCAAAAGCAATAAAATTATTCTAGTAACTGAATGGGCTTGACACACCATTAGAACAAATAAGATGGAAAGGCAGTGTCAAATGTTTGTACTAGGGTTTAACTTTCTCTTTTCAGAATGATAAAAATTTTTATAAGTCTCATATATGTAGGAGTTGGGGTGTAGGTCAGTGATAGAACACATGCTTAGCATGCACAAGGTCCTGGATTCCATCCCTAGCACCCAAGAATAAATAAATCACACATACAGATATTTTATTCAGGGTTATAGACATCTTATTCTTCAATTAAAAAAAAAAGATGAAGGGATTGAGAAAGGAAGTAGACAAAAAGCTGCAAATGTATATGTAAGTGGCCATTTTCCTTTGGAGCTAGCTAGGGATGCCTTTTACTAAAAACCACAACTGTTTCTGTAGCCAAGACCAGCATGGGGAGCTTTCAACAACACAGCCACATCCTCCTTCTCAAGACCTCACCAGGAAGGCAGTGGGTGCAGGGTGCCCTTTAGACCGCCTCTATAGGACAGTGGTGTATGGGTCACTGAGAGTTGGCCTCACATTCAGATTTCTCTCTTCAAAGGCCTGGTTGGGCCTGAAGACAGTGATCTCGGGTCTGGCATAGCCTTCAGGCCAGATCTGGGCCCTGTGTCAATTCTGTGGGTGGCCTGCGCTTGTTCTCTTGTGCTTGGGTGGACTGTGGACTTTTCCTGTAACTGTTCTGTGGCTTCCACTCACCTCTATGACCTCAGATCGCAAAGGGTATATTAAAAAACACAATAGACCCTGCTGGTGGTGCATTTGAAGTACATACAGGAAATTAAGCTTCTCTAATTCCCCCTTGCTGGAAGACTTCACTTATTGTTTAAGTCAGGCCGGGAATAAACCATTGAACAGGCTGTTGAGTTGGAGACCTATCCTAGAGAGCCTGAAAATACAGCATGAAATGGAAGGGGGGAGGCAGGGTGGACACTCCTACCTTTGCCAGAGAGCCGTCGGGGCTGTGTGCCAATGCAGATGCTCCGGCTGTCTTCATCGTCCTCAGGGGGCCGGCTCAGATCATCCCAGGCACACTTGGCACTGACACCGCTCAGGTTGGAGCCGTCTGTCTCGATGCCTTTGTCAACTCTCTCCTGCTTGAAAAGAACCAAAGAGCCAGAGTTCCTTCAGAGAACTGTGGCCCACTGTCACTACTACCCTCCCAGCTACCACCCTTACAGTAAGTACTGAGATTATGTAGGTGCTGAGCATGGACAGCTGCTATTAAGAGCAAGGTCTCTGATCTTGTCTGCTCTGGTTATAGATGATGGGTTTTGCCAGACACTGGATTCTTCCAGGGACCTGTGGATTAGGAGAAACCAGGGCAGCTTCTCTACCATTAACCTTCCAACCTAACAGTCTTCATACCTCTTTCACAGCCCCAACTCTGTCTGCCACATGCTGGCCCACAGAGCTGATAAAGCAGAGACAGGACCTTTCTCCCTGAGAAAATATATAATCCCTCCTCTTCTTCCTGGCCCTCTAGGAAGAACCCCCCAGTCACTGCTACAGGCAGGGTGGAAGTCGGCCATTGGCATGGGTGGTGTGGCAGTACACCTGCAGTTCCCCCTTCCAACAACTAGAGGGGGCGCTCACCCTAGAGCATAAGGACTGTCCTAGCTGCTGGCTAACTTGTTTGGCCAAGGGCTCTGGATGGAGTTTCTTTTCCA
Source organism: Xerus rutilus (assembly GCA_028644305.1). Lineage (NCBI taxonomy): Eukaryota > Metazoa > Chordata > Mammalia > Rodentia > Sciuridae > Xerus > Xerus rutilus. The sequence continues at coordinate 22,963,769 of CM053404.1, forward strand.
CTCCTTAGGCTGATATTGGGGCATGGAGGGCAGTGACCATTTGCAGATTCCCTAGAGGCCCTATTCTGTGCAGGCGTTGGCACAGCTTAGTTCAAACACTTTCCAAATGGCCTCAAGGAAGAGGTATACTCAAAACAACTCTGGATTTTCCGGTACAATATAGTTCTGTGATGCTGGGCTTAGATCAAGGATCATCTGAGAGGCTTTAGCAACATTGCCTGCAAACAGCCATACAGGCCAAATAAATCTCTTTGTGATTCAGTACCTCAACAAGAAGCTACATTTCCCTATCTGCCTGTCCCTTGCCCAGGGCTCCAAAATGGCTTGCTGATCAGCCAGGGAGCCTATCTAGAGGAAGCATAGGCTTCCTTATTGCTTAGGACCAGTAACAGGTGGCTTCTTTCCCATTAATCACTTTTTGCTTCCTTTTCATGATACCACAGCCTGGGCAAAGCTGGGGATTCTGAGCAGGGCAACAGCTCTATAAGCTTTACGCAGGGAGCAAGGGGCATGTGAGTCCTGGTTTGTTCAGGGGACAACCTGTGGCCTTGCCTGTGCCTCTCCCTCTTCACTGGCTGCCCTGAGGCCCTCACCTAGGCCAAGAGCTGAAAACAGACACCTCATGTCTTCACTAGTCCAGCCTACTTACTTTATAAGTAAAAAGAAAGAAGTAAGACCCAGAGCCAGGCGCTATGGTATACACCTGTAATCCTAGTGACTCTGCAGACTGAGGCAGGAGGATTCCAAATTCAGGCCAGCCTCATCAAAATAAAAAATAAGCTGGGCACAGGGGCACATGCCTGTAATCCCAGCACTTTGGGAGGCTGAGATAGGAGAATTGTGAGTTCAAAACCAGCCTCAGCAACGGTGAGGCGCTAAGCAACTCGGTGATATCCTGTCTCTAAATTTAAAAAAGCACAAAATAGGGCTGGGGATGTGGCTCAGTGGTCAAGTACCCCAGAGTTCAATCAACGGTACCTGCCCAAAATAAAAAACTAAAAATAAATAAATAAATAAAAATAAGAAGGGATGGGGATGGTAGTGGTAGTGTCCCTGGGTTCATCTCCAGCACCAGGATCAGGGAGAAACAGAGAAGTTAAGTGATTTGTTTAGGTACACAGCTGCTTAGTAGTAGAACTTAGATCAAAGCAACATAAGCCAGCTCTCAAATGAATTGATGGTGAGCAGTTCCCAGAGATGCATAAGCAAATATGAGGAGTTCATATTTGATGCACAGGGCCACCAGAAAAGCAAGCTGTACTTTCCCCCATGGGCTCCTGCTTGCTGGTCTCAGGGAGCCTGCAGACTTGGGAGACCTATTTTCAGCACGTAGACAAAGGATGGTTCGTGCACCCTACCAGTTCAAGGGACCAAGTCTTTCTGAGTATTTGGCACTTACAACAGGGGCCAAACAGCAGCCCAAAGTGCCCTTTCCTGGATCCCATTTAGCTGCTGAATAAGGGCTTAGGGAAGCATAGCCTTTAATGGTTCCTAGCTCTTGCTTAGGCAGAAGCTACAATGAAACCAAGTTTAAAGTAGAGATAACAGAGGATCCTGGCAGCAATTTGAAAATTTCAGTATTAAAAGCACCAGGAAAATGGAGGAGCATCATTTGTGAATGAAGAGGATTTAGCCCTGAAACTCACAGGTCTGCAGTGAAGAAACCAGGGACTGAATGTTACATGTCCACCTGCCACCTCTCCCCAACCCTACCTCCTGGGTGCAGCCTGTGGCCTGCTCGAACTTTGCAGAAGCATAAAAGGTTTAGAGATGGAAATGACCAGCAAATGATCTTGAATGAGCAAAAGAAACCAGATTCAACATAGGCACATGGTCAGCTGCCTGCTGCTAGTGCTCCTCCTGAGCAGCCCACAGGAAAGGCAATGATGTTCTTGCAACTTTTCAAAATTCATCTACATGCCAAAGGAGTACTTTGTATAATCAAAGATGACACTGACACTGTCCACGGGCCACAGTGATGGGCAGTCGCAGGACTGTGTGTCTAAAGAACCCTTCACACATCAAGGAGTGTCAATCTACCCAGGAATGGTTGGAAAATGTGTCAGGAAGGACAAGATCATTAGATCATTTAGCATTCACCTCACAGCTGAGTATGTGGTATCACCTGTGGTACTGTCTGTTACAAGGTTGGGGTGGCCACAGGGTGGCTCCTTGAAAGAAAGTCTGTGTTCTTTTAGGAAGGGAAAGTGGGGCAATGAATCCTGGATGAGGAGGCAATATCCACTAATCTTCTTTTGTTGCTGATGATCTAATTTTAAAAAGTTTATATATAATTTACATTCAATAAAATGCATCCATTTTAAATGCAAAAATATGTGTGTCTGAGACACTCTTTTCTGTGCTGAAGTCTCTGCCCTCTTATGTGTACTACAGAATTCAGGGCACAAGTTCCAAATCATGTTGTATTTCTACTCACTCACACATAAAGCTCCTCCATTTTCCCAGGATGAAAGCCAGTGTTATTTGGAAGAGGCCTAGGCACAATGTGCTAGCAAGGTTTTCCTCACTCAAGACATACTTGCAGATGTGGATCGATCTCAAATATGGTCTCTCCCCTCCGCATGTCAGTTATCAGCCAGGGGCCACCAGCGCTGTGGATAAGAAAAGGGAAAACAATGATAACTGTGGGTCTGGGGCTGACAGGCTAGGCCAAGAGCCTGCCCTGTTTGTTGCCCCAGGTCTAGAACACAGAGGAGTACTTTGTGATCAGGGACCATTAGAGTAAGTGCCTGAAACACAATGCAAAGAAAAGCAGTCGCATGTGGGGTGAAGGAGGGACTCTCATGGAGAGAGCCAGACCTCATCTCATGGGTGCAGGTACTCACACAGGCACCGTCCGCAGCAGTTCCAGGATGCCCTGCCCATTCCACTGCTGGGCTGAATGTAGCTCCTCAGTGCAGACACCAACAATCTGAGGCCAGGGACAAGATACCATTGGGTGTTAGTGACCATCCTTCCTGGAAGGTCAACCACCTAGGCTCTCTCGGTGGAACTTAAAATGGGGACCCACAGGTGGGATCAGTGCTCCTGGGCTTGTCTGTCCATAATAGAAGGTTCCCTTAGTAGGGAGTAGCTGTCTGGCTAGAAGATGGCTGAGTCCACAGCTAAGCCCCGAGGCTTGACCCTTGCCCTTGTGTGACAGATCAGGTGTCTGGGAGACACAAGGTCTAGCTCTCAGTTGCAGAGGAGAAAACCAGGGCCTGAGCCAACTCAGGATGGGTCCTTAGGCTGTGTCTCTGGAAGGAAGGGAAGGTCAGGGAGATGTTCCTACAGCCATTGAACCTTTGCGTGAATCTCTAGAAAACCAACTGAACCTTCACATAGACTCTATCATAATCAAAAAGCAAGCACTGGCGGCAGCTGGGGAGATTCACACTCCTGAGAAAATGTGAGGCCAGCCTGAGCTGGCTTCCTACTCAGAAATCCTGTACCTGTGACTGGGTCCTCATAAGCTCACAAGATTCTCTCACTGGGTCCCTCTTGACTACAGCCTTTCTCTCCCACTCTGATGGCCCTTCCCCTACCCCTCTCATCTCAGAGTGTGAAATAGGACCAAGTGAATTTACCTAACAGACACATCAGAGGGAGGAGACCAATGTGAATTTCCTGCTTCCTTTACTCCCCTCAGGTCTCCCTCTATCTTCCAGGACTTTTCTCACAGGAAAGACTCTAACATCCAAAGGCACCTCACCTGGAGGAAGGTAACTACCCCAAAGGGTGTCTGCACAGGCTGCATCTGTGGGTCCTCTGTCAGCAGCATGTGCTGAATTCTTGACTCACTGTTGTCCAAAGGGCTATGCCAAGATACGTGGTCCCCACTGCAGAAAGTGTTCTCTGTGGAGAAACAAGAGGATCCTCAGTATTTGCATCCAGGCCTGGAATCTGACCTGGACCTTAGAAGCCAAGGCTGGGAGGCTCTCCAATCTCTTGGAGTTATGGTTTGGATAGGAGGTATTCCCCAAAAGCTCTTGTGTAAATGCAGGAATGTTGAGAGGTAAGACGATTGGTCTGTGAGAGCTATAACATTACCAGTCATCCAAGCTTTTTTTTTTTTTTTTTTTGATGTTTTTTAGTTGTAGACAGATACAATACCTTTATCTTATTTATGTGGTGCTGAGGATAGAACTCAGTGCCTCACACGTGCCAGGCAAGCGCTCTACCACTGAGCCACAACCTCAGGCCCCCATCCAAGTTTGAATGGACTAACTGGTTGGTAACTGTAGGCAGGTGAGGCATGGCTGGAGGAGGCGGGTGACTGAGAGTGTGGCCTGAAAGGGTTCGTCTTTCCTATGGCCCCTTCCGCCACCTCTCTCTCTCTACTTCTTGGCCATCAAGAATGGAGCAGCTTTCCCCCAAGATGCTCTTCTGCCATGATGCCCTGTCTTACTTTGGGCCTAGAGCAATGGAGTCAGCCCATCATGGTCTGAACCTCTGAAGCTGTGGGCCCAAATAAACTTTTCCTCCTCTAAGCTGTCCTTGTCAGGTATTTTGGTCATAGCAATAAAAAGCTAACATACCTGGGGGTAGCCCCCTGGGGAAAGGGAGAAGCATTCCCTTTGGATGGAAATGAAAAGTTTGTTGATATTTCCAAAACATCCTGCTTGCCCATTCTGTTGGCCTTCAGTGTAAAAGGACAGGCTGCTAGCATTGATGCTCACTTGGCCTGGGAGAGTCAAAGACCCCTAGCATCTGTGGTCCTTCCCAAGAACCCTCATTCATGAGGGAGACAGCAGCCATGATCCTGTCTGCCAAAAAAGAATGAAGTGCTTTCCTGTGGGGTCATCTAGCTAGCATGTCTTTCTCCTTGAAAAAATAGACCATGATTTCTGCGCTGCTAAAACGGGGCTCAGAAGGGAACATCCATCCTGGAGGGTCTTTAAGACTGGGAACAGTTCCCCACAGGCAGGCCGATTTGGGTATTTCTGAGGAACACTGGAGGCTTCTAGGAAATGAAGGTTTGGATAGTACTTCACATACCTTGACAGAGCATATAGGCTGGAAACGCAGCTGCTTCCATAAGGACAGAGCTACCTCATAGCCTCGCCATTGCACCTCACACCTGTCTATTAAGTGCCCCACACCCCCGACACTTACCCTGGGTACTCAAGACACACTGCATTCACCAGCCCATGTGCATCCCTTCCATTTTTTCTTTAACATAAATTGAAGTACACTATTTTTGCATGTTTCTTTCTTTCTTTCTTTTTGGTACTGAGGATTAAACTCAGGGTACTTGACCACTGAACCACATCCTCAGCCCTATTTTGTGTTTTATGTAGAGACAGGGTCTCACTGAGTTGCTTAGCACCTCACCATTGCTGAGGCTGGCTTTGAACTTGCGATTCTCCTGTCTCAGCCTCCCAAAGTGCTGGGATTACAGGCTTGCACCACCGTGCCCGGCTATATTTATTTATTTTAAAATTCACTTCATATGAGCATACGAGTGCCACCTCATTAAGTGGCTATGTCATAGTTCATTGTGGTCTAGCATTTATGATGTAGAAATGAGAACCGCTGAGATCTCTTACAGATGCCAAATGTTTTCTCTGATTAGGGATGCTGATCCATATGGGAGTGTGGGTGGGAGCATGGGAGAAATGGAGGAACTTTGGATAGGGCAAAGGGGAGGGTGGGGATGGGATGGGGCATGGGAGTAGGAAAGATGGTGGAATGAGATGGACATCATTACCTTAGGTACATGTATGAAGACATGAATGGTGTGACTGTACTTTGGGTACAACCAGAGAAATGAAAAATTGTGCTCTATATGTGTATTGTGAATTGAAATGTATTCTGCTGTGTTTAAAAGAATAAAAAAGAAAAAAAGAAAAGAAAAAGAAAAAGCCAATGCAATGTTGAAGAAAGAAAAAAAAATTATGTTAAGGCAGATATTCCCTCCCCCACCACCAGTCTAAAGGTTCCCAGAGAAGCCAGAACACTTCTGCTCTCACTCGTCTTGGTCTAACTAAATACTAATTCCCTCCTCTGCCAGATAATGTTACATAACCATCTTTCTTATCTAAGACACAAGCTCAGGTTGTTGTCCTAGCCTCTACAGCTTTCATTCAGGAGGAAGAAGGAAGACTCCATAGCAAAGGGGAGAGAAGGCATAGCTCCAGGCAAAGCCAAGGACAAAACTCCAAACTTCCTGACTCTTGCTAGCTTAACCTGTAGATTCCCTCACATGTTCTACAAATAAACAGCAGCAGCAGCAACAACAATTTACAAAACGCACACACACACACAGCCCAGGTCTAGATGACTTCACTGGTTAAGTTCCACCAAACAGAGAGGAATTAATACCAATTCTTCCCACACTCTCCCAAAAAATAAAAAACATTTCCAGTCCATCCTATGAAGCCAATATTATTCTGATACCAAAACCAAACAAAAAAAGAGTCATAGAAGGGGGATGGAGTTGTGGCTCAGTGGTAGAGTGCTTGCCTGGCATGTGTGAGGCAGTGGGCTTGATACTTAGCAATGCATGTAAATAAATAAAATAAATATCCATTAACAACTTAAAAAAATCACAAGAAAAAAACACCAAAACAATTCATAGACCCAATTCCTTTATTTATATGGAAACAAAAATCTTTAATAGCTGGGCGTGGTGGCACACACCTGTAATCCCAGCACTTTGGGAGGCTGAGACAGGAGAATTGCAAGTTCAAAGCCAGCCTCAGTGAGAGCAAGGTGCTAAGCAACTCTGTGAGACTCTATCTTTTTATTTATTTATTTTTTAGTTGTAGGTGGACAGGATATCTTTATTTTATTTGTATGTGGTGCTGAGGATCAAATCCAGTGCCTCACATGTGGTAGGCGAGCACGCTACCACTGCGCCATAACCCCAGTCCCAGCAGTGAGACCCTGTCTCTAAATAAAACACAAAATAGGGCTGGGGATGTGGCTCAGTGGTCAAGTGCCCCTGAGTTCAATTCTCGGTACCCGCCCCCCGCCAAAAAAAATCTTCAATAAAAAACACCAGCAACTTGAACCTAGAAACATACAAAAAGAGTTATATTCAATGACTAGAAATGCAAGGTTGGTTTAACATAAGAAAATCAATATGAGTATGTCTGTAAGCCCAGCAACTTGGGAGGCTAAGGCTGGAGGATCACAAGCTCAAGGTCAGCTGGGACAACTTAGCAAGATCTTGTCTCAAAATAAAAAATAAAAAGGGCTATATACCACTGAGGATATAGCTCAGTGGTAGAATGCTCCCTATTCAATCTCCAGTAAGACACACACATGTGTACACACACACAAAAGAAAGAAAAGGGGCTGGGGTTATGGCGCAGTGGTAGAGTGCTCGCCTAGCACGCAGGAGGCACTGGGTTCGATCCTCAGCACCACATAAAAATAAAATAAAGCTATAAAAAAAAAAAAAAAAAGAAAAAGAAAATCAAGGAGCTGGGTGCAGTGGTGCATGCCTGTAATCCCAGCACTTTGGGAGGCTGAGACAGGAGAATCACGAGTTCAAAGCCAGCCTCAGCAATGGCGAGGGGCTAAGCAACTCAGTTGAGACCCTGTCTCTAAATAAAACACAAAGTAGGGCTGGAGATGTGTCAGTACTCCTGAGTTCAACCCCCCCCCCCACCAAAAAAAAAAAAAAAAAAAAGGAAAGAAAAAGAAAATCAATATAATATATCAATAGAATAAAGGTTAAAAAAAAAACCACACATAATCATCTCAAAAGACACACAGAAAGCATTTGTTACAATCTAACACCTTTTCATGATAAAAATACTCAAACTAGGAATAGATGGAACTTCTTCAACCTGATAAAGGGCATCTACAAAACACCTGCAGCTAACATCATGCTTCATGGTGAATGACTGATTACTTCTAAGATCAGGGACAAGCCAGAGATGTCCACTCTCATCAATTCCATTCAGCATTGTATTAGAGGCTCTAGCCTGGACAACTGGAAAAGAAAAAGAGAGAAAATGCATCCAGATTGGAAAAGAAATAAAACTGCCTCTATTCTATAACTCTTGTATATAGAAAACCTATCTACTGAAAAACTATTAGAACTAATAAATGAGTTTAGAAAGATTGCAAGGTACAAAAGCAATATGCAAAAAATTACCTGTATGTCTATACATTAGCAATCTGAACATGAACAATCTGAAAATGAAATTAAAAAAGCAATTCCTTCACATCACCATCAAAAAGAACACAATACTCAGAAATAAATTTAACAAATGAAGTGAAAACTACAAAAGTGAAAGCTACAAAACATTTTTGGAAGAAATTAGACAAGACCTACATAAATGTCATGGATCAGAAGACTTAATGTTGTTAAGATGGCGGTATTCCTCAAATTGAGCTATAGATTCAACAGGATCCCTATTAAAAAGTCAGGTGCATTTGTGGCTGAAATCCACAAGCTGATTTTAAAATTTACATGGAAATACAAGAGACTCTGAATCACAAGAGACTCTGAATAAATGAATAAACAAATAAATAATTTTAATTAAAAAAATTTTTTAAAAAATCTTGAGATGGGGGTCTTACTATGTTGCCTGGCTGGCCTTGAACTTCTGGACCCTTACTTTGGCCTTTTAATTAATGGGATTATAGGTGCATGCTACTGCATTTGACTGCCCCCAAATTCTTGAAAAAACAAAGTTGCTCTTCTCAATCTAATTATTATTGGCACACATGTGTGGTGTTAGGGATCAAATCCAGGGCCTTATGCAGTCTAGGTAAGTACTCGACCACACAGATACATCCCCAGCTCAGTTTTTCCAGTTTTAAAACTTGCTATAAAGTCATATTAATCACATTAGTGTGGTACTGGCCTAATAACAGGCATTTGATCAATGTAATAGAATTGTGAGTTCAGAATAAAATTTCGCATCTATGGCCATTAATTTTTTTAAAACTTTATTTTTATGTGATGCTGATGATAGAACCCAGTGCTCACATGTGATAGGCAAGCACTCCACCACTGAACTACAACCTCAGCCCCTAGGGCCATTAATTTTTGACAAGGTTATCAAAACAATTCAATGGAGGAAAAAACAGTCATTTCAGCAAATGGAGCTAGAACAGCAGGATATTCACATGCAAGACTCAAATTGGATCCTTTCCTTTTATCATTAACAAAAATTGATTCAAAATGGATCACAGACTTAACTACAATAGCTAAAACTATAAAACCCTTAGGAAAAAGCATAATAGTAAATCTTATTTGGATTAGGCAATGATTTCTTAGCTATAATACCAAAAGCACAAGCAACAAAGGACAGATAAATTGGACTTCATTAAAATTAAAACCTTTTTGCTGGGTGCGGTAGCACATGCCTGTAAATCCCAGAAGCTCCAGAGGCTGAGGCAGGAGGATCATGAGTTCAAAGCCAGCCTCAGCAACTTAGCAAAGCCCTAAGCAACTTAGCAAGACCCTGTCTCTAAATAAAATATAAAAGAGGGCTGGAGGGGCTGGGGCTGTAGCTCAGTGGCAGAATGCTTGCCTAGCATGTGTGCGGCACTGGGTTCAATTCTTAGCACTTCATTAAAAAATAAAATAAAGTAAAAGCATTCTGTCCATCTACAACTACAAAAAATTTAAAAAGAAGAAAGGTGGGGGGGCTGGAGATGTGGCTCAGTGTGGTACCAGGGGATTGAACTCAGGGGCATTCAACCACTGAGCCACATCTCCAGCCCTACTTTATATTTTATTCAGAGACAGGGTCTCACTGAGTTGCTTAGCACTTTGTGGTTGCTAAGTCTAGCTTTGAACTCATGATCCTCCTGCCTCAGCTCCCAAGCCACTGGGATTACAGGTGTGTGCTACCGCACCCAGCTGGCTTCTACTTTACACTTTTTAGAACAGCAATTATAAACAACAAAAACAAACCCAGAAAAAACAAGTATTGGTGAAGAAATGGAAAAACTGAAACACTTGTGCACTGCTGGTGGTAATGTAAAATGGTGTAGTTACTACAGAAAGCATTATGGCAGTTCCTCAAACATTTAAAAATAGATTTATCATATGATCCAGCAATTCCAATTGTGGGGATATATCCAACAGAATTGAAAGCAGGGACTTGCATCAGTATTTGTATACTAATGTTCACAGCAGTATTATTCACAACAACAACAAAAATGGAAGCAACCCAATGTCCACCAACAGATAAATGGGTTAACAAAATGTAGTATTTACATAAAACGTAATATTATTCAGACTTGGAAAAGAAAGATTTTTTTTCTTTTTTGGTACTGGAGATTGAACTCAGGGGCACTCGACCACTGAGCCACATCCCCAGCCCTATTTTGTGTTTTATGTAGAGACAGGGTCTCACTGAGTTGCTTAGCGCCTCACCGTTGCTGAGGCTAGCTTTGAACACGCGATTCTCCTGTCTCAGCCTCCCTAAGTGCTGGAATTACAGGCTTGCGCCACTGCGCCCGGCTAGGAAAGGAAGGATGTTCTGACCCATGCTACAACACAGCTGAACCTTGAAAGACATCATGCTAAGTGAAATGAGTCAGACACAAGGATTAAATACTGCATGACTCTGCTTATATATGAGGTACTCAGAGTATTCAAGTGCAGAGACAAAGTAGAATGAAGATTGGCTGTGGCTGGGTGGTAACTACAGAGTTAGTGTTTAGTGGTACAGAGTTTCAGTTTGGGAAGATAAAAAAAAGTCCCGGAGGGGCTGGGATTGTGACTCAGTGGTAGAGCGCTTGCCTCGCATGCGTGAGGCACTGGGTTCGATCCTCAGCACCACATAAAAATAAAATAAAGGTATTATGTCCATCTACAACTTAAAAAATAATAATAATAAAAAAAAGTCCTGGAGATAGATACAAAACAATGTGAATATACTTACCACTACTGAACTATATACTCTTTTTCCTTTCTTTCTTTCAGTAATGGGGATTAAATCCATGGGTACCCTACCAACTGAGCTATATCTCCAGACCTTTTTATTTTTTATTTTGGGACAGCATCTTGCTAAGTTGCCCAGACTGGTCTGGAATTTGTGATCCTTCTGCCTCAGTTTCCCAAGCAGCTGGGATTATGGGAGTATGCTACCATGTGTGGATGAACTGTATACTTAAAAACAGTTAAGGTGGCAAATTCCATGTTATTCACATTTAAACATAATTTCAGAAAATGGGAGAAATATTTTCAAATCATGTCTCTGATAAGTATCCATAACATAAAGTATATTGTATCCAGAATATATAATGAGCTCTTACAATTCAATAATAAAAGACAATTCAATTTAAGATAGGCAGAAGATCTGAATAGATATTTCTTCAAAGATACACAAATAACCAGTAAGCATATAAAAAGATGTTGAATACAAAAAAGCTGGGTGTGGTGGCGCACACCTGTAATCCCAGCACTTTGGGAGGGTGACAGGAGAATCACGAGTTGAGAGCCAGCCTCAGCAACAGTGAGGCCCTAAGCAACTCAGTGAGACCCTGTCTCTAAATAAAACACAATATAGGGCCGGGGATGTGGCTCAGTGGTCAGAGTATCCCTGAGTTCAATTCCTGGTGCCAAACAATAACAACAACAACAAAAAGAGTAATAATGAGCTGATAAGAATGTGGAGAAACAGGGCTGGGGTTGTAGCTCAGTGGTAGAGCGCTTGCCTAGCATGCGTGAGGCACTGGGTTTGATCCTCAGCACCATGTATAAATAATAAATGAATAAAATAAAGATCCATCAACAACTAAAAAATATTTTTAAAAAAAGAATGTGGAGAAACAAAACTTTATATTTTGTTGGTGGAATGTAAAATGGTGGAGCTGTTTTGGAAAACAGTTTGGTGATTCCCCCAGAAGTTAAACACAGAGTCGCCATATGATCCCACAATTTTAGTCCCAAGAGAAAAGAAAACATGACTACATAAAGGCTTGTACATGAATGTTCACAGCAGCATTATTCATAATAATCCAAAAGGTAGAAATACCAAATGTTCCTCAGCTGAATGGGTAAATAAAAGATGGCATATTCATATACTGTAATATTATTTGGCAATAAAAAGGAATGGTGTATTAATACACGCTACAACATGCCAAGATAATTCAATAAAGAACAGTCTTTGTAGCAAATGGGGTGCTAGAACAGCAAGATATCCACATGCAAAAGACTCAAGTTGGATCCCTTCCTTCTACCACTTATAAAAATTGACTCAAAATGCGAAAATTGACTCTAACTACAGCAGCTAAAACTATAAAACTCTTAAGAAAACATGAGCAAATCTTCCAACTTGGGTTTAGCAATAGTTTCTTAAGACATAATGCCAGAAACACAAATAATGAAGGATAAATAAATTTAGGACTTCATCAAATTAAAACCTTTTGTGCTGAAAACAATACCATCAAAAAAGTGAAAAGAGATGCAAATCAAAATTATTACTGCTTTATACCCGTTAGAATGGTGTGAACATGAATCTTAAAAATACAACATTAAGTGAAAAAAGCCTGTCATAAGAGACAACGTGTTATGATTCCACAAATGGAGAATATCCAAATGGGCAGAACTACAGAAACAGACAGTAGATCAGTGGTTTTCTAAGGCTGGGATGGTTGAGGGGATTGGAGATGGACCAGGATGGGAGTTCTTCCTGGGGTGATGAAAATATTCTAGGGTTCATTGTGGTGATAGTTATATGGTATGTGAACCATATCTCAATAAAGCCATTATTTTTTAAAAAAGTTGTAGTAGGAAGAGGAAGGAAGTCAAGTCCCTGAAATTTCTCATTACCACCTCTCCAGCACAGCTTGGCAGAAACTTGACTGAGATACTGATAAAATGCTGAGATACTGCAGCATTTTATAGGCCCGCATAACCTGAAAATTCACCAACCAACATTTTCTTTTGTACCAGTGAGAAAAAGGCCTTTAAGACTGTCCAATGGTGTGTAGCATGTCAGTGAGGAGAGGCATAGTCCAACACCTCCCAAACTTTACACCATAACACCCACTTGGACTTCTGCTCTATCTGTGTACACCTGTACAATTGTATTTCACCCCCTAAAATTGACTCACTTTTTAAAACCTAAACAAACTTACTTTAAAAGATAACTTCATCATCACTATCCTAAATAAGGAAAGTAAATGGAAAATCAGTGTTGCTGACCATTAAGTGCAAGATAATTTGATCTAGCTAATATTGTTGCCTACCTAATGCTGTTGAAAACTGAAATAAGCAAGGAGATCAAAGAGCTGTTAAAAGATTAAAGAGTCATAAAATGAATCAACAGGAATCAAAGAACCGAGAAGGGAAGACAAACCTTACTCTTCATGTTACTGAATTCCTGTTGTCCAGTTACGAGCTAAAATCTGCTAGCTTTAAAGACAAAGTGGTAAAGTTTGGTAAACTTTGGAATTGGGAAGGCCTGGTTCCTATTTGCCTTTGTCCCTTACTAGTTTTAACTCTAGGCAACTTGCCCAACCATAATATCCTAAGCCTGTTTCCTTGTCTGTAAGCAGGAACTACTGTGCCTACTCAGCATATTTTTTACTGCCATCAGATATTCATTCCTGTGCTGAAACACAGTATGGATATTCACAAACAATGCCTTGTCACCAGAACACAGGGCTGGCCAGTCTGTAGTAACAACAAGTGGCCAGTAGGTGACACCATCGCCCCTGGTTTAAGAAACAGATGGGGCTATTCCCTTGGAGCTTCTCACATTTAACCTGATGTCTGGTCCATACACCTGAATCCAGGCTGGAATTTAGGTTAAAAACAGGGAAAAGGCTGAAAATGCTTGGAGCCATGACCTTTTATTAACCAGAATCGACACCACTCTTTAAAATGAACGTGTGCAAACCCAAACCATTTAACAAGAACGACCAAATGGTACCATGTACAGACTTTATTTGGGAAGGAGCTTAATTTCAGCAGGAGACCATAAGACAAGAAAAGGCAGTAAGGCCAAGTTGCTGCTGTAGGGCTAATACATTCCATCCTGCGCACGTGTGGTCAAGGCTTGGCACAGGTACTACTGAGTTAAGGGGGGCAGGGCAGAAAGTGTAACTTTCTGAAATTTCTAAACACAGAAATGTTTAGAGAGTAGGACACTAACAGAATCTTTCAGCAAGGGGCAGGGTCTGCTGTGGCCAAGAAATAGTCTTTCTTAACAATGAAAGAGCCTTGGTCACAGTTTTCAAGACTGGGACAAAGCTACAATGGGCTCATTCTTGAGTCCAGTCTGGTCTTTATGCCCTGGATGCTCAGCTCCATTCTGTGTGGAGCCACCGCGGGTCTCAGCACTCAGCCCCAGTGCCGCCCCAGGAAGCTCCTGGCCCTTCAGAGGGGTTTTCAAATGCTAATAACGCCTCGGTTGGAGGCCCAGCTGTCCAGCCAGGGGTTAGAGAGCTGGCTCAGTCTCCCTCTCCCTCTGGCTAAATCCTCTCACCAAGTGAGGATGAAAATCCCCGAAGCCCCTCCTGAACCACACAGCAGGTGGCCACCTGGTATCTAAAAGGCCATCCCAGGTAAGGGCATCGAGTCATTTTCCATTCCTTTTCTTCCTCTGAGCTTTGCTCCCAATTACCATGAGAAAGCTCCCTTAGCTCCCTAAGCCTGGCATTCTGCTTGGCAAGAAGCAGCAGCACTCCAGGGTGGCAAAGAGAGTAAAAAATAATAATAATAAAATTAAAAAATAAAACAAACAAACAAAATGACTAGGTATATTTCTGCCCCTTGCTTACTTGAGAAAGGTTTCCTTATTCTATGTTACATTCCCCAATAACAAAAAATTCCCTGGCAAGAACTCTTTAAAACTGTATGTGTTGGCGGGGATGGGGTATGTGTGTGTGATGGGGGATGCTGAATGGGTGTGCAGACTCACTGGCTCCTTAAATTGGCCATCAACCTGTCCCACCTCCCCTACATCCAGTTTTGGTCATGGTGGTCTGAAGTTAGACAGGTCCAGATATAATAAGTTAGCAAAGCCTAGGGAAGTAGATTGCAGAAAGCAGTTATTGTTTGCAAAATAATTAACACTGCCTTTGAAATACTAAGAAATACATTCTTCAAGAGTTCTTAATTCATCCCAACTCTAGAGAATGATGGTCTGCCTGCATCCCATAAAAGGAGAGTCCCAGCAATGTTCCACACAATGGCTTCAAAAGTAATGCCCTACCCCAACCCAATGGAAGCTAATGTCCCTTTTGAAGTTTCTTATGACTAAAGCCTAGGACCCTCAAGGAAAATGGCCCTTTCTTCCAGGTGTTCTTTCTGAGCACCCTGAGATGATCATAAGCTTTCCAGGGACAGAACAAGGCAGCAGGCACAGCTGAATCACACCAGCTATCAAGTGAGGGGCTAGCCTGCAGGAGGTTTGAGAGAGCGCGCAGGAAAATGGGAGGAGACCCAAAGTCAGGCCTGTCAGGTTTGAGGTCAAATTTCTGAACAATGACACAGCCATCTCTATCTCCCAAGAAATAGCTTCTTGCATTTTATTTTTTGTGGTGCTGAGGATCAAACCCAGGGTCTTGTATGTGCTAAACAGGCACTCTACCTCTGCGCTACACCCCAAGCTCCCTTCTTGGTGTTTAAAAATCACTGACAACAAGGGTTCAAGTATTCTCTATGAAGACCCAGAGCTGATTCCTAGGGGGACTTGGCAGTTCTTTCCCCAAATGTCAGACACACCAGATATGCCACCAGCAACATGGGCTGCTGAGAAAGAAAGGGCCAATTAGTCTGTGCCCCATCTCTGGAAATCCCAAGATGAAGCCAACACATACGAAGAATCTGGCAATAGTCCACCCCACCCTCCTTCCTAAGGAGACCCAAGCTGCTGTTGTGGCCCCTGTGGCCTGCTTAGCAGAGCTGGGTCCAGAGAAGGCGTCTCTGAAACTGGAAGAGAGCCCTTACAGAAGTTAGAATACATACACTTAGGGGCAAACAGGAGGTCTGCACAGGCCCAGCAGCCTCATGATTCCCCAGGGAAAGGGGAAGTCCAACTGAAGGTTCTATTGAATGAACTAGCCCTGGCTGAGGCAGCAGAAGAAGTTAAGTTCAGTCAGTCCTATTGGTCTCTACCCAGCACAAGTGGTCCCAAATGGGCCTCCTTACTGCCAGCACTCCATAGGCCCATCTCAATTTCTAAAGCTCAGGGGCTTTCTCCTTGCTAAGAAGAGGGGTGTGAGGTTGTATATGCCTAATCTACTTTTTTTTTTTAATATTTATTTTTTAGTTGTAGGTGGACAGAATATCTTTATTTTATTTTTATATGGTGCTGAGGATCGAACCCAGTGCCTCACGTGTGTTAGGCGAGCACACTACCACTGCGCCATAACCCCAGCCCCCTAATCTACTTTTGCCAGAAAAAGCCTACAAAGTTTTAAGGCCATGGGGTATGGGCAGCCTGATATCACTGCCACAGATTACATTTCTAGAGCTATTGACACACTCATTCAGTGCTACCCTCATTTTAGGGAAGTGGTAACCCCAGATATTGCATGGAGGGCACTGCCCTCACTGTCCAACACCCTAAGACCCAGAGCCTCCTCCAGGCAGACAATATCTCTACCTGACAGCTCTCACTCAAAGGAAGGTACAGCAGACTCTTCCTGCTGAGGAAGGTCAGTACTCACCTTTTCCTCTAGGGATCCACACAGAGCTAGTGAGCACCTCGACAGGAGCCTGCACATCCCTGAATGCCATGCCCCCCATGGTCTAGCCACAGGTAAGAGCCTTGCAATGGAGTTCTGAGGCAAAGCCACAGTAGGAACCTCCAAAAGCAGCTGAATGATGTAAACAAAGCACCAAGGAGAAAAAATTACTATGTTCTGGGTAATTCCCCTTGAACACTTACCTCCTGCAGGGAGATGAAAAGATGGGATACTCTAGAAGTTAAAGCTTTAGTTGGTCAAACCCACAGAATCTGGCACCCCTGCCTTTCTCCACACACATACACCAAGGACAAGGTACTTGGAAGAGAAGGAAATCCAGGGGTATGACTGAACAACAGCCCCGCTGCAGGGTTTCAAAGCAAATTTCTCCAAAGAAGGGCAAGACAGAAGTCTTTAAGAAAGAAAAAACAAGCCGGGCGCGGTGGCTCAAGCCTGTAATCCCAGCACTTAGGGAGGCTGAGACAGGAGAATCGCGAGTTCAAAGCCAGCCTCAGCAACAGCGAGGTGCTAAGCAACTCAGTGAGACCCTGTCTCTACATAAAACACAAAATAGGGCTGGGGATGTGCCTCAGTGGTCGAGTGCCCCTGAGTTCAATCCCCAGTACCAAAAAAAAAAAAAAAAAAAAAAAAGAAAGAAAAAACATACAAATGGAGAGGAAAAACAAAACAGCCTCTGTACATATGGTTAATGAGCTTTTGTGGCTATAAGGCAATTTTTTTTTTTTTTAATGTGATGCTGGGGATCAAACTCAAGGCTTTGTGCATGCCAGGCCAGCATTCAAGCACCAGCACTGAGTTACATCCCCAGCCCCCTAGAAAGCAAATTCTATTTTTTTTTGGTACCAGGGATTGAACTCAGGGGTACTTGACCACTGAGCCACATCCTCAGCTCTATTTTGTGTTTTACGTAGAGACAGGGTCTCACTGAGTTGCTTAGCGCCTCGCTGTTGCTGAGGCTGGCTTTGAATCGCGATTCTCCTGTCAGCCTCCCAAAGTGCTGGGATTACAGATGTGTGCCACCGCGCCCAGCTAGAAAGCAAATTCTTTTTTTTTTTTTTTTTTTAATTTTTTAAGTTGCAGATGGACACAATATCTTTATTGATTTTTATGTGGTGCTAAGGATCGAAACTAGTGACTCACGCATGCAAGGCAAGCGCTCTGCCGCTGATCTACAGCCCCAGCCCAGCAAATTCTTAATAGTTGGATGGATGGTGGTCAGTCTTAAAGTTTTTCCAACCTGATCAACTGGTAGATGCAAGAATTGTGCCCATCCCCATGCATCCTCCTTTCAAAAATTCTGAATATAGTTTTATGACTGGGAAAATTCATTTGAGTGTTTAGAGAGCTTCCTTCAACTAGTTCTGTCTGATATTAATTTGGCTAAATGTGGTTTCAAGATCCTGCAAAGGAAATGAATGTGTGGAACCGCTTGATTAAATAAAGAATGAGAAGAAACATGATCACTCTTACAAAAGTGAAAGGAAAGGTTCAGGATAACCCTTCTAAGTTTTGCCTGGCATCAAAGGAATAAAAAAGGATTAGAAAGCTAGTCAAGGGAGACTCAAAGTTGTTTCCCTACAAATTTTCTCAAAAATCTTTCACTCTCCAGCTTCCTTTCCATCCCTCAAGCCACTATCAGGAGGTAGATACAGAAGTGTAGAAAAATTCCTTTTATAATCAAAAAAGCTCAGCCGACTGGAATACTGGCAGCCGGGTCATAGCAGGGGAGGCAGGAAACTGGTGGGTGGCCAGAGACCCTGCAAGCCTCACTTAAGTCTCTAAAGTTTACAAATAAAGACACACTATGGGTCCTTGCATCCATCTTGTGTCCACACATGCAGGGCCCATACAGGACAACTCATTCTCCCCATTGTGAGGGTGGGAACCTCAACAGCCAAAAGGGCTCAGTGGGGAGTTCTCCTGGCCACAACTTATAGCTGTCCCTAATCAAATCCCACTGATGTACTCAATATGTGCCACATCTGCCCATGGCATATACAGATCCTTGAGTCCTATCTAGCAATGCTTTCATTTTTCTTTTCAAGCAGCTTTGTCTGTTTAGATACTTGTCCACGTGAGAAGGAATAATCTCCCACTGGGAGACTTGTAACCCTGCATTTAGGCAAAACCTGCCCTTGTTCCTCCCTGTCTCCTTAACCAATAGAGGGCTGCCACCTACACACAAGTCAGAATCCAAGCCACCTTGCTTTTAAAGCCAAAGGGGCTAAGGGTAAACTTACAGTCCTATGTACATTTTGACAAAAAATGTCAGGAGGTCCTTTAAAGTTTTAAAACTGAGCATATGCTTGTGCTCTTTCTACCTTTTTCCTGAAGAGACTGTGTAAATCTAGAATGAAAATCCATTTAGTTGCCAGGGACTTGTAAACCAGTACAGTCACATTAAGGTCCAAATGGCAGAATCTATTGATACTGTACTTTTGTGTGTGTGTGTGTTAGTTACTGGGGATTTAACTCAGGAGTACTCTACCACTGAGATATAACCCCAGCTCCTGGCTGCACTATTTTACATTCCCATCAACAGTGTGTGTTCAGAGTTCCAATTTCTCTACATCCTCACCAATATTTGTTATCTTTTGCATGTGTGTGTATATTTTGATAACAGCTCATAGGATGTGAGCCCAAATCAGATGATTTTGAGCTAATTAAAAAGGAGACTGGGAGATTATTCTGGGTGGCCATGACTAAATCAGATGAAAGTTCTTCAAAGGAGGACTATCCCATCCCATGTACACATCTGAGCTCCTGTCCATTGCTTGCTGTGAAGCAGTAAACTGCACTTGCAAAAAAAATGGATCAGAGGGAACCTGGAAGCAGATTCACACTAGCAGAGCCTTCAAATTTTTTAAAAAGGCAGCCTAGTGAATACCTTCAGTGTGGCCCTTGCCCACTGTGGCACTGCACAGTCTGAGCAGAGGACCTACAGGAGCTGTGCTCAGACTCCAGACTCACAGAAACTGTAAGGGCATAAATATGTGTTGCTTTAAATCACTAATTTTATGATAATTTGTTATATTGCACAGAAAACCAATATAGGAAAACTTTATTTTGGCTTAATTGTATTTATTTATTTTTTGCAGAGCTAGGGATCAAACTCAGAGCCTTATGCATACTAGTCAAGCACTCTACTACTGAGCTACATCCTCAGCCCTAATTTTATTTTATAATTCTATAAAATTTACATGGTCCCAAAGTCAAATCTCAAAACACGGGAAGGCCTGGCTTCCTGTTCTCTCCATTCATTCTGTTCCTTCTTTTTTTCTTTTTCTTTTTTGGTACTAGGGGATGGAATCCAGGGGCCTTCAACCACTGATCCACTTTTTAAATATTTTATTTAGAGATAGGGTCTTGCTGAGTTGCTTAGGGCCACGTTAAGTTGCTGAGACTGGCTTTGAACTCACAATCCTCCTGCCTCAGCCTCCCAAGGCACTAGGATTATAGGCGTGTGCCACTGTGCCCAGCCTATTCCTTCCTTTTTGCATAGGTCACCATTTAAAGAGTATTACAACTTATCCTTCTATTTAAAAATATACAGTTAAAGAAAAATATATTTGGGCTGGGGTTATGGCGCAGTGGTAGCGTGCTTACCTAGCACGCGGGAGTCACCGGGTTCGATCCTCAGCACCACACAAAATAAAATAAAGATATTCTGTCCACCTATAACTAAAAAATAAATATTAAAAAAAAAAGAAAGAAAAACATGTTTTCTTACATATATGTATATACTTTTCCCCATCCTGCTTTTATTTTTAAAGGTTGCAATGGCCATAATTTTATTTTGCTTACAATAAATCATACATTTTACTTTATATCCTTGAATGTTGAACAACTTTCTAGGCTACATGAAAAAAAAATTTTTTTTAAATTCATCTGTCACTTAAAACAACAACTCTGAAGACACTGCATAGACATTTGTGATGAGACAGTTCCAAGGGTTATCCTCATCAACATGTCATTATTACCTTCAAGTCTTTTACTCCACAGGTAGAATGATGAGTATTCATATTCCCAAACATAACTGTCTGAAGTATATTGAAATATTGTATTTATACAATTTCAGAGACAATATTGCTAACTTAAGAGTGTATTCTATTTGGATAACCAGAATGGTACATCTATGAACCATGCTGTATGAATGACAAGAAAGACTACTTAGTAAGTTCTCTGTGGCTAACTGTTGCATTAATAGCCCAAATTAATACCCTTTCTGAATTAATGCCTTGTACCTGTAACTTTATATCCCCTTCTGTAGGCGTGGCCATGGGATTTGCTTTGGTCAGTGGACCAGTAGCAAACACAGCAGAGTCTTGACAAAGCATATTTTCATTTCCACTTCTTCCTATGGACCCACAACACTGTGAGAAGATGCCAGAGCTAATTATGCAGATAGTGCTTCAATTAATAGTCATTTGTGAATATCTTTTCATATTTTTGCTCATATCTTTGAGACTCCTAGAAGTGGGATTGCTAGCATTGCTGTATCATTTTTAGCAGTTTTGCTAGGGATTGATAAATTCTCTTCCAGATAGAGTGACCTCTTTGTCCCCTCACCCCCTGCCCCAACTGGGGATTGAATCCAGGGGTTCTCTATTACTGAGTTACATCCCCAGCCCTTTCTATCTTTTTATTTTGAAACAGTGTCTCACTAAATTGCCGAGTCTGACATTAAACTTACAAACTTCCTACCTCCTTCCTTCCTTCCTACCTGTAATCCCAAGTAGCTGGGATTACAGGCATGCCCCAGTGCACCTGGCCAATAATGGCATTTTGTATCCCATCATGAATGTATGAAAGTTTCTCCAAGGCTGACTTGACACTGTCAGTCTAACAAGGGAGAAGTGGTATCTCAAGGTACTTTTCATTGCATTTCTCTTATTATGAGTGACAGGGGCCTATTTCTTTTCAGGTGTTTATGAGGCATTTCCTTGAAACATCACATTTTAACTCAGAGATCCCCAGCAATTCCCAAAAAGATAAAATCATGAAACACTGACTATAGCTGTCATCCGCCACCATTAGTGTAAGGTGAAAGTGTCACTTATTAGCACTAAATACTCTTCTTTTACCAGATCATAGGGCCAGTTACCCCAAATGTAGGTGCTTACCTGATTCCGAGACAAAACTAGATCAAGTTAAACCAGATCAAGTAATGACACTTTATTTTATTCTCTGATGCAATTTCCTTTGCTGTGTAACCTTGAACAAGTCACTTCTCTGCACTTTTTTCCCAGGTATCAAAATATGATGTGATGATACTGTCTATCTTGCAGGGTGATTTTTAGAATCAAAGAAAGCAATTAAAATACATAAAAACTGCCTTTTGTACTGCAAGTACTGGTACAAACTAAGAAAGTTGCTATTCATTTGAAAAATTTGACCGCAGGAAAATGGGGCCACTACCCACATGAAAAGGAATAATGGTCGAAGGGCCTCATAGGAACTGAGACAGACAGAGTCCAGTACTGTGGCAGAGAACACAGTCTCCTCAGGGAGCCAGAATTCTAATCTTCAGCTCAAGAAACTAACCCTCTCTTCCTGCCTTAATTTATATCAAGAAACACAGTCACAGTGTTTATGGTTGTCCTCATAGATCATCCAACTGGGTCAGACCTGGAGGGCCTGGGACAGAAAGCCCCAGAAGAGAAAGGAGGCAAGGGAACTTTTTATAGGAGGCCACACTGGAGCACACCAGAGTGGCTGCATGAATGTCAGATTAGAATTATTAGCATTATTAATTGGCTTCTGGATTTGGCAATCTAAATTCTCAAAATGACCAAGTCCACCGTCAATGCTTAAATCCACACTGACCTGGGCCAGCAACTGTCCCAACTTTGCTAGGGCAGCATTAGAGATAACAAGTTTACTGCCTCCCCAGGCCTATCCATGTTAGGAAATGCTCCCATATCCAGGTGAATAGTTAACAACTTTCTAGTTAAATCCTATTAACAAGAAAAGAACACTAATGAAGAAAAAGGAAAATCCCTTTTCCATATGGCAAGACCTTAATTTTTTAATAGGTATTTTGTAATTTATTTATACTCTAAGCAACAAGTTACTATGATTAACATAGATCAATACCACCTTGATTTGTTGACCCCAGAGAATTTTAATTAGGTTTTAGGTGCATTTTTCTTTACCTTGTTATTCAATACATTATCTAAGTTAGTAACTCATGTTTAAGAAAAAGAACAGAAAAAACAAAAAAAGGATTGCAAGGCATGGTGGTGCATGCTTGTAATCCCAGCAACTCAGGAGGATGAGACAGGATTACAAGTTTAAGGCCAGCCTCAGTAACTTGGCCAGGCACTAAGCAACTCAGTGAGACACCGTCTTAAAAGGGTGGGGATATAGCTCAGTGACAAAGTGCCCTCGGGTTCAATCCTCAGTCCCCCCTCCCCCCAAAGAAAACATGACTACAATACACAGCCTATGTCACAGTCTATTTCAAATTCAGCTTGTCCACCAAGAACCTCATATTTATTTTTATTTATTTTTTTGGTACCAGGGATTGAACCTAGGGGTGCTTAACCACTGAGCCACATTCCCAGTTTGTATATATATATTTTTTTTAAATTTTGAGACGTGGTCTTTGAGGATCTCAAATATTTTTAAGCACCTGTTATGGGTCATAGCATAGTTCATTCCCTACATACTCAATCCCTTTCTTCAAACTGAAATGCTTTCAGTTTCCTACCTCATAAGCTATTCTTCAAAGACCACACAGTTTAGAAGTTTCGTCAGTCAATAGCCACCTTTCTCTGGATTTGCTCTGATTTGCCCATATCCCTTGTAGAATGTGGCATCCACAAGGACTGTTGCACTGATGGCACAGGAAGCAGCACTTACTGCTGATTATATGTGTGCAGGTAGAGAGCTGGGGAGTCCTACTACTGTTCAAAGAAAAGGGATTTGCAAATAACCAATTTTAAGTGATCTGAGTATAGGAAGAGGTAGCAATAGATAATTAGTGATAACATTTTGGTGCTAAGGACAGACTCCTTGTGAAGACATTTCTTCCTTCTCAGAAGGTTGTAGTAGGAATTAAGTCGTGAGGGTGAACTCAGGAAGTACATTTAGCAGGAGTCTTCTTAGAGCCTCAGAGCCTGCTTAGCCTGTAGGCCTCTAGCCTCAAAGAACTTCCTTAATATTGGAATTGGGCCAGCTTTGAAGTAACCAAAAGCTGGAAGACTCTGCAACTCATTTTGTGAACTTCAAAGGTGACAGAGAGCTTCCTGGGTGCCTAGGCTCCTAGCAGGTGAAAGTATAATGGCAATAATCACTAGGGCCACCCAGCAATTGCTCTCTTAGAGGACAGCTGGGCACAGGCACTAAACTGCAAAATGTGCAGACTTCATGACCCAGCAATCCCTCTTTAGGAATTTATCCTGAAATAATAGGACACAGTTGCCAAGCTGTACATACAAGCTGTCCCATACACAGCATTGTTTAAACTAGGGAAACTAGAAACTACTTGAAAGCTCATCAAGAGAAGATTGTTTCAGCTGGGCGCTGTGGTGCACACCCGTAATCCCAGTGGCTTGGGAGGCTGAGGTAGAAGGATCGCAAGTTTAAGGCCAGCTTCCACAATTTACCAAGGCCTTAAGTAACTTAGTCACAAAGTAAAAAAAAAGGGCTGGGATGTGGCTCAGTGGTTGAACACTCTTAGGTTCAATCCCTGGTACAAAATAATAATAATAACAAATTAAATTAAAAAGGCTGGAAATCTGGCTCAGGGGTGAAGTACCCTGGGTTAAATCCCCAGTATCAACCCCAAGAGAGAGAGAGAGAGAGACAGAGAGAGAGAGAAAATGAGAGTTAACTAGAGGGTCTCTTATGTTACTACCATGTACTGGAATACCACACAACATATATTATTTGCTATTAATAAAAAACACATACTATTGCTATTGAGCTATATATACTCAGAAAGACTTTAATGGCATGACCTTGGGTGAAGAAAGTATCTTAATATGTACAATGTTTAGAAAAAATCATCTAATTAGTTTATGCATATAAAAATGTCTAGAAGAGTGATAAAGAATGGTTGCCTCAGGTGCTAGGATTTAGATGTTTACTTTTTATTTTCAATTATATATTTAATTTACAAAACTTACAATTTCTTATAAGAAATTCAAACAAAGGATAAGTGTGTAAAGTAAAAAATGAAAATTTCCCATCAGTCCCACTTCTCTAATATGACCTCTTAGTTTTGAGATGCAGTCTTCAAGACCACCTTCTGAGCATGTTATCATATATATGATACATATATAGTTGTGTATGTGTGTATATATATGTGTGTGTATATACACATACACACATATATATATACACTGTTTTGTGTGTGTGTGTGTGTGTGTGTGGTACTGGGGATAAAACCCAGGGCCTGATCTGCATTCCTAGCCTCCATGTTTCTTTCTTTTTTTTTTTTTTTTGGTACTGGAGATTGAACTCAGGGGCACTCAACCACTGAGCCTCATCCCCAGCCCTATTTTGTGTTTATGTAGAGACAGGGTCTCACTGAGTTGCTTAGCGCCTCGGCATTGCTGAGGCTGGTTTTGAACTCGCGATTCTCCTGTCTCAGCCTCCCTAAGTACTGGGATTACAGACTTGCGCCACCGTGTCTGGCTTCATGTTTCTTTTTTTAAAGTAAAAATGCAACTTTACTCTACCCAATGTTCTGTGACTTGGTTTTTTAATGTTTTCAATATTTATTTATTTAGGTGGTACTGGGAATTGAACCCAGGGTGCCCTATTTATTTCTTTAAACTTTGAGTCAGGGTCTTGCCCAGGCTGGCTTCAAACTTGTAATCCTACTGCCTCAATCTCCCAGTAGCTGGGATTATAGGTGTTTGCCACCATGCCTGGTTTGGATTACTTAAACGTAATTTTTGTAACAACAATAAAAAGAAACCAATAAAATTGTTTGGGGATATAAAAGTGTACCAAGCAAATCAGAAGACAATGTATATGATCTGAAGAGAGATAAAGGACAAAGGCTTCTAATATTCAGGTCACCACACTGTTCAGTATGAGGAAGATCTTCATACTGCTGGCTCTGGAAGTTTACAGTATCCTGCCCTAAATCTTCAAATACAAACAAGGCCTACAGGTGCTAGACCCAGTGTTCAAGAAGGCAGTAGACTATCCTAAAGATACTCTGCTGGCCCAGCATAGTGTCCCAGGAATGCATGTTCCATGGGGCAAAGGGGCTAGGCAGGAGATGGAAGGCCCTCACTGCTGTTTCAGAGTACAGCTGCTATGCATCAGCAAAACCACAACCCATCCCTTGATTTTTTTTTTTTTTTTTGGGTACTGGGGATTGAACTCAGGGGTATTTGACCACTAAGCCACATCACCAGCCCTATTTTGTGTTTTATGTAGAGACAGGGTCTCACTGAGTTGCTTAGCACCTCGCCGTTGCTGAGGCTGGCTTTGAACTCGTGATTCTCCAGTCTCAGCCTCCCAAAGTGTTGGGATTAAAGGCATGCGCCACTGCACCCAGCTGTATCTCTTGACTTTTAATTTTTTTTTTTTAGTAGTAGATGGACACAATATCTTTATTTTATTTATTTATTTTTATCTGGTGCTTAGGATTGAACCCAGTGCCTCACGCATGCGAGGCAAATGCTCTGCCACTGAGCTACAATCCCAGCCCCATCCCTTGACTTTTAATACAAGACTGGCCTAACTTGCAGTGTAGACCCACTTCAGGGGAACACGGGCAGAACTACGTATGGCTTGGAATGTCAGTCGTTTCCCAGTGAGAGAGCCAGGAAGAAACTGATAGGCAAGCTGATCCCTGCATCTTATCCAAGGCTATCCTGGTGAACACATCCTCCATCTCCCCAGCACCAATGGACCAGCCTGGGGCTGTTTCTTAGTACTCACTGTTCCTGTCCTCTGGGAAGTTCTTCAAAAAATTCAGTCATAGGTGGGTTGGGGTTGTGGCTCAGTGGTAGAGTGCTTGCCTAGCATGTGTGAGGCACTGGGTTCGATCCTCAGCACCATATATAAATAAATGAATAAAAGAAAGATCCATCAACAACTAAAAAAAATTTAAAATAAATAAAGTTATTTTAAAAATTCAGTCATAGTTATTTCTTTAGTTTTTATTTTCTGATAATTAAAGTATATTTTATGCAGAAAGTGTCAAAATGGCAGGAAGGTACAAAAAGGAAACTATCGATGACTTAATTCCATCCATTATACCAATAAGAACATCTGTGAATGTCCTCATTGTCTCCTCAAGTCATCCACATGGACATGTAATACTTTCATCAGAATTGGGACCCAGCTCTGTACATTGTTGTAATGTTTCTTGTTTTTCTTCCTTCTTTCTTTTTTTTTTTAATCTTTATTTTATTTTTATGTGGTGCTGAGGATCGAACCCAGTGCCTCATGCGTGCTAGGCGAGCACGCTACCACTGCACCATAACCCTAGCCCTCTTCCTTCTTTCCTTTAAGCCTATTTTTTTTTTATTTTTGGTGTTACTAGGGATTGAACCCAAGACTCTGAACATGCTAGACTATCACTGAGCTATGTTTCTAGCCCCAAGCCTATTTCCTTTTTTCTTCAATATACTTTTTTTTAAAAATTTTTTTTTTTTAGTTGTAGATGGATACAATGTCTTTATTTTATTGCTTTGTACGTGGTGCTGAGGATTGAACCCTGGGCCTCACGCATGCGAGGCAAGCGCTCTACCGCTGAGCTACAATCTCAGCCCTTCGATATACTTCTTAAATGGGTATGGTGGCACAACACTTAGTGACATGGAGGTGGAGGAAGGAGGATCACAAGCTCAAGGCCAGCCTGGGCAACTTAATGAGACCCTCCCTGTCTCAAAACAAAATAAAAAGGGCAGTGAACATAGCACAATAATAGAGTGTCCCTGAGTTCAATCCCTAGTACCAAAAAAAAAAAGGAGTTTCTTGAATAATAAGATGAATAGTAGCTGGGCGTGGTGGCGCAAGCCTGTAATCCCAGCACTTAGGGAGGCTGAGACAGGAGGATCGGGAGTTCAAAGCCAGCTCAGTGAGGGCGAGGCACTAAGCAACTCAGTGAGACTCTGTCTCTAAATAAAACACAAAATAGGGCTGGAGATGTGGCTCAGTGGTCGAGTGCCCCTGAGTTCAATCTCCAGTACCAAAAAAAAAAAAAAAAAAAGAATAATATTTACTTCCATGTAGAATGTCAGATGCTGCATGAGGAACATTATATCTTTTACTATCTGTGTTTCATTGACAAAGTAACCTGTCTTGGAGATGTTCAATTTTCACCTAAGGTTCCATGGGTCCCACATGGCCAAACTGGGATTTGGATTCAAGCAGCCTGCCAATTGGGCTCCTGCTCTCAGCCAACTGTTTTCCAGCCCCCTTCACTGAACATTCTGCCAGGAGCATTTGGGCTTACCTCCTGCAGAGATGCTAGGTCTACTGTCCTAACTCTCCAGCTGCTCTGCTCTGTTCACCACCAACCATCACAGCCTGCTGCAAGGGAACATGTCTGAAATGCAGGTGCTAGAGAGGAAGGGGCTACATTCGGTTGAAAGTCAAACAATTAAGACTCCACAGCCGGGCGTGGTGGCTCACGCTTGTAATCCCAGCACTTAGGGAGGCTGAGACAGGAGAATCACGAGTTCAAAGCCAGCCTCAGCAAGGGTGAGGCGCTAAGCAACTCAGTGAGACCCTGTCTCTACATAAAACACAAAATAGGGCTGGGGATGTGGCTCAGTGGTCGAGTGCCCCTGAGTTCAATCCCCAGTACCAAAAAAAAAAAAAAAAAAAGACTCCACACATCAGAGCTGAGAGACCTAATCGGAAAGTGAATACCCTAGTTTAATCTGGACATCAAGAAGTCTCCCACGCCGGGCGCGGTGGCTCAAGCCTGTAATCCCAGCACTTAGGGAGGCTGAGACAGGAGAATCGCGAGTTCAAAGCCAGCCTCAGCAACAGCGAGGCGCTAAGCAACTCAGTGAGACCCTGTCTCTACATAAAACACAAAATAGGGCTGGGGATGTGGCTCAGTGGTCGAGCACCCCTGAGTTCAATCCCCAGTACCAAAAAAAAAAAAAAAAAGAAGTCTCCCACTACTAAAGCTCAAAGCATTTCATGCAAGTCTCCAAGTAAGACACAGACCCATGGAGGCCAAAGAAATGTGTCCCAAATCCTGCAGCAACTCAGCCGTACACCCTCCCTTCCCTAGCCAGCCCACTAGGTACTGTGATCCTTGTATCATAGCCTGGCAAACAGGACTCAGATAAGACCAATTCCATTCTCAGAGAGATGGTAATTTCTGTATTTGGGTCATTATTCAGAAGTGGAAAACATTTTCCATGTTAGAAGTTGCCAGACTTTTTTGGTAAGTGGTCAGATATCAAATATTTTGGCTTCAAGGGTCACACAGTTCTTTTCTTGTTCCTCTTCTTTTAGATTCATTTACTTAGTTTTGTGGTGCTAGGGACTGAATCCAGGGTCTTGCACATGCTAGGCAAATGCCCTACCACTGAGCTATACCTCCAACCCCCCAAGAATTTTTTTTCATATAGTTCTTGACATAGCCACTCAACTTTACTGTTGTAGCACGAAAGACGTCACAGGTAATGTACAATTGGTGTGGCTATGCTCAGTTGGATTTTATTTACAAAACTGGGAAGCTGGACTAGGATTGTAGCTCAGTGACAGAGCACTTGCCTTGCACATATGAGGTACTGGGTTCGATCTTCAGCACCACATAAAAATGAATAAATAAAATAAAGGTGTTGTGTCCAACTACAACTAAAAAAATAAATTAAAAAACAAAACAACAACAACAAAAAAACTGGGAAGCCATTAGGTTTTGGCCTTTGGGTTACATTTGGCAATCTCTGTTCTCAGGGTATAAAGTCTTCCCTAAAAATATTCAGATTTAGATATGAGTTAAATAACTTAAGTTTTAAGATATGGGCTCTTTTCTCAGGGACTGACCCATTTTTCTTCTGTGGAATAGGAACACAATCTTAAAACTATTAATCTAAAAACTTGGTAAAGTACAGAGAAATGGATGGAGTTGTTTTACCTTAGCTAGTAAGTATTACTAACAGAAGAAAGGAAAAATATTTTATAGATCCATAGCAACTAGAAAAGAGGATAAATCAGGCTGAGAGAAAGAAACGTCAGGAAAATCAAAAAGAGTAAGACAACAACAAATGATGTTAATATAACTAGGCAGCTCCATTTGGCTTTGGTTAGCTGACTAGGGTAGTTAGCCACTTATACAAACCAGGAAATGAAAGAACCCTACAACTCCGTTCCTTAATAATAGAGCATCTCCTTTCAGAAAACTTTCCTGGAGCCGAGTGCAGTGGCACATGCCTGTAATCCCAGTGGCTTGGGAGGCTGAGACAGGATGATTGCGAGTTCAAAGCCAGCCTCAGCAACAGGGAGGCACTAAGCAATTCAATGAGACCCTTATTTTATTTATAATGTTCTATAAATAAAATACAAAATAGGGCTGGGGATGTGGCTCAGTGGTTGAGAGCCCCGGAGTTCAATCCCCGGTACTAAAAAAAAAAAAAAGAAAAGAAAAGAAAATTTTCCTGGAGACAGATATTACTGGATACACCTGGGGCATCCAAGAGAAGAAAGCCAGGTAGGCTGTAGATGAAAAGCTCAACGTAGCCCAGCAATGTCTTATCTGGGCCAAGCTCCAAGCTTCTCACGCAGTCTTCCTAATATCCTTTGCTCACCTACCGGGAGGCAGGAGCACATAGAGCTGATCTATATCCTGCATGTAGGAAGAGAACCCTGTGTTGGTGGGCATGTGGTGAGGCTGCTAACACTCGAGAGAGAAAAGGGTGCCCTTCTTAGCCTGAGGACAGGATTTTCCTGTATTCCATGTTCCAAGCATCAGAATGGCAGAGCTGAGAAGAATCCAAAGGCTGTGCAGCTTCAGCACCTTCTGGGAAAGAACCATTCTCAAAATACAGGCAGAAAAATCAAATACCTCAAATCTGAGTATGTCTTAATTAAAAAAAGAAAACAGTTTTCACTCTCCAAATTAGTCTTTCCTTCTCTCCTTAAAAGGCTTCCATAGCTTTCCATTGCCATTAGAATCGAACCCAGACTCTCATCCTGACTTGCCTCAAGGCCCTGCACTTTCCATCCCTGCAGTGCCTCTAGCTGTGCCACCACTTGGACCTTTTCTCCCTCAGCCTTTTATAGTGGCAGAAGACACCTTTCAGTTCCTCTGTCCTCAAGCTCTTCCCTCCCCAGGGACCCACACATGCTGATCCCTCTGCCAAAAAAGTCTTTCTCTTCATTCTTGACCTGCGGGTCTGTCTTTTGTTGATCCCACATCAACTGTTTAGCATATATTAACCTATTTCTCTCAGGCCAAGTAACCTAAGAAAGGGGATCAGTTATCTAGGACTCAGGAATTTGTTGCTACAAAAATATTTACATATATGACTTTATTATTTGTTGAAAACAATTATAACATTCACTGGATGACCATGACAGTATTACTATAACAATATATTCATTCACTTAACTTGCCTTCACTTAAAAAAATCTTTTGGCTGGATGCCTGAAATCTTGGCATCTTGAGAGGTTGACACAGGAAGATCATAAATTCAAGGTCAGCCTTAGCAACTTAGCAAGACACTATCTCAAATTTAAAAATAAAAAAGGGGGGCTGGGGCTGCGGCTCAGTGGTGGAGCGCTTGCCTGGCATGCGTGGGGCGCTGGGTTCGGTTCTCAGCACCACATATAAATAATAAATGGATAAAATGGAGATCCATCAACAACTAGAAAAATATTTTAAAAAATAAAAATAAAAAATAAATAAAAATAAAAATAAAAAAGGACTGGGCGGGGCTGGGGTTGTGGCTCAGTGTTAGAGTGCTTGCCTAGCATGTGTGAGGCACTGGATTCGATTCTCAGCACCGCATACAAATAAATAAAATAAAAAGTCCATCAACAACTAAAAAATATTTAAAAAAAAAAAAGGACTGGGGATGTAGCTCAGTGGTATAGTGGTATATGTGTGTATATATGTATATATATAATTACAATAAATATCTCTCTATATATTTTACATATATGTATGCATATTCTCTCTCTCTATATATATATATATACACACACACACACACATACATATATATAAAAAATACAAGGATGCTGACTATGTAACTGTAGTAGGAAAAAATGGAAATAATTCAAATGCCCAGCAATAGGAGACTGGCTAAAAAAAGTATAATATATTTAAGTAATATAAAAGCATACAGTTAAAAAGAACTTATAGACATAGAAAGATGTCCAAAAGACATTAAATTTATTTATTTATTAAAAAAATTTTTTTTAGTTGTAGATGGACATAATATCTTTATTTATTTTTATGGTGCTAAGGATCGAACCCAGTGCCTCACGCATGCAAGGCAAGTGCTCTACCACTGAGCTACAATCCAAGCCCAAGACATTAAATTTAAAAAGCAAACTAAGCCAGGCATGGTGGTGCACCTGTAATCCCAGTCACTCAGGAAGCTGGGGCAGCAGGATTATGAAACCAAGACTAGTTTGGGCAACTCAGTAAGAACCAATTTCAAAATTAAAATTTTTAAAAAAGGGATGGGAGATAGCTCAGTGACAGAGCACCCTGGGTTCATTCCTCAGTATCATTAAAAAAAAAGTGATAATTTTATCTAGATATATGCATTAAAAAGAAAATCTGGACCAGGAACACCAGTTTTCTCATTGGAGGAATAAATTATGACAGATTTTTACTTTCAGTGTCATATATTTCTATTTCTGTTTTTATGAAGAACAAGTATTTATTTTATAAGCAGAGGGAAGACAGGTTAAGAAAAAGCATCCGTGATAGTCTGTCAATACCACAGTTCAATCAGCTATGAGTCAGAGATGCCGCTGCTCATGTAGCGCCATCATCTCCTTGATTGGGCCTAAATCACAAACTGAGTTGACTCAGCACATGTCATGACATTGCCATTAAATAGCAGCAAGTGAAGGCACTTGAATTTCCAGTGTCAGTTACAAGGGTAGGGGGCCATGTTTTTCCTAAAAGCTCAAGTGAAATTGCCTTGGAATCTGTGGTTTAAGGTCCACCAATGGCACAACAGAGAACAGACTGCCTCTCCTGCAGAATTCTAAAGCACTCTAAAGCACAGTTCAAAAATCAAGCTCTGCTGTGTTGAGGAATGGTTTCTTTCTAATGAAACCCAGAGGGTGGCGGGCAGGGGAGTAGTCACTGATAATCTGAGAAGAAAAATAAGCTGATCAAAAAATTAAAAGGGGGGGGGGCTGGGATTGTGGCTCAGTGGCAGAGCACTTGCCTTGCATGTTGAGGCCCTGGGTTCGATTCTCAGTACCACATATAAATAAATGAATAAAATAAAGGTCCATCAACAACTAAAAAAATATTTTAAAAAATATTAAAAGGAAATAGGGAAGTAAGAGGAACTGGCTGCAAAGCAGGAAAGATAGTCATTGAAGTGTCTAATAGTAAAGTTATTGATGTGTTTGGTATAGAACTTTGCAAATGATTCATTCCAGAAGCTGGATTTGGTTCTAAATCTGCCAGAGCAGGTAAAATGACAGATACCTTTTCCTCTGGACTAAAACATTCTCTTCCCACATGATACTTTGTACTGGCCAGTATCCTGACCAACATACAAGGTTCCTCTGATCCCAAGCAGGGCTAAGATGTTTTAAGTGGGAGTGGTAGATATTGTTCTGCTTACCTGATGGCTATTCCCCTCTGCTTTAGTCTGTTTGTGTTGCTATAGCAAAATACCTAAGGATAAGAAACCTACAAAGTAATGAGGTTTATTTGGCTCATGATTCTGATAGGTGGAGGATCTAAACAGCACAGTGCCAACATCCTGATGAGGGGCTCCTGGCTTTGTCACTACATGGTGGAGAAGCAGAAAGGGAACTGGTCTCACGGCCAGGGACAAGGAGCCAACGTGTAGGGTTGGCCTCACTTTACAACAGTGTGCTCTTATGTAAGAGTCCCTCTTACATATGCTCTTATTCATTTAGTCCCTCAAGAGCTAGAAGTCCTGCCAGACAGAATTGAAGTTGTCAACCCACACTGCTACACTAGGTACCAAGCTTCACATGTGCACCTTTGCAGGTGACAAACCATGTCCAAATCATAGTACCCTCCTAACAGAACCCTGGTTTTGTATTTGTGCATTTTCTTCTTGGCCATTCCCTTTGAGGAACTAGGCCCATTTCCAGCCAAAAGGGTTTGATCCGTTTCCTTAACATAATTCTGGCAAATGGGATACAGGGGGATATCAAGGAGAGAAGTTACAGAAAGTTTTGATTGATCTTTTATTTGAGTAACACAATACAGACATGTCTCTTTTACTGCTTATAGACTCTGTCAAGTATGATTCCAGGATGCCAGGAAACAGGACATCCATCATTTGAATATGAGAGAACCAGTTTAAAAAGACAAGTCAAAGTGCTAAGGAAGGCACAGTAGAAAGTTAAAAAGAACTAGGTCCCTGGGCTGGGATTGTAGCTCAGCGGTAGAGCCCTTGCTTCGCATGCGTGAGGCCCTGGGTTCGATCGTCAGCACCACATACAAAGCAATGAAATAAAGACATTGTGTCCTTCTACAACTAAAAAAATATTTAAAAAAAAAAGAAAAAGAAAAAGAACTAGGTCCCTGACCATATCATTGAAGAGATGACACCAGCACTGGAATGTCCCTTTTCAGATGATTTGTTATATATGATAAGTTCCCTAATTGTTACGCTAGGTCATTCCAGTCAGGATATCCTATCACTTGTAGTCAAAACCATTCCAATAGACACAAGAAGACAACAAAGGCGCCCATTTTATCTATACCTTCTCTCCTCTAAAGATCTGACTTCCAAGTGTGACTGTACACCACAATTACTGAGGCAAGAGATGTTCCTATAGCCCTGTGGAGCAAATGATTTTGCTGCCCAGAGGCACACCTATTCTTTTTCTACCAATAGTTACCCATTGCTTTAGGGGACTTCCCTCCTACTCCATGTAGTTGGAAATGAGAGGAGGACTTTGAACATAAACCTTGGTGTTCCATTTGACCACTGCCTCCAATAAAGGTGGTCAAATGATTCAGATAGAACTAATCTAAGTCTTTCCCTAGGACTGATGTAGGAGTGCTGGAAGAAAACAGTCTTTGGCCTGCTGGGCTACAAATGGAGAGAATCTGAAACTAGAAATGGTGGTGCTCCTCTGTCCTGGCATAACAGAGAGCCAGTCTGTAGTACAAGACCAATATAGAGAGTCACAGGCCTGCAGGCACTGAAGAAACAGATTAAGCAATACCTGAACCCCTGAATGTCCCAGATTACTGAGTCAATAAAATCTGTTATTGTTTAACATAGTTTGAATTGGGTTTCTATGATTTTCTTATAATTAGAAGTATCCAATTAAAATAATATAGCCTTACCGTCACATTTGGAAGTCTTTACCACCTCTGGATAATCTTCTTTCCTGAGTCTTTCTCATTTCTACTTCTTTTTCTTTCCAGCTTAGCTACCCTCCTCTCACTAAACCTGCCAAAGGAAACTGTCCTCCAGGAGGTCAGGGCTGTTTTAGGACTCCTTGAGTCATTCTTCAGAGCAAGATTCAGAGGTTGCCTCACATAGCCCCATAGCTGGGCATGGGTATCACCACTCCATTCCATATCTGCCAGGGTCTCATCATTCTTTTTTCCTTGGCCTGCCTCTGCCCTGCTGCTCTTTCCAAGCCCAGATGGCAAACTGTGGATGTTTTTTGGATCTGGAAAAGCAGGTCTCAATATTCCGCTGACTTAATTATACTGCCCAGCATGTCCTCACATGCAGGTGAATGGGTGGATGGAGAGCTCCACATAAAGTTGTGGGGTTTAGGGTGGAACATCACAAGCAACACAAAGCTATTAGACAGAATGAGGATGTCACTTACACATGTATGTA
This sequence comes from Xerus rutilus, assembly GCA_028644305.1. NCBI lineage: Eukaryota > Metazoa > Chordata > Mammalia > Rodentia > Sciuridae > Xerus > Xerus rutilus. The sequence goes on from CM053404.1 coordinate 22,999,381, forward strand.
TATCTATGTATACAACAAACACAAAAATACATGTTTCATATAATATGATATATGTACCCTTATAGAGTATAACCATGCAGGGGTGAGTAATGCCTCTAACTCACAGGCAGGTTCTCTTCGTCATTAGTACAGCATGCTCTGCTCTGAGAAAACCTGATAGGCCTAATCCCAATCTGATAAAACCTGTGCAATAAGGAGCAATTATTCACAATATCAAAAGATTCTTCGCCTCATTAAAGGATTTACAGTACAGTCCCATTAAACTACAAGGACTCCACTGCATATAGAATGTCAAAGGCTGCCTAAGATTTCTGAGGCAACTATATAAATCAACTACATAAAATCAAGGAGCCACATCTAAACTGAAAATTTTTCGATGATATGTGCTAGATAAAACAAGTCATTTGATTTGTATCACTATTACTGGTTTTCTGTATAGGAGCAAGATAATGGCACCATGTCCGCTAAGGCAGGTATCTGATTCTGGGACAAAAAAGGCACTTCCTAATAGGTTTTGCTGTTTAATAGGGTCTTTACTGTCACTGTCAAAAACAAAAAACCAAGGTATCCTCCTTGATTCACATAACATATTAAAGACTGAATAACTGCAGGTAATACTTATATAGTACTTACTGTGGATCAGGCACTGTTCTAAGTGAGTCATTTTATCCTCTTAATGACTTCATGTGCAGTTGTTATTATTATCTGGACTTTATAAATGAGTAAATGGATTTAAATTATGCCCAAGGTCAGGAGGTTTTAACTGGCAGAGCTGAGTTGAAGGCAAGCAGTCTTAGTCCAGGGGCTATATTCTTAAACCACCTTCCTAAGCTGCCCCTTAATATGGCAGGCATGGGTAGGAGGGCAAATCGTACATGGAAGAGGAATAGAGATGGGGCCTACTTATGTTATTAGCAACAAGTTCAGGCTCGTGGTGCTGAGAACCTACACTATGCAATGAAATAGGATAAAAAATAAAGAAAAGGGCTTTGGAATGTAGCTCACAGGTAGAGCACTTGCCTAGCACGTGCAAGGTCCTGGGTGCAATCAATCTCCAATACAATCAAAAATTTTTTTTTCTTGCTGGGTGCAATGGCGCATGCCTGTAATCCCATTGGCTTAGGAGGCTGAGACAGGAGGATTATGAGTTCAAAGCCAGCTTCAGCAATGGTGAGGCACTAAGCAACTTAGTGAAACTCTGTCTCTAAATAAAATACAAATAGGGCTGGGGATGTGGCTCAGTGGTTGAATGCCCCTGAATTCACTCCCCAGTACCCACCCCAAATTCTTTTTATATAACTATAATGTACCAACTAAAAAATAAACAACTCGGGAGGCTGAGGCAGGAGTTGCAAGTTCAAAGCCAGCCTCAGCAATTTAGTGAGGCACTAAGTAGCTCAGCAAAAACTCTGTCTCCAAATAAAATATAAAAAAGGACTGCATATGTGGCTCAGTGGTTAAGTCCCTGGGTCAATCCCTGGGATGGATGGATGGATGGATGGATAGATAGATAGACAGACAGACAGATAGATGGAAGACCAATAGAGTTGAGGAAGCAGATCAGGGGGAGGGATGAGAGGTGGCTAGCTGTGGGGACTGAAATGGGGAAAACTATGTTATATGCATTTATGAATATATCAAAATGAACTCTGCTATTATACATAACTATAATACACTAAAAATATTTTAAAATTAAAAAAAAAGAGGATGATGCTGTTGGAAGTTAGGATAGAGGAAGGGTATTGACACAAAGGTTTCTGAAGAATTCATATATTTCTTGATTTGGACATTGTTAAGTTTGTGAAAAATCAAAGTGCATGGTTACATGTGTTCTGTTTACACACATATTTTCATAAATAAAAAGCTAAAAGATGCCAGGTATGGTGGTACAAGCCTGTAATCCCAGGGACTTGAAAAAGGGCTGGGGTGGCTCAGTGGTTAAATGCCCCTTGGTTCAATCCCCGGTACCAAAAAGAAAAAAAAAAAAGCTAAAAAATGGTATGGTGCATGCTTGTAACCCCTAACTATCTGAGAGGCTGAAGCAGGAGGATTACAAACTTGAGTCTAGTCTAGGCAACTCAGCAAGACCATGTTGGAAATAAAATAAAATGGGCTGGATATGTAGCTCAGTGGTAGAATGCTTGCCTAGCCTGTGCAAGGTCTTGATTCAATGCCCAATACTACATATACACAAAAAAGCTAAAAGATGAAAAGATGGATTTTGGAACTATTATGGATGTTTTTTGTCTTACTATATCTTCCAAATGTTCCTGAACATAATTATTTTAAGCATTAGCAGTATGTCACTGAGTAAGGCATCATGGAACACACAGGCCATGTGATCCAGTAGCATTTATGTGAACGATTCCCAAATCTCTCATTGTGCAGCCTGAGAGATGCAGTCAACCAGATGTCAGCTGAGACACTGGCAACACACCATCATGGTAAAATGGGTGCCACTAAGAGTACACTACCTGGATTCAAATTCTGCCTTTGTGCCAGGGATCGAACCCAGGGGCGCTTCACCACTGAGTTACATCCTCATCCTCTTTTATTTTGAGACAGGGTTTCACTAAGTTGCTTACAGCCACACTAAATTGCTGGCTTTGAAAATTTGCGATCTTCCTGCTTCAGCCTCCCAAGCTGCTGGGATTACTGGCATGCGCTATCATGCCCGGCTAGATGTGTGATCTTAAATGTGCTACTTAACTTTCTGCAACTGTAAAACTGGTGTAACAGTGCCTAAATCATAGAACTTGTCTTCATGTTAATGAAGCACTGATGGTCATGCTTGGCTGTGCAGTCATACAGGATACTCTAGTAAACATTAGCTCTTATCCTCATCACCATTTAGGTCCTTAGCCATGATCTCCCACCTTAAAATCAATTGCCATTTACTTTTCTTTATCATTTTCCTATTATCTAAATAATTTACTATTATTCCCTGCCATGTTCTAAAAAGAATTTAAAGTAAATTCATCTATTTTGTTTTGTTTTGTTTTTTTTGGTAGTGGAGATTGAACTCAGGGCCACTTGACCACTGAGCCACATCCCTAGCCCTATTTTGTGTTTTATGTAGAGACAGGGTCTCACTGAGTTGCTTAGCGCCTCGCCCTTGCTGAGGCTAGCTTTGAACTTGCGATTCTCCTGTCTCAGCCTCCCTAAGTGCTGGGATTGTTACAGGCATGAGACACCACGCCAGGCTAGATTCATCTATTTTTTTAAGTGTTACAATTGAAAATCTGAAAAAAGGAAGTATTGTACTTGACTTGTACAGGAGTGTAGTCAGCCTGCCCTGAAGGGGCCTAACATGATCTTCAGGTACAACCTAAAGTGATCACATTAGAATGCTCTAAGAGGTCATTGATGCAGAAGGAATTGCAGAGTGTACTTTAGTCAACACACACTCCAGAAACAGTCACAACATTTTTTTTTTAATATTTTTTTAGTTGTTGATAGATCTTTATTTTTGTTTGTTCAGTTTTTGGGTTTGGCAGTACTAGGGATTGAACCCAGGGCTTTGCACATGCAAGGCAAGTGCTCTACCACTGAGCTACAACCACAGCCCATAGCCACAATTTTACTATGAAAATTTCCAATCCTGTAGAAACGTTAGGACAGTACAATAAATACCCAAATATCCTCTACCTAGTCTCACCAGCTGTTAACATTTGCCACATTTGCTTTTGCTTCTCTTTCTACACACACTTTATTTATTTACTTTGATGAATCATTTGACAATTAAGTTGTACACATCATGTCATTTTATCCATAAATCAGCCTTTAACTCCCAAGAAGAACATTATCCTATGTTCCCATAATACCATAATCACATCCAAGTAACTTCACAGAAGTATAAAACTATTTTCTAATATATTACTAGGTAATAGCATTAATATACTATATAATACTGTTACTTAATATACAGTCTACATTCATATTTTTCCAATTGTCCAAATGACTTTCTTTTTTCTAATTCAAGATCCAATCAAAGATCACACAGTGCATTTAAACTGTCACATTTACTTTAATCTAGGACAATCCACTCCCCTTGTGTTGAAGGCTACTTATCAAACCAAAGAAACAAAATCTGAGGTCATAGCCAGGCGAGGTGGCACACGCCTGTAATCCCAGTGGCTCTGGAGGCTGAGGCAAGAGGATCTCAAATTCAAAGCCAGCAACTTATTGAGGCACCAAGCAACTCAGCAAGACCCAGTGTCTAAATAAAATATAAAAAAGGGCTGGGGGTGCTGGGATTGTGTCTCAGTGGTAGAACGCTTGCCTCGCATGCATGAAGCACTGGGTTCTATCCTCAGCACCACATAAAAATAAATAAATAAAATAAAGATATTGGGCTGAGGTTGTAGCTCAGTGGTAGAGCGCTTGCCTTGCATGCGTGAGGCCCTGGGTTCGATCCTCAGCACCACATACCAAGCAATAAAATAAAGACATTGTGCCCATCTACAACTAAAAAAATATTTAAAAAATAAAAAAATAAATAAAGATATTGTGTTCATCTACAACTAAAAATATATATTAAAAAAAAAGGGCTGGGGATGTAGCTCAATGGTTAAGTGCCCCTGTGTTCAATCTCCTATATCAAATAAAAAAGAAAAAACCTGAGGTCATGTGGGAAGTGCTCTTGAGTGATTCATCACCCACACAGAAACATCAGATGATATGAAGCCTCCAGGACATTTCATTCCAATCTTTCATCCCAGCAGAGGATAGAGGCAGTCTGAGCCAAGTAAGACTAAGACCCCCAACACAAAGCACCCACTTCAGGGTGCGTATCAGCAGTTACTAGCATTTCCACAAGCAAAGAACAATCCTCTGGAGGGCCTGTGAAATATCTGAATTACAAAATATTTGACTGTCTAGGCCTTGCCTGATTCTAGCTTCCCCTTCACCCTGTGAGGGAAAAAGCTCCTGGCGGTTTTCTTTCTCCCTCTGTCCCATTTCCTATTAACTGAGCCTGACCCAAGATTAGCATGTGTCCTTGTGGTCCCAGAAACAGAGACAGCCAGACCACTGGGAGCAGGGAACAGGAACCAGGCTAATTATGGCAGACCGGAACAAGGGCAGGGTGTCAAGGACAGTGGCTTAGAAACACAACCCTCTCTGCTATGGCCCAGGTAGCTTTCTACCCAGGAAAGGACTCTACAGACATCAAAATATACCTGCAAGTTCCCAAAGCTGACCAGGCTCATGGCAACAGGACCAGCACACCAGCCAGCCCCTGGACTCTTACCTGACTGGAACACGTATCGGGCCAGGCCTTGCATTAGCTCTGCTGGCCACGTTGGTGGGGCAGACTCCCCAGTTTCTCTCTTTAGGCGAAATGTCAACTCAAAGCCAAAACCACTAGGTCCATCTGTTCCGGTAAACCTGAAAAGAATACAAAACAAATGTTTTAAATTCAACTACCTTAGGAAAAACACTGAAAGTCTAACCAAAGCTCCTTGCTTTGTGTGGTGGCCTCAGCATACAAACCTTTTATTCAGGGCAATTTTCTAGGGTATGAGCCCTGCGAGCAAGAAGGACCTCGAGACCTAAAAAGCTTTTAAGGAACCAGAATTCTTGCTTCACTCTCTTGCCAGCTGTGAACACATGTATAAGACCTGAGCCTAGCCGAACTTCCCTGCTGGCACTCTGAATTATGAGTTCCAGATTTTATAGCTCTAGAACATTCCTTTTTGTATGACTGAGGCACCGTTACTGAAAATCTTCCTCATCCACGCTCCTTACTCCTTCAAGCTGCTAATGAGCACCCACTTATTTTGCTAAGGATACATGTCCTGTGATTCACCAGAAAGACTGTGTGCTCTGTGAAGACAAGACCCTTGGTTCACTCTTCCCCACAAGGGTACAATCCTTGGCTGCACTGGCTGGCCTCCAAAGTCAGCATTGCAGATTGGTCCCCAGGCAGATTTCAAACACTAGGTGGGCCTCTTCTTCCTGAAACCTAGCACCCCACATGCCTGCATCAGTCAACACTGCTCCTCTGGAAACCACAAGCACTCTTGAACTATTGGAACCTGAAACATTACAGTTTGCCTCCCTTCCCATCTCTAAGTGACCGTGAATGATGAGGAACATTCATTCTGTGGCCATGACTCCTTCCAGTGGCAATAAGACAAGGTCAGAATGCTGGCCTCACTGTATGCTAGGAAATGCTCAGGAGTCCTGAGTCTCAGGGAAGTCCATGAAATAGACTGCTGCCAGAGACAGCAATGATGTGGGTCAGAGAGTAGAGCCTGGTTAGTTCAGTGCCATACCTCTTCAGGTGAGGGAGGTATCCAGGCAGGAGTTCTTGTGAGCTCCACGAGGCTTGGCAGCACAGGAAGAGTTAAAAGTCAAAATATGTTCATGATATAATTTTCAGTAATTATATCTTGTACAAACATGAGTCACAATGACTACACACATGTAAACTCCCCAGCATACAAATACAAACCATAAACTAAGATGACAGCCAATATCTTGCTAGCCAAGCTTCTGGAACAGGTGATCAAAGGGGAGTATTCTCAAGGGCTGATAATACAGTCAATGCCCAACCCTGGAATTCCTTATAGCATCTTTTCTTCATCAACAACCCCAAGAGGCCAGGGAAAAAGGCTGGATAGAAACAGAGTCCAATGTCTGAAGATGATATCAGTTCTAGCCTTGGCTTTGGGTGCCTGGGGGAACTTGGCTCTCCTGCAAAATGGGGAAAAATCACCTCTGAGAAGCTAAATTCAGTTTCTTTTGGATTGAAAAGGAATCCTTAGAAATCATCATGGTCAAGCCCAACTGTATTTTTTTTTTAATTTGTAGTTGTTGATTGACCTTTATTTATTCATTTATTTATATGCAGTGCTGAGGATCGAACCCAGTGCCTTCCACATGCGAGGCAAGCGCTCTACCACTGAGCCACAATCCCAGCCCCCAACTGTATTTTTAAAAAATTTTTTATTGTTAGTTGTAGATGGACACAATACCTTTGTTTTTATTTTTATGTGGTGCTGAGTTTCGAACCCAGTGCCTTAAGCATGATAGGCAAGCGCTCTAACACTGAGCCACAACCCCAGATCAAGCCCAACTGATTAAGGAAGTGTCCATGGTCTGCATTTTCTCTAATTATTTAGCAATGTGGGAAGCAGACTCCATTTGGAGGGTACACATGTAGAATTTTGGAGATTGGCTAAAAGAAGATGCTTAAAAGTGACACTACTTGGGCTGGGACTGTAGCTCAGCGGTAGAGCGCTTGCCTCGCATGCGTGAGGCCCTGGGTTCGATCCTCAGCACCACATACAAAGCAATAAAATAAAGACATTGTGTCCATCAACAACTTTAAAAAAAAAAAAAAAAGTGACACTACTTAAGCTATTTTATTTCCTTGTTGAATCACTCTGTTTGAGTCAATTCAATGCAGAGGAGCTGAAGGAATAGCTAGGTAAAGAGAGTGCAAAAGCTGCATCCTTGGGACTACAGGTTGGAAGAGGTGAAAACCTGAGGGTAATGCAAGATTGACTCTGAAATTATGCAAAAGGAGATGGGGTCACTAGGGCAAAGCAAAGATTTTAAGCAGTCACCAATTAGAGGCAGCTTTGTAAAATGTATTAGATTATGATTCCAGGGCTTTCATCTTGGGCCAAGGAAAATACATGATTTCTAACCACAAAAACTTGAGAAACAGACTAAAAGGAACATATTCATCTTGGGCTGCAAAATGGGGAGAATCCTGAGCTGGAGATCCATGTCCACACAGGACCACTTCACTAAGAAAGGCTGCATGCACACACACATATGGATGTGCATCTGTGCACACACATGTGTACACCATCTGTCTCCATACAGGGTGCTTTCTGGGCCAGCTCTGTGGTAGGCAGGCCAGCCCTCACTTGGCTATAGAGGAGGGCCAGGCCTGGCCAGATGGTCTCCACCTGCATTTGATTACCACCCACTAGGCTGGCTGGACACAGCCTCTATACTCTGAAACATGAATTTCAGAATAAACTCATAACCCGGGCCTGTCAGAAAGTCTCTTTTTCAAAGTAGGATGCCTAGGCAATAGCCAAGTGACAAGGTCATTCAGTCTTTAAAGTCTCCTGGAGGGGCCCAGCTTGGTCTGCACTTCCTCACGTAAGGGTTTCTCCTGTCAAAGTGGTTTTGTCTGACCAGTGAATGAGTCCCCTCCAAAGGAGCAGCTGTCTCTCAGTCTTCTGAGAGAGGAAGGCATAAGAGGAAATTGGCATGTGCTGAAGAAGGTGGGATTGGGTCACCCCAAAGAATTTTTCTAACATAGAAGGCTGCTAAAATACTGGCTGGTAGTAAATAGGGGTCAATAAAAATTTCTTCCTATAAGAATTTTTAAAGGGGGGCTGGGGTTGCAGCTCAGTGGTACAGCACTTGCCTCGCATGCATGAGGCACTGGGTTCGATCTTCAGCACCACATAAAAATAAATACATAAAATAAAGATATTTGTATCCATCTATAACTAAAAAAAATATTTTAAAAAAAATTTTTAAAGGAATGAGTTAAAGACTCTCCCCAGTCTGGTATGGTGGGGTTGAGGGGGCATGTCTTATTGCAGAAGGATGTATGAGATGGGCCCTCAAGACTGTTTTCAGCTCAAGAACCCCTGATCCCACTCACTGGGGTGTCCCGGGGAGAAGCTGGCTAGCAGCTGGCAAGCCAACACGATTGTGTCAGCCTCATAGCAACATCAAACCTGCCAACTGAACACGTGCCTTGAATCCTAGACACACAGATACCTGACCATCAGAACTTACCCAAAGGCCTCTCCTAAATCATCTCAACAAGGAGGTATCAATCAGTCCAAGAGGTCAAAATGACCTCAGACAGGAGACAAATAGATACCCAGGTAAGACCTAGAGGAAATGCATAGCTCAGGACACAGAAAGAGCCAATCTAAAAGCTAGCATCTAATGCTTAATATCACTAGTCATTAGGTAAATGCAAATCACAACCTCAGTGAGCCATGCATGGTGGCACATGTCTATTACTCAGGAGGATTGGAACTTTAAGGCCAGCCTAGGCACCTTAGGAGACCCTGTCTCGAAATAAAATCAAAAGGGCCTAGGGGGCTGGGGTTGTGGCTTAGTGGTACAGCGCTTGCCTAGCACGTGGGAGGCACTGGGTTTGATCCTCAGCACCACATAAAATAAATAAATAAAATAAAGGTATTGTGTCCATCTACAACTAAAAATATTTTTAAAAGGGGGCAGGCACTGGGGATGAAGCTTGCATGCTCTGATTCAATCCCCAGTACTACCAAAACAAAACAACAACAAAAACACCATCTCAGTGAGATAACATTCCACAGCCTCTAGGAGAGCTAAAATAAGATAGACAATAACAAGTGTTGACAGGAATAAGGAGAAACCAAACATTCTCACATTGCTAATGGAGGATGTAAAATGGTGCAGTTACTCTGGAAAACAGTTTGGCAGTTTCTAAAAGGTTAAAACAGTTTACCATATGACCTAGAGTTCCACTCTTAGGGAGATACACAGAAGAACTGAAAACATGCTCACACAAAAATCTTGCAACAATATTCAATAATTAGCATTATTCATAATAGCTAACAGGTGGAAACAACCTGAATGTCCGTCAGTTGCAGAAGAGATAAATATGGAACATCTATACAATGAAACATTATTTGGCAATAAAAAGGAATAGTGTATACATACTTGCTACAACATAGATAAACCCTGAAAATATGCTAGTGAAAGAAGCCAGAAATAAAAGGTCATGTATGTGATTCCATTTACAGAAGTATCCATAATGGACAAATTCATAGAGACAAAAAGTAGATCAGTGGTTGCCAGGAGGGGCTGGGATGAAGAGGGAATAGAGAGTGATTTTGCTAAGGGGTACAGAATTTCTTTTGGGGGTGATGAAAATGTTCTAGAATTAAACAATTCACAACCTTGTGAATACATTAAAAACAAGTGAATCATACATATACTTTAAAGGAGTGAACCAGGTCTTTATCTGCCTCTATGTATTAATAACCATTATAATTTACTGAACGCTTAAGTTTGAGACCTTTGACTAAACCACTTTTTCTATGTCTTATCATTTAACTCTCCAACAGCTCAGCCATTATAATCCTTACTTAAGTAACATGAGAAATATTGAAGGAAACATTTCAGTAAGCAAGCAAGTGATAAAGTTCAGACTGGAGGTCTGCTTGACTTCAAAGCCCATCTCCTTATTGTAGTGTGACCACAAGCAAGATATTTAATTTCTGTACCTCAGTTTCCTCATCTATAAAATGGGGATAATAACAATAACTACTTCACAGAGTTGTTACAAGGATTACATGGTTAGAAACAGTGTCTGGAACACTAAGCATTGTGTGACTTCAGTTTCACTGAGTGAAAGAAGCCATCACAAAAGACCTATATTGTCTGATTCCATTTACATTATATGACAAATACTATAATTGTTAATATATAAGTTATATCTGTTATAGTAAAATAAGCAAACTTATAGGAGAAAATAGAATGGTGTTTGTCTAGGGCTGAGAGACTGAGGGCGAATAGGGAGTGACCATTAATGGGTACAAAGTTTCTTTTAAAGGTACTGAAAAAAATGTGTGGGAGAGTACTGGGGATTGAATCCAGGGGTATTTACCACTGACCTACATTCCCAGTCCTTGTTTTCTTTTTGGTACCAGGAATTGAACCCAGGGGTGCTTAACCACTGAGCCATATCCCCAGCCGTTTTTATATTTTATTTTGAAACAGGGTCTCACTAAGTTACTTAGGACCTTGCTAAATTGCTGAGGCTGGTCTCAGACTTGTGATCCTCCTGCCTCAGCCTCTCAAGTTGCTGGAATTACAGATGTGCACCACAACACCAGGTTCCCCAGTCCTTTTTTTTTTTCTTTGAGACAGGATCTCACTAAGTTGTCAAGCTGGCCTGGAACTTGATAACCTCTTACCTTAGCCTTCTAAGGCACTGGGATCACACCACTGGGCCCAGCTTGAAGAAGGTCTTAAATTAAATTGTATGGGTGATTACATAACTATTAATGTACTAAAAACCACTAAACTGTATACTTTAAATGAATGAACTGTATGGTATACAAATTGTATCTCAATAAAGTTATTATTTTTTATTTGGAAAAAAATAAAGGGCTGGGATTGTAGCTCAGTGGTAGAGTGCTTGCCTCGCATGCGTGAGGCCCTGGGTTCGATCCTCAGCACCACATACAAAGCAATAAAATAAAGACATTATGTCTATCTACAACTAAAAAAATATTTAAAAAATAAAAATTAAAAAAATTTAAAAAATAAAAATAAAAACCTGTCTACAGAGAAAAAACTCACCAACTGTAGACATAGACATATATGCATCACATAATAATGTTTCGGCCACAGTACACCAAATATATAATCATCTTATGATGGTCTCATAAGATTATAATGGAGCTGAAAAATTTCTATCAGCTAGAGACACTGTAGCTATTATAACATCATAGGACAATACTTTATTCATGTGTTTGTGGTGATGCTACACTGCTAAGCACATAAAAGTCTAAAACATACAATTATAACAGTACTTAGTAAATTTTTTTGGAGGTACTGGGGATTGAACCCAGGACTGCTTTTTAAAAATATTTTTATTTTAAAATAGGGTCTCAAGATGGGCATGGTAGTGAAAGATATGGAGATAAAAGACAGAAAAAATGATGACCCTGACCCTGTGCAGGCCTAGGCTAATGTGTTATGTCTTAAGTTTTTAACAAAAATATTTTTGAGAGGCTGGGGATATAGCTCAGTTAGTAGAGTGCTTGCCTCACATGTACAGGGCCATGGGTTCAATCCCCAGCACCACAAAATAAAAAATGTTTTTGATTTTTTGGTGCTGGGGATTGAACCCAGGGCCTCATGTATGCTAAACTGGTGCTCTACCACTGAGCTGCACACCCGGTTCCAACAAAATAGTTGAACATTTAAATTCTTTTCATTAAAAAAAAGCTTATAAAACAAGGATACGATGAGAGAAAATAATTCAATAATTGTAAAAGTCAATGTTTTAAAAAATTAAATAGTTTATAAAGAAAAAAAGTTGTAGTATACTAAAGTTTATTATTGAAGAAAGAAAAAGATTTTCATAAGTGTAGTCAAGTATTTAGTGTTTATAAAGCCTACAGTAATAACAATAATGTCCTAGGTCTTCACATTCACTTATCACTTACTAACTTCCAGTCCTGTAAGCTTCAATCATGTGCCCTACACAGGCATGTCATTTGTTATCTTTGATACTGTTATTTTACTGTTTATTCTGTTTATATACACAAACACAATTATGTTACAATTACCCACAACATTCAGTACAATAACATGCTGTAAAATTTTATAGCCCAGGAGCAATGGGTTATAACCATATGGCCTCAGTGTGTAGTACAGTTGTGTACATATACACTGTATGATGTTCACACAACAACAAAATGGATTAAAGATACATTTCTCAGAATATATCCCCATTAAGCAAATGCATGATTGTACAAGTCCATGACAAGATGACTGACTTTGCTCATAAGAGAAATGCAAATTAAAGTATATTAAAATAACCATGAGATAATGTTCTCATCTATCAGACTGGCAAAAATTAAAAAGTATGGTTTCATATTCTGATGGTGAGGTTGTAGGGAAAGAGGAATTCTCATATGTTCTTGTGGAGAAACAAATTAGTAAAACCTTTATGGAGGGGAATTTAACAATACCTAACAAAACTATATGTTTACCACTTCTAAGAATTTTTTTTTTAAATATTTTTTTTAGTTGTAGATGGACACAATGTCTTTATTTTATTGCTTTGTATGTGGTGCTGAGGATCGAACCCAGGGCCTCACGCATGCGAGGCAAGCGCTCTACCGCTGAGCTACAATCCCAGCCCCCACTTCTAAGAATTTTTAATAGCAAAATACTGGAAACCACTAGAATGTCCATTTATAGGACAATGTGATTTAAAGACTACTATGCAGCTGTAAGAAAGAATGAAAACCTTTATAAGCTGATGCGGACACTGTTAAGTAAAAAAGCAAAAGAATCCTACAGTATGCTTTTGAGGAAGAAAGAAGGGAAGATAGAAAAATGGCATACATTAGCACATTTATGCAAAAAGTCACATAGGAGCCGGGCCCGGTGGTGCACATTTGTAATCCTAGCACTCTGGGAGGCTGAGACAGAAGAATCACAAGTTCCAAGCCAGCCTCAGCAACGGCAAGGCACTAAGCAACTCAGTGAGACCCTGTCTCTAAATAAAACACAAAATAGGACTGGGGATGTGGCTCAGTGGTCGAGTACCTGAATTCAATCCCCAGTACCACAAAAAAAAAAAAAAAGTCACATAGGAAGGAAAAATGGGAAACTGAGATTGGTTGCCTATATGTAGTAGGTAGGAATGAGACAGAAAGGACTGTGAGGGTAGAAGATAACATTTTTCTGATTATACCTTTTTGTATAGTTCTCACTTTTGGATCCAGGCTAACATTTTCACATACTCAAAACAAATAAAATAGAATCAATGAGGATAGAGGAAAATGCTAAAATGAAATCTGAACAAAAATTAATTGGCTTTACTGTAATTATTTTATTTGACTGTGGTTAAATAAACAATATGACTACACTGAAGATGGAAAAAAGGGTGGGGGAGAGAGTTACTCAAGTCACTTTTGTAGTTTTTTGACCATATATCTTCAGGCTAAAGACAAAAAGAGCTGTAAACAAATACTGAACTATAAATAGTTGATTTACTTTTGCATTAGTGTGGGTAATTCTGAAACTACATTATGTGTAAATGTATATAATGAGAGTTGGGTTTCTCTATCAGAGAAATTAAAAATTGGTAAACATCCAGTCGCAGTGGCCCATGCCTATAATCTCAGTGACACTGGAGGCCAATGCAGGAGGATGGCAAGTTTGAGGCCAGCCTCAGCAACTTAGCAAAACCCTGTCTTACAAATTTTTCTTTTAAATTAGTAAATATATGTCAGTCAGAAATATGTTAACAGCAACAACAAAAATGCAGGCTAGAATTAACTCCCTAGGTAGAGTTTTGAAACTGAAGGAATCAGTATGAATTCATGGTATTTAATAGAGAGATACAGAAACAGAAGAGAGTATGCTTGTGTATGTGAGTGCAAGAGAAAGGTGTATGTCAACTCTGTACCTTTTGCTCAATTTTGCCGAACACCTAAAACTGTTCTAAAAGTAGTCTTTAAAAAAAGCCACAAAAGGAGCTGGAGTTGTATCTCAGTGGTAGAGTGCTTGCCTAGCATGTGTAAGGTACTGGGTTCTATCCCCAGCACCACATAAAAATATATAAAGGCATTGTGTCCATATGTAACTTAAAAAAAAAAAAAGCCACGAAAGATGACATCTGCCTGTAATCCCATATATGGAACACAGTAGGTATAATTTAAGTGCCAGCTATTGTTAGCTATTATTTATAGTAGTTGCTCCCAGTTCTGAAAATTCACTCTAAGAGAATACTCTTGTATTTGGAAAAAGCCTTTGGCATAAACATATTCAGCAGCATTTATAACAGTAAAAAATTTAGAAATACTCTAAGTGTCCTACAAGTAGGGGAATTATATAAATTCCGGTACATTGTGTGGTAGGGCATTACACAGTCATTAAAAACCAAGCCTAGCAGGAAAGTAGGGACTGATCTGTGAGCTGTGAGAGGCAAAGAGCTCTCTCTGCTTCTACCTGGTGAAGAACAGTAAATTTACATCTGAACCATACTGTACAGTCTCTGTTGTAAATAATTCCTTTTCAAATGGTCATAAAATTAAAACCTTTGCACATTGCTAGTAGAAATGTAAAAAGATGCAGCTGCTGTGGAAAACAGTGAGGTGGGTTCTTCACAAAATTAAACACAAAATCACCATGTGATCCAGCAATTGCACTTCTAGATTTCTGGCTATACACCAAAAAGACTGAAAGCAGGGCTTTGTATACCTGTTTCACAGCAGCATTATTTACAAGAGCAAAAAGGTAAAAGCAACCTAGCTAAGAACCTATTATTGGACAAGTAGATTAGGAAAAATATGTAGATACATACAATAGAGTATTATTCAGCCTTAAAAAGTAAGGATATTCTGAAACAAACAACATGGATGAACCCTGTTAAGCTGGGAACGGTGGTGCACGCCTATAATCCCAGCACTTTGGGAGGCTGAGACAGGAGAATCGCGAGTTCAAAGACAGCAACAGCAAGGTGCTAGGCAACTCAGTGAGACCCTCTTTCTACATAAAACACAAAATAGGGCTGGGGATGTGGCTCAGTGATTTTTTTTCTCTCTTTTAAAAAAAATTTATATTTTAAATTTATTTATTTATTCTACTTAGGTATGCATGATAGCAGAGTGCATTTTGATTCATTGTACACAGAAGGAGCACAACTTTTCATTTCTCTGGATGTATGTGATGTAGAATCACATGATATATGTGGTCATACATGAAGCTAGGGCTATGATGTCCATCTTATTCCACCATCTTTACTGTCCCTATGTGGCTCAGTGATTGAGTACCCCTGAGTTCAATCCCTAACACCAAAAAAACTCCAAAACAAAACACTATGCTAAGTCAAATAAGCCAGATACAAAGGACAAATACTGTATGATTCGCTTATACAAGGTACGTAGAGTAGTCACATACATAGAGACAGAAAATAAAACAGTGGTTTCCCAGGACTGAGGGAAGTGGGCAATGAGAAGTTATTGCTTAATGGGTACAAAGTTTCAGTTTGGGAAGATATAAAGTTCCAAAAATGGATGGTAATGAGGTTTGCACACCAACATGAATACATTTAATTCCACTCAACTATACACCTAAAAATGGTGATAAGGGTAAATTTCGTATCATGCAGATTTTAGTAAAAGCAAATGGTCATGAAAAAAAATGTGACACAAAAGTTAACAAAGTATGATTCAAAATATTTGTGTAGCTGGATGCAGTTGTGCATGCCTATAGCCCCAGCTACTGGGGAAGCTGAGGTAGGATCACTTGAGCCCAGAAGTCTGAGGTCAGCCTGGGCAACATATCAATTAAGCAAGCAGTTAAATGAAATGAAAGAAAAAATAAAAATAGCGGAGAGACATAAGGAGGATTAGAGTCCTGCCCAAGGCTAAGGCCTAAGTAGTGGGGGCAAAAGAGTGAGGCTGTCAGCAGTTAACAGGATAGCTAGGCAGTAAGGTGGATGGACAGACAGTCTCAGTCTTGGCTTTCTTGGGCCCTTTGGAAACCATAGGGTGGACTTAGGGTAGAAATTACATAAAACTATACCTCTCCAGGATCCCAATAAAAGACTAGAGAAGATCTAGTAAAATGGCCACAAATATAGGCTGTGGAGGTTAAGTGAGGTGATGCCAACCCCACCTCTATCTGGCTGACCCTGGGGCAGCTTAACTTACATGTGCCCCATATGCTTCATCTATACAAATGGAGTGAAGACACTCACCCCACAGGGCAGTGGGAGACTTCCTGAGATGGCACAGAGTCTGGTACCAGTGAGCATTCTCACGCATGCATGGCTACTCACCTCTCCTCTTACTGATTACTAGAAGTAGTTCCTGCTCATCACCTCCCCTGAGAACTTCTACAGATTCCTGAAGCTTCCTACCTCCCAGGTTCTGAGGCTTAATGGACCCAGTCCTTCCGGCCTGAATCTGCCAGCTTCACACAATTTCCTGGTCTCGGATCCCTCCCAAAGCCCTCAAACCAAATCTGAAACTCTTCTTGACTGCTACCACACTTTGAATGACAGCTGTTACAGTGGAATTCAACAAATAATTCTAAATAAACATATGCAGAGATGATGCTTTCACTTTGAACAATTCATAATTACTAATACTTCATCAACCATTTGGAAATGATGTTTGGTGACAACACAAGTACCAAACTGGGTAGTAAAACTTTGTAAAGTTATTTTGAAATGTTTACATAGTAATATTTTGAGAGAGCTACAAAAATTTTTAGCTTCCCATTATATTAAATCATTGTATAATCTTAAAAAGAGGAAAGAAAGAACACATTGTTTTAAGGCTAGGAATACAGTTTAATGGTAGAGTGCTTGGGCAGCACACACAGGGCCCTGGGTTCAATTACCAGTATTTCAAAAAAAGAAAGCAAAAGAACAACACATCAATGGAGACTATACTCACACTGCGAGCTGGGAGTGTGACAGGCTGCAATGCAGGCAACCACGTTTGAGTTTCAACTCTGAATTTCGTGGGTTTTTTTCTGCTAAACCCTGTCCAAACAGATTTATGGAATACATTTGCCTTACTCAAGTAGCCCTTTCCTGAGACCCCGTGCTGGGAGTCAAGGACCACATTCCCACAACATTCCTCAAATTTAAAAACAGTAGCTCCCAGGACTGATTCAGCTGAGAATCCAAACTCCAAACTCTCCTGGCTCCCAATACTTGGGCTGCTTAACTCTGTCCTGGGCTTTCAGTGAGCAAAGAATTTCCCAGTCTGAGGCATCAAATTTAAGAAAAGCCCATGCCAGGGGCTGGGATTGTAACTAAGCGGTAGAGCGCTTGCCTCGCATGCGTGAGGCCCTGGGTTCGATCCTCAGCACCATGTACAAAGCAATAAGATAAAGATGTGTCCATCTACAACTAAAAAATATATATATTTAAAAAAAAAAAAAAAAAAGCCCATGCCAGGAGCAGCAGGCTCTTTCTTAAAGCATGGTAGAAGCTCACAGTCAACTCCAGGTGGAAATCAGTTGTTCCTCCTTCCCTCTACACCCAATCCCCACAGAGAACCAGAGACTCAGTTCCAGGGGTATCCCAAGCCAGTGTGGTATGCTATGGGAACTCTGATAGCTTCCACTCTTGGCTTTGGTTTCAAGCAACATCTTTATAAAGTCTTTTTAAAAACTAAAAAAGACAGGCTAGACAGAGGCAAGATCACAGTCCAATTTAGGAAGTGAGGTGCCCTCTGCACACAGGTATGCAACTGGAGGGCTTCTTCCTGATCCAAGAGCCAAAAGCTACCTAACCAGGAGCACCTAATACACCCACTATCCTCCGGTATTCTGGGAAGCCAGCCACCCCAAAAGATCAAGACAGAGTAATGAAATAAATCTTTTTAGTATCTCAGTTCCCAAGGGCAAGGATTGTACTTTTTGTGTGTGCTGTACATGAGTACACCATGTCTCAGTTGAGCAATGAATGCTAAATGGTAATAATATTACCATTGCCTCCATAGAGATAATCTGGCTGAGACATTAAACAAGCATGATAAGACAGTATTAAAAAGCAATGAGCTTCCCTCTTAGTTACTATCAAAGTCAGAGTCAAATATAATGGCATTTCCTTTGAGCCAATTTTGGTGCTGTTTCCTTTTTTGAGAAGCAGAACCATCACTCAACTCTGTTCTCCTTCGCTTATACTAGTACTGAGATCCCACACCACTGGAAAGGCTTCCTAAAATCCCATTCCCGTTCCTGCCACATCATCCCTTTGCTTCCCTCATCAGTCAATAAAAACTTCATTGAGGGCCTGGGGTTGTGGCTCAGTGGTAGAGCATTCACCTGGCGTGTGTGAGGCACTGGGTTCAATCCTCAGCACCACATAAAAATAAATAAATTAAATAAACATATTGCGTCCATCTACAACTAAAATAATTTTTTTAAATCTTAAAAAAAAAAAAACTTCATTGAATGACTCATTCATCATATTGCCTTCATCCCCCACCCCCACCCCTTTGTGGTGCTGGGATTGAACCCAGGGTCTTACGCATGCAAGGCAAGCACTCTATCAACTGAGCTATATCCCCAGCCCCTTTATATTGCCTTCAAATTCTGCAAATTTATCTTGCTCTTACTATCCTGACCTTCTTTCTGTTCCAAAATACCTCAAGGTCCCTCTGGCCTCAGGGTCTAAAGACTAGCTGTTTTCACTGCTAGGGGCTTCATACAGTTGGATGACCAGGGCTCCCAGCATTGTAGAACTCTAAGGAGCACCAACTGCACAAAATATGAACAGTGCCCCGAGAGCTGTATGATGTGACAACCTTGACTGCCACCTTGTCCTTGAGTATTAATTCAAAAACTTCAAGAAAGCTTGATAACTGCAAAATGTGCTCTCTCCACCCTACTTCCACCTACCTGAGTGCCCTCCAGTGCCTCACCGTGCTTCATTTTCAAGCAACACCCATACTATATCAAGTATAAATAATTTTATGTATTTCTTCCATAAGAATGTAAGACAGAGCAGAAACTTTGCCTGCTTTGCTCTCTACAGTACCTCTAGCACTTAACAGAGAACTGAACATTTAGGTAATGTATTCTAAAAACTCACAGAAATAAATCAAATGCTTACCATACACTATAAACTGTGCCAGGTATGGTTTTGGGTATGCCCTCACCTCATCAAGCCAGTTTTGGACATTCTGACCCAAATCATATACCATCTCCCAGAAAAAGGCTCCAACTCCTGTGAAAATGTCCCTAAGGGTTCTGCTCTTCAGAGTTAGGGTCCAAAGAGAAGAAATGCTCCTGGATGAACTAGATGCTCAGACTCAGTTCTGGGCTGGAAGATTCCTTTACCTCTAGTGGTGAGAGCATTTTTTGAAACAGCCAGAGAAATCCCCAAAAGAAACCTATCTCCACCTTATTCATTCATTCAGTAAGTATTTGACACAATAGGGAAATATCAAGGCATAAAACATATGTTACTATCCTTAGTGAGCTTACACTCTAGTGGGACAGAGCGGGAAACACAGTAAGTCAGGTAAGTAAGTTAGTTATATCGTGATAATTGAGTGCTTTAAAGAAAAATTAGGCAGGGGCTGGGATTGTGGTTCAGTGGCAGAGCACTTGCCTTGCATGTGTGAAGCCCTGGGTTCGATTCTCAGCACCACATATAAATAAATGAATAAAATAAAGGTCCATCAACTACTAAAAAAATATTTAAAAAAAAAGAAAAAGAAGAATTATTAAGCAGAAGTGGGGGGGAGGTACTTCATGGAGAGATGTAGGGTTTCCCTTTTAAAGAAGGAGGCCAGGGAAGGCTTCATGAAAGGTGGTATTTGAGAAAGATCTGAAGAGGTGAGCTAATGAAGCATGGAGCTATCTGCAGGAAGAGCTTTCCAGGTATGGAGCCAGCAAGTGCAAAGTCTCTAAAGCAGAAGAATGTCTAGCACTTCAGAGGAACAGGAAAGGCCACAGTGGAGGGAGCAGAGCGAGGAAGGGGAGAGCTGCAGCAGAGGAGGGAGACTGAAGAAGAGGCCAAAAGACCTTGAAGGCTGTGGCCTGTGGCTTTTACTCAAGTGAAACAGTTAGTCACTATATGGTTCTGAGCAGAGAAGTGACCAAAAGGGATGCTGTAGACACTGTCCCTGGGGGAATCGTACAGAAGTAGGGATCCACATTAGCAATGCTTCTGCAAAACTCTGACCCCAAAGGATCCCTACACAGCTACCACCTTCCTTCTGGGCCTTTTCTCTATGCAAAAGCCCTGGTTACAAGAATAAAAAATTGTGAGACTGGCTCTATAAGGGTGGGAATCCAGCATGTCTGCAACCTGATATAATGGAAAAACTAGAATGGTAAGGAGAAGGGGTTAGGGAAAGCCATGGTGTCGCCTGCCGGTTTTCACTATGCCCGCCTTCACAACCCCCAACCAGTCAAGCCTTTCAGAAACATTTAGGAGCAAAATCTGTCACAGGCAGAAAGTACAGCAAGCCAGCTCACTCCTCTAGGACTAGAAGCCTGGACCAGGCCCAATTACCTAGCAGTTATTTCTCCTCACAGCCATGGCATGTGAGCTCCTGACCTCATGCTAAAAGGTGTGAGGACAGAGACAGGGACATTTGTGGTCAGAGGCAGAGCTCCAAGCTGCCCCAGGTATCACATAAAGATAAGTTTTAGAAAAACAGGGGCTGGAGTTGTGGCTCAGTGGCAGAGCACTTGCCTAGCATGTGTGAGGCACTAAGTTCGATTCTCAGCACCACATATAAAAAATAAATAAATAAAATAAAGGTCCATTGACAACTAAAAAAAATGTTAAAAAAAAAAAAAGTTTTAGAAAAACAGAAGCATCTCTTTGGTTGGCCTTCCTATGGCAAAGGTGATTTTATGACCAGGGACTCTGGGAGCTTGAATAACATGGGAAGGTGTAAGAGGGAAAGGGTCACCATTTTTTACTGATGTGCTACTTAAAGTCCTGGAGCTCAGAGAACCACACTCTCCGGGAAGCTGCTATGAACCCAAGTTCTCACTGGCAAATAGCAACTGGCCTAGCATCAACAATAGGCTGGCTAAGCCAGGCGCAGTGGCGCACACCTGTAATCCCAGCATTTGGGAGGCTGAGACAGGAGAATTGCGAATTCAAAGCCAGACTCAGTAACGGTGAGGTGCTAAGCAACTCAGTGAGGCCCTTGTCTCTAAATAAAACACAAAATAGGGCTGGGGATGTGGCTCAGTGGTCGAGTACCCCTGGGTTCAAACTCCAGTACCAAAAAAAAAAAAAAACCTGACTAGTGGAATAAACACAAAATAGGGTTGGGGATGTGGCTCAGTGGTGGAGTGCCCCTGAGTTCAATCTCTGGTACCAAAAAAAAAAAAAAATAGGCTGGCTATATTTCTGAACCTCAGGAGTCCTGATTGCAAAGCACCTTCCACTAGGCCTCAAGGTACTGATTTGACAAGAGGAGGTAGGGAAGCACCATGATGATCTAAGGCTCTGAAGCTATATTAGGCCCTCCTCCCCACAATGCTTCCAATTCAAGGACTTTCAACCAAAAGACTGAAGGCTCCATGAGGACCAGGACCAGGTTTGTGTTATTCATTACCACATACCTCACATCCAGAACTATGTCCCAACAATTACGCTCTGTGTAATAAATGAATGTCTGCTCTCCAAAGAAGAGGGGCCAGTGATGAATGCTGGATGGAAATCATGTGGCCTGCCTATCCACTACTCAGTAGACCCTGTACCAGGAAAGGACAGCAGGCCACCCTTTCTCCTAGATCCATTGTTCAGTCCAGTCACAAACACAGAAAATTATTACACTATTTGATTTCCTATGTGTGACAGAAAGTCTCACAAGTCATTTATTTCTGACAATTACCTGAAAAAGATCTCACCTACCTCTGGGCACTTGTGCTTGTAAATATTTTGTGAACCTTGGATACAAGAAGCCTGGGATAGGGGCTGGGGTTGTGGCTCAGTGGTAGAGCGCTTGCCTGGCATGTGTGAGCCACTGGGTTCAATCCTCAGAACCACATATAAATAAGTAAATAAGTAAATGTCCTTCAACAGCTAATAAAATATTAATAAAAAAAAAAAAAGAAGCCTGGGATACTCACTATTCTGCATTAACACACAGAAGGAACAAAGAAGTAAGGAGGCTCATGGTGTTCATTTCTCAGTGACACTGATCACCCAATCCTAACCTTTTTAAGGGGAAAACAACAGAAACAACAAACTCTCAGGACTATGACACAGTGATATCACTGTCACATATATGACCACATGTGACAGTGAAATTGTGATTTGCATTCAGAAGATCTAGGTATTAACTGAAAAGTAGGTAATCAGCACAGTTAGTACACATGATCCCCGGAGCATTCTGCAGTGCTGTAAGAAGTCAAGGAGGCAAAAAAAGAATGTAGCTAATGTAACATGGCAATCAGGAGGGGTCATCTTCCCAATCACACATACCATTTACAGAATCTAGAAATTTTAGCTGCAGTTAGGAAGCTGAATTCAGAAAACAGTGTTATCCAGGTAGCAGGGAAATCTTGGAAGATGTTAGGTCACACACAGCAGAAAACCAATGCACACCTGGGACAGCATCAGTCACTATGAAGTATTTATAGAAATCAGCATAAGAACAGACAGAGGAGTATAAACCAACAGTGGCAGGATTATAAATAATTTTTTTCTCCAACATTTTTTTTCTAATTTCCAACATTTATGGCAAAATGGTTGTTTTTATAAATGAAAAAGACAAATTTGTAACTAAGAAGTTGGGCAATAATAATGGATATAAAAGGAAAAAGTCAGGCTAGAAAAGCTAAGAGATTTTGTCTTCATGTTGGTTCAACTAAGACAGTGTGTTTGAGGTCTCACTGGGGCCTCAGAGGAGCACAGTACACTCATTCTCACCTAAGCCAAGGTTAAGTCTAATGAAGACTGAGTGAATAAGTCTGTACACCAGTTTTTCTATATAGTCTATACTAGGGACACAATCAATCT
Organism: Xerus rutilus; assembly: GCA_028644305.1. Classification (NCBI taxonomy): domain Eukaryota; kingdom Metazoa; phylum Chordata; class Mammalia; order Rodentia; family Sciuridae; genus Xerus; species Xerus rutilus. Next base: position 23,022,623 of record CM053404.1, read on the forward strand.
CAAACCTTGGGATTATAGTTGCAGTTCCCAATATCAACCATGTTTTATGGAAGACAATATCAATGGAGAAAATAAGGTATATAAATCATGATCCAGCCCCTACTACAACCGGGATTAAGGAATTGAGAGGTGGGCTAAGCACCTACTACAACTGGAATTGAGGAATTGAGAGGTTGGTTGAGCACCTATGCAGGAGACCTACTTACTTAGTGGCTTAAGAAGTGACCAAAGGGGCTGAGATTGTAGCTCAGTGGTAAAGCACTTGCCTTGCTTGCGTGAGGCACTGGGTTCGATCCTCAAAACCACATAAAAATAAATAAGTAAAATAAAGATATTATGTCCATCTACAATTAAAAATTTTTTAAAAAAAGTGATCAAAGGGGTAAGGGGATGGGAATGGGAAGGACAGTGGAATGAGACAGACATTATTACCCTATATACATGTATGATTACACTACTTGTGTAACTCTACACTGTATTCAGCCAGAGGAAGAAGTTGTGCTCCATTTTTGTACAATGTGTCAAAATGCAAAAAAATGTAACCATACTATTCAAAATAGAATTCTAGTTGGGTTAAAGAGATAAAGGAGAAAATAAAACTATAGAGATGGGAAAAGAAAAAAAAGTGACCAAAAGGACAATGCCAGAAAAAAGTCTGTCTGAACTCTACTGTCTAAACCCATGATGTGAGAAAAAGGCATGCTTGGACAGAAGTTGAGTGAGGAATGGGAGAAAGGTAGGAACAAAAACAAAGATGTCACAAAAGATACACAGCTGGGTGCGGTGGCATATGCCTGTTATCCCAGCAACTCAGGAGGTTAAGGAAGAGGACTGCAAATTCAAGGCCAATCTGGGCAACTTAGTAAGACACTATCTCAAAATTTAAATGAAAAGAGCTGGGGATATAGCTCAGTGGTAGAGCTCCCCTGGGTTCAGCTACCAGTATAACACACACACACACACACACACACACACACACACACACACACACACACGACAGAAGAGCATGTGAAAAGATACTCAATAGCACACGTCATTAGACAAGTGCAAATCAGGTGGGCATGGTGGCACACACCTGTAATCCCACAGGCTCCAGAGGCTGAGGCAGGAGAATCACAAATTCAAAGCCAGCCTCATCAACTTAGCAAGGCCCTAAGCAACTCAGAAAAATCTTGTCTCAAAATAAAATATAAAAAGGGCTGGGGATGCAGCTCAATGGTTAAGTACCCCTGGGTTCAATCCCCAGTATTAAACAAACAAACAAACAAACAAACTGTGGTACATCCACACAATGGAATATTACTATTTTGAAATATTTGTTTAGTTGAAGATGGACACAATATCTTTATTTATTTATTTTTATGTGGTGCTGAGGATCAAACCCAGTGCCTCATGCATACGAGGTAAATGCTCTACCACTGAGCTACAATCCCAGTCCATGGAATATTATTTAATAACAACAGGAAGTGAGCTCTCAAGATACAAAAATGTATAGAAGAATCTTAAATGCACATTGCTTAGTGAAAGCAGTGAGTCTGAGAAGGCTGCATATCATATGATTCCAACTATATGACATTTTAGAAAAGGCAAAACTGCAAAGACAATGAAAAAACTTGGTTTCTGGGGCTTAGGGAGGATGAATGAACACAGAGAACTTTCATAGATTATAAAACTATTATGTATGGTACTATAAGGGTGGATACACAATACGTATTTGTCAAAACCTAAAGAATTGCACAACAAGGTGAACCCTAATGTAAACTATGGAGTTTAGTTAATGATAATGTATCAATATTGGTTCATCAATTGTTTCCAAATGTATCACACTAATGCAAAATGTTAAAACAGGAAACAATCAGCAGAGAAGAGAGGGAGATATATAGGAACTCTCTGTATTATGTGCTAAAAAAATTTTTTTTATTTTTTGTTTAGTGCTCAGGATCAAACCCAGGGTCTCATACATGCTAATCATGTGTTCTAGCTACATTCCTAACCCCTCTGTTCAATGTTTTATAAACCTAAAACTGCTTTTAAAAATCAATTGTTAAGCTGGGTATAGTGGCTCACACTTGTAATCCCAGCCACTCAGGAGGCTGAGGCAAGAAGATTGCAAATTTGAGACCAATCTCTGCAATTTAGTGAGACTCTGTCTAAAAATAAAAAATAGAAAAAGGGTGGGGGATGTAATTCAGTGGCAAAGCACCCCTGGGTTCAATCACCAGAACCAAAATGAAAATATGAATAAAAAATAAATTGTTAGAGGAATTAAAATGCAAGGAGGCTAGGGATGTGGTTTAGTGGTACAGCACTTGCCTTAGCATGCATGAGGCCCCGGGTTCGATCCCAAGCACTACCAAAAACAAAAATAGACAAACAGGAATTAAAACGCAAAAAAAAAAAAAAAATACCATCAGCATTGATATAAGAACAAAGGAAAAATATCCTCTCCTGGGTGACAACATGTCTTTATATCATAATAAAAATTCTTCCAAGATTGGCACAGCAGACACTTAATTAGCTAGATGCTTGTGACATACTCCCAGTCTGGAAAAGTTCCTTATGTCTACACTCAGCCTGAGAGAAAATGACTTGATACCCCACAAATCCTGACCAAGATATGTTTCTGACTACTGGATTGCTGGACACATTCCTGACCACAAAAAACATGATCATGTGAACTTCTCATCAAAGCCAGCAAAATCACTTTTGCACTTTTATTTTTTTTTTATTTTTATTTTTTATCTTTATTTATTTTTTTTATGTGGTGCTGAGGATCGAACCCAGTGCCTCACGCATGCGAGGCAAGCGCTCTACCACTGAGCCACAATCCCAGCCCCACTTTTGCACTTTTAAAGAGCTGCAGATAGGTGTAGCTCAGTAGTAGACCACTTGCCTTGCATGCACAAGGCATTGGGTTCCATTCCCAGCATTTAAAAAAATTAAAAGAAGCCAGGCGTGGTAGGGCATGCCTGTAATCCCAGCACTATGAGAGAATGAGACAGGAGAATCACGAGTTCAAAGCCAGCCTCAGCAATGGTGAGGCGCTAAGCTACTCAGTGAGACCCTGTCTCTAAATAAAACACAAAATAGGGCTGTGGATGTGGCTCAGTGGTTGAGTGCCCCTGAGTTCAATCTCTGGTACTAAATAAATAAATAGAAAAATAATTGCAGATTTTACTGATAGCTTTTTTTTTTTTTTAAATTGGGGATTGAACCCAGCAGTACACCACTGAGCTACACGCCCAGCCCTTTTTATTTTTTATTTTGAGACAGGGTCTTGCTCAGGCTGGCCTCAAATTTGAGATTCTCCTGCTTCAGCCTGCACAGTAGCTGCCATCATAGGTATGCACTGTGGCACCTGGCTTACTGGCTAGTTTTTGGAAATAACTTCAGTCAAGATAGTAGAAGCCCGGGGCTGGGATTGTAGCTCAGCGGTAGAGCGCTTGCCTCGCATGCGTGAGGCCCTGGGTTCGATCCTCAGCACCATATACAAAGCAATAAAATAAAGATATTGTGTGTCCATCTACAACTAAAAAATCTTAAAAAAAAAAAAAAATAGTAGAAGCCCTTCAAGCCTGTAATCCCAGCACTTAGGGAGGCTGAGACAGGAGAATCGTGAGTTCAAAGCCAGCCTCAGCAACGGCGAGGCGCTAAGCAACTCAGTGAGACCCTGTCTCTACATAAAACACAAAATAGGGCTGGGGATGTGGCTCAGTGGTCGAGCACCCCTGAGTTCAATCCCCAGTACCAAAAAAAAAAGACAGTAGAAGCCTTAACTTGAGAGATGACAGGATTTTTGTCACCTACTGTCCATTTGTAACATCTTGCTAATACCTTGCAGGACCCTTTCTTCTCCACAAAGTTGCTTCAACATACAGCTCAACATTTCCCCTATAAGCAGTTCCTCTATTCAGTTATGATCATACCACTAATCCAAGATACCTTTGAACTTAGATGCAAAATTTTAATAGAGTTCTCTAGTGTTCTCTGTGAAGAGGGTGGAGAATCCAGACTGCCTGGGTTTGTATCCCAGTTCCAGTATTTACTCCTTGGTGAATATGTTCCTTAATCTCAGCATCTTAGTGTCCTTATCTATAAAATAAAATAAGGAGAGGGTTGTGGATATAGTTCAGTTGGTAGATGCCTGCCTCACATGCACAGGCTCTGGCTTCAATCCCCAGCATCACCAAAAAAAAAAAAAAAAAAAGAATAAATCCTACTTCACAGTTATTCTGAGAATTAAATGAGTTTATATAAAGCACTTACAATAGTACCCTGTATAAAGTAAGGGCTGTGTGTTCCATTATCACTACATGTTTTAAGGTTATTGAAGCACTGGAGATCATACATAAGAGGAGATGGCCTCAGAGGCATAGAGAGACAGGCAAAACCAAAAGTTTCTCCCAATCCCTAACCCTCATTGTCTTCTTCCTTCCTGGGACTTCACCACCCCACACCAAACCGATGCTGGGATTTTTAAGGTAAGCAGTTAGCAGAGATTTCCCACTGTACCCTTACCCAAATACATCATCTTGTCTACTGTTCTGCCTGAACAAGGACTCAACATAGCTTTGTTGGTGGGTATACTGCACAACAGGGAAGCCAGAAAGCTGCAGTTATTTGGAGGAGTGAGATCATCCCTCAAAGAGAAATATCTGGAGTGATCTTGTCAGAGAGCACAGAGTCAGAGATTAGAACTGAGGTCCTGAAACAAAATGAAGTAGTTAGAATCCTCAGAGGCAGGATATAAAAATGTATTTAGGAGTCAAAGGGCAAAGGCTAGAGTTGGGACTTCTAAATTAATATGCTGGAAAAGGAAGATTCTCGCAAACCCAGACTCTGAACATGGGAGGTATGAAGGCCACCATTCAATGTAGAAAAGGTCATGACCTAGAAGATGGGAGCCTAGGAAGGTGGGTTGAAGAGGGAAGAATCCTGGGACTGAAAAATCATATGAAGCCCGTAAATGCTTCCAAATCTCTTCAGGAAGGAAGAAGAAATCTCCCTGGTACCACTTTGGCCTGGCATTCACTCCCCAATCCTAGGCCTCTTGGACTTTTTCTTAAGTGAGTCTGGCCAGGCCAGCTAGAGACTCTTTCTAACTGTCCCTTAGCACTGAGGGTCTCTGAATTGGAGAATTTAGAATCCCTACACCAAGAAGGAAAAGAAAATTCATGTTGCAAATGAAACGTTTTATAAAGAATGAAGTCACACACCTGCACAGATCTGCCAGAGGTCCCACAATGTCTTAGGCCTTCCTGTGGCTATGAAGAAAAACAATTTTCCTTAACATTTTAAGTTCAAAGATCTGGGGCCTGAATTCCAACCCAGAGTGGCAGTTTTGGCATCAGGGAGAGCTCTAGGGCCCCTGCTGGCCCCTAACCCTCCTGGGCTAAGATCAAGGGTACCTCACTCTTTTTTTTTTTTTTTTAAATTTTATTTATTTCTTTAGTTGTAGGTGGATAGAATATTTTTATTTTATTTTTATGTGGTGCTGAGGATCGAACCCAGTGCCCCATGCGTGCTAGGTGAGCACGCTACCACTGCGCCACAATCCCAGCCCCCTCACTCTTTTTATGTGGCCTGAATCCATGTCCTTAGCAGAGACCACCACCATTTCACAAAGTCATCCTGAAACTAAACACCTCTGACAGGAAAGGCAGAGGGACCAAGGCTTCTCCAGCCTGCTAAATCCAGCCAGGAGACACTGGGACCTGACATCTGCAGGTGGGTTAGTAAGGTGCTCCACTGAGAGCTGGAAGGAAATCACAGGCCCAAAGAGAGGAAGGACCTGTGAGGCATTGTGCTACATGCCTGTAATCACAGTGACTCAGGAGGCTGAGGCAGGAGGATTCCAAGTTCAAGACCAGCTTCAGAACTTAGTGAGACCTCGTCTCAAAATAAAAAAGAAGGGGCTGGGGTTGTGGCTCAGCGGTTGATCGCTTGCCTCGCATGTGTGAGGCACTGGGTTCGATCCTCAGCACCACATAAAATAAATAAAGGTATTGTGTTCATCTACAACTAAAAAAAAATATTAAAAAAATTAAAAAAGAAAAAAAGAAAAAAGAAAAAGGGCTGAGGATGTTGCTTAGTGGTTAATCACCTCTGGGTTCAATCTCCAGTACCAAAAAAAAAAAAAAAAAAGCGACAGAGGGAGAAAGGACCAAGCTTCCAAATAGGTGTTTATGGCAAAGGCACAATTTGTATTGGAAACCCTAGGGGATGAAATAGTATGTTAAAAAGTTCCTGCAAACTAAACTTTGAGGAGGAAAAAGTAGCATTTCTCAACTGTAGGGGATCAAGGCCACACCAAATAACAAGTAGAAAAATTAATCTGTGTCCAGTGTTTTAATACATAACTTATGTGGTGCAGAGCCCAGCTAGGAAGAACAGGAAGAGAAAAGGAGAATCTCCACCAACAGAACAGAAGCAGCGACAGGAAGATGGCCAGCAGCAGGTCCAGCCCCACCTTAAGGGACCCAGAACAACTTCAAACCCCATTGGGCATGCCTGCCAACAAGGCAGTATTTGTGGGGCAAGGCCTACATCTCCTGTGGTGGTGAAAATGTGGCTTCTACCCATGTGCAACATTTGGGCCAATTCCACAAAAAGACTATCTTTGGAACTGGCCTAATATGTACAATAGATGAACTGCTCCAGTGGAATCCCACCAAGGAAGTCAGCCTGAATTCACAAACACACTTTTCAATTAGCCAGTCTCCTGTGCCTTGGTTAGGGGACCCCTGTGGTTTTTGTCCAGCCAGAGCTGCTGGCTATAGCAGGGGCAGCCAGAAACCTCAGCGAAGGGCACTGAAGCCATCTCTTCTGCAGCCCCATGATCCCCATAATCTATCCGCAGCTGCCTGGCCACAAAGGAAAGGCCAGAGCTGCATGCTTCCAACACGCACTTGGCAGCTGAGGCTCAGCTGTCTGGCACCTCCCAAGTCCAAGGACTTGGTCAGAACAGTGAAGCCCTGAAATCAGTTGGGGGTAGCCTCTGGCTTCCTAGAAAAACCATCTGCTCTCCCCTGCGACTGCCCTGAGCCAGAACCTGTGCCATCTCTCCAACTTCAGAAATGGCCTCTTCAAGACCTAATCCACTCATAGAAATTAAAAGGAGAAGGATGGTTACCAGGCGCCTAGAAGAACAGCTGGGGAAAGGATGGGGTGAGGTTGATCAGTGGGAACCAAGTTGTAGTTAGATAAAAGCAAAAAATTTTGTGTGCTACTATTCACTAGGGTGATTTGTGATATATATTTGAAAAAGCTACAAAAAAGGATTTTGAATGTTTTCACCATAAAGAAATGATGTCTGGGTTGGGATTGTAGCTCAGCGGTAGAGCGCTTGTCTCACATGCGTGAGGCCCTGGGTTCGATCCTCGGCACCACATACAAAGCAATAAAATAAAGACATTGTGTCCATCTATAACTAAAAAAATATTTAAAAAAAAAAAAAAAAAAGAAATGATGTCTGAGAAGATAGATATATTTAACCTAACTTAAACACTATACAATATGTAATGTACATCGCATATTACAATTTTTATATACCAGTGAAAAAATAAATTTATAGCACTCCTAGGAATAGAGCTCCTTGGTACAGTATGTATCTACCATGTGTAAGGCCCTGGGTAGGATTCCCAGCACTCAAAAACATAATAATAATTTACAATACCTAGTATCTAAATGAATAAGTAAATAAATAATTTAACTAAAAACAAAATAATCTTTTTTTTTTGGTACTGGGAATTTAACCTGGGGGTGCTAAACCACTGAGCTACATCCCCAGCCCTTTTTAATTTTTATTTTGAGACAGGGTCTTGCCAAGTTGCTGAGGCTGGCCTCAAACTTGAGATACTCCTGCCTCAGCCACCCATATCACTGGGTGTGCCAAAACACCTAATCAAAAGAACTTTTTTTCTTTTTGGTACCGAGGATTAAACTCAGGCACTGTACCACTGATCCACATCCTCAGCCCTATTTTGTAGTTTATTTAGAGACATGGTCTCACTGAGTTGCTTAGCACCTCATTTTTGCTGAGGCTGGCTTTGAATTCACGATCCTCCTGCCTCAGCCTCCCGAGCCTCTGGATTTTCAGGTGTGCACCACCGTGCCCAGCTCCACAAGAAATTTTGATCCAACCAAATGCTTTCTTGCCCAGTTTCCTTTAGTGAATGAGAAAAGGGAAAGAGCCTGTATGGAAATGGTCATGCCACAGCTTATATAATCAGTTTACTCTTCACCTTTCCTAGAATTACCAGGACCTCTTTCCTGAGCAAGAAAAAATGCAGAGGAAACAAATGCAAACCTTCTGGCCTTTCTACCCTCAACAAGCTGTGAAGAAAAAGAAAGATCCTATTAGGAAGATGCTCTTAACTGAGTAAAATGGAAAGGCAATATGGTATTACAGCTAAGACACTTTGCTTTGGGATCACCAGACCTGGCTTTTTATTCACTAGCTATACAACAGCTTCTCTGAATTGCTCTATCTATAGGCAAGAGATAATAAGAATTCCTCATGTGAGATTATTAGGAGGAAAGATAAAATGATATATATCAAGAATTTAACACTATTAGAATTAATTAATTAATTAAAAAATAAAGAATTTAGCACTGGGCATAGTGGGTATACCCCTGTACCTCTAGCAACTTGGGAAGCCTGAGGCAGGATGATTTAAAGTTTGAGGGGCTGGGATTGTGGCTCAGGGGCTGGGATTGTGGCTCTGGGGCTGGGATTGTGGCTCAGTGGTAGAGCGCTTGCCTCACACGTGGGAGGCACTGGGTTTGATCCTCAGCACCACATGTACATAAATGAATAAATAAAGGTCCATCAACAACTTGAAAAAATTAAAAAAAAAAAAAAAAAAAGCCGGGCGCGGTGGCTCAAGCCTGTAATCCCAGCACTTAGGGAGGCTGAGACAGGAGAATCGCGAGTTCAAAGCCAGCCTCAGCAATGGCGAGGCACTAAGCAACTCAGTGAGACCCTGTCTCTACATAAAACACAAAATAGGGCTGGGGATGTGGCTCAGGGGTCGAGTGCCCCTGAGTTCAATCTCCGGTACCAAAAAAAAAAAAAAAAAAAAAAAAAAAAAAGATAAAGTTTGAGGTCAGCCTGGGCAACTTGGTGAGACCCTATCTCAAAATAAATGGCTAGGAGCCAGACAGGGTGGCACATACCTGTAATCCCAGTGGCTTAGGAGACTGAGATAGGAAGATCACAAGTTCAAAGCCAGCCTCAGCAATTTGGTGAGGCCCTAAGCAACTTAGGCTCTACCTCTAAATAAAATATACAAAAGGGCTGGGGATGTGGCTCAGTGGTTAAGTGCCCCTGGGTTCAATCTCCAGTACCAAAAAATAAAAATAAAAAATGAAAAATAAATTTTAAAATAGTGCTAGCCGGGTGCGGTGGCTCAAGCCTGTAATCCCAGCACTTAGGGAGGCTGAGACAGGAGAATCGCGAGTTCAAAGCCAGCCTCAGCAATGGCGAGGCGCTAAGCAACTCAGTGAGACCCTGTCTCTACATAATAAACACAAAATAGGGCTGGGGATGTGGCTCAGTGGTCGAGTACCCCTGAGTTCAATCCCCAATACCAAAAAAAAAAAAAAAGTGCTGGGGATACAGCTTAGTTGTAGAGCATCTCTGGGTTTAATCTGCAGTACCACACACACACACACACAAAAAAAAAAACTAAACTGGATGATAGCAAAACCTATTTGGAAAGAAAAAAAAGGGCATGCTTGTATTATTAAAGAAAAACAATGGGGCTGAAGTTATGGCTCAGTGGTAGAGTACTTGCCTAGCATGTGTGAGGCACTGGGTTCAATCCTCAGCACTGCACCAAACTAAATAAATAAAATAAAGGTAAGTGTCCATCTACAACAACAAAAAAATTTTAAATTTTTTTTAAAAAAAGAAAAACAATGTCCCATTCCCTCCTATCTCCCAGTCATAACAGATAAGACAGAACAGTGGGGATTTAGGGATACTCTATTTCGAACTGCACTTCTCATTAATCAGCCTATGTCCTTTGGCAAGCTACTATACTTTCTTCAAGTGTACAATTAAGGAAGATAGACCAGATCAATGTTTCCAAAGTGTGGAACTTGCCTATGACAATAAATAATACTGGATCAATTTACAAAATAAAAAGTTCCTTTTTCAATTGTCTTTCAATTTTTCTGATCCTATAGAGGAAATCTCCATCTGGTGTTCGAATGTCTTTTTGGGGGGGCGGGGGAGGGCTGTTGCCGAGGATTGTACTTAGGGGCACTCGACCACTGAGCCACAACCCCAGCCCTATTTTGTATTCTATTTAGAGACAGGGTCTCACTGAGTTGTTTAGTATTTTGCTTTTGCTGAGGCTGGCTTTGAACTCGTGATCCTCCTGCCTCAGCCTCCCAAGCTACTGTAATTACAGGTGTGTGCCACTGCACCAGGCTCAAATGTCTTTTTAACACCTCTCCCATACTTACTGATCTCTTGAATAAACAAAAATCTGACTTAGAACCTTCTGTGACAGGCCACAGAATTAAGGTATGATTTAATAATGTGGGTTTGTTTTCATTGTGTTTATTTCCATAATTACCTTAAATTATGGGAAGTGATATTAATTTTCACATATGGTAGCAATTTAACTTATTTACTCATTTATTTCTGGTACCAGGGATTAAACCCAGGGGTGCTTGACCACAGAGCCACAGCCTCAGCTCTTTTTATTTTTTACTTTGAGACAAGAACTCACAAAGTCACTGAGGCTGGCCTCAAACTTATAATCTTCTTGCCTCAGCCTCCTGAATTACTGGGATTATAGATGTGCACCACCACATCCAGCACAATTTAACTTTTAAAAGTCTATCTGGAGCCGGGCGCGGTGGCTCAAGCCTGTAATCCCAGCACTTAGGGAGGCTGAGACAGGAGAATCGTGAGTTCAAAGCCAGCCTCAGCAATGGCGAGGCGCTAAGCAACTCAGTGAGACCCTGTCTCTACATAAAACACAAAATAGGGCTGGGGCTGGGGATGTGGCTCAGTGGTAGAGTACCCCTGAGTTCAATCCCCAGTACCAAAAAAAAAAAAAAAAAAAAAAGTCTATCTGGGAGGCTGGGGCTGTAGCTCAGTGGTAGAGAGGTTGTCTAGCATATGTGAGGCCCTGGGTTTGGTCCTCGACACCATGTAAAAATAAATAAATAATATAAAGATATTGTGTCCATCTACAACTGCAAATTTTTTTTTAAAGAAGTATATCTGAGCCGGGCGCGGTGGCTCACGCTTGTAATCCCAGCACTTAGGGAGGCTGAGACAGGAGAATCGCGAGTTCAAAGCCAGCCTCAGCAATGGCGAGGCACTAAGCAACTCTGTGAGACCCTGTCTCTAAATAAAACACAAAATAGGGCTGGGGAGGTGGCTCAGTGGTCAAGTGCCCCTGAGTTCAATCCTCAGTACCAAAAAAGAAGTATATCTGGTAAAAATGAATCTCAACATTATGTATAATTACAATGTACCAATGAAAAATATGGAAAAATTTTTAAAAAGAGGTGCACTTATGTCAGTTAAAAAAAACAAGAACAAAATAGGCTAGGTGTGGTGGAGCATCCCAGCCAACCTGGGAGACTGAGGCAAGAGAACTGCAAGTTCAAGACCAGCCTAGACAACTTAGCTAGAATCTGTCTCAAAATAAAAAAATTTTAAAAAGGCCTGAGGATACAGCTCAGTGGTAGCGCCCCTGGGTTCAATCCCCACTACTGTAATAATAAATAAATAAAAGTGAAAATATATGTCAGCTAAAAAAAAAAAAAAGGAGAGGACAATTTAAAAGCGGCATAAAAAGTAATAGGTAGCAAAATTGTGATGGTGGCACTAGAAGTTCTGAAAATAGGTAGATTTTGTAGTCCTAACAGTTAGTATTGGTACCTTGGAGGGAGAGGCTGCACAGGCCTTCCTGCAAGGTTCCTCTTCAGTGTCACCTCCTCCATGGAGCCTCTTCCAATCCAGTAGCCTGATTAAAAGTCTCTCCCTCCACTGTGCTCCCAGATCATGTTCTACACCATGGATTTAAGCATTTATTAATAGCCATCTCTTTATGTTTCTCTCTCTTCTAGAATGTGAGCACCTTGAGACAGTAGTTATGTCTTGCTATTTTATCCACAATATACCTATTATGATGCTCTATGCAAAACGGGTACTTGGTGAATATATGCTGAAAAAATGACCCAATGCTTCTATTTCTTTTTTTGTTAAAAGAGAAAACAAAAGACAGTGGAAGAAGAATGTTGTCAGAGTACCTGGTGCCATAACTCCAATCTAGCACCTCTTATCACCTACACTGGGTAGCAGAATACCCTTCTGACATCAGCTTCAAGTACTATATTAAATGAGAATTCAGTAACTTTTTCTTTCTTTCTTTTTTTTTTAATTTTTTTTTTTTTGTAGGTGGACACAATGTCTTTATTTTATTGCTCTGTATGTGGTGCTAAGGATCGAACCCAGGGCCTCATGCATGCGAGGCAAGCACTCTACCGCTGAGCCACAATCCCAGCCCAGTAATTTTTTTTTTTTTGGTACTGGGGATTGAAATCAGAGGCACTTTACCACCAAACTACATCACCAGTCCTTTTTTTATTCTTTCTTTTGAGACAAGGTGTAGCTAAGTTGCCCAGGCTGGCCTTAAACTTGGGATTCTCCTGCCTCAGCCTCCCAAATCTCTGAGATTAGAGGTGTTCACTACCATGCCTGGCTCCACTTTTTTTTTGGTACTAGAGATTGAACTCAGGGGTACTCGACCACTGAGCCACATTCCCAGCCTTATTTTGTGTTTTATTTAGAGACAGGGTCTCACTGAGTTTCTTAGTGCTTCAGTGTTGCTGAGACTGGCTTTGAACTCATGTTTCTCCTGTCTCAGCCTCCCAAAGTGCTAGGATTACAGGTGTATGCCACCACACCCAGCTCCATTAACTCATTTTAAAGAGATCTCACCAAATGCAGTGCTTGGAAAAGCAAATCATTCTTCAAGAAACTTACCAGAATGAAGAAGAAATCAGTCATACCAGCACAAGGTCAATTATAAAGGTACTTTTGCCAGGCACTTGTCAAAAGTGCCTTTATTTTTTAAATTTTTTGGCGAGGGAGGGCACCAGGGATTGAACTCAGGGGTATTGGGTATTCGACCACTGAGCCACATCCCCAGCCCTATTTTGTGTTTTGTTGAGGCTGGTTTTGATCTCGCCATTCTCTTGTCTCAGCCTCCCAAAGTGCTGGGATTACAGGTGTGCGTCACCATGCCCGGCAAAAGTACTTAATAAATGTTACCTTTTTTTCCCCCCAAGCAGTACTCCACTGTTGAGCTATATGCCCAGCCATTTTTATTTTTTGAAAGAAGGTGTCACTGAATTGCACAGGCTGGCCTTGAACTTGCAATCTTCCTGCCTGATCCTCCAAAGTAAAGGATTACAGGTGTGTGGAACCACACTTGACTGTATTGTTACTTTTTATAATGACTCCAATTGCAGCTATAATTTTAGAGAATTTAATACTAAGTTGATTATGTTTAACTTGGAATTAAAATGAAATGTGTTTTCTTTCCCTAAACACAAATTAGTTGATTATAGAGGGAAAGAGGGGAGATGGGTACAATTTAAAAGTGTGCAAAGCAGCAACTGGAAGCAGATGAGGAGCAAACACATGCTGTGGATAATCCAAGCATAGATTATGCCAGTGTAAAGAAAATAGGTAAAGCTGGGTGTGACGGCACACATTTATGATCCCAGCTTCTTAGAAGGCTGAGATGGGACTATCTCTTGAACCTACAAGTTTGAGGCCATCCTGAGTAACAGAGTAAGACCTTGTCTCAAAACAAAACAAAATAAAAATACACAAAAAATAAATAAAAACATGAAGTAAGATGGATAAAGGTATAGATAAATATATTTCTGAAAAAGCAAACACAAGCCAGGCACGGTGGCTCAAGCCTGTAATCCCAGCACTTAGGGAGGCTGAGACAGGAGAATCCGAGTTCAAAGCCAGCCTCAGCAATGGCGAGGCGCTAAGCAACTCAGTGAGACCCTGTCTCTACATAAAACACAAAATAGGGCTGGGGATGGGGCTCAGTGGTTGAGTGCCCCTGAGTTCAATCCCCAGTACCAAAAAAAAAAGCAAACACAGTAAAAGGTTAATGGTAGAATCTGGGTTGTGGGTATATGAGTGCTTCTACAAAATCCACTTTTGCTTTATACTTAAAATTTTTCATAGTAAGCTGGTGGGGGTGTGGAGGGAGTGGGGGTGGGAGTATACAGAGGCATCAGCCTGAGAGGTTCTGAGTCAGAGCCATGCCTGTCCTCAAAGCCCAAACTCCACAGCAAACCTGGAAAAACCTGATGGTTTTGGAACTCCTGCTCATCATCGATACTTTCCTACACCAGAGGAGCAGTGCTCAAATAGATATAAGCAGAGAAGTGCCACCCTCACAGGACTAACATTACTACCCCTACTCAGGAAAACTTCAGAAATAAGGATCAAGGGTAAAGAATGGCAGATGGAGGGTAGACTGGTGGACTCACTCATGGACTCTATTGTCACCATAGAGATCACTCAGGCCAAAGCTGATGTAGTGCCAGTGCTCAGGAATGTTGGCAGAAGGGCTCCCCATATTCCTGTACATGCTAACATAGTCCAAGGGGTCTGGGCCACCCAACCTGAAAAAGACAAAAAACAAGGGTGTCAGTGTGATCCTGGAAACCAGACAATGTCAAATTAAGGGGCTCTGCTTTGTAATCCAAAGGCCTCATATTGGAGGAATCTGAAGCAAAAGATAACTAAAAGGAGTCTATAGCTCTCTGGGGATGAAACCAAGGGATAAATGGCCAAGGCTGCCCAATTCCACATGTACAAGAAGCTCCATTCTCTTACCTCCAAAAGGCAGGGCCCCTTTAGAAATAAAACAGACCGGGTGGTTGCCCATTTTGCTTTCTCCTGTTTCAAATTACCGATCCCAAATGGGATTGGCAAGGATTAACGCTTCTTCTATGGTGCCTGTAAACATGCCAAGCTTCAAGGCAAGAGATGCATCGGTCAATCAATTGGCCTCTGTTGAATGACCATCGGAGCATCCCCAATGGGCATTGTTCCTGGAAGCAGAGGCTTCGCTCCACTCCTGCCTCTTAGACAGCTAATTCCTGAAAGACTATATTGTGCCCTATGTTAATTATAGTTTGTTCTAAACAAACCAAAAGCCTCAGTCTGAGCAGACCCTGGCCTGCACCCCATAGACCAAAGCTGGTCTTTTATCATTGTAAGTGACAAAGGCCAAATTTAGGCTAGCTTAGCTCTGCACAGAGTACTGCAGCAGAAGACAGGCTGAGCCCTGTGAGTGTCTGCATCCAGATAATCCCAGGAGATTGCTGCCTCAAAGATAGGGCTGGGACATTAAATGACTTGGGGCCCTGAGGACCACATTAAATTTCCCTCATAATTTCAACAGAGAAGCAATTGAGGAAAAGATTCAGTCATTATCTCACTCTGAGAATTTAATTCAATAAGGGTTCCCTTTAGTAGCATAATTAGTGCTTTAAAAAAATCTTCAGAATGGACAGGGAAATTTGGTAGACGTGAAAAACTGACTAAATGGAAACCATCAGCAGAAGGAAGTCTGCATTTAGCAACATATGCTGCTTTTGAGCTGCCTCAAATACCTGACCATCCCACAGGCTACAAAAACTTGCTGGCCCCTGGAACACTGATAAGAGTGCACTCTGCAGGTGGGTTAGTTGCTGAAGGGAAACTAACAACCAAACAGAAGACAGAGACAGGCAATTCCAGCAAGGTGCCAGTACTATGCAATTTTAACACTATTTAAAACCAGTAGGTTGAGCTGAGGATGTAGCTCAGAGGTAGAGCCCTGGGTTCAACACCCAGCAGCAAAAAAAAAAAAAGTAGGTCTTGTTTTATCCTCTTTGCCAGGGCATCATTTGCCTTTGTAGAAATCCTTATTTATAGGGGATGGGGTCATGGCGCAATGGTAGCGTGTTGGCCTAGCATGCGGGAGGCACTGGGTTCGATCCTCAGCACCACATAAAAAAAATAAAATAAAGATATTCTGTCCACCTATAACTAAAAAATAAATATTAAAAAAAGAAATCCTTATTTATAGAAAAATATTATTTATAGAACTTACAGGAAAGTTATTACAGTTAGCTTAGAATCTCAACTGAGTGAGTTAGGAAAAGGGAAAAATATTCACATCTGCCCTAACTGACTTCACTAAATCATGTGACTAATTCCATGGCCAGCTAGACTTAGAAAAGTTTGCAGGGGAAGGAGGAAAGAAAAGGGTAAATATACTTGGAAGAATCCCATTATGGCTGCACAACACCACAACATATAGAGGTGACTGCAAGCCCCAAATCTGCTCCAGTTTCCCATTGCGAACTCCCAATTCTGCCCCTCTACAGCCTAGGACCACCCAGCAACAAGTGGTGAAACTGTGTTCACCATTCTCTGCTCCACTGACACACCACTGCAGCACTCCTGCCCACCAAGTTTCCCTGGAGGATGTACCCTAAGAAAAAGCTTACTAATGGACATCATAGCCCTAGCTTTATGTATGACTGCATGTATGTTGTGATTCAACATCACATACAACCAGAGAAATTAAAAGTTGTGCTTCATCTGTCTAAAATGAATCAAAATGCACGCTGCTATCATGTATACCTAAGTAGAACAAATAAATAAAATAAAATTAAAAAAGAAAAAGCTTACTAAGAGTCAGGGAATAACCAAGAGTCAGAGAAAGTTAGCCCCATCCCCAAGCTCAGAGTATTCTATTCTACTACTCAGACTCAGGTGAGTATGTGGAAAACAATCAATTTTTCGTTTGGAAATAAATGTTACCCAGGGGTCCAGAGTATCCCTCACCTTAATTCCTCAAATATCTGACTTTTCTCCACAGGGCAGTTGCAAGACTGGCATGGAGCCAGGGCACAGGCTCTGCCTTTCTGCTTTGATACTTGTTCATCAAAGTCTTAGTTTTCAACCAAAATGTCCTGTTGGCCAGGGACCACTTGCCAAAGAGCCACCTCTCCACTGTAAAAAGAATTCCAAGGCACCCTGGGCCACAACCAGACTCAGGCAGCCTGGGTCAGTCATTCTCCTATAAGAGCTGAAGAAGATGGTGGGATCTCAAATACAAGGGATATAAATTAATTTCAGTATCTTAATTTTATAAATTCCACTCCCTCCCTGAATCTTAGAAAGAACCACACACTGAGCTGTTATCAGATTTTTCTGCATCTAGGTGGAATTTCTAGTTTCACAAACTGCTATACAATCCTCCTTATTTGTCATTGCATGCTGACCCATCTCTAAAGATGGCCCAGCTAACAAGCTTGTCACAGGAATTAAAAATACTGCTGTATTATTAGTAATTCAAACTCTTCTTAGCTCTTTTCATGGTGCTTCAGTACTTTTTACACACAACTCTAACCCTGATGACCACTTGAGGACATAAAAACAGTTGCGCTGTGTAGGGATTTCTCACTCAAATGAGACCCGAACAAACAACTTTCAGAGCCAGCCCCACTTTTCTCATGACACGGCACAAGTTCATCACAACACTGTTAAATACAGAGGTGCAATTAGAACAGGTGATTAAGTTAGCAAGAGCTGCTTTCCACCCAGAAGCACTCTTCAAAAACTCCTCTCACCTAAAGAACTGTTTGCCAGAGAGAACCACACTGCCTCACGGGCACCAGGACAGAAAAGGGTGCTCCATATGGCTCCCCCTTAGCAGGTGGCTAATCTCTAGGCTCTTCACGTTGTCAACCTTCTCTGCATTCTCCCACTGACACAGGGTGCTGGCCTCAGCCCTGTGCAGCCTAGCGATTGTCATCTCTAGAGGCAGTAAGAGGCTGTCATGGAGAAGACTCAGTCCTAAAAGGAGAGGTAACCAACAAAGAAATCCACTTCTCCCATCAGGTCTACCCTCTGCCTTCAGCCAAACAGCTGCCTGAAAGACCTTTAGAACTCTCTAAAGGGGGTCTTCTAATACAATGCTTGCATGAATGTGGTCCTGGACAGATTCAACCAATTCCTCAGTCAACTTTTGGTCCACAAAGACCATATGACAGGCTGTCTTCCACAATCTTCATAACACCTGTTTTGCCTGAAGGTTGAAGTGAAAACAGATTGCAAACAATGGGGAAACTACCCCAAGAACAGCCCATCAGCAAAATGACCCTTAACATAGTGACTTGAAGGTTACCCTGGGCTTCCCGGGGAAACTGCTGCCTAAGTCCTAAAGTTGTAGGCAGGAAGCTTCTTTTAATATCCCATGGCGCTACTTTCCTCCCTGCCCACGAGCCAGGTCTCCACTATTTACTTCTCACTGCAAGTGGGAAGCTGTAGCTTCCTTCAATTCCGAGTGAAACCGTGGCTCTCTGTTCCTGATCTTAACTAATGTCTTAAAGCAAAGCAGCTGCAAAGCCAAAAGGAAGTTCTGCAGAGAGAACTGTGCAGAGTAAGCAAAAAGTTTATCAGGAAGAGTTAGTTGCTCCATCAAACTCAAAGCAACAGCTTTGCTTTGATACGACTACGGAGCTCATCCCTAAAGTATCAAGAGGAGACCTCCTCCTCATTTCTTCACAAGCACAGCGCTCTCGTCTTACTAGCCTCGCAACCTTTAAGAGAGTCCCAGGGACCCCAGACTCGCTCCAAGCCCAGGCAGTCTCTTGCCCTCCGAGCTTCTCCAGCCTCGCTCCACCAAAGCCCTCTAATATGCTCACCAGGCCCCGCCTCGCCTCCCCCATCCCACTTCAGCCGCCCCCCTTGGCTTCCCCTCGCCCACTAATGACCCCCTAAAGGCGCCCCTCCTTTCACCACGTTTACAACTCCCTCTCACACCGTTCCCCTCTCTGCTCCGACATACATCCCCAGTTCTCACTCCATTCTCTTAATCTCGGTTAACCCTTCACTACCCACAGGCTCCGTTAACCCCTTTGTCCCCATTCCTAACTTCAGCCTTAACTCATTCCCTCGCAGCAGGAAGCCCTCCTTCCAAGTGCCTTAACCGTTCACCTCCCCTCCACCTCCTCCCCCTCCCACAAATTACTTCGCCCCCGGCGCTCTAAGCCTTCCCGGCCCGCCACTGTCCTCCCCGCCGCCCTGGGCATACCAGTACTTGACGATAGCGGTAACCTGGAGGGGGTTCGGCTGGTCAGGGTAAAGGCGGCGGCACTCCCCGTAGATGGCGTGCAGTCCCGGGGGGAAAAGCGAGGCGAAGGCCGGAGGGGCAGTAGGGCCAGGGGCTGGGGGCGCGGTGGGGCCAGGGGCGCCGCTAGGCCTCAGCTCCGCCATCTGGGTGCGTAGGGCACTGTGGAAACCCGGGAGGGCGGAGGAGGGCAAGCGTACTGACCCGCCAGCGGGCGGACTCGGTGGGTGCGACTCCCGGTGGCGACGGGGGCTGCAGCGAGGTCTAGCTCCGCGCCTGCGCACCGTACACTGTCCGCCCAAGCCGTCGCCGCCTCAGAGTCTGCCAGAGGGTGCCTCAGGGCCGCGGGGAGCTCGAGGGGGCGGGGCGCGGCGCGCCCTGTTCCAGCACCCATTGGCTAATGTTTTTGCCAATCACAGGTGGGGAAGGCGTGAATTGACAATAAGCTCCGCCTCCCCATCACTGTATCCCAAGGCTCTTGGTCTCCCCCTAGTGTTAGGAGGAACCCTGGTTTAAATAGAGATGAAGCATCTTTTTAAAATGCTAGGGTCCCCTCAAAGCACTGGGAAATGGGCCGACAAAGCGCTTGTCACTGTTTTGCGGACACGCCTGAGGACAACAATTTAAACACAAATCTAAAAGATATTGGTACATTCGTTCATTTGGCATTAGTTTTAGCAGATTTTTTTTTTCCAATGCTGAGGATCATACCTAGGGCCTCGCTGGCCTTAGCTTGCTATAGATCGTAAATTTTTTTTTTTTTTTTTTTTTTTTTTTGGCAATGGGGAATGAACTCAGGGGTACTCGACCACTCCACATCCTCCGCCCTGTTTTGTGTTTTATTTAGAGACAGGGTCTCACTGAGTTGCTTAGCGACTCGCCATTTCCTGCGGCTGGCTTTGAACTCGCGATTCTCCTGTCTCAGCCTCCCAAAGTGCCGAGATTAGAGGCATGCGTCACCGCGCCGGACTTAAATTATAAATCTTAATATTTACTAGTGCTACTGACAAAAGGGCCCCTGCAACTTGAAAGGAAGAAATAACCCAGAGAAAAATACAGTAGGCTCTTTTGGAAGCGTAGAACACATAACTTCTCTTCACCTCCATTCCCACCCATCAGGGTCAATTCCAATTCCTCATAAAAAATGAAGTGATTCTACAGCAGTTCCCAAACACTTAAACGACATTTTAGTCACCAAAACATCACCTATACCAGTAGTTCTAAATGCGAGCCCTAGCCAGGCGTGGTGGTGCACACCTGTAATCCCAGCAGCTCCAGTAGGCTGAGGCAGGAGGATTGCAAGTTCAAAGCCAGCCTCAGCAAATTTTCGAGGTCCTAACCTATTTAAGGAGACCTTGTTTCAAAATTTTAAAAATAAGTAAATAAAAAGGGTTGGAGCGGGGCGCGGCGGCGCAAGCCTGTAATCCCAGCATTTAGGGAGGCTGAGACAGGAGAATCCGAGTTCAAAGCCAGCCTCAGCAAGGGCGAGGCGCTAAGCAACTCAGTGAGACCCTGTCTCTACATAAAACACAAAATAGGGCTGGGGATGTGGCTCAGTGGTCGAGTGCCCCTGAGTTCAATCTCCAGTACCAAAAAAAATGTGGCTCGGTAATTAAGCACCCTCTGGTTTCAATCCCTGGTACCAAAAAGGGAAAAAAGACAAAACACATAGGAAGTGGAGCTCCACAGCATATGACTATAAACCCATCCGCTGGGGAGGTTGAGGCAGGAGGATCGTAAGACAACTTGAGCAATTTAAAGAGGCCCTGTCTCAAAATAAAAAAATAAAAAGGGCTGGGGATGTGGTTCAGTGGTTAAGTGCCCCTTAGTTCAATCCTTGGTACCAAAACAAAACAACTCGGACAATGTTTGCCTGTTACAAAGTTTATCCCTATTCAGGAAAAAGTGTGAAAGAAATGACAATGTATAGTGGGGTTTTTTTTCTTCTTCAAGCTAACTTTATGCCATTTATTTTTCTTTGTTTTAGGAATATGTCTTTCCTCCGTGTGTGTGTGTTAGAATTTCCTTTGAATATAAGACACTAGGAGATGTTATATACTTATATACCCAAATTTGGGTATACTTATATACCCAAATAAAAATATAGCAACCTTATATTGTCCAAAAGAAGAGATGGGGGAGCCAGGGGCGGAAGCCTCTACCCCAGCGACTCCGGAGCCTGAGCCGAGCCAGGAGGATCGCAAGTTCGAGGCCAGTCTCAGCAACTTAGTGAAGCTCTAAGCAATTTAGCGAGACCTTGTCTCAAAAAGCGGGGGTGGGGCTGGGGAGGCTGTAGCCCAGTAGTAAGGTGCTCCTGAGTTCAATCCTCAGTACTAAAAAATAATAATTTAAAGGGGGAGGGGGCTGATTTGTAGAATCCAAACCCAACTAACTACACACAAGTAGTCAAGAAGACTACATACTTCACCATGCATTGTGAACTCCTTCAAAGGAACTACAGATCCAAGAGTGCAACACAACCACTTTCTTATTCTCTAACCTACCGGTACTGCGAAGCTCAGAGTACTGTGCCTCGGAAATGCGACACCCAGTCTCATAAACTAGGCGGGGCTAATCCTGGTACGAGGCATGCTGGGGATTGTAGTTCTTTGGAGGAGGGGTCAGGCCGCTCCCTGAACGCCTTGTACCGGCGGCTAGACTGCGCATGCGTGTCTGTGGCGTTAGCGGTGGACCCGGCTGGCAGTTCCTTCTTCGGAAGGAGAGATTCCTCTGCCATGGAGTCCTACGATGTGATCGCCAATCAGCCTGTTGTGATCGACAACGTGAGTTGCGTCTTTACTATTTCTAAAGGGACTCGTGGTCTGCTTCCCGAAAGGATCGCTTCCCGGATTTCAGTCTGGGCCGCCGGCTCTTTGTCACTGGCCCAGCCTGTCAGGCGGGTTCAGCTGCCACCGCCTTTTCCCTCCCCGATCCTGCAGGCGGCGCGGCCGGCTAGAAACCGTGGGATGGAGAATTTTGTAGTGAATAAAAGGAAAAGCTGTAGTCTAAGCGGGGTCCTTGGGCCCTTGACTCGAGGGGCCTTAACCGCTCTGTGAGCGCCTGGAGCCCGCCCAGTCACAGATTTCGATCACTCTATTGGTTGCTCTGGTTGTCTATCTTGGCCGATGATTCCCGCCTCTGGGCCTTGCCGGATGAGGGTAGGGCTCTGTAGTTATTGGCTCGCGCGCTTGTCCTTCTTGCGGCCGCCATTCACTCTAAGGGGCGGAGCGGTGCACTAGTCCTGTGGGGATTGGCTTCTGGGTTTCTGGTGGTGGGGCCGGGAAGCGAGGGCCCCGCCTGCGGGTGTAGAAGGGCTAAGTTTCCTTGGATGCAGGCGGGTGGGTTGGCGTGGTGGGTTGTATCTGGGTGGGGCCCGAGAATCTGGTGCCAGAAACGACCGTAGGATTTCAGTTATTTCTTTAATTATAAATGGTAGTTAATAAAGGTCGAGAAGAAAGGAGAATGACAAAGCAAGCGGGGAGATGCCTTCCTCTTCAGAATGCCTAGTTACTAGGATGGAGAGATTATTAAACATTAATACTTAGTATTTGCCAGGCGCTCTACCGCTTCTAGGGGGCTTTCACCTGCATTCGAGTTAGATTCTCACAAAAACTGGGTAGATGGTTAAAAAGGAAGTTTGGTCCTCCTTTCACACATAAGAAAACTGAAGCGAGAAGTGAGCTCAAGGTCACAGTAGAGATGCCCTAAATCCAGTGCTCTATTCGTCATTCCTTTTGCTAGCGGTGCATCAATAATGATAAATGGAAAGAACACAAATACTGGTTTTATTTAAAGGGCAAAGGGACAGTTATCTTCCATTTCTGTATTTCATTCAAAGATTTGATAGCACTCAGAGTGGTTAATACCTTTCCACTCCTCTTCTAGGTCCCTCCATCGAGGCAAACTACCAGTTTTTTGCATCCTAGGCTGACTCTTAGCAGATTCACTCTGTTGGTCCAGCCCTTGGACCCTTGGGCATATAACAGGGTTCTTCTTTTGCTAATCTTGTTTAAGCTCAGCTCTGGTAGGTAGATGGCAATTGCTTTCCCCAGTTTCAGTCTACACGAGGAAGTTAGTCTTGGAGAGATTATCCAAACCACCCAGTTTAGGAGTTGAGGAGCCAAGACTCAGACTGAGACCCGGTTCCAAGTTGTTCACTTTTTCCAAGGAAAGATGCTTTATTTGTTGTTAGCTTTCCTTCAAGGGTATGGCTTCTGCCTTTAAAAAGGCAAGGTTGAACTCCATGAAACATCTCATTTTTTACAGGATTTTTTGGTTGTTATTGTCTCCCTCACTAGACTGTTAAGCCTTTGTGGGAAGAGATGATATTGCTTTATTTTTTGTTTTTTATTAGTCTCCCTTTACCCACCCTCTCCATACACACAGTACCTAGAGCCTGGCACCACTACATGCTCAATAAAGTCTTTTCATTGGTTTGATGGGGGAATAGATGAATGAATGAATGTCTCTATCATAGTAACAAGATGTCCCTTAGTAAAGAAAGCATGAGGAGTTTCCCCTAGTTAGTTAGTTTTTCAACTGCATAGGGTTGAGTAGGATTCCTTGTTCCTGGTGTTGATTTTCAGAGAAAACTACTATTTCTGCCTTTAGCTAGCCTGTGTCCTTTATCTAACTTTTTCTTAGTTGTAGAAAGAAAAATATATAGAAATTATCAATTTCCTATTGTCATTAGTAATATCCAAGGAGCATTCTGCCCATCCCACTAGTTCCTTTGCTTCTTGAATTGTTGGGCAGGAGTTCCATCTCCAGCCATTTTCCTTAATGATACTTAAGCTAATGCGTCTTTGTTTCATCTTTCTCTTTCTTGATAGTACAATTGACCCTCCAGATCCACAGGTTCTGCATCCTTGTATTCACTAACAGTAGATCAAAAAAAAATTTTTTTTTTTTAGGGGCTGGGGCTGTGGCTCAGTGGTAGAGCACTTGCCTAGGACATATGAGGTACTGGGTTTGATCCTCAGCACCACATAAAAATAAAGTTATAAAAAATATATATTTTTTAAATTGCACCTGTACCAAACAAGTACACACTTTTTTTTTTTTTTTTTTTTTGGTACTGGGGATTGAACTCAGGGGCACTTGACCACCGAGCCACATCCCCAGCCCTATTTTGTGTTTTATGTAGAGACAGGGTCTCACTGAGTTGCTTACCACCTCGCCGTTGCTGAGGCTGGCTTTGAACTCGGATTCTCCTGTCTCAGCCTCCCTAAGTGCTGGGATTACAGGCTTGAGCCACCGCGCCCGGCTCACACTTTTTTTTTAAGTCTTGTCATTATCCCCTAAACAATACAGTATAACAGCTATTCACACATGGTATTAGGTATTGTAAATAATCTAGAAATGATTTAAAGTATTTATTTATTTTGAAATAAGGTCTTACTATGGGCTGGGATTGTAGCTCAGCGGTAGAGCGCTTGCCTCGCATGCGTGAGGCCCTGGGTTCGATCCTCGGCACCACATACAAAGCAATGAAATAAAGACGTTGTGTCCATCTATAACTAAAAAAAATATTAAAAAAAAAAAAAAAAAAAAAAGAAATAAGGTCTTACTAAATTGCCAAGCTAGCCTTCAACTTGGAATACTACTTCCTCAGCCTCCCAAATTCATGGGATTACAGGTGTACACCACCATCCCAGCCCCTTGTGCCATTTTATATAAAGGACTTAAGCATGTATTTAAGTGTTTAGATGTCTGGAGGAGTCCTGGAACCAACTCCCCATGGTTACTGAGAAAGCCGTCAAAGTAGTGGTGCATCTTCAGTTTTAAGATTGAAAGAATTATCCCAGCACTTAGGGAGGCTGAGACAGGAGAATCGCGAGTTCAAAGCCAGCCTCAGCAATGGCAAGGTGCTAAGCAACTCAGTGAGACCCTGTCTCTACATAAAACACAAAATAGGGCTGGGGATGTGGCTCAGTGGTCGAGTACCCCTGAGTTCAATCCCCAGTACCAAAAAAAAAAAAAAGATTGAAAGAATTGATTTGTCTTTCCTTTGGGAAAACATTTTCTTTCTTTTTTTTTTTTTTTTTGGTACTGAGGGTTGAACTCAGGGGTACTCGACCACTGAG
>CM053404.1:23048401-23108051 GCA_028644305.1 Xerus rutilus
TTTCTTTCTTTTTTTTTTTTTTTTTGGTACTGAGGGTTGAACTCAGGGGTACTCGACCACTGAGCCACATCCCCAGCCCTATTTTGTGTTTTTATGTAGAGACAGGGTCTCACTGAGTTGCTTAGCACCTTGCCATTGCTGAGGCTGGCTTTGAACTCGCGATTCTCCTGTCTCAGCCTCCCTAAGTGCTGGGATTACAGGCATGCGCCACCGCACCTGGCTCATCAGAATTTTTTTTTTTTTAATTTTTTTTTAGTTGTAGATGGACACAATGTCTTTATTTTATTGCTTTGTATGTGGTGCTGAGGATCGAACCCAGGGCCTCACGCATGCGAGGCAAGCGCCCTACCGCTGAGCTACAATCCCAGCCCGGCTCATCAGAATTTAATGAGGAAGATGGAAGGCTAGAGGATGGTGTGTGCTTTAATGACAATGATAAAGTGATAAGTATTTTTAAAAACTAAATATAAAAAATTCCTTCCTGAAGATGTCATAGACAGTTATACAAGACAAGAACAGCTGCCATGCCACATTTTTAAGGATCACAACACTTTGGTCAGCTACTATGTTTATTTTGAAACTCAAAAACTTGCTAAGATCTCAGAAGTTATGGGCTGGGGTTGTGGCTCAGCAGTACAGCGCTCACCTAGCATGGGCGAGGCACTGGGTTCAATCCTTAGCACTACATAAAAATAATAAATAAATAAAAATAAAGTATTGTGTTCGCCTACAACTAAAAAATATATATATATTTTTTATATTTTTTTAGCTGTAGATGGACATAATGTCTTTATTTTATTGCTTTGTATGTGGTGCTGAGTATCGAACCCAGGGCCTCACGCATGCGAGGCAAGCGCTCTACCGCTGAGCTACAATCCCAGCCCCCTAAAAAATATTTTTTAAAAAAGATCTCAGAAGTATTATAGTTCTATACTAAAATGGATCAACATTCTTGTCAGTCTTAAAACTCTGTGATTATATGGGCCTAAATGCAGGCACAGTATCCAGTTTTCAGAAGTACAACAGTAAGCTAGGGGTCACTGTTTTGTTTTGCTTTTTTGGATATTGTGCTATTTCAGTTCCCCTTTTTAAAAAATGAAATACTTTATACATACAGAAAAGTTCAAAGACATCTATAGCTAGCAAGCACCCATGTAGCAAGTGTCTACCATCATTTAGGGGGAGCGGGGGCTGTTCCAGGGATTGAATCAGGGGCACTTGACCACTGAGCCACATCCCCAGCCATGTTTTATATTTTATTTAGAGACAGGATCTCACTGAGTTGCTTAATGCCTTGCCATTGCTGAGGCTGCCTTTGAACACGCTATCCTCCTGCCTCAGCCTCCCAAGAGGCTGGGATTACAGGTGTACGCCACGATGCCCGGCTACCATTTTAATAAATGTTGACATTTTGCCATATTTACTTCAGAAATTTTGTCAGGAAATAAAACATTACAGGTAAAATAAAACTGAAGCTTCTTTGTACCCTTCCACAACCCCAGCCTGTCTTTCTGTTCCAGAAGCAATCATCACTATAAAATCAATTTGTTCCTTTCTACCTATAATTTTATGGACATATATTTTATATTTTGTGCATATATACACGTGTTTAGTATTTGTGTTTTGAAATTTTACTTAAGTGCTATCATTTTGTTAGTTCTTTTTATTACAGCAAAATTCAAACATACAAAAGGAGACAGAATATTATAATAAACCTCCACAGATATGTCACCCAGCTGTAAATTATCTATTCTTGCCTGGGCAGTGGCACACGCCTGTAATCCCGGTGGCTCAGGAGGCTGAGGCAGGAGGATTACAAATTTAAAGCCAGCCTCAGCAACTTAGCAAGGCCCTAAGCAATTTAGCAAGACCCTGTCTCTAAATAAAATATTTAAAAAGGACTGGGGATGTGGCTCAGTGGTCAAATGTCCCTGGGTTCAAGCTCTGGTACCAAAAAAAAAAAAAAAAAAAGCTATAACTCTTTTTTTTTTAAATAATTTTTAGTTATACATGGACACAGTGTCTTTATTTTTGTTTTACTTATTTTTATGTGGTGCTGAGGATCAAACCCAGTGCCTCACATGTGCAAGGCAAGCACTGCTCTGCCACTGAACCACAACCTCAGCCCACAAAAAGCTATCTACTCTTTTTTTTTTTAAATATTTATTTTTTAGTTGTAGGTGGACAGAATATCTTTATTTTTTTTATGTTTATGTGGTGCTGAGGATTGAACCCAGTACCTCCCGCGTGCTAGGCGAGCATGCTACCCCTGCGCCATAACCCCAGCCCCAAAGCTATATACTCTTGACCAGTCTTTTCAACTACATTTCCACCCACCCGCTTACCTCTTCAATACTTTTTTTTTTGGACAGGGTCTCACTAACTTTCCCAGGCTGGGCCTTGAACTTGTGGTCCTCCTGCCTCATCCTCCTTAGTCTCTGGGATTACAGTCACCCAGCAGTGAATTTGTTTAAACACACACACACACTGGGCACGGTGCTGCACGCCTGTAATCCCAACACTTTGGGAGACAGGAGAATTGCGAGTTCAAAGCCAGCCTCGGGGCTGGGGTTTTGGCTCAGTGGTAGAGTGCTCGCCTAGCATGTGTGAGGCACTGGGTTCGATTCTCAGCACCACATATAAATAAAATAAAGGTCTATCAACAACTATAAAAAAAATATTAAAAAAAAAAAAAAAAAGCCAGCCTCAGCAAAAGCGAGGTGCTAAGCAACTCAATGAGACCCTGTCTGTACATAAAACACAAAATAGGGCTGGGGATGTGGCTCAGTGGTCGAGTGCCCCTGAGTTCAATCCCTAGTACCAAAAAAATAAAAAATAAACACATACACACACACACACACAATTTTTCTGGATCATCTTGGGCCAAAATGAATCACTAGTTAACAATTTGTGTCCTAGAATCTGTGGCCCCACCTCTCTCAACATCCTTTTCTCACTCATATAATGGGAGATAATGAGTCTTTTTCCCAAAGCATCAAGTGGAAGTGCTTAGTATAAAGTTTGTCCACACCACAAGGTCTACAGCAGGTACTGTAAGAGCCATGCCGAAGGAGTTGTTCTTTGTTTGCCTGCACCCTAAGGAGAACAGTCAGTGGTGGCTGGCAAAAGACTTGAGTCTTGGGGCTGGGATTATGGCGCAGTGGTAGCGTGCTTGCCTAGCATGCGTGAGGCACTGGGTTCGATCCTCAGCACCACATAAAAATAAAATAAAGATATTTTGTCCACCCACAACTAAAAAAATAAATAAAATTTAAAAAAAAAATTAAAAAAAAAAAAAAGACTTGAGTCTTTATACATCAAATATTTAATGAGACTACTTTTTCAAGAAGCCTCTACAGGGCATTGTTCACTTGGCTTTGCCAAAGTGAATAACAGAGTGGCAGTTCATTTGCCAGTTACACAGTTCCTACTTTAAAATTCTTTTAAAGAAATGGATGTCACTGTGCCGTGGCACATGCCTGTAATCCCAGCCACTTGGGAGGCTGAGGCAGGAGGATCAGGAGTTCAAACCCAGCCTCAGCAACTTAGCGAGGCCCTAATCAACTCAGGGAGACCCTGTCTCTAATATATTAAAAAGGGCTGGGGATATGGCTCAGTGGTTAAGCACCCTTGTGTTCAGTCCCTACTACAAAAAAAAAAAAAAAAAAAAAACAAAGAAGAAAATAAAAGAAATGGATATGGCCCTTGGCTTGAGCAGAACCAAGCAGCTGAGCCACCTCCCCTTCCCATGATTCTTCACCCAACTACTGGCCTGACATGCCTACTGGAGTCCACAGGGACAAGTTGAGTCTGGTTCTTCTTTGTGCATCATTCCCAGAACAGCTTTTGCCTTTTCTGTACCACCTCTGCCTGGGGCTGCTGCTGGCATCCAGCCACCATTCAGGTTCCCTATTGTAGGTTTCCTCTGCCAATCATTTGCACTTGATATTAAGTTTAGTTAGCCAGCATCTGTTGAGTACTCAAAAATGACCGATACTGCCCATATATGATGAATCTCTGGCCTCAAGGAACTTAGACTGGGAAGAGACAAAAATGGAAACTTTAAATCCTTAATAGCAGAAAAAGATGCTTGCTACCTTATGGTTCAGGTAATAGTGATTTGCTGCAAGATCGTAGGAAGAAAATAATCAACTCCATTTGAATTTTTTTCTTCAGGAGAAAGGCAGTGATATTTGTACTAGGCCTGTTACACTCTTGCTGGGAAGAACAGAAAGAAATAAATGAATCTGACATCTTAATCCTCCTTGTTACCTAGACTCTAATCTCTTTGCTAATTAACTAAAAATCAAACATTCAGCCGGGCGCGGTGGCTCAAGCCTGTAATCCCAGCACTTAGGGAGGCTGAGACAGGAGAATCGCGAGTTCAAAGCCAGCCTCAGCAATGGCGAGGTGCTAAGCAACTCAGTGAGACCCTGTCTCTACATAAAAACACAAAATGGGGCTGGGGATGTGGCTCAGTGGTCGAGTACCCCTGAGTTCAATCCCCAGTACCAAAAAAAATAAAAATAAAAAAAAATAAAAATAAAAATCAAACATTCAAGACAATCGTCTATTAAAAATGTCCAAGTTCTGGCTGGACAAGGTAACACAAGGTAGCACATGTCTGTAATCCCAGAGACTCAGGAGGCTGAGGCAAGAGGATTGCAGGTTTGAAGCCAGCCTGGGCAACCAATTAAAAGGGCTGGGGATATAGGTCAGTGGTAGAGCGCCCCTGGGTCCTGGGTTCGATTCCTAGTACACTACACAAACACACACACACACACACACACACAATTCAGGTCTGAAATATAGGTCTCGGTTTTATTTCTCTTATTTTTTTCAACCTCTGCCTGGAGATCCAGTTTGACATCACCACACCCAGGTAGAGGCTGAGCAATCATCGGAAGCTTGAACTAACAAGTTCTGAGAGTCCTCTTGCACAGTGCTATTCCTGCCTACCCATACCACAGTCTCAGAGCCCTGGAGTTTGCAATAGGAGTTCCCCCTCCTTTTCAGTCTTTCAGCTCAGTTTACAGCTGCACTTTTTCAGGCTCCTTGCTGTACTGCTCAGGCCAGTGAGTTTGCACATTGTCTCCTGTTTTCTCTCTCTTATGCCAGCAGAAGTTCCTAGTCCCTTAGAAAACTGGTTGGTCCCATTCTTCCCTCATACCACTTTTCCTGGCCTTCCACCACCTCTAACTATACTCACCCCTATTTTTTTTGCCAGAGGCAGACACCTGGATGGCCGATCTCATTCCCCTGCCCCTGTAGAAGAGCAGGAATCAGAGACAGGGAGGGATCCAGGTGTGTTGCTGGGAAGCCTGTGTGCACAGATGATATTGGCTACTTAACATCTCCTGATGTGTTTACTGCTTGCTGTGTGGGTTTTGGAAGAATCACTTTCCATGTCAGCATGTCAAAAGAAGTCAAAAGTGCTTAATATAAAGCTTGCCTAAGCTACAAGGCCTTGCCTCTGTTATGCATGCAGCTGCAGACCATATAGGGTGAGGAGGGTATCATGTATGGTGGTAAAAGAGTTAAAGAAAAGAACAGGGTGTATCTGCAAGGAATATCAGGCCTCGACATCTGTCTTGCACAGGGGTTGGTATCTGTGTCTAAAGTCAATGTTTACATTGGTTGGGCCCTGGAAGGTATAGAGATGCTGGCTGGAAAACTTGGATTTTTTTCTGGACAGCCCACCAAACATACACAACAATACAATACAACACAACACCCAGCAGCACAACATTTTGGAGCAGCAAGACTGTGGGCCTCTTCTATTCTCAGACAAGGCTTTAGGGCTTCCCTAAATAATAAAATAATAACAAAATACCCACAAGCACAGTGTTCAGACAGTGTGTGTTTCAGTGGAGTCAGCTGCAAGTATGATGGTGCTCATCGTGGGATGGGTTCTGAGGCCAGGGATGCAGGGAGAGTATGGACCTGAACGGGAAGTGGGTTGTAAGCATTCTGTGCTGGAAAGAATCACATGCTAGCCAGGCGTGGTGGCCCAGGCCTGTAATCCCAGCACTTTGGGAGGCTGAGACAGGAGAATCATGAGTTCAAAGCCAGCCTCAGCAACGGCGAGGTGCTAAGCAACTCAGTGAGACCCTGTCTCTACATAAAACACAAAATAGGGCTGGGGATGTGGCTCAGTGGTCGAGTACCCCTGAGTACAATCCCTGGTACCAAAAAAAGAATCACATGCTTTTCCCACCTGTTTTGTTCCCAAACTCAGCTGCTTTGATGCTTCTAGGCACTTGCCTCTTCTTGGGTTTTCTGTCTTTTTCTTTCATTTATTAATATTCTTTTCAGTTCCCAAAGTATGTTCAATGTAGAAAAGCCTTGCACTACAGACAAATCAAACAATATGGGTGTGCAGTAGAAGTCTTCCACATTACTTCTCCCAGTCTCATGTCCCTCACTGGGTGTGGATTCACACCTTTTCTAGGCTTATGCAGATATATATATATTAAATTCAAATATAAGGTCTCTCTCTCTCTCTCTTGTAATGAAAATGGAACCATATAATGTGTATCTTCTCTTGGTTTAATGATAGTTCTGACTTCTCTTTCTTCTTTCTCCTAAGGGATCCGGTGTGATTAAAGCTGGTTTTGCTGGTGATCAAATCCCCAAATACTGCTTTCCAAACTAGTAAGTCATTCCATTACTCTGTCAGGACTTTGGGAATCTCATCAGCTTTGTCATGGGATCAGCCCTCCCATCTTTTAGGAAGAGGAACACTCTCAGGTCAGCCTTGGCACTCAAAACAATACCAAGCAAGGGACAGGAGTTGAATTTGGAGTAAACAGTTGCTGCCTGGTACAATTTGAAAGACACAGGGAAGAGGCCTGTTTTTTAAAATATGATTTTATCTGTTGCCACAAATTCTATCATTGCTAACTCATTGCTTGATGATTGCATCTTTGTGGAGCCCTCTTTTTTGTTGTTGTTGTTGTTGTTTTATTTTTTCATGGAGTTTTTGCTATATTGCTTAGTTTGAATTCCTGGGCTCAAGAGATCCTCCTGCCTCAGCCTCCTGTGTTGCTAGGACTAAGGTGCATGCCATCACACCAAACCAGAGGCCCTCTTTAAAATCCATTGCCCAGGATGAGATATAACATTAAATCATACCTGCCATCTTTTTTTGTTTTGGTTTGGTTTTTTTTTTTTTTTTTTTTTTGGTACCAGGGATTGAACTCGAGAGTATTCCACTACTGAGCCACATCCCCAGCCCTATTTTGTGTTTTATGTAGAGACAGGGTCTCACTGAGTTGCTTAGTGCCTCTCCGTTGCTGAGGCTGGCTTTGAACTTGCGATTCTCTGGTCTCAGCCTCCCAAAGTGCTAGGATTATAGGCATGTGCCACCACGCCCAGCTCTTACCTACCATCTTCATGAGACTATTTCTCAGAGGTTCCCTCCTGAGATCGAGACCACAGGAGGGAGATGGCATGGAAGCCTGGGGAAGGGGCTTAACTAGAAAGAAAAGGAAGAAGAAGGCTGTCTCTCTGAGTACCATCATCACACATCACAGTCCCACTTAGTAGAAGTCTTGGGAAAGGAGAAAAGGAGTCTAAACTTTTTTGGGGCATGTGTGTGTGTGTGTGTGTGTGTGTGTGTGTATGTATGTGTGTGTGTGTTGCCAGGGATCAAACCCAAGGCCTCACCCACACTAGTCAAACACTCTACTACTGAGCTACACCCCAGTTCCTACATTTTTCTTTTCTTTTTATGGTACTAGGGATTGAACCCAGGGGTGCTGAGCTATATTTATATTCCCAGTCCTTTTTATTTCATTTTGAGGCAGGGTTTCACTAAGTTGCCCAGGCTGGCCTCCAGCTTGTGATTACCTGCCTCAGCCTCCCAAGTTATAAGTGTAGACCACTGTGCTTGACCAGGCCCTGAATTTTCTCAGTTAACAATTAATTTATAAATTGTTGCTTCCTTATCTCTCTTGGTCTGCACACACATTGGGGAAAGAGAAGAACTAAAGGTATTGAATCCTCTAAAATTTGTTTTAATAATTTATAAAATAATATAAACACAATAAAAATATGAAATATACAAATAACTTAAAATAATACATGTTCTTTATAGAAATTATAGAAAATACAGAAAAATAAAAAGAAGGAAATCAAAATCAACTGTTATCTCATGCCTTGAAGATGAGCACAGTAGAATTTGGGTATCTGTATTCATCTCTGTGTATATCTTTACTGTGTTCTGTCTGAAATGAAAAATGATATTCCTCCCTACTGTCTTTTCTAGTGTGGGAAGACCCAAGCATGTTCGTGTCATGGCAGGAGCCCTAGAAGGTGATATCTTCATTGGCCCCAAAGCTGAGGTAATTTCCCAGCCCCACAAAAGAAGCCCCAAATCAGCGAAAGACTTTCATTATTTACCACATGGCAAATGTCCCAAATGTTGGACATAGCCATGATTAAAGGAGTAATTTCTCTTGGAATCTCCTTTTTGGTCCTTTCGTCCTGGGCCTAGGCAGTTTTTGTGTCCCAGGAGTAGTCTCTGGTCTTGAAGAATAATATCTGGAACCCCACTTTGAAAAACACATAGACCATTCTAGAAAACAGGGCTTTTGTTTTTCTTCACTGTCTTCCCAGTGATCACATTGACTAGCTTGGTTATTTTTTTGGCAAAAGGGATTCAGTGGGGAGATCCTGTCTGGCATATGCAAGGGATGAGTTAATTAGCACAGTTTTGGCAGAGCCTCTCAGGAAGCATCTAGTAAGCAGAACAACAGAATTGTTGTTGCCAACTTTGGCTTCAAGTGCTGAGGTGATGGGTGGGAACCAAAAGATCATGTCCTGGAACCAGGCAATGAGGAAGGTGCCTCCTGTCCCTTGCCCCAGAACACCTGAGGGCCCATTGAAGTGCAGAAGCCCTCTGTTTTACAGCTGCCTGAGCAGCATACAGTCTAAGGACTTGGAGATTGGGTACCAGCTCATTGCCTAGGTGAGTTCTCCAGAGTGGGAGCTCAGGAAGCTGAGGCTCCTTTGGAAGTAATGGAGCTTGCACAGCTCTGGTGTGGGAGAGCAGGGTCCCGGGCAGAGCCTGACTGCTGCTGTAAGTCCTGCCCTCTGCCCACAGGAGCACCGAGGGCTGCTGTCAATCCGCTACCCCATGGAACATGGCATTGTTAAGGACTGGAATGACATGGAACGCATCTGGCAATATGTTTATTCTAAGGACCAGCTGCAGACTTTCTCAGAGGAGGTAAGGGTCCTGTGTGCAGGGCACCCCCATGCAGTATGCAAAGTTGGGCAGATGATGATGAGGATGATGATCACTGCCAAGAGCCTTGGATGGAGTCTTACTATATGCCAGGCACCAGGCCACACACTTTTCAGATGTATTCAAATTTAATCTTCATATCATTCTATAAGTTATAGGTAGTATTATCTTTGTTTTACAAATAAGAGAACAGAAGTTCAGAAAAGCCAAGTAGTATTTTCAAGATCACCCAGTGAAGGCAGGTGCAGGCACACACCTGTAATCCCAGCGGCTTGGGAGGCTGAGGCAGGAGGATCATGAGTTCAAAGCCAGCCTCAGCAACTTAGCAAGGCCCTAAGCAACTTAGTGAGACCTTTTTGCAAAATAAAATACAAAAAGGGCTGGGGATGTGGCTTGGTGGTTAAGCGGCCCTAGGTTCAATCTCAGGTACCAAAAAAAAAAAATCACCCAGTGAATAAAGTGGTAGAGCTGGGTCTCAAGCCCACATCTTTCAGAATCCAGAATCTGTCCTGTGATCCTTAACTTCCAAAGAAGTAACTCTCAATTCAAAGATGCAAAGGAGGATGTATTTAGTTTCTAGGGGAAGAATTTTTTTTTTTTTTTTTTTTGGTACTGAGGATTGAATTTGGGTACTCAACCAGTGAGCCACATCCCCAGCCTTATTTTGTGTTTTATGTAGAGACAAGGTCTCACTGAGTTGCTTAGCGCCTCGCCATTGCTGAGGCTGGCTGTGAACTCGCAATTCTCCCGTGTCAGCCTCCCAAAGTGCTAGGATTACAGGCGTGAGCCACTGCTCCTGGCTGGGAACAATGTTTTTAAACTATTGTTTTTATCCTAGAAATTCAGAATTTAAAGTTTACAAAATCTTCTTCATATTATGAGATACACTGTAGATATAAGGACCTATGGAAGAATCTGGAGGGTGAGGACAGAATGAGACTTTACAGGGGGTCATGAATTGGGAAGGTTGAGAGACCAACTTAGGCAGGACTTGCTGACAGGCTCAGTTTGCCTTTTTTTGAAGGGAGGCTGACAAAGGTCCCCTGGGCTCTCACACCATCAAGATAGAGGCTTCTCCCATAGTATTCATGAGAGTAGAAGCTTGACCTCCCACTGATTGCCTTCTGGGTTCCTTTTCACCAGCATCCTGTCCTCCTGACTGAGGCACCTTTAAACCCACGGAAAAACCGGGAACGAGCTGCTGAAGTTTTCTTCGAGACCTTCAATGTACCAGCTCTTTTCATCTCCATGCAAGCTGTGCTTAGCCTGTGAGTAGCAGCCTGGCTGGCTAGCCTGGCCTCTAGGGAAGAAAGCAGTCCTTTGGCTTCAACAAGGCTTCCTCTCCTTTGGCTTGGTTCAAAGTAACTTGAGCCCCACTTACCCCTGGGAAGGGCCAAAGGTGGTGAGAAAGGGAGAGACTTGCTGAAATTGGACACTGAGCCTTCTCGGTTGAAATCAAAAGAAAAAAGATGGCTGGTGTTGAGACTGTATCCCAGTCCCAGAACTCTCAGTGAGTTTGCCACCCAAGGCTCTCTTCTGCCTTCGGAGAAGGACACACAGTGCTATAGCCCTTCCCGAAAGTCCCTAATGTGGTCAAGTATTTATTTAGTGCTGTGTGCTGGGTATTCAGCTAGGCTGCTGATACAGTCTTGATTGAAACACCCCACTTTGGTCTCTGTTCTTAAACTCCATCATTCCTATGATACTCCCATCCTACCTCACACCTACCTCTGTCTACTGAGAAGATAGGCTGGCAAGCTGCACAGAGAATTTAAAAAATTGTCAGCCTTGGGCTGGGATTGTAGCTCAGCGGTAGAGCGCTTGCCTCGCATGTGTGAGGCCCTGGGTTCGATCCTCAGCACCACATACAAAGCAATAAAATAAAGACACTGTGTCCATCAACAACTAAAAAAATATTTAAAAA
This sequence comes from Xerus rutilus, assembly GCA_028644305.1. NCBI lineage: Eukaryota > Metazoa > Chordata > Mammalia > Rodentia > Sciuridae > Xerus > Xerus rutilus. Next base: position 23,059,576 of record CM053404.1, read on the forward strand.
AAAAATTGTCAGCCAGCTGAGCGCAGTGCCATATGCCTATAATCCCAGCAGCTGGGGAGGCAGAGACAAAAGGATCGTGAGTTCAAAGCCAGCCTCAGCAAAAGCGAAGCGCTAAGCAACTCAGTGAGACCCTGTCTCTAAATAAAATACAAAATAGGGCTGGGGATGTGGCTCAGTGGTTGAGTGCCCCTGAATTCAATCCCCTGTACCCCTCCCCCCGCTGCAAAAAAGAAAAAATTGTCAGCCACCATTTAAAAACAGGTTTCTGCTAGGTGAGGTGGTGCATACTTGTAATCCCAGCGACTCAGGAGGCTGGGTCAGGAGGATCTCAAGTTCAAGGCCAGCCTCAGCAACCTCAAATAAAAATAAAAAGGGCTGGAATGTAGTTCAGTGGTAAAGCACCCCTGAGTTTAATCCTCAGTACCAAAAAAACAAAACAAAACAAAAAAAACCTGGGAGATAAGGTCCAGATTTTTTTACTTCTCTAAAGAAATTGCAAGATCTGGTGATGCTAGCCTGCATTGCCATAGGACAAAAATCAGCTGGAGCTGGTAGCAGCTGCTGTAGCAGATAGGGTTACAAACTGACTTAACCACAGCCCACCCCATTCCCTATTGTCCTCCTAATATTGAAGCAGTATTCATTGCTATATATCTGAACCCTTATCTCTACCAAAAGAGAGAAAACTTAAGATAGACCAAAAGGCCATATGAAGAAAAAACTAGTTCTAATATAAAACAGAGTTGGGCACAGTGGTGCATGCCTATAATCCCAGCAACTCAGGAGGCTGAGGCAGGAGGATCTTAAGTTGAAGAACCACCTCAGGAACTTAGTAAGACCCTACCTCAAACTAAAAACTAAAAAGGGCTGGGGATGTGGCTGTGGTAAAGCATGCCTGGGTTCAATCCCTGGTACCAAAAAAAAAAAAAGAAGGAGAAGGAGAAATGAGAAAACAGACTTATTTTTCTTTACTCATATACTTTTCCTCCTGGCCCATATAGGCATTTAAGATTTTTCCTCTTATCTAGTAAATTAAAACCACCCCTTAGGCTGGGTCTCTGGAGCAGTTGAAGACCAGATTGTCTCCTCACACTGCTCTTCAGGGAGTTGGGGAGGGATCTTGGAGAAGCTCAGCTCCTTCCTTCATTCAGGTATGTGAAGGCTTCCCTAGTACTCTGCCCATTCTAAAGGCCCAGGTGAAAGGCCCACACATTAGCTAACACTGAACTCTAAAAGAAATGGGTTTCATGTGGGCTGGAGATATAGCTCAGTTGGTAGAGTGCTTGCCTCGCATGCACAAGACCCTGGGTTCTAATCCCCAGCATCACCACCACCAAAAAAAAAAAAAAAAAAGTGGGTTTCTTTCCAGCATGAGAAAGCAGGGATCAATGATGGTTTGCCACTTTTGCTTCAGTTATGCCACAGGCAGGACCACGGGGGTCGTGCTGGATTCTGGGGATGGTGTCACCCATGCTGTTCCTATTTATGAGGGCTTCGCCATGCCTCACTCTATCATGCGCATCGACATCGCTGGACGAGACGTCTCTCGCTTCCTTCGCCTCTACCTGCGTAAGGAGGGCTATGATTTCCACTCATCCTCCGAGTTTGAGATTGTCAAAGCCATAAAAGAAGTGAGTGCTGCCCATGAGTGAAGAGAGATGAAGCTCCTACCTGGGGGTCCTGGGTTAGGTTCTGTTCCCAACCAGACCTCCTGGCAGATGTGTGATCACTTGGGCCCCTCTCACTGACAGATTGATCTTCCTGAATACTGCCATCTTGTGGAGGAAAGGGAGCTCTCTCGCTAAGCCAGGCGATGGGTGCACATTTGCCCCTTCTCTACATACTTCTTAGGTCCTTTTTGAAGAAGCCAGAATGCACTCTTTAGGCAAACAGAGCCCTCCTGCCTCCTGTGGCCCAAGGAAAGCCTCCGAGCTGGTTCATAGGGACCCTATTTTTATTTTTTATTTTTTTGGTACCAGGGATTAAACTCAGGGGCACTTGACCACTGAGCCACATCCTCAGCCCTATTTTGTGTTTTATTTAGAGACCGGGTCTCACTGAGTTACTTAGCACCTCGCTGTTGCTGAGGCTGGCTTTGAACTCACGATTCTCCTGTCTCAGCCTCCCTAAGTGCTGGGATTATAGGCGTGTGCCACTGCGCCCAGCTCTGGGCTGATTTTAAATTGTCATCTCAAACCCAGGAGAACCAAGGTTCTAACCTTGCCTTCCAGGAAGGCTGGGGAAGGTAAGAGCTTATATCCTAAGTGCTACCAGCACAAGCTGATAGAGACATTCCTGCTCCTGTTTCTGGGTAGCAACTCTTAGGACTGTTAGGGCAGTCACTGTGGATGGCCAGATTCTGCAGTAGCACATCACTCCCCTGGGGACTGAGACTTCGTGTGCTCCAGGTTCCCTGTCAGCCTGACCATTGTGCTTGGTTCTGCAGAGAGCCTGCTACCTGTCCATAAACCCCCAAAAGGATGAGACGCTAGAGACGGAGAAGGCTCAGTACTACCTGCCGGACGGCAGCACCATTGAGGTAGTGACCAGATCTCTCTCCTCTTTCTTCTAAGACCCACAAAAGCTCTAGGCCCAAACAGAACTGCCCATGAGGGCCTAGAACACGGAGCTCACAAGCAGCTCTGTGTCCTGCAGAGTAGAAGTAGGGACTTTGTCCCTCTGTGTGGAGAGAAGGACACTCCAGAGGGATTTTCCTAGGTCAGGATGGATTAGGAAGTAGTATGGTTAGTGTCTGTGTCCTAGTCACAGTACAAGGTGATTTGCCACTCCCTGAAACTCCCATTGATATAAAGAAATTTCTATGAGTGAATGAATGAAATCTCTGAGCTAAAAAATGCCATAGATTAAGTAAATGTAAGAGCTACTCCTCTCTTTTCCCAAAAGCCTTATTTGTTCCTTTTTATTTCCTGTTTTGTTCCCAGAAGCTCTATCTTTGCTCCTTGAGACCCTGTACATATAGGGTCTGTCCTGAGCCTGGCCTTCCTAGCTTTACTAAGAGATGGGCAGACCCCATTTCTTCCATTCACACTCTCAAGGAACTTGGGTCCCAGCCCCAACCTCTTAAGTTGGCCCTTCCTCTGCAGATCGGTCCTTCCCGATTCCGGGCTCCTGAACTCCTGTTCAGACCAGACTTGATTGGCGAGGAGAGCGAGGGCATCCATGAGGTCCTGGTATTTGCCATCCAGAAATCTGACATGGACCTGCGGCGCACACTTTTCTCCAACATTGTCCTCTCGGGAGGCTCCACACTGTTCAAAGGTTGGTCTTTGCTCTTGGGTCCCCAGGAAGCATCCCAATCCTACTGGGCCCACACAGCCCGAGAATTTACTTGAGAGTCTCTTCTTCTGCCCATTCAGGTTTTGGTGACAGGCTACTGAGTGAAGTAAAGAAACTGGCTCCAAAAGACGTGAAAATCAGGGTAGGAATGTGGTGGGGGCTGGGATGGGCGGAACTGGGCCTCCAAGAACCTGGAGTGCCACATGATGTGACCTCTCTTGGGCCACTCAGGGTCTTTGGGCTGCAGGTGCTCTATAAGCAATGCCAGGTGGCTCCCAGCTTACACAGTGACCCTGAGGTCTAGGTCTGCTGGAGGGAAGAGCTCGTTCTCATTCTCACTCATCACTCAAAAGGAGTTTAGTACCCAGATGTGGCAGGGCACTACTGGGCTTAAGACCCCACAAGTGGTCCTTAAGAGAAAGTGAAATTGATAGATTTACTGCTACTGTGCTCCCTGCCCAGGTGGCTCCCCTGTAACACAGTCCATCTTAAGTGACTGCTGAGGGGGGCTACCTGCCTACTGAAAGGAGGGATCCTAAATGAAGGAATGTGGTCCCTGCTTCCCCATTGAGTATCACACTAGCCACTCTCCAGAGAGACCAAGGGTACAGCAGGAGCCGAGCTTAAAACCCGTTATGTTGACTGTATCCCCTGCTCTCTGTGGGAAGACAAGCGGTAGAAGGGAGGTGGAAGAATGGAAGTCTCAGATTTCTCTTTCCACCCACCTTTGCAGATATCTGCCCCTCAGGAGAGACTGTACTCTACATGGATTGGGTAAGTAGCTTTTCTGGAAATAAGAATGAAACAGGAAGCAAAAGCATTGATTAACCCTCGCCCTTATCCCTTGAAAGGCTGGCCCCAGGGGGACTGGCTGGCTGAATTCTCTCTCTCACACTGTTCCTCTGGATTCCCTCCACTTCAGGGGCTCTATCCTTGCCTCCCTGGACACCTTTAAGAAGATGTGGGTCTCCAAGAAGGAATATGAGGAAGATGGTGCCCGATCCATCCACAGGAAAACCTTCTAATGTCAAGACATCATCTTCACCTCTCTTTGAAGTTAACTCCACTTTAAAACTCGCTTTCTTGAGTCGGAGTGTTTGCAAGGAACTGCCTGTGTGAGTGTGTGTGTGTGGGTACGAGTGTGTGTGCATATGCCAGTGCCGTGTGGCCCAGGGATCACTGGGCCCAGAAAGGACGATGAACTACCCACAATGGCGATGGCCTGAGGCCTGGGGTTGACCACTAACTGGCTCCTGACAGGGAAGAGCGCTGGCAGAGGCCCCACTTCCTTCCTCAGCTGGGCCTTTGCTTGGCTGTGTAGGACTCTGGTTGCCACCAGAGGGAGATCTTGCTGCTGCCCATTCTAGGCTGGGCTGGCCCCACCCTGCCCTCACCCCCAGGGTGCCCTGAGGTCCAAGGCAGCTGCTGCCTTCCCTAGTTCCTCATTCTGCTATCGGTGCCTCTTGATCATGGACTGAGGAGTGGAGCTGGGGCTAGGACTGTCTTGTTTTGTGGTGATTTGGGTTCGGGAGGCTGGGAAGCTCTCCAATACAGTTACAGACACTGGGGTAAGGAGAGAGTAGGGAGCCCTCACGTCCACCTGGACACCAGGACCACATTGGACATTTGAAGAGAGTAGAAGTGCCACCTCTGATTGGCTGCAGAGTTAATGCTTCAAACCCCAATTACATCCAGAGGGGGTTGGGAGAGTTTAAGAAGCCTGTTGGCTCTGGTCCTGTTACTCACTTCTCATCCATCCTTGTTTCAATGCCATCTTAACAACTTTATTTATTGAAGTGTTTGTTTAGTATGGGGACTAGGGAGAGGAAGCTCATTGCTTCCTGCCCGCCTATCACCCTGCTCACACTAATGTTTACAGCACCTAGGTTTAGGATAGCATCCAGGGCCTTGCCACTCCCTGCTGTGGTGAACTGACAGTATCTGTAGGCCTCAGGACCCTTTGGGATTAAAGGCTGCATTCAAAGTCACCCCGCTGGCCCCTTTGTTTCTCCCTCCACTTGTTCACTACCCTGAAACCAACAGTCTGGTTGCTGGTTGGATTTTCTGAAATAGGAGGTAGAATCACTCTTCAGCAGAGGCCCCTTGTAAGGAAGGGGGGTTAGAGACACAGTCCCCATGAGACTGAAGAAAGCTGCAGTTAACCAAGTTGCCTTTTGCACTCTAGCTGATTGGGGGACTAGGTTGAAGGGCAGGAATGCCCCCTCTGGGTTGATCACGTGCTATTCTTGACTTTGGACCTATTTGGGCAGGGAGTGAAGGAAGGGGCCAGACCTGAGTGCCAGGAGCTCATGGGCTCAGGCCTGGCCCCTAGCAGTAGCCCAAGGACCTTCAACCCAGATGGTATAAAGCTAGGGGAACTTATCTTCACTGGGACCCTTACTCTGACACCAAGTCCCAACCTAGTCCTAGATTCCAGGTAGTATTCTCCCCGTACACCATCCTATGACCAAAGGCCCCTGCCAGATGTGGGCCAAAGCAGGTGTGTGAAAGCGATGTGGCGACCCGCGGACTGCAGTGTGCTTAACCAGCTCACCCCCCTTCTCTTAGCCTAAGCCTGTCCCTCGCACAGCCTCGCACAAACCACATTGCCTGGTGGGGCCCAGTGTACTTAAATAAAGTCGTTCCAATACACACATCAACTGGGCCTCTGTCTGTGGCCAGTGTTGGGTGGGAAGAGGGAGAAGCTGCAGTCTCTGAATCTGAGGCAATGACCAGACCTAGTCTGTCCTCTAGCCACATATAGCTAGACTGTAGCCCAAGCCTCAGCCTGTCAGGTGGATGAAGAGAAAGCAATGTTTAGCTGCCTGTGATCCCAACAACCCAGGAGGCTGAGGTGGTAAGATCACAAGTTCAAGGCCAGCCATAGCAACTTAGACCCTCAAAAAATAAAAAAGACTGGGGATGCAGCCCAGTGGTAAGGTACCTTAGTTCAATCCTCGGTACCAAAAAAGAAAAAATGGTGTTCACACCCAAATCTTAGTTTAAGAACCAAGGGTCTAACTCCTGTGTGCACACTCAAGCCCATGGGTGAGGCTCAGCTCTTGACATCCCTGAAGTCAGAGGTTTTCCAAACTTTCAAGTCAAGTATGGGAGCTTATTAAAATTCAGAGCCCACACTCAGATATTCTGATTAAAATCATTTTTTTCCCATTTTGAACCTGTACCTGGCAGAAAACTGCCAGGTGCCTAGATGTTTAAACTCTCCAATAACCCTATAAAGTATACATGGTGTTTTTGTTTTTGTTTTGGTACCAGGGGTTGAACTCAGGAGTACTCGACCACTGAGCCACATCCCCAGCCCTATTTTGTGTTTTATTTAGAGACAGGGTCTCACCGAGTTGCTTAGCACCTTGCCATTGCTGAGGCTGGCTTTGAACTTGCAATTTTCCTGTCTCAGCCTCCCAAAGTGCTGGGATTACAGGCGTGCACCACCAAGCCCAGCTAGTATATGGGTTTTTTATGATTCATGAAGCAATTTCCCAAAGCTCTCCCATTTATTAGCTGAGGTGTATGCCCAAGCAATACAGCCCTTGAGCCTACATTTCGATAACCTGTGCAGACCCTCAAAACCTCTGGCCTTAACCAATGAGTCCCAGTGGGAGTCAGTTTTGCCCCCAGGACACATCCTGCTGTGTCTGGAGACACGTTTAGTTATCACAACTGGGGACGCTGCTACTGGCATCTGGTAAGTAGAAGCCAAAGATGCTAAACATACAATGCAAATTGCCCCCGTGTCTCTAGTGCCAAGGCTGAAACATGCTGGCCCAGAGTGGTGGTTTTCAATCCCTGCCACAAGAAAAAGTCATCTACAGAAATTTTTGAAATCTTAATGCTCAGGTTATACTCAAGGCACATTAAGTCAGGATTTGGTATTTTGAAGCTCAGGTGGCCCCAAGGTTGAGGCCCTCTGGCCTGGCAGACTCCTGTTTGATGACATGTCTAGCAGCAGTGTACAGGAAACACTGGGACGGCTGACTCCAGGCCTAAAGCCACTTGGGCCTCCGGCACCCATGCGACAAGCACTCTGCATGCTTGCCTCTGGCACCTCAGCAAGCCTGATGTAGGTAGCCACCCTGTATTTAGGAAAATCTTAGGGTGTTTTTCCTGTTTGGTGAGGAATCCTGTTCCCCAATCCCATCAACCCAGCTCTCTTTCCCTCCTCCCTCTCTCTCACATGGACGTAAGGAGTAGGAATGACTGACTTTAATCAATCTGTAACAAAATGAGCTTCTCTGGAGGCGTATTGACGGGAGAGTCCTGCAGGAAAGGGAACACGCTACTTCAAACAGCTGCGGCAGAGAACTGTCTGAGAGAAACCACTAGGGGGCAGCGGCAAGTGGCACTTAGAGTAGGCTTCCCTTGACTGGGCAAAAGGGAGCATTTGTGGTATCAAAAAGGGTTCTTGAGCCCGCCAGAGCGGCCAGCACTAGCTGACAGGAGTCTGGGCCTCCAGGCCGCATGGCAGTCCTATGTGCACTACATGTAGCCTCATCCCTTTTGGTCTTCTTTCCTCTTGCCCACAGAGGAAGCATGTCCCTGAGCACATAGAGCCCAGCCCTTGCTCAAACTGAGCCAGACAGCTAGGGAGGAAGAGACTTCAGTGACATTCCTGGCTCAGTCCCACCCAGGAGCTCCCATCTGCCATCTCTAGGCTGCACCCAAGGAAGGTGAACTATCAGGATACTGGCAAAAGTGGCTCCTGCTCCCAGAGTGGGGCAGTGTCCTCAACAGAGTGGCCTACTGCACCTCTCACACTGTCTTAATGTCCAGGGTTTGGACCTGTGCCAAGTTCTGGCGCTGGGCCTTGACCACGTGCAGGCGCCTCCCGTGCAGCGTGAACTGGGACCAGGTAAAGAGCTGCAGCAGTGCACAGGTGATGGGTACCAGCACCAGCAGGTAGAAGCAGCCCTGGCGGAGCGTGGGAGCCTGTGCTGGGGCTGGGGCTGGGGCTGGGGGCTCTGGCCAGGGCTGGGCACTCCCCACAAGGGTCATTGGAGGCTGTTGGAAAAGGTCATGACCTAGGACAAGAGAGCACAGAAAGTACATGGTCAGCCAGTTCCCCTCCAAAGTCTAAGGAGTTATATTTCAAATATCATGTGTCCCAAACCACAACTCTTGATGCCTCCCCAAACCGGCTCCTCCCAGTCTTCCCTTTTTGTGAAAGGCACCACCATCTACTCAATAATTCAGGCCAAATCCTGTAATCCTGCCTCAATTCCTCGGTTAACTTCATCACTTTCCAACATCCAAGCTTTGTCTCCCCCAACTCTAAAATGCATCCCCTCCTGCCACCATACTGGCCCAAACCTCCATTGTCTCTGTGACAGTCTTCCAGTTATCTCCCTGCTATTCCTACTCTGGCTTCCCTATGATCCAATCTGTCCTCCCATGAAACAGCCATGATGAACTTTCCAAAACATCAATCGGACCAGGCATTGTAATCCCAGCTACTGGTGGGGTTGGGCAGGAGGATCACAAGTTCAAGGACAGCCTAGGCAACTTTAGCAAGACCGTGTCTCAAAATAAGAATTTTTTTTTTTGGTACCAGGGATTGAACTCAGGGGTACTTGACCACTGAGCCATATCCCCTGCCCAATTTTGTATTTTATCTAGAGACAAAGTGTCACTGAATTGCTTGGCACCTTGCCATTGCTGAGGCTGGCTTTGAACTCGCAATCCTCCTGTCTCAGCCTCTCCAGCCACTGGGATTACAGGCGTGCACCACTGCGCCCAGCAAAATAATTTTTAAAAAGAGCTGAGAGGTGTAGCTCAGTGGTATAATACTTTCCTGGCAGATGAAAGGTCCTGGGTTCAATCCATAGTACCACTAAATAAATAAACAAATACTAAATAAATAAACAAATAAATAAAATCAGACCATGTCACTGCCCTGCTTGTAACTCTCCCAGTATCTTCCCTGTGCAACACAAATAAAATCCAAATCCTGCCATGATATACAAAGCCCTCTTCACTCCCAGCCTCATCTCCAAATCTCCTGATACACAGGGCCTGACACGTGCCATCCCCTCTGCATATTATTCACTAAGATCTTTTCTTGACCAAAACCTTGCCATTCAGTTCACATCCTGAACATCACTTTCAAGGAAAGGCCTTGCATAGCCACATTTAGTGGTTTCTCAGCCACAGGGTCTCACCTTTTCCCATCTATTTTACCACTACATTCACCACTACTTGATATATTCTTGTTTGTTGTTTATTTCCAACACCCTGCTCCCAACTAGAGAATAAGCCCTGTGATAGTGAAGACCTTGTCTGTTCCTCATTGTGAGCTCCCCAGCACACACAGTAAGTGTTCTATACTCACTTGAATAGATGAGCAAAGTAATGAAAGAATGAAGGAATCTGAGACCAAGTTTCCTCTACCTGTGTGGGTAGCAGCCCGATAGCCTGGGCCTAGCCAATGGCCATTTTCTTTCCTTCACTTGTGTGCCAGGTAAGCTGTGCCTCTGGAGCCTCACCTGTATAGAAGCAGAGCAGCCAGGTGCCTAGCAGTGGGGCAAAGGTCTGACCTGGTTTGGTCACCAGGGCAACCATGCCAAAGAGAAGCGCCGAGGCCGCTTGTTTGCGATGGTTCAGCACCAGGTCCTCATCCACCAGGTCAGTGACCACCAGGGTCAACAACTTGCAGGTTCCCTCAGTGAAAACACGGTTGCTGCCAGCAGAGGGAGTGGGCAAGGGTGAAGGGTGGGACAGAGGTGTGGGGTAGGGGGTGAGGGTGGACAGAAGCATACCTGGCAATGAAGAAGCACAGCAGGCCAGGATGGTCTGGGCCAGCCACCAGCATGAGCAGGCTAAGGCCCAGCTTGAGCAGAAAGAGACCCCGCACTACTGCATAGACACCCCAGCGCCGACACAGGGGCAGGAAGTACAGGTTGTTGAGATGGGGAGCAACATAGGAGATACCTGGGGAAGGAAGAGGGCCTTGCCTCGTCAGGGGCACTGCCACAGCCTCAGCAGTGATTGATGTAACCCTCAGAATCAGAGTTCGCGTCAATTGCACACTAACAATGTGCTAGGATCTGTGCTAAGAGTGTCACACACTTTAATTTTTCTTGTTGGTACTGGGGATTAAACCCAGGGCCTTACATATACCAGGCAAATTTAATAACACTGAACTACTTCCCCAGCCTTTTGTTTTGTTTTGGTACTGGAGATTGAACCCAGGGATGCTGAGCTACAATTATAGTCCTTCATAAAAATTTTGAGACAAGGTCTCACTAAGTTGCTGAGGCTGGCTTTAAACTTGTAATCCTCCTGCCTCAGCCTCCGGAATTGCTGGGATTACAGGCATGCAAATATGCCCAGCTTTCCTAGCCCTTTGAAATTTTATTTGAGACAAAGTCTGGCTAAATTGACCAGGCTGACTTTGAATTTGGAATCTGCTGTCTCAATCTCTGGAGTAGCTGGGATTACAGGGGTGTACCATCACACCACATGCTTATAATTAATCTTCCCAAGCCTTTAAAGTAAATAAGAAGATTGATTCCAGGATTACCCGGGGAAAGCAAAATCCATAGATGCTTAAGTGCTTTATATAAAATGACATGGTATTTGCATTTAACCTAGTCACATCCCATACACACACTTTAAACTATATCCTATTCCTTATAACACCTAATACCATGTACATGTAAATAATTGTTATAGTATTTACTACATAAATATAAATTGTCATGCTATTTGCTATAAATGTATAATATAAACTATATTGTTTAGGGGCAATGACAAGAAAAAAGACTGTTTAATGCAGATGCAATTTTTTTTCCTAAATATTTTCAATCTGTGGTTGGTTGAATCCACAGATATGGAGCCCATAGGCCCAGGCTTTGTCCTTACTTTACAGGTGAGAAAGGGAGACCCCCCCCCCCCAAAATTAAATGACATACGGATGACCACCCAGGGAGAGAACATAGTCAAGACACACCCAGGCTTAACAGACCGTAGTCCTCACTGCTAGGCAATCACCGCACCGCACCACAAAGCCTCTGGGTGGCACCATCACCAAGAGGATCCACATGGGTCAGCCCCGCCCCAAAGCCCAGCACCTCAGGAAAACGCTGGCCTCAAGGTGCAACCCCCTGGCAGATTCATCCCGGCTCTCTGCCACCTGGCCCTCAGCTAGTGAGGTGACCATGCCTGCAGCTGGGCTAAGAGCTCTGGGTACAGCCTCTGTCCTTTAACCTGCCTGAGGTACCCACTCACCCAAGAGGAAGGAGCCAGTGGAGAGGGAGATGTGGTCTGACAACAGATGCTCCAGGAAGAGGGGGAAGAAGTTGCTGTTGAAGTGACAGTGGAACACCTACAAGCCGACAGGGCAATAAGGAGGGTGACCCCAGCAGGGCCACAAGCCACCAGAGGAAGCACGCATCCCCTGGTCCTCAGAGCAATAGAGAACCGGCCTCTGTCCCCAAGTCCCTAAACAGGGAACATGCCAGAAAAAGATCTAAAGCCACACTCCTGTTGGTTATCAAAAAGTTAGAGGCAGGGTTGGGATTGTAGCTCAGTGGTAGAGCGCTTGCCTCGCATGCGTGAGGCCCTGGGTTCGATCCTCAGCACCACATACAAAAAGCAATAAAATAAAGATATTGTGTCGATCTACAACTAAAAAAAATTTAAAAAAAAAAAAAAAAAAAAAAAAAAAAGTTAGAGGCATAGTAAAATAGTAATTGGAATAAGTTTTTCTTTTAATTGAAAGCACATTAGTAAAACAAGTTTCAAGACATAAAAGTAATTGATTTCTAAATGTGGCTAACTTGTACACTACATGGGTTTTGGGGGTGATGCCTTGTGTTTTAAAAAGATTGTCACAGAGTCCCAATAGGAGACAATCTTTCAGCCTTCACTTTATAGGTAAGGACAAGGCCACCCAGAGAGGCTGACACTTACCTGAGGTCATTTAGGGAATGAGACAGTGAGAAAATGCTGCAACCCAGGTTCAACATCCCAGTCTTGGTCCTTGCCACCAAATTGCCCAGCAAGGCCTCCTAAGTGCCGAGCTCCTGAGGCACCTGTCCACTAGAGTGTGATATAGCACAGTCACTGGAAGAAAGATACCACTCCCAATACCTGCACCAGGTCCATGCCCACGAACCACAGGAAGTTTTGGTGGCGTGCCAGCTGCCGGAGGTATTGGCCCAAGGTGATGCTGCCTGCTTCCTCACTGCCCACTAGCAGCTCCTCTCTGTACAGGCTACGGGGCAGAGGGGAGGTGAGTACTGCTGGGGCTGGGCCAGAGTCAGGTCCCACCCCAGGGCAGCCACCCATTAGCCAGAGGACCCAGCATCAGCCTGGGATCCCAGCACTGAAATCAGATTTTGAACCTGGGGAACTAGGGCTGGCCACTCACCCGCAATCCACGGCCAGGGTTGAACACCCGGGGTCCTTTCCGGCCACCTCAACCTGCCGCCTCAGCAGTTGTGTGGCCCCCAGAAAGCCCAGCCCAGAGCCAGCAGCCAGTGCCACACAGAAGGCGCGGAAGGAGGAGAAGTCCTCCTTGTTCCAAAAGGCGTAGGAGGCAAAGACAGAGAGGGAGCCAGCTGCACTGAAGAGGGAGCAGTAGAAGTTGAGATGGGTGCGGTCGTGGGCGGAGAGGGCCAGGTCAGCCAACAAGGCATGATGGTGAAGGTCCACGAGTGTCAGGAATCCATCATAGAGGCACAGGCACAGCAAGAACTGCAGGCCAGCTGGGGCCCAGGGCACCCAGAATGCCAGGAACGACAGTGCCAGCAGTGGCCCGTGCCTGCCTAGTGCCCGCACCCGTGCCAGCACCACAGTCCTTGAGGAGAGCCTGGTGCCTGACCTGCCAGGGAGAGGAGGGTGTTGGGAGATGCCCTTTTGGCCTTGGCAGACCCCAGTTCCCCTGTCCAGGCCTCAGAGGAGGGACAAGGGCCCAGAATGTAGGACTCACATCAGGGTGCACCCCAAGTCTCCAATCTCCAACTTAGGAAGCACAGCTTACCAATGGGTGCACTCTTTCCTCTGCCCTACCCGCCCCCCACTAGTCTGTCAGTTGATAGCCAAAGGGCAGTGGGATACCCACTACTCAGACTTGGGAACAGTAATGAGCCCAAGCATGGAGGAAAGGGAATCTGACAGAAGCAGCATAGAGTGTTTGCTGTGCAGAGTTCTGAGAAGCCACATAAGCCAAGCTGGGGTCAGTCTCTTCCCTGGTGAGCAAGGCAGAGGTTAGGCAAGGCCAATTTTCCAACTTGGATAGAGCCTGCCCTGGCCCCTGGGAAGGGAGTGGATCCACATCCAACACCTGAACTGGCCTTTCTTTCCCCACCCCAAATGCAGGCAGGGGTCCTCCAATACTAGAGAAAGGTGGACACAAAGCAGCTTTGAGCCATTCCCAAATACAAACCAGGGCTGAGAGCTGAGGAACTGGCGGTCACTTAGCCAGCCGAAGAGGGGGTCATTGAGGCTGTTCCAGAGGAGAAACACCGTCTGCAGAAAAGGAGATGGGGAAGGTGGGGTCCAGGCAGCTTCCATGAGAACTCCCCACCCCTCAAAGGTGACCCCAGCTATGCTGCCCGCAGACCTTTGCTGTCAGTTCCTCTGCTGAGACCATGCTCCCAGCCTCTCACCTATCAATGCCCCATCCAGGGCCCAGATGGTAAGCGTAACCAGATGACAAATCAGTATGTGTGACTGTATTGTACATGAACACATAGAACAATGAATGTATAAGACAGTGGCCAGGAAAACTGATCTAATCCCCACTGAGAAGTCATAAAGGCCTCTTTCAGCTTTTCTGGTTGAGTCTTGGTGGATAACCTGGCCTGCCTCATGTCCCTGAATAGGTGGGACCCAGCCCTGCCATCCATCCAGCTGGCTGCCCAGTGCTGATCCTACCTCTCCAACCCAGAAGGCCACTTTGTTGATCTTGTACACTGAGACAAAGGTGTCCACATAGTAGAGCAGGAACACATTATGCAGGATGGAGGTGAAGAGGGCCAGGGAGCCATAGACGACAGCTGTGGGCAGGCCCAATAACCAGGCCTGGGGCCATCCCAGCCCCATGACTGCCAGCCTGATTTAACCCCAGGAGCTCATGGTCACCAGCAGTCTCCCCATTCTTTTCCCTGGAAAAGAAAGAGCCCGTTAGCAGCAAGGATCAGAGACTACTCTGCTCCTAACCCTATCCTCTGAGTCCTTTAAAAACTCATTTCCAGCCAGGTGTGGTAGCATATACCTGTAATTCATTCCAGCTACTCGCAAGGCTAAGGCATGTTCAAGGCCAGGGCTGGGGGTCTAACTCTGTGGTAAAGCACTGTGTAGCATGTGTAAGGACCTGCGCTCAATCCCCAGTACTAGCCCCCCACAAAAGTATACTGCAGCTAGGGCATGGTGGCACACGCCTGTAATCCCAGTGGCTTGGGAGTTTGAGGCAGGAGGATCACAAGTTGAAAGCCAGCCTCAACAATTTAGCAAGGCCCTAAGCAACTCAGTGAGACCCTGTCTCTAAATAAAATAGTAAAAAGGACTGAGGTTGTGGCTCAGTGGTTGAGCATCCCTGGGTTCAATACCCATTACCAAATAAATAAATAAATAAATAGCAAGTTCAAGGTCAGCCTGGTGAGACAATGTCTCAAAAAGAAAAAAAGAAAAAGAAAGAAAAAAGAGGGCTGAGGGTGCAGTTCAGTGGTAGAGAATTTGCCTAGCATATGCAAGGCCCTGGAGTTCAATCCCTAGTACCAAACACATACATACTCATTTCCAGTGGGAGACAGTTTATACACAAAACAAATCTGGAGAACCACCAATGAAGGACAGCAATGCCAAGTTACCACTTGCTCTGGGAGTAACTCAACAAAACTGATAAGGGCCCTGGGAAGGGAAGGCAGGCACCCCACAAGTGTTGGACACTCAGTATCTTACACCCACACTGTGCAACCTTAAGGGTCTGGATGTGACAGCCTTGGACTTGGGCACATGATGTACTTACAGTGTATCCTCAGATAAGTTAACTTAATCCAAGTTTTAGTTTCTTTTTCCATAAAATGAGAAAAGGGATCATTATACCTACTTTGCAAAAGAATGTAAGGGTCACCTTAAAAATTTAATTTTAAAATGCTTTAAAAAAAGAAGCCAGGCACAGTGGCTCAAGCCTGTAATCCCAGCACTCAGGGAGGCTGACACAGGAGAATCGCGAGTTCAAAGCCTCAGCAATGGCGAGGTGCTAAGCAACTCAGTGAGACCCTGTCTCTACATAAAACACAAAATAGGGCTGGGGATGTGACTCAGTGGTCAAGTACCCCTGAGTCCCCTGAGTTCAATCCCCAGTACCAAAAAAAAAAAAAAAAATGCTTTAAAAAAAGAATGTAAGGGTTCACAGAAAGTGCTCAATAAATCAACAAATGTTGATGGTGTTTTGTTTATTTTGTTTTGTTTTTTGGTACCGGGGATTGAACTCAGGGACACTTAACCACTGAGCCACATCCCCAGCCCTTTTTTTATATTTTATTTAGAGAGAGAGTCTCACTGAGTTGCTTAGGGCCTTGCTAAATTGCTGCAGCTGGCTTTCAACTTGAGATGCTCCTGCCTCAGCCTCCCAAGCCACTGGGATTACAGGTGTGTGCCACCTCGCCTGGCTGATGGTATCACTATTATCTTTACAAAATCCCTACAAAGTTTATAGCACTATTATGATTTTATAGGAGAGCAACACCAAGTTCAGAGATGGTGAGTAGCTTGACCAACGTCACACAGCAATAAAGTAACATATTTGCACTCATACTTGTCTGACACCAAAACATTTTCTGCTACTTCTGTTCCCATACATTGTTGGAGAGAAGGGAAGAAATCCAGTGTCATGACTGCACTGTGATAAGAATGGTAAGATGTAATCCCAGCAACTCTGAAGGCTAAGGCAGGAGAATCACAAATTCAAAGCCAACCTCAGAAAATCAGAGAGGCCCTAAGCAACTTAGTGAGACCCTGTCTCAAAATAAAAAAATAAAAAGGGCTGGGGATGTGGCTCAGTGGTTAAGCACCCCTGGGTTCAATCCCTAGTACAAAAAAAGAAAAAAGAAAAAGATTCAGGCCAGGGATGTAGCTCAGTGGTACAGTGCTTACCTAACATGCACAAAGCCGTGGGTTCAATTGCCAGTACCATAAAAACTAAAAAATAAATAATAATAAAAGGGATGGAGTTGTAGGTCAGTGGTAAAGTGCTTGCCTAGCACGTGTGAGGCACCGGGTTCAATCCTCAGCACCACATAAAAATAAATAAAATAAATGTAATGTGTCCATCTACAACTAAAAATATTTTTAAAAATAATAAGAGTCCACACTGTTCATGCACTTGATTCCAGAAATTCCATCCCAAGGAACTAACCCCAAAGGAATATGAACAGAGATGTTCATGGCAGCAATGTTTATCAACAGCAAAAAGCTGCATACAGCCCAAGAATGAGCAAAGGGACTGGCTTAGCAAACCCAAAGCTGTGTAGGAAGGGCCCACAAATGGGTGGCATCAGCAAATGGGGACAGAAGTGCAAGAACACACCCTGCAAAGAGAGAACATGGACTGTGGGTATAGCTCAGTGGTAGAGAACTTGCCTAGCCTGGACAAGGTCCCAGTGTTCAATCCCTAGCACTGGGTCAAGGGGTGGGGTGGGGGGGTGGACAGGCACAAAGTATAACTTACTCATGCACAAAAATTGACAGCCAGACCCACCATGAGAGGGAAAGGAAATAAAAGTCAGATTTTAATAACTGGGTATTAAAATGGTATTTTAATATATAGATGCTGGAGCCGGGCGCGGTGGCTCAAGCTTATAATCCCAGCATTTAGGGAGGCTGAGACAGGAGAATCGTGAGTTCAAAGCCAGCCTCAGCAACAGCGAGGTGCTAAGCA
Source organism: Xerus rutilus (assembly GCA_028644305.1). Lineage (NCBI taxonomy): Eukaryota > Metazoa > Chordata > Mammalia > Rodentia > Sciuridae > Xerus > Xerus rutilus. Next base: position 23,076,776 of record CM053404.1, read on the forward strand.
ACTCAGTGAGACCCTGTCTCTACACAAAATAGGGCTGGGGATGTGGCTCAGTGGTCGAGTGCCCCTGAGTTCAATCCCTGGTACCAAAAAAAAATAGATAGATAGATAGATAGATAGATAGATAGATAGATAGATAGATAGATAGATAGATAGATGCTGACTTAGTGGGTCTGGGGAGGAACCTGAGATTCTGCTTTTCTAATAGACTCCCAGGTGAGGCTGCTGCTGCTGGCCCATGACCACACTCTTTAGGCAGCAAGTCATTAAGTTTCTGTCTTTTCTTTTAGACTCAAAGCTACTGTTCTCTTTTCAGAAAAATAATTCCCACATGACCTCTTGAGGGAAGCTACAGAGGCTTCCTTCTCTCAAGTTTTGTATTGTGAATCATAGGTTCAAGTCCTAACTCCCCAACCTCTGAATATGATCATATTTAAAAATGGGACTTGTAGCCGGGCGCGGTGGCTCAAGCCTGTAATCCCAGCACTTAGGGAGGCTGAGACAGGAGAATCGCGAGTTCAAAGCCAGCCTCAGCAATGGCAAGGTGCTAAGCAACTCAGTGAGACCCTGTCTCTACATAAAACACAAAATAGGGCTGGGGATGTGGCTCAGTGGTCGAGTGCCCCTGAGTTCAATCCCCAATACCAAAAAAAAAAAAAAAAAAAAGGGACTTGTGCAGTAGTAACCAGGTTAAGATGAGGTCATACTGAATCAGAATGGGCCTAATGACAGGTGTCCTCACAAGGAAAGGGAAGTCTGGATACAGAGAAGCTGGCCATGTCAAGACGAGGCAGGACTCAGTAAGGCAGCTACAAGCCAAGGAATGCAAGGACTGCCAGCCACCACCAGCAGCTGGAAGAGGGATGCAAAAGGGCTTCCCTAGGGGCTCCAAGAGAACGTGACCCTGCTACAGCCTTGACTTCAGATTTCTACCCTCCAGAACCATAACAGAATAAACAGTTACTTTAAGCCATCCCCGTGTCATTTGTTGTGCCATCCCAAGTAAACCGAAGGGCTGATCCTCAGAGAGCCCCCATTTCCTTTAGCCCAAGCCTGCCCATGGCTCAGGTATCTATGCACACGCACTCCCGCACAGGGCCAAAACCTGTTTTTCCTTGGCCTCAGTCCAACAGAAGTGGCAGCATCTCCATGGAACCTGTCCCGTGTCCCCAGACCATCAAGGTTCCCTCTGGTTGGTGAGCCACTGGCTGGCCTGAGTGAGGCCAGGCTCCCGCTTCCTCCCAGTCCTGCCTGCAAGGCCTCTGCAGTTCCAGCCCAGCCTCCTCTCTCTCGTCTGGCCAGGCTTTCATTCTGGCTGGGTCCTCCAGGGGGAAGCACCCCTCATCTCCACCCTTCAGGAGCCAGCATGGGTCCCAAATGCCCTCACTCCTGGGAACTCATGGGGCCCTCTTCCCCTGCACACTTGGCATCTGCACGGTGGACACTACCTTCCACCACAACCTCACAACTGGGTTTCAAGGACAGGGTTGTGTCTTCCCCACTTTCTCCTTCAGGGACATGGGTGTCTTCACCAGCTCTTGCTACAGGAGAGGCTGGCTAAAAAGAGGTTCTAAGAGGACAATGAGAGGGATTCCCCCACCCCCAGCATCTCTTTTGGGCTCACTGGAGAGTCACTCAAGATCCACCCCTCAGCCTGTGCCAGCCTTGTGCCAGTCTGCGCCTCATGGCAGGAGCACAAGAGGAGAAGTGGCCAAAACTATCTGAAATCTGCCACTAACCCTGTGAGAATCTCCTCTGGGCTGGACCACAGTGGTCCTACCTCACCCTGCAGCAGGAGGATGGCCAAGTGAGCCCAAAGGAAAATGCTTGTCTTTTTTTCCTCAGAGATGGAGGTGTAACTAATATACATATGCACAAATTCAAAGTGTACAGTCAGGAAAGTTATAGTGTGTACACCCATGACACCATCACCACCACTGAGATAGGGAACATACCCATCACCCTGAGTTCCCTTTGGCACTGCTTTTCTTGTGTTTTGTTGTTTTTTGTATTGGGGGGTTGACCCCAAGGACACTTAACCACTGAGCTATATCCCCAGGCCTTTTTATTTTTTATTTTGAGACAGGGTCTAAGTTGTTGAAGCTAGCTTTGAACTTGAGATCCTCCTAGGCCACTAGGATTACAGGCATGCACCACTGTACCCAGCCCTAGCCCTTTTTATTTTTTGAGACAGTCTTGATAAGTTGCTGAGGGTCTAAGATACAAGGCTGGGGCTGGGACTGTAGCTCAGTAAAAGAGCACTTGCTTAGCATGTGTGAGGCACTAGGTTCAATCCTTAGCACCACATAAAAATAAACAAAGCCATTCTGTCCACCTACAACTACAAAAAAGATTAAAACAAAAATAAAGATACCAAAGTTGGCCTCAATGCCTCAGCCTCCCAGGTTGCTGGGATTAAAGGCATGCACCACTGTATAGAGTCTGGCATTACTTTTTTTTTTTTTTTTTTTGGTACTGGAGATTGAACTCAGGGGCACTCGACCATTGAGCCACTTCCCCAGCCCTATTTTGTGTTTTATGTAGAGACAGGGTCTCATTGAGTTGCTTAGCGCCTTGCTGTTGCTGAGGCTGGCTTTGGACTCGGATTCTCCTGTCTCAGCCTCCCTAAGTGCTGGGATTACAGGCTTGCGCCACAGCACCCGGCTTGGCATTTCTTTTTGAAGTAAGAGAATGGAGAGAAGAAATGATTGGAGTTCTCAAATGTCCTGACTCTCTACCTTTTACAACTTGTGTGACCTGGAACAATTTACTTGACCTCTCTATGCCTTAGTCACAAGGTATTTTTAGGAGGCAAAGAGAAACTACTTACAATCACTGAGCACAAAACAGTGAGCACCAAAACTTGAGATGAGATGGTTAGTGGAGATCTCTACCCTTCCATAAATTGGAGGCCCCATGATCTGCCACACAGGAATGGGTTAAATGAGATGCTCCTCAAGGGTTATGGCACAGGGGCTATAAAACACAATGTATACCTCCATCACTATCCTTAACTCAGGTCACTCACTCTGATTCCCCCTGGGCCTCTCAGAACTCCCTTGTTCAACTCCACAGCCTTTGTCAAAAAAGAGTGAAGCCTTCTGACTGCTAAGCAGATGCCCAGTGTCCTGCCATTGTCACTGAAGGTGAACACTTAAGGTCCTCAGCCACTACCAGCTGGCTCCCTATTCTCCCTGGGGTGAGGTTAGAAGATCTCAAAACGTGGTGAGATGGAAAGGGTATAACTTTTGGCATCAGAAGGGCCCAGGTTCAAATCCCAACTGCACTTCATGAAAGTGTAACCTCAGGCAAGTCGCCCTAGCTGAGCTTTGGTTTCCTCATCTGCCAAAAGGAGTCATAAAGCCTGTCTTTATAGGAGTACAGAAAGGATTAAATTAATGCCCAGGAAATCCGGAGCATCATGCCTGTCACATGGCTGATGCTCAGAAACTACCTGTTTCTTATAACAGATAAGAGTAGGAGCAGGTGAATATCCTGGGACTCAGGCCCCTCATGCAAGTCAGCAAACTAGAGAAAAAGATGGCAAAAGGGTGAAGTCAGAAGAGGCAAAGAGCAGAAACACATTCGACGAATGCCAGAGACAAAGCCCCACCACAAGTCTGAGCTGGAGGCAAAGCTACCTGTCCAGGTAAACCAGCCTGGAATGGGAGAGAGGAGTGCAAGAGGGCTCTTCATCAGTTTATTTTCCAGATTCCACTCCTCCATCAGCAAAGCCTTCCCCTACTCTCCTCCCCACTCTCCACCACCACAGGCAGGCTTGCCTCTTCCAGGAAGACCAGCATGGAGCCCATGCTGGCCCAGCTGCATAAACTGGTTCTGTAACCTGCAACCAACATCATGCCCCGCTGGCACCTTGCACAAAAGTCTGCTGGAGGCCTCACAGCCCATCCCTGCCCTAGGAATAGTCCCAGTGGGTGACCTTGGGTCCATCCCATTCTCTCTCCCTGGAGCAGTGGGGATGTTGATGCCAACTTCTTAGCTGGTTGTGGCTGAAATGCAAAAGAGATCTAAATAATCTAAAGCATCAAGCAAAGTGCCTGGCACATACAAGACTCAATAAACAGTAGCTTTATTAATTTTTTTCATATTTATGAAGTTTATTTTCATGATTTTTAAAAGATCAGTCAGTGACCCCCTCTGGTAAGTCCATGACTGAAGCTGTCTTTGCAGTACCCAGCACTAATGCCTCTTGGTGCCTGGAACATCCCAGCCTTTCTCATCTGCCATCTCCAAAATTCTTTTTTAAATGCCACCTCCACACATCTGTTCATACTGTCCCTTCCATCCACGATATCCTAGATGTGACACCACACCATTTCTCAGGTATTTAGGAGATCTGGTTTTCACCTCATGAATTCCTACAGCTCTGCTGCCACTACAACCACATTTTATAGATGAAGAAACCAAGGCTCTGAAGGTTAAATAACTGGTCCAAGGTCACAGAACCATTAGGTAATGGAACCAAGATTCAAAATGGTTTTGACTTTTTAGTCATTTAAATTTAGCATTTCTCACTTTACTATGCACCCCTCTTCTAAAACCTTAGCAAATTCTGCTCATCCAAAACCCACAAACCTTCCCAGGCATACAAATCAGGGTTCTCTCCCCTATTCAGATACCAGTCCCCTGTATCAAGCATGCAAATGCTTTCCTTACCCTCCTCCAGCCCACAAGCTCCTTAAAGGCAGGACCAGATCAGCCCAGCCTGACTTTTGCCTCTGTTTCCACATACAGGTGCTCAGTTAATACCTGATAGGTCCATTTACCCCCAAAAGGCCAATATGAGCATTCATCTGCAGCCCTTGGAAGAGCAGCCATGAGAAAATCCCCAGGCCTCACTGTGCCCCAAGTTTGCTGTTCCGCTCGGCTGTGAGAATCAGAAAAAGGCAAGTTTGTAATCCCAGCACTTTGGGAGGCTGAGACAGGAGAATCGCGAGTTCAAAGCCAGCCTCAGCAAGGGCGAGGCGCTAAGCAACTCAGTGAGACCCTGTCTCTACATAAAACACAAAATAGGGCTGGGGATGTGGCTCAGTGGTCGAGTATCCCTGAGTTCAATCCCCAGTACCAAAAAAAAAAAGAAAAAGGCAAGTTTGATGTGTCCCTCTGAGTGAAACATTTAGAGCAAAACAACATGGGCAGAAAGATGAATATTGATACTAGCAAAGAGCATTAAGCTTTCACCAAATGCACAGCCCCATGCTAAGAAAAACAGAAACAATATGGGCAGAGAGCTCAGAGGAGGGAGGTAGCAAGGGGCCAGATCAGGAAGGAAGGGTTTTGAAACCCTCACACAACATTCTATCCTGAAGACAGTGGGATGGGAGACACTGACTGGGGGTAGGAGGTGACAGCTCATAACTGTTTGGAATAAACACTCTGGCATTTTGTAAAAACTCTCCCCGCTTCACCCCATCAGGCTCCTAGGAGATAAAAAACTGGAAATGTAATCAGCATGTCCTTGACTTATGAACCAACCTGTGGTGTGTATAAGGAGTGCCCGTGGAGTTGGGGGAGGAAACCAAGAATGCCAGATTGGACTCTGGAATGACAGGCATCAGAAAGATGATGAGTATTGGCTAGGATACCCCTCAGGAGGACAAAAGACCGTAGAAGCAGTTGAGTGCAGAGGTGAAAAGCTACTAAAAGGCAAAATTTGTAGTTAGGAGCCCAGGGTCAGATCTGAATGTTATCACTAACTAGCTCAGTTTACTCCCACATCTGTGAAACGAGAAAACAATCCCATCCCCTGGCTGTCCTCAGGGTATCAAATGAACAGATAAAAGATTAAGGTATAACAAGCAAAGCAAATACTGGGCGAGATCATTTTCTCAATAAGCAGCTGACCTCTGAATTATTCGCTGTTTCCTGCTTCACACTCTGGAGTCATCTTCCTCCCCAATCACCCAAAAGCAGGGTCCAGTCTTAGAAGCTCTGCTGGGAGGCCGCACTCTCTATTAGAAATACTAATGGTCCCATCCTTCTCCTCGGACTAGAAATGAACTTTCACCTGTCGCCCTCCCCCACGGGTTACTAAGGTGGCACCATAGAGTCAGCGGCTTCACCCCAAGACCACAGACCCCTTCCAAGCAACTGAGTTCAGGATCAACCAAGAAGCCCTTTACTCAATAACTGCACTGAAACACGTGTGCACATTAAAATCACCTGAGGAGCTGTTCGCGAATACCCAAGATCGGGCCTCACCTCAAACCAATATAAATCAGAATCTCTTGGGGTGGATCCCATCATGGACACCCCCGCCCCATACTGGGGATTGAACCCAAGGGTACTCTATCACTGACTGCGCTACACCCTCAGCCCTTTTTATTTCAAAAATTTCACAAAGTATCTTGTTAAATTGCCAAGGCTGGCCTCGAATTTGCAATCCTCCTGCTTCAGCCTCCCAAGTCGCTGGGATTACAGGCGTGCGCCACCACGCCTGGCACATTTATGTTTTTTAAAAAGCTTCCAAAGATGGGGCTGGGTATATAGCTCAGTGGGTAGAGTGCTTGCCTTGCATGCACAAGGCCCTAGGTTCAATCCCCAGCAAAACACACACACACACACAACCACAAAAGCCTCCTAAGTGGTTCTACTGCGCCACCAGGGTTAAGAGCCATATCAATGAATGGATCCTGGCCTGACCCATGACATCTCACGACCATATGCCCAGGGAGCTATCAGACCCATTGCATCCCCTTCTCCCTACACCGCAAGCCCTTCTGCACGGATTTCAGCCTTGTGTCTTGAGCCCAGCTTCTCCCGCCATGACCCCAGAAGTCTCTGAATCCACAACCCGATCACCTCAAACACCCGAAAACAGTCTCCATGACTCCCAGAGCAGACAGCATTCCCTAACTCCTTGGGCTTGTCATTTGTGTCAGACTGGCCTCAAGTCCAACCCACGCCTGCCCTGGAGCTCCGACCACCCGCCAGCCCCTCACCGCAATCCTAGTAGGCGAAGCCTAATTCCGAGGCTGCGAAGAGCCAGGTGCCAGACAGTGCGCCTGCGCACACGCAGCCCTGGGCTTCCCTGCTCGCTCCCTCCGCCCCAGCCCAGCGATTGGCTCTGCGCGGCTCCCGGGACCACAGCTCTGGCAGGTGGCCCGCGCCTGAGGCTGCAGCAGCCATGTTTATTCTGGGCTCTTGCCCTTAGCCACCAAAAAAAGTGGACACTAGCAAATAGGGGCATGTTGCCTGGATTCCTGACTGGCTCATCCCCTCTCTCTCCTCCACGAGGTTATTTTCGCTCAAATCAAGTTTCTTTTGGGGGCGCTCCTCTCCTCCTCACTTGTCCTTGCTTGTCATTCAGAGGATGAACAGACCGCAGCACCTTCCTTCAAGGAAGGTTTGGAGGTGACAGTGGCATGACCTGGGACTCTCTGATGCTGGATTTTGAGCGGCTCAAGGGTGGACAGGCCTAGCTTGAGCTGTTGACGCGAGGGATCAGACCATAGAATCAGGCTCTCAACTTGAAAACCTACAGCCCTGCCCCGAATTTTATTTTTTTGTTTTTGTTTTCCTTTGTACCAGTGATTGAACACAGGGCCATTTTACCACTGAGCTACATTCCCAAACCTTTGTTTTTCTTTTGAGTCAGGGTCTCACTAAATTGCTGAGGTTGTCTCGAATTTGCAATCCTCCTGCTCCAGCCTCCAGAGTCACTAGGATTACAGGTGTATGTCATTGTGCCCAGCTGCTTCCTAATAATAATAATAATAATAATAATAATAATAATAATAATAATAATGGGAATACTAAACTTTTACTACGTACCCTAAACTGTGTTAAGAATTCCACGTACATTTTCCTGCTGAGTTACATTATACCTAGGAGGTAAATGCTATTACCTCAATTTTGCAGATGAGTAAATTGAGATTCAGAGAGATTCAGTGACTTTTGGACAAGCAAGAGACCCAGCCAAGCTGGAACTCAGCACTCCTAATTCCCAGAGCAGGAGTCTTTCCTCTTCTAGGACCTCAAGATCAAGTCTGTATGATTCCCTCTAGTCTGTGGAGAGTGTTCCAGATCTTTCCTCAACTGGTCTGTAAGCCTAAATAGGTTACTAAGCAATCAAAAAACACACATTGCAGACCTTCCCAGTTTTTGTTTTTGTATGGCCTTTGGCTTCCGGGGAACCTAGGACTCAATCCTGTATTCCACTTTTCTTTTTTGGAGGGGGATTGTAACTGGGGATTGAATCCAGGGGTGCCTTATCATCAAGCTATAGCCCCAGCCCCTTTTTTTTTTTCAGTTGTTGATGTACCTTTATTTTATTCATTTGTTATTTATATGTGGTGCTGAGGATTGAACCTAGGGCCTCACACATGCTAGGCAAGCGCTCCACCACTGAGCTACAGCCCCAGCCCTATCCCCAGCCCTTTAATTTACTGAATGAGTGATTGATTGGTTGGTACTAGGGATTTAACCAGGGGTGCTCAAAGCCACAATCCCAGGCTATTATGATGATGATGATGATGATGAGTACGATGACAGGGTTTCACTAAGTTGCCAAGACTGGCCTTGGACTTGTGACCTGTCTACTTCCAAGACCTCCCCAGTGGCTTGGATTACAAGCCAGCACCACTGTGCCCAGCCCAACTCCACCACTTTTCTAATGGACCTTCCTTTTGTTAACCTGTTTTATGCCTTACCAGAATTTTGTGAGCATTAAATGAAAAACAGGGATGTAAACATTTGTGAACTATTGATTCTATGCCTTTGTTGATTCTTGCCAGCAAACTCCTTGCAATAGGAATACTGTCTCCTTCATCCTTTGTGACAACATAGCAAAGGGCTCACAAACAGCAAATAGTCCAACACAATCAGACAGCCAAGCTAGCTCTTACAGGGTTAGCATGCATGCCAGAAAATGAGGAGTTAAAAAGTAAATCAGGGGGCTGGGGTTGTGGCTCAGTGGTAGAGCACTTGCCTAGCATGTGTGAGGCACTGGTTTCAAGTCTCAGCACCACATATAAATACATAAAATAAAGATCCATTGACAACTAAAATATATATATATATATATATATATATATTTTGGAACTGAAGTGAACTCAGGGGTACTCGACCACTGAACCACATCCCCAGCCCTATTTTGTGTTTTATGTAGAGACAGGGTCTCACTGAGTTGCTTAGTGCCTCGCCATTGCTGAGGCTGGCTTTGAACTCGTGATTCTCCTGTCTCAGCCTCCCTAAGTGCTGGGATTACAGGCTTGCGCCACTGCGCCTGGCTTAAAAAAATATTTTTAAAAAAAGCAGTCTTCAAGGCCATGGAAGTCAGATAACATACCAGGGGAAGAGAGTTTGGGAAGCCAGCTCAGCCTTCTGAGACTATGCAGTCAGTAGAAATACCAAGCCAGAGCCAGACAAGCTCATGAAAATCAAACACGCTGAGACAATAGTCTGCCCTGTTCTGAAAATAATCTTAGGGACTCTCCCAGATGAAAAGGGGCAAATTCCAGGTAGTGAGGGTAAAACACACTATGCAGAACAGTCACTGAAGTAATGTGCAGTTACCTTTACTTCATTAGCATAGTAAATTAAAAAAAAAACCAAGGTAGAGACTTAAGATGATAGTGCGACATGCATCACAGCATGAAGAATGCGAGTGCAAATAAAATCCCAATCCTACATGTGATGACACCAAAAGACAGGTCCCTGCCTACCCTGAAGATGCCATGAAATCTATACATCTTTGTCCTTTGTTTGAGCCAGCCTGACAGTTAGGGCTGTGTCCCCCTTCTTGCTGAAGTAGAAGTACCATTTAAAGCCTTGCTTGTGTAACCACACTCATGTGACCCTGTTTCATTTTTATTGTCACTATTGATACCATCTCCAGTATCAACAGAAGCCCTGTGTCCAGGGGCTGGAGCCTGTTCAACCAGATCCTGAAGAGCCGCTAGGGATCCCATGAACCTCCTCCCAGCACACATAATCCACCAGGTTGTCTCATTGCCCTCCTTCTCCCCAAGCTCACCCCTTCAAACTCTCTTCTCATCTTCTGTTTCCCCCTTTTCCAAAACAACCCAGTCCTAGTGTATGAGGCCCAGACCCAAGTTACCCTAAGATTGAAGAGAGGCAGACAGATATAGAATTTCAGAGGTGTCATTTACTCAAGGACTTACTGATGGAAGTATCAGTAATAGGCCAGTTGAACTCCTGTTGGGTCAGAAGGGTGTATAAAATATTAGAACAGGGGCTGAGGTTGTGGCTCAGTGGCAGAGCGCTTGCCTCACACATGTGAGGCACTGGGTTCGATCCTCAGCACCACATAAAAATAAGTAAACAATGAGCTGGGCACGGTGGCGCAAGCCTGTAATCCCAGCACTTAGGGAGGCTGAGACAGGAGAATTGCGAGTTCAAAGCCAGCCTCAGCAATGGCGAGGCGCTAAGCAACTCAGTGAGACCCTGTCTCTACATAAAACACAAAACAGGGCTGGGGATGTGGCTCAGTGGTCAAGTGCCCCTGAGTTCAATCCCTGGCACCAAAATAAATAAATAAATAAATAAACAATGGGGCTTGGGTTATGGTGCAGTGGTAGTGTGCTTGCCTAGCACGCGTGAGGCACTGGGCTCGATCCTCAGCATCACATAAGAATAAAATAAAGATATTCTGTCCACCTACAACTAAAAAATAAGTATTTTTAAAAATAAGTAAACAAAAATAAAGATACTGTGTCCATGAATAACTAAAAAATATTTTTTAAAAAATGTTGGAACAAAGGTGACTTCATTCTAGGCATAATGTACCTGGTTTATCTTAAGCTAGTGTGGGGCATATTCCTGGTGCCAGGGTCGGTTATAAAGCTCCACATACCATTCTAATGGTTTGTCTGTTTATAGTCTCCTGAGAAATGATGCAGAAAAAGCCAACTAGGGCTACTCTGGGGCAGTCATGACAATGACAACTCAAGATAGCTGCGGTCACGTCACACTGAATCTATACACTCTCCCTGAGACAGACAGAAAGACAAACAGACAGACACACGAATACAACCTCTTCTAGATTTAAGTGACTGTTGAAACCCCTCCTCCAGAATGCCCACAAGATTAGAAGAAAGATGATCAATTCTTCCTCATCCCCATCTCTCACCTCCATCTATGCTTTCCTGGCTATGAAGATAGAGGACTGAAATTTCAGCATTCACTGTGGAGTCTGGCACACTAACCCCCTTATAAATTTGCTAAGGGAATTTCCCTTGCCCTTCCATCTCTGGCCAGTGTGTGCCTTTATTTCAAAGCAAACCCTGAGTCTTTCCTTAGTCCTCCCTGGGAGTCCAGTATAGAGATGCTGGGATAGAGAAGGCTGATAAGGAATTAGCCCTGGATGTAACTCCTATGAGAGACCTTGGATTTTTCAGCCATTGTGGTGTGTGCGCTTGATTCAGTTCCCCACTGTGTCTTCTCATGAGACTTAGAATCAAGCAATTCCTTGGCTGAGGAAAAAAAACAAAATTGTTCCTTTCTTCAATGTATTCAAATGCAAATTGATAATAAAAACAGGTACAACTCCAAGAGGGGACATTAGGGGAGAACCAAGTTAGGTCTGTAATGGCACACATCTATGTGTATCAAGGTTATGATCATCTTGTCACATCACACTGAAAATGTCACCACTGTCTGGACAGTGGAGAATATTTAACTGGGCATGTGATTTTTCTTTAGCTATGAAGCTTCTGTAGTACTTGTTTTGATTGATTTGCTAGTAAATATGTGAAACTTTGGGGGAAAAAAAAGGGGACAGATAGACCTTTGGCCCTTCATGTTACATTTAATGCCCCAAGGTTACACTCTAAGGTCCCTTAGCCTTCTGATTTAAACAATGTAACCTTTTTTCTTGTGATTATCTCTTACTCTTCTTCCTGGTTGCCAAGCACAGTGCTAATTGGGAGGGGACTTGGGGTGTCACAGGTCACATCACTGCCTGACTCCTTGAATCATACTGGATTCCCTGTACCTGCAACAGATGGATACACACTACATTTGAAGAAATTACCTGCTCCCCTAGTTTCTTTTTTTTTATTTATTTTTTAAAAATATTTTTTAGTTGTAGATGGACACAATATCTTTATTTTATTTTTATTTTTATGTGGTGCTGAGGATGGAACCCAGTGCCTCACGCACGCAAGGCAAGCGCTCTACCACTGAGCCACAATCCCAGCCCCTCCCCTAGTTTCTTATCTCTCTGATATAGGTTCCACAGTCAGGAAAACTTCCTCCCATGGCCCAGAATGCATTATTTCAGATCTCTGTTCAGGGAAAGAACTTTCCTCCATGGAATTAAAGAAAAAAGCTCTGGGTTTGAGTTGCCATTGGCTCATATTGGCTAACCTAAACTAATCCCTATGGCCAGCTGGATGGCAAGGCTGAATTGCTTAGACCTAAATCACCCACAACTTACGGACAGAATAATCAACTTTGCCAGAACCACTTGACTGAGAACCAGTAGGAGGTCCCCAAAATCAGGGGACTATTACTGGAATCAGCGTGAACAAATACTGAGAAACTCATAGCTTGATCCTTATTCTTCTTGTTTTGCCTGAAAACATCCTTCCCAGACCAGCAGAAATCTTCAGCAAGAATGTAGGGACCACAATTAAAATGCAGGTTCCTAAGAAAATAATAATAATAAATAAATAATAAAAATTTAAAAATGCAGGTTCCTCACCTTCCCAGGCTCTACTTCCATGAGCTTGGTCATGCATGTGCCTCACTCCTCACCAAGGTGTGACTGCATTTCCCTGGGCGACTGAGAACAGGTGGAAAAACTGGCCAGTCCCACTGGGACTGTCACTGATCTAAAAGGCTGGGTTGAGGTCACTCCACGGGTAGCCTGGGACACTCTGAGTGCTAGAATTTTAGGGGAGGGAGTGGGGAGGTATATTAGTCTCCTATTGCTGCTATAACGAATTACCAAATTTAACAGCTTAACACAAATTTATTAGCTTACAGTTCTAGAGGCTGGAAGTCTGAAGTGGATCTTGTTGGCTAAAATCAAGGTGTTGGCATGACTGTATTCTTTTCTTGAGGCTGTCTGGGTGAATCAATTTTCTTGCCCTTTCCAGCTTCGAGAGGCTGCCTACATTCTTTGCTCATGAGCCCATTCCATCTTCAAAGCCAGCAGTGGCTAGCCAAGTCTTTCTCACATGTCATCTCTTTAACTTTAACGATTCTTTAACTTCCCTCTTTCACATTTAAGGCCCTCATGATTACATTGGGACCATGAGATAATCCAGGATAATCTGCTTAGATGAGCTAACTAACAACCTTAATATCATCTGCAACCTTAACTCCTTCTTGCCATAGTCACAGGTTTCCAGGGATGAGATTATAGACATCTTTTGGGGAGAGGCGTTATTCTGCCTACAACAGAAGGCTTCACTCAAAAGGGCCACTGTCTCCTAGAAGAAGTCCTTAGAGTGGACAGAAGGCAATTCTTCCTTTTTTTTTTGGTACCAGAGACTGAACTCAGGGGCCTTCCACCACTGAGCCACATCCCCAGCCCTATTTTGTGTTTTATGTAGAGACAGGGTCTCACTGAGTTGCTTAGCGCCTCGCCATTGCTGAGGCTGGCTTTGAATTTGCGATTCTCCTGTCTCAGCCTCCCAAAGTGCTGGGATTACAGGCGTGCACCACCGCACCCGCCTGCAAGGCTTCCTCTTGAAGCTGTGGGTTAGGGAATGTTAGACTCCAAATGAAACCCTAGCCAAGTCCCCTCTCTCTATTCAAAGACTGACCTCATCAGCTGTCCTCACTAGGCCACTGGCCAAAATGAGACTTGGGAGAGGAGCTTAGTTAGGACTAATGTAACATCACCAGGTGACTGTGGGAACTCTTCCCACAGGGTGTCTGGGTTTTGAAGGGTACTCAAGCTGGATATGCTGCTTGAGTCAATAGAAAAGAGGGGAGAAAGTGATGGCATAGCAGCCCCAAGCTGAGAATCAGTTTTAATCATCCATAATGATCACTCACCCTACTAGAGAAATAGGTGGACAACTCATCATCAGAGAGGACTGGAGCTCACCCCATCAGAACGAAGCAATATTTCTGTCTTCACCCAAGTGGCCTGTAGGCTTGAGCATCAATTGGGCTGAGTTCAGTTTTCACTGTGCTGCTTTTAGGCTGTGTGATCCTGGGAAAGTAGCCTACCTCCTCTTGAGCCTCTGGTTCCTTAGCTATTAAATGAGAATAATATCATTCTGTACTTCACATGGCTATGAAGAATTACAAGGGCTTGTGTAACATTCTAGAGTGGAAGGATCATGAAATAGTCTGAAAGCAATCCCAGTGCGGATTGCAACAAGACTAATAATGTGCTGGGGACAGTGGTACATGCCTGATCTCACTGATTCTGGAAAGCTGAGGCAGGAGGATGGCATGTTTGAAACCAGCCTCAGCAACTTAGCAAGACCCTCAGCAACTTAGTGAGATCCCATCTCAGACTAAAAAATTAATAGGGCTGGGCATATAGCTCAGTGGTAACATGCCCCTGGGTTCAATACCCAGTACAAAAACAAACAAAAAGACTAATGCTGGGCACGGTGGCACACGCCTGTAATCCCAGCACTTTGGGAGGTTGAGACAGGAGAATCGTGAGTTCAAAGCCAGCCTCAGCAATGGCAAGGTGCTAAGCAACTCAGTGAGACCCTGTCTCTACATAAAACACAAAATAGGGCTGGGGGTGTGGCTCAATGGTCAAGTACCCTTGAATTCAATCCCCAGTACAAAAAAAAAAAAAAAAAAAAAGACGAGTATTGTGAACATGAGTCTTGAGACAAATGTAGGGCAGAATTTTGCCTTCACCATAAATAACTGGGTTTGGACAAGAAGTTATTTAACCTTTATAAGCCCTGGTCAACACACTTATTGTGTATTTATAATTTCTTGCTATGTTAAGTGCAGATAATATTAGTACCACCTTCCTAGGGTTGATATCAACTTGAAGTCAGATGTTCACAAGCAAAATTCAATGCAGGGAGCTCTTAGTGTGCAGGAGCTTCACTCAAATGTTAGGATTACCCAATCCACTGGAGGGGGTAGGGGATGAGTCGCTAACTTGATTGGAAGGAAATCAGGAAGCCTTCAGTGATATTCTGAGCGGGCATCCCTAAGCTCAGGCTACTGCTTCCAGCTTGGAGCCGCTACAACCCTAGGCTGACCCAGTTATAGGCAGACTGGCGGGCTCTTGGGCTCTTGGCCAGTTCATGGTGTTTCCCTTTGCCTGGTAACAGAGAGGTGTGGCTGAGGCAGGGCATGGCCAGGAACAGCGCAACTAACAAGTGGTGGAGAGAAGCCTCGTTCTGGACCCTGTGGCTACCCCAAATGCTGGAGACTAACACCCCTCCCCCCAGGTGAAGGAGACAAGTGAGTGTGGAGTTATTGAAAGGGCACGCCAGGGTTTGAGGGCTTAAAAAGGTCTAGGGTCCTTAAGGCCTGCTGGGAGCCTGGGGTTCAGGCACAAACCTGGGACAAGAGGGTAGGAGGAGAAGAACTGAACACCTGATTTAGGATGAATCCCCCAAAGCCTTGAGGTAGGCAAGTGAGGCTCCTGTTAGAAACCCAGGGACGGATGACAGTGAATTAAGTCTATATTCAAACACCCCTCCGCCACAGGTCTGGACCAGGATGAAGTCCCAGTAAAAAGGCCTGCCACCTGAGGTTCACACCATGTACTCTTACGTCTGCCTGCCGCGCCAGGAGAGCGTCTGGCCTCCGCTGCAGCCCCTCACCTACTGCTACCTGCCCGCCCCTCTGCTGCTGCCTCCCATCCAGGCCCACAACTTCTGCAGCCGGCCAGCGAGCTTGAGCATGGGAGGGTGGGCGGCCCCGCGAGAATACCACCGTTTTTACGGCCGGGGCGTATCTCTCGCCGCCGCTCCGCCCTGGTGGGCCTTCCCACCAGCCTACGCCAAGGCTCTCGGCTCGCAGGTCCCTGCCGCCCGCGCTCCGGGGCCGTCGCTGCAGGGATCGGCAGCCGAGAGCTGGGCGCCGTGGCCAGAGGGTGGCAGTGTGCAAGCCGAACTGCGATGGGGCCGCGTAGAGCGCACGCATGGCCAGCGCCTGCAGCTGCCCGACTTCGTGTGCCGGGAGTTGCGGCGCGTGTACGGCACGTACCCGCGCACTGACGTGCGCGTCACCCACAGCCGCGGCGAGTTCCTGCTGCAGGCGGCCCCGCGCGTCGGTGAGCCAGAGTACCGGGTGGAGAGGCGCGCGCTGCGCCGGCCCGATAGCGGTGACAGTAGCAGCCCAGCCCGGGAAGCCGCGGAGCGCGGCCGCCCCAAGAAGAGGAAAGGCCTAGGCTGAGCGCGCCGCAGGGCTGGCGCCCGCGCGGGTGTGCACACGCGTGGCTCTCCTTCCCCGCGCGCGCCGCCGCCCAGTAGGCGCGGAAGACGCAGCGCCTGACAGCGGGGGCCGGGTGTACTCCCACCTGTTTGGTTTTTTTTGTTTTGCTTTTCTCTGTCAGGTGACCCCCCTCTCCACGCAATTTGTTGGTTTCTCTCTCGTTATTTGTGGACAGTGCGAGAAGGACGAGCAAGGATCGAGGATGTCTCCCGGTGTTCCGCACCTCCTTTCTAGGTGCTCTTGGGAAGGGGGACAGTGATGTATTCAGTGAACCTGAGAAGAGCCTGAACTGTTTCCTCACGCTCCCCATCTATCTTCCGCTAACAAGCCTGGCATTCAGTAAGCCCCAGTTTTCCTTTCCACTCTTCCTTCTACCAGTCTCCTCCCTACAAAGCTAAGGGAGCAATAACAATCTTCAGCTTATAAGAAAAATGAGTGAAGTCAAATGCTTGCTTCGGGTTCATTTTTATGTTTGAAGGTGGATGGATGTTGCCATTTGTGTAATGAATCTTACACAGATGTAAGGAGATGTGTGTGTGTGTAAGAGTGGTCCTCTTGAGAAAGTGTGCACCCTGCCCCATGGGCCTGGCTCCCCACTTCAGCAGGTCCCCTCCCCTTTAGCATGCCTACACTCTCTAGCCTTCCCTGGCCTTGTGGCCCACTACCCACAGAGGCTGTGGGCACATACTCTGTTACAGGAGTATGGTAGGCATGAGTGGCAAGGGGTGCCTGAAATTTAGGATTAGGGCTATCTCTGACCTTTTCTAGCCAAGTACTTTTAGCTTCTCTGAACTTCAGTATCTGCAAAAGAAGCATAAAAATAACCCAGCCTATCTGGAAGTTAAGATGATTGTCACTTCTCCCAATTTTTGTTAACAAATTCTTACTAATCTGAGGTTTGCAGTATTCTAGGAGTTTGCTGGAGGATTAGGCCACACATCCAATTTTAACTGGAATCTAGCCAGATCACCTGATCTGATGCCCAGGCTGTAGGAATTTGACCCCTTATCGAATTACTTTTCTTGGACATCCATTTGTAGCTGACCAATAGCTGCTTGCATATACAGGTATGTTATTGAAGCTGTAGACCACCTGACTGGACATTGCTGTATTTATGAGCTTCATGGAGAAACTCCCTCAAACCTTGGCACCTGGAAAAAGTATTACTCCTGATAAATGACTTGCTTTTATCTTTTTGTTTTTGTTTTTGGTACAGAGAATTGAACCCAGGGATGCTTTACCACCGAGCTACATAGTCCTTTTAATTTTTTTTTTTTTTAAATTTTTTTTTTTTTTTTATTTTTTTATTTTTTAGCTGTAGATGGACATAATGTCTTTATTTTATTGCTTTGTATGTGGTGCTGAGGATCGAACCCAGGGCCTCACGCATGCGAGGCAAGCGCTCTACCGCTGAGCTACAATCCCAGCCCTCCTTTTAATTTTTTATTTTGAGACAGGTCTTGCTAAGTTACTGAGGCTGTGCCTGGCTTCCTTCTTGTGTTGCTTTTTGTTTAATTTTAAATATTTTTCTCCTTGTGTTTTAACTAAAAAAAGAAAGAAAGATAGCCACAGCCAGATGTGGTGGCACATGCCTATAATCCCAGGTACTCAAGAGGCTAAGGCAGGAGGATCACAAGTTTGAGGCCAGCCTTGGCAATTTAGTGAGACCCTCAACAACTTGGCGAAGGTCTTCTTAAAAAAATAGGTGAGGCCCTTCTTAAAAAAATAAAAAGTATGGGTTGGAGTTGGCTGCTCAGTTGTAGAATGCTCACCTAGCACAAGTGAAGCAGTGGGTTTGATTCTCAGCACCACATAAAAAATAAAGGTATTGTGTCTACCTACAACTAAAACAAATATTTAAGAAAATAAGAATAAAAAAATAAGCCAAGCTGGGCGCGGTGGCTCAAGCCTGTAATCCCAGCACTTAGGGAGGCTGGGACAGGAGAATCGCGAGTTCAAAGCCAGCCTCAGCAACGGCGAGGCACTAAACAACTCAATGAGACCCTGTCTCTACATAAAACATGAAATTGGGCTGGGGATGTGGCTCAGTGGTCAAGTGCCCCTGAGTTCAATCCCCAGTACCAAAAAAAAAAAAAAAAAAAAAATAAGCCAGGCAAGGTGGTGCATGCCTGTAATCCCAGTGGCTAGGGAGGCTGAGACAGGAGGATTGCCAACCTCCTGTCTGGTTCAAAGCCAACCTCAGCAAAGGCAAGGTGCTAAGCAACTCAGTGAGACCCTGTCTATAAATAAAATACAAAATAGGGCTGGGGATGTAGCTCAGTGGTTGAGTGCCCCAGAGTTCAATCCCCAGTACAATAATAATAATAATTTAAAAAATTAAAAAGAGTTAGAAATGTAGCTCAATGATTGAGTGCCCCTGGGTTCAATATCCAGTACTACAAAACACACACACACACACACACACACACACACACACGCAGTTAATATAGTGTGATAGGTCTGCTATGTGTCCTTGGGTAAATTACTTAAAGGCCCTGAACCAATTTCTTCATCTCAGATGGGAATGATGATAGTAGGACCTATATCATAAAACTTTAGCACTTAACACACTGTTTTAGAACTATTGTTTTAGAAATAACTTACAAAACATAGGGAGTAAAAGACCTTTCTGATTTCCCTTACCTGATAAAGACCACTTGGGCCTAAGCTATTATTTTTTCCTTTTTTTTTCTATGCATTCTATTACATTAAATGGAGTACACTATTTTGCCTATTGCATTTTACACCATATCTTGGATATCATTCTGTTAATGCATATGCAGCCACTTTATTCTTGAATAGCCATCAAGTATTCTATAGCATTTAGACTATTTTCAGTTTTTAACTATTAAAAGTCCCTCCAACAGGGGCTGGGATTGTAGCTCAGCGGTAGAGCGCTTGCCTCGCATGCGTGAGGCCCTGGGTTCGATCCTCAGCACCACATATAAAGCAATAAAATAAAGACATTGTGTACATCAACAACTAAAAAAATTTAAAAAAAAAAAAAAAGTCCCTCCAACAAATATTCTTGAGTGCCTGTTATTTGCCCTGAGGATACAGTAGTGAATGAGACTGCCATGGCAGTCCCTGCCCTCATGGAGTTTAGATTTTAGTGGGGATACATGGCAATGGGGCAACAGGCAAATAGAAGGAGAAGTTGTTACAAGTACCATACAGGAGTAAGAAGCTGAGATAAAAGATGGGAGTGAGGTAGTGGAGCATGGGGCACGGGGTTGGGAATTCTAAGAATGAAATCCATGAATACAAGGGTGAGAGCAAAGTAATAGGACTTATTAGAGTAGAAAGCAGAGCTCCTGGAGGGAGAGGTGTCCCAAGAGAGGGTTGTCAATAGGTCTGTGTTGTTTAGGGGTTTATATGAATCTACAAGGTTAAGGAACTTAGCCCCGACCCAATCCTGGGTAAGGCACCCAATGTTCAGGAGCTCTTCACTTACCCTGTGGTCTAATCAGGTAACCATGCCTTTTCTTGAAGGGAGTCTAGGCACTATGCACCAGATGTCTCACTATCAGTTAGGTTTTTTGCTTACACAGGAATCAGCCTGACCTGGCCTTTTGTGTCTACAGTTTTTCAGCCCTGCTACCCAGAGACCTGAATTTGAAGGAGCCCAAATTACCTTTCTGCCTTTTTAACTCTCTCCTGCTATGGAGGCTATGACTGCTCTGACTTCTTCTGGCTGATTTGGTACACTGACAAAGGAATAGTAGTCAGGATCCCTCTAACAAGGTCTTTCTAATGGGCCCCAGGTGGAATTTTCCATGGCAGGTTGCTTCTCCATGACCATCTGGAACTTAATGAACTCTCTGGGCACCTCATCTCAGGGCAGTACAGAGATCCATGGTGGTGATTGGCAGGTGATGGAACAAGTTGTATATAGGGCAGAGATCGTGCCAGGATAACAATAAACAGGATAACATTCTCTGCAAACAGCACAAAATAATTAGTATTATCAGCCAGCCTCAGAAGACCATGAATATAGTAACTTATTAGAGCTTAAGGTGTGGTCTGATGTGTCAATGATTTGGAAGTGGAGTTATTAGATATATTCACAATATTTAGTCTTTTGTTTTTTTTTAAATTTTTTTAGTTGTAGATGGACACAATATCTTTATTTATTGATTTTTATGTGGTGCTGAGGATCGAACCCAGTACCTCAACGCATGCGAGGCGAACGCTCTATCACTGAGCTACAATCCCAGCCCCAATATTTAGTTTTTATAATGCCACAAGTGTCTCCCTGAGCTGTAGAATATCAACTGATTTCTGTAAAATAGCTTTTTTATTGGCATTATTTTTGTGTTAATAGAAAGATCCTTTTAGCTGTGTCACTTAGAACACTGTTGGTAAAGTTAGGACTTTTACCTGTCACATTCATTTTTCAGACCAAGCAGGTCTAAATATCAGGGCTAGCTAATCATACCAGTGAAAAACAAATTGAGCTTACCAATGTAGGAGGTTAGGAAAACTTGTAGGTCTCAAATTTTTTGATTCAAAACAAATTTGGGACTCTGGCAGTGTTTTTTGTGATAGTGATCAGATACTCTTTATATAAGAACACTTGCATTATAGCCTTCCAGTTTTATTTACTTTTGGGAGGACTGACACAAACATATATCTCAAGTTACATTAAAAGAGCCACTGCTGAGCCGGGCGTCGTGATGCATGCCTATAATCCCGGCACTTTGGGAGGCTGAGGCAGGAGAATCGTGAGTTCAAAACCAGCTTCAGCAATGGTGAGGCACTAAGCAACTCAGTGAGACCCTGTCTCTAAAACAAAACACAAAATAGGGCTGGAGATATGGCTCAGTGATTGAGTGCCCTTGAGTTCAATCCCCAGTACCCAAAACAAAACAAAACAAACAAACAAAAACAGCAGAAGGGATTGGGGTTGTGGCTTAGTGATAGAGTGCTTGCCTAGCATGTGTGAGGCACTGTGTTCGATTCTCAGCACCACATATAAATAAATAAAGGTCCATCAACAACTACAAAAATAAGAAAAAAAAAAGTCAGCAGAAGCTAGGTACAGTAATGCATGTCTATAATCCCAGTGGCTCAGGAGGCTAAGGCAGAAGGATTACAAGTTCAAAGCCAGCCTCAGCAAAAGTGAGGCGCCAAGCAACTTAGTGAGACCTTGTCTCTACATAAAACACAAAATAGGGCCTGGGGCTGTAGCTCAGTGGTAGAGCACTTGCCTAGTATGCGTGAGGCACTGGGTTCGATCCTCAGCACCACATAAAAATGAATAAATAAAATAAAGATATTGTGTCCATCTATAACTAAAAAAATATTTTAAAAAAATTCAAAAAAAACCCACAAAATAGGGTGGGGGATGTGGCTCAGTGGTCGAGTGCCCCTGAGTTCAATCCCCCATGCCAAAAAACAAACAAACTACAAAAATATGGGAAAAAAAGCAGAAGCTGGGTGCAGTGACAAATGCCTATAATCCCAGCGGCTCAGGAGGCTGAGGCAGAAGGATTGTGAGTTCAAAGCCAGCCTCAGCAAAAGTGAGGCACCAAGCAACTCAGTGAGAACCTGTCTCTAAATAAAAATACAAAAAATAGGGCTGGGGATGTGGTTCAGTGGCCAAGTGCCCCTCAGTTCAATCCCTGGTCCCCCTTCCCCCCCAAAAAAAAAGAGTCAGCAGAGATTGATCAGAGATCACTCTTAGGAATTTGTGACAAGCCTCTTGGTTCCTTTAGCTTTCTCCTGCTGGTCATGCCATCTGCCAGGATGGGTAGAGTCTTGCTGACCACACATGGCTTCCCCTAGAATCATTTCCCTCTCCAGTGATCTTCTACAGAATGTGTTCTGGCTGGCTTCTTGTTCTCTAGGGTCCTCATAATCCTCCTTATCTGGGTGACTTACTGGAGTTACAGGGCCTTTAAAGGGCTCCATCATTCCCTACATCCTGGTTGACCTTAGAGGGCAAGGGTCAAATGTTGATTGCATTTTCCTTAGACCTTTTACTTCTTTGACTTCAGTCTCCAAGTTTTGGTTTTAATCATCTAGCAGGCCAGTTTCACCATTCTTGAAATGGGAGTAATGGGTTTTAACTTTAGTGTTTATAATTTTACAATGACTCTTCCCATATAATTGGGATTAGTATCAGTACTACAAGTCAGCATTATATCCTATCTGTCCGGAGGTGATGCCTTATTGTCTTAACTCGGGTTATTCTGTTAAAAGTAGTACTTTTGCAAAATACTAACAGGTAATAGTTATAAAGTAACATTAGCAAGAGTAAAAACACACTTGATTTGTAAACCTAATAGACACAAGATATCTGTTTTTTAAATATTTTTAGTTATCAATGGGCTTTTATTTTATTAAATATTTTTAGTTATCAATGGGCCTTTATTTTATTTATTTATATGTGGTGCTGAGAATCAAACCCAGTGCCTCACACATGCTAGGCAAGCGCTCTGCCACTGAGCTACAACCTCAGCCTGACACAAGATATCTTGATAGATAATATTTTGGAAAACCCAGCCTTTGCTTTGTCCCTGATGTCAGTCCAATAATGAAGACAAGGTTTTATGTAAAAGGAAAGTTTTGTTTTTTTGTTAGCAAAGGAGAAACATAGGTGACACTACCTACCAGGGGAACAATATGTCCTTAAAAAGGTGATTCAATGGCTACATTCCAATTGTGCCCTACCCAGGATCATAAATTATTTGTAGTTTTGAGAAACAGCCATTTTTTAAAGATCTTTTCACACCACTGAAGTCTGAATTACTTTATTCCTATGGTATGTGTGTCCAAGGACAGACAATTTGGTCTAGAATGGGAAAAAAGGTAATTTTCCTTCCCTCAAGGTTAGGGAGAAGAGAAAGGAAAAAACAAAACAAAACATGTCAGTTTTAGAATAAGATGCGGGAGCCGGGCGCGGTGGCTCACGCTTGTAATCCCAGCACTTAGGGAGGCTGAGACAGGAGAATCGCGAGTTCAAAGCCAGCCTCAGCAATGGCGAGGCACTAAGCAACTCAGTGAGACCCTGTCTCTACATAAAACACAAAATAGGGCTGAGGCTGGCTTTGAACTCGTGATTCTCCTGTCTCAGCCTCCCAAAGTGCTGGGAATTACAGGAGTGCGCCACCATGTCCAGTCATGTCACTGATATTTTATTAGTGGGAATTGAATCTAGGTGACAGGGCCTTGCTAAGATGCTAGAAGCTGGCCTCCAACTTGCAATCCTCCTGCCTCAGCCTCCCAACTCACTAATTACAGGTATGCACTACGGTACCCAGCTGCTTTAATTTGGGGGAGTGCTACTAGGGATTGAACTCAGAGGCACTAAACCACTGACCTACATCCCCAGCCCTTTTTTATATTTTATTTCAAAACAAAAGGCTGGGTTTGAACTCATGATCCTCCTGCGTCAGCCTCCAGAGCCACTGGGATTATGGGAGTGTGCCACCATGCCTGTCTTGCTTTGATTTTTTAAGCTTGGAGAATTGTTTGCATGTTGGTAAGCCTTCTCAAATCCTTTATTTATTTATTTAATTTTTTTTTTCGGTACTGGGGATTGAACTCAGGGGCACTCAATCACTGAGCCACATCCCCAGACCTATTTTGTGTTTTATGTAGAGACAGGGTCTCACTGAGGTGCTTAGCGCCTCGCCGTTGCTGAGGCTGGCTTTGAACTCGCGATTCTCCTGTCTCAGCTCCCCTAAGTGCTGGGATTACAGGCTTGAGCCACTGCGCCCAGCTAAATCCTTTTTTTAAACAATGCAGGTTTAAATAAATGGTGAGCCCTACACCTTAAGCTGTGGTTTGTATTCTCATCCTTCTCTGTCTTCTTGGGTCCAAGCACTTGTAGTCTCTCAATTCCTCCCATCTTAGAGGATCTACATTGTTCATTGATATTCCTCCCTGTCTTCCACTTAGGCCTCAGAAATGCCCTTGGCTGCACACAAATTTACCCCTATCCCCAGCCAATTTACCCCTATCCCCAATTTCACAGTGAGGGAGGAGGGACCCTGACTATAAACTTTTAGGAAGAGGTGCTGCTGTATCTGATGGATCTTAACCTCTAGGTCAAATTGCCCTTTCATGAGACACACTCAGCAAAACAAAAGGAACATTTATTAAGGAACTACTATGTGCAGAACACTGGGTAAATACTATGAAGGTAGGGGGTTTATGAACCCAGCCTCACTGGGGAGGAATGTGGGAAATTTAATCTCTGTTGGGGAATTGAAAGAATCTTCTTTTTTAAAAAGAATTTATATGTATTTATTAATATACAACATATATTATATAATTATATATGTGGGAATATATATGATATATATTGATATATATGATAAAATATACATGATATATATTTATTTATATATATATATTTAGTTGTTGATGGACTTTTATTTTATTCATTTATTTCTATGCGGTGCTGGGAATTGAACCCAGTGCTTCACACAAGCTAAGCAAGCGCTCTACCCATGAGCCACAACCCCAGCCTGAAAGAAGCTTCTTGAAAAGAAATCTGAGCGGGGATTTGAAGGATATATAGGATTCCAGCAGATAGTGATGGATGGAAGAGAAATGTCTCAAGAACTGAGGAAGCGTCTAGCAGGAGTAAAAGCATTACTGGAGGGCAACAGCAATAGAAGATTAGGCTCGAAAGCTAAGTAGAGGTCATACCATTCAAGACTTTGACAGTGAAAAGATTTGGGGAGTCACTGAAATCTTTGAGTGGAAGAGTAGCCCAAGTCACAGTTAATAAGATTTGGTCAGTAGTCAGGATGGATACCTGCAGGAACACTTGTCTGGAATGCTGTGAGCTGGAGCCATAGCTTCCCCATGGCCTTGGCATTGATGGTGTGGCACAGCCAGGCACCAGAACTGAGTCCCTAGGGCATTTGCTAGAGCTCACGGCCTATGGAATTCAGTTCTCAGAGCCAGGTGGCCAAAGTTCTGTCCGCCTGCATGCTACCCTCCCATGCTTTCTTGTGTGAATTTTCCCCCATTCCCCAAATGAGCAAGTAGAGACCCAGGATGGAACTTGGAACCCCAAGACAGTTCTTACTCAGGTTTGAGGGGTGCTAAGCTTGGAGCTGAAAATGGGAACTCACAGCTAGGGAAATGGACAAGGGTTCCCAAATTCCACTGGGAACTGGAGTAGGGTATGAGGGGAGGGGGTTCTGGGCCATAGCAGTGATTCTGTCCCCTAGAGTCTGGGTTTCACATAGTCAGTCCTGTTATCTCCTATCCAGATATGTTCCTGGTGGGGCCAAATATGGGGCTGGAGAGTTGAGGGCCTGGGGAAAATGTCAGAATATGTACTCTGAGAAGGGCATCTCTGCAAACAGAGAGGCTACCTGAGCCAAAGGGGATCTCCAAGATAGAAGCCCAGAAGTGTTGCTTCCCCACAATCTCCCACCTAGATGAAGGTCTTTAAGTGTTTGAAACAGCTGAGTAGAGGAGAAAGATTTCCCTGAAACACACTTTCATTTTCTGGACAGTTAAATAGACAACTGGGTGCTGTCCTCACTCACAGGGCAGAGGTGCAGCCTATTCCTGGAGAAAAAAGGAAAGCCAGGCTGGCAGCCCTGCCCCCAGCCCGCTGAATCCCCAGTAAAGGGCAGCACTTACCCATGAAGCCTCCTTTCTGGCGCTTCTGGGGCTGGATCTGCAGTAATGCTCTGAGAAGGAGCTCCTTAAAAAGGCCTCCACCCTGCCCCAGCTCCTCCATCCCCGCCCCATGCTGGCTCTTCTGAGAAAGGAGGAAGGTGTGGGAGGGCTAGGCACGCTGCCCAGAGAGCCCTTTCTGACCTCAAGCCACAGTGGGGACCCCTTCCATTCTTCCAGTGTGTCCTTTCTCATCTAAGTCTCTGACTGCACCCTCTCCCACTCCCTTTGAGGTCAGCTGGCTGGTTCTTTCTCTGCTGTTAGTGCCTGGACATCTATCTGCCTTGGATGCTGAATTCAAGTCTGATTTCTCATTCTGAGGCAAGATGGTGGGGAATTGATGTGCCAGGGGAAGCTTCGGCATAGGTTTCTAGCTTCTGTCAGCCAAGGAGAAACCTGCACCCAGGCACTGGTGGTAAAACTCATTTGAAGGATGGGAAGAGGAAGCATCACTCCACCCCCTTCTCCCTGTGTGGTGGGAGGCAGCATTCTAAGGGCAGGCAGAGTCAGCTCCCTTCTTGGGGATGCAGAGACTCAGATCTAATCAGAGGTTTATGTTGAGGACAGTTATGGAATCCCAAGCAGGGCAAGGGTTCCTGGACACCGCCCCCCACCCTTGCAATTTTTGTATGTCCTTGTGTCAGTGGTAGTCCCTCTCCTCGGCCCACCTTTTGTCCTTGGGCCCCAGAACCTGACCCCTGCTGTACAGGGTTAGGTTTTCCCAGAGTTTAAATTGGGCATGGAGGGGGCTCCCCCTGAGAGATCTTTCCCATTACCCTTCCCTAAAAGCTCAGAGAGTTCTTTCTGATATCCAAGAAACAAGAGATGGGGAGGGAGAAAGCAAGCATCAGAAATAGCTGCAGGGGTCTCCTCCCAGAACTAGGGGCAGCTCTACTGAAGAAACCTGAAAATTCCAGGAATGAGGGTGGTAAGGAGCGTAGTCATCAGTATTGTGCAATGGACAGAAGGAAGGGGAAGGAGAAGGGGAGGGCTAGCAGAGGCCTGGGGCTGATAGGGATGCCCATCTCCCCCTTCCCAGGGTCCTGTCTGGTTAGAGTTCAAAGTGGCTGTCGCCCCATCCCTCATTAACCCTAGCAGCTCTAGGCTGGCAGCGGCCCTGTTTTTATGGGAGAAGCCACGCCAAAAGGGCCCCTCTATCTTTCCTTCTTCCCTCCCAACAACCAACAACCTGCTCTTCTCTGAAGCTAGAGGACTCTGGAGGGAGAAGGGAGTCTGTGGTAAGGGGCACAGGTGATAAGACTGAGCAGTAATCCCTTTTCTCCTTATCTTGGCACTGCCCCTGTCCCTAGGAGAGAAGAGAGAATGGGACTTTCTCCTTAGACCGTGAGCTCCCAGAGGGCAAGGACAGTTGCTGGATCCTCTGTACCCTACAAGGGGACTAGCACTGAAAAGGGTAATAATTATAATTCCTGATAGAATAGTTCCTGATATAATAATCATAATTCCTGATGATTAGGATGGATTAGCTAATCCCAGTCCAAGGGGACTCTTTCCCTTCTGGGGTTCCCAGGAAAGGGTGGCTGTGGGCTTCCCCACAGGGCAGTCCCAGGAAGCTGAGGCAGCAGGAACAGAAAGAGGAAGCTGAGGTCTGGCTGGGTCCTAGTGTGCAGCTGTACTGTCCTAGATCAGCAGCCCTGCCAACATGGGCACGAGGACCCTGGAGGTGGGTGTGGTCTGTAGGCCATCCTGGATCTGGGCTCAGATCCACCCTCCCCACGGGGACCTGCTGGATACTACCTTCCCAAGATCCAAAAACCCCTTTCCCCAATCACAGGGAGATATTGGAGAAATAGCTGTTAAGGGAAAGGGTCAGAAAGACAAGGTTGGGAAGTCAGTCCTTAAAAATTGACTGAATGAGCCAGGCGCGGTGGCGCACGCCTGCCTGTAATCCCAGCACTTAGGGAGGCTGAGACAGGAGAATCACCGAGTTCAAAGCCAGCCTCAGCAATGGCGAGGCGCTAAGCAACTCAGTGAGACCCTGTCTCTACATAAAACACAAAATAGGGCTGGGGATGTGGCTTAGTGGAGTACGAGTTCAATCCCCGGTACAAAAAAAAAAAAAAAAAAAAGTGAATGACAGGGCTTGAAACTGGGGTGGAGGCTCTGGGATTTAGGGAAGAACACCACGCCTTGCAGTAGGGCCACAGGATTCAACCAGGGAGCCACGAAGTCTGTGGAAGGGCGGGAGAAACAGAGGAACTAAGGGGGAAACTATAGAATTTCAGGGTGGAGATCCTGGGGGCTAGGAAATAAAGCGGATAGGAAGTACATAGGTGTGATAGAGCCTCTGGCTGCCAAGGAACAAGGCAGGGATACAGTCCCTGCCACTGTGACTCCACCCACTGACGAGATCTCCCCGAGTCACTCTTTCCTACCCGCAACAAAAATGGCCTCCTCGGGAGCCGCTCCCAAACCCAAGGACACTTGAGAATGGGTACCAAAGGCCCGCCCTGATACGGGCAATTTGCCCTGCTCAAAAATGGCAACCTCAGCGTCTCTGAAAACGAACCGCTCTAGGCCCCGCCTTTGATCTCGTTGGTGGGGCTGGGGGATGAGAGCGGCATCGCGCGGGACAAGTCGCTGGCTGCGCCCGACGGAGCAGGTGATTTCCCCTCTAGCCCCTGGCCCCGGGCTAGGAAAGTCGTGGAGAACTTTAACCCAGGGTGCCCATCCTATGTGTTCTCCCACGGTACCTTCCCCGGGGCCCCCAGACTCCCATCTCTGATTTTCGCTGTGGCCTGTATCAAGGCACATCCAGGTTACTCAGGCCTGCTCCTTCATTTGTCCCCCAAGGCCATAACCGCATCCCTGTGCCCTCAGGCCCACTATTCGCGACGCTTACGGTGTTCCACTATTGGGTTCAGGGAGCTCTTGCTTCCAGGGTCCGCCATCATTGCGATCCCACTTCCTGTGCACCACTCCCCTCCAACCCCCACCCGTTTGTGCTCCCGTCTGAGTTTGGATAGTGGGATTCCTTATTCCCCTCCATGTCCTTGGTTCCTTTAAGGCCTGACTTGGAGATCAGGGGAAAATGGTGTCTTCTGGGGCCTTCGTTACGGGTCTAGGACCCCAGGAGCAAGGCTTTATAGATGCTGAAAGAATCAGTGAAGACCTCGGTGCTAGACGCCCCGGTGCTGCCTCTCTGAGTTCCCTAGGACTCCTTCCACGCGGGTTTGCAGAATTCCTCCTCCCACATGGCCTGCTGCCCTCTACTTTGTGTACCTCCCCACCCCAAAGGAGCAGCATGGTATTTCTTACCCAAGTCTAACTTGCCCAGGGGATCTCTGTTGAGCATCTGGAGCAGGCAGGCCTGTGCCTGGCCCTTGGAAGCTCTTGGGCCAAATGGAGGCAATGAAGATGGGGTAGTCAGGGTTGGCTGCAGAGAGGAAGGGAGTGCTGCAGAATAGGACTTGAAGAGACAGAAGAAAGAATGTTCTGAGCAGGGAGAATGGTGTGAGCAAAGATTCTAAAGTACCCAAGACAGCTAGCTGGTCAGGCAGGAGAGGATCATAATATAGGCTTGGACCACACCGCTGGCATCATGAGAGATGGTGTGGTTGTTAATAGTGAGGCTTCTGGAGCCAGATTAACTCAGTATTTCTTTTCAGGTAAAATGGGATGATTTCAGTATCTACATTTTAGGGTTATTTTGAGGATTATGTAAAGTTAATACATGTAAACTGCTTTTAGCAATGTCTGGTAAACAATCAGTAAATGCCAACGTTTTACCATAATTAGAGGTGTTTAAGCAGAACTCAGGACAGGATAATAGTCGCATTTCAACCACTGATCTCTGATTTGGGACCTCCAAGAAATAATGACAAGTCAGGACAAAAATTTAGGTGAAGAAGACTTTTCATTTGGGGGAAATGAGGAGTTTCCCAGTAACAACTCCCTGGCCCCCAGACCTTGGTTAGAAACCCAGAGACATCAAACATATCCCTGAGAAGTTTCTTCTCTAGAAATTGGACTTCACTGCAGCAGCCATGAGTATGTCCAACAGAGGTTGCCAAACTTCTGACAGCAACTAGGGTCTGAGGTTGTTAAGTCTCTGAAGGATCATCCCCTTGGAGAAGCTGCACAAGGAGATTAGATGCCTGGCTTGAGCTGTTTTGCAACTCCTGAAGGCCCATATCTAAAGTTTTGAAGCAGGAGGCAGGCATCTTCCTTGTAAACTGAGTTACTCAGTCCTGCTTTCCAAAGTGACCCCTCTGCTCTCACAGCAACTCTATGTTACTGAGCAGGCAAATGTGATCATAGATAGTAGCCCTGTCCCAACTCACTTGGAAGTCTTAATATCCCTCATCCCAAGCAGCCCTTAGAATAGGCACTAAACTATGGGTGACTAATCTTAAATCTTTCTTTTAAGATTTAAAAGAAATCTTTTGGTGGTGGTGCTGGGAATTGAACTGAGGGCCTTGGGCAAGTGCTTTACCATTTAACAACTTGCCCAATCATCTGAGTTGATTGTGGTAGTTAACTTACCCAAGTTCTTACTTGGGTAAGAAATACCATGCTGCTCCTTTGAGTCCTAACCCTGGACTCAAATCTTAACTACCACAATCAACTCAGATGATTGGGCAAGTTGTTAAATTCACTGAGCTTCACTTTCTTCATCTGTGAATACATGTTCACTGAGTGCCTACTTCATGGGGGATGCTGAGTGTATCCTGGTGAATAAGCTGGGTGTATAGTCCCTGCCTTCATGAAACAACTGGAAAAAACATTAAACATTGTCCATGGAATCTGTTAACATTAGTTATGAAAGGTCCTGCTACCTAAGGAAAAGTGTTGTTTGTAATGAGGGTATAAGATGGTAGTGATTAGATTAGTTCTAGAAGGTCAGGATCTTGAATGTTCGCAAACAGAAAGCAGGCCAGAGTGGAGGGCATGATCCAGGGACTGCTGTAGGGAGAAGGGTTAGGAACCTTTTGAAAGCAAGAACTAGGGCAAAATGAAAGAAGAGAAGTAGACATGTCAAGAGAGAATGGTCATCATTTTGTGACTGGCTGAAGGAAAGTAAAGAGTAAGATGCTATCAAGGATAATTCCCAGATCTGTGACAGAAATAGCTGCACACCTAGACATACATTTAGGGAGGATGGTCCTGAAGGAGTAAAAAACTGGAGAGAAGTTACTTTGGGACATGTTAAGTGTGAGGTAGCCGGGCACAGTGGCACAAGCCTGTAATCCCAGCACTTTGGGAGGCTGAGACAGGAGAATCGCAAGTTCAAAGCCAGCCTCAGCAA
>CM053404.1:23108551-23200463 GCA_028644305.1 Xerus rutilus
GCCTGTAATCCCAGCACTTTGGGAGGCTGAGACAGGAGAATCGCAAGTTCAAAGCCAGCCTCAGCAACGGCGAGGTGCTAAGTAATTCAGTGAGACCCTGTCTCTAAGACACAAAATAGGGCTGAAGATGTGGCTCAGTGGTTGAGTACCCCTGAGTTCAACCCCTCGGTACCTAAATAAATAAATAAACCACAAAATGGAGCTGAGGATGTGGCTCAGTGGTCAAGTACCCCTGATTTCAATCCCTGGTACCAAAAAAAGGGGCAAGTGTTAGGTGAAGCCCTAAGAAAGTGCTCCCTCTCTGGTAGTTCAGAACCAGACAAGTGGCAAGCTCATATAGTTCAACTTTATTAGACCTAAAACATGAAAAAGTAACTAGCAACCTTAGCCTAGTAAAGATGTTGGAATAGAAGCCAGCCTGGAGGGAGAAGTGGATAGAATGGAGAATAATAAAAGCACTGGAATTGATAGGACTTAGTATAGGTAGGAGTGAGAGAGGGCAGAATCAAGGGCAATCTCCACGTTTCAGGTTCTGTAGCAAAGTGAGTGGTGTAAGCTGGTGAAACAGGAGGAGGTGTATTTGGAGAGGGAATGCACAATAATTGGGAGTATGAGAGTTTGGGGTGAGTGGAAGTTGAGGTCCATCTCTGAGCCTTCCAAATGGGAGGGTGAACTGACATCTGGACCTATGGGTCTGCAGCTATTCCTTACCACTTCTGTGTTTCTCATTCCCAAACAGAGTCTTTTGGGAGTCAAAACATGTAGATGGAGACAAAATAAGTAAACATTTACCGAGTACCTATTTTTTGGGGAGGGGTACTGGAGATTAAACTCAGGGGCACTCGACCACTGAGCCACATCCCCAGCCCTATTTTGTGTTTTATGTAGAGACAGGGTCTCACTGAGTTACTTAGCGCCTCGCCATTGCTGAAGCTGGCTTTGAACTCGGTGATTCTCCTGTCTCAGCCTCCCTAAGTGCTGGGATTACAGGCTTGCGCCACCGCACCCAGCTGCCGAGTACCTATTAAGTGTGAACATTTTCCTAGATGCCAATTCTACCCAGTGATCAAGACAGTTCCCCCACTCTTAGAGCTTATAGGATACTCTAGAGGACAGATATTGGGCAAATAAACATAAAATAACATGTAAGTGGTTAGGGATTGTGGAAAATAACTACTTTAGGTAAGTTAGGCAGGGAAGATCTCTCTGAGGAACAACAGTTAAGCAGAGCCCTCGTGGAAGTGAAGGCATGAGCCCTGTAGATGTCTACAGGTATAGGCAGGAAGATGCTCAACAGGCTTGAGGAACAGTAAGGAGGCTGTGGGACAGGAGTGAAGGAGCGAGGAGAGAGTGGTGAAGTTGGAGAAGTGAGCAAGGGCCAGATCTTATGGGCTTATGGGGCTCTGTAAGCCTGGGGAAGGAAAATGCAAAGTCTTCTAGGCAGCCCCAGGCTGCTGGAAGGGCAGGGACTGGGCAAGAGAGAATCCATGAATCCATGAATCCCCCTTCCTTTTGGTCCCAGAGCCAGAAAAGCCCCTTTGTGTAGAGGGTGGGTGGCTAGACAATGGAGCCCCTTGTGGTTGGACTTAGGGCCAAGTGCTCCCTGAACATGAGATTCCTCAGCCAGGAGGCATGTGACCTTAAGACCTTGGCTTCTAGCCAGAGGGTCTGGGCTTGCTGCTGGGGAATGGTATGAGAGATGGGGCGAGGGTAGGGGGCAGCTTTCTCTGGAGGCTTTCTGGAGACAATGCCCTGTCCTGCCTTGAGCTGTAGGTGGTAGTAGAAATTGGTGGTGGAAGGAGCTGTGACTGCTTGGGGGAGCTGGGAGGGCAACTTAACAGATGGTTCCTAGGAAGAGGGTGGGGAGGAGCCATTGGCCCAAGTCCAGTGAGTGGGAGAAGGTAGAAGAGGCCTTGGTAATCTTTTGTCTTGTGTCCCTTCAGAAGAGGAGAGATCATGGAGCTGGAGAGGATTGTCAGTGCAGCACTCCTTGAGTTTGTCCAGACGCACCTCCCAGAGGCTGACCTCAGGTAGAGAACCATCCAGGGCTGATCCTGTTGCCGCCAGCCGTGCTCTGGGCCCTGGCCAATGGCTAGATGGGTGGAAAGCACTCAGCTGTGTTCCTGAGATGAGGAGGGCTGATTTTGACTTGCCGAGATGGCCCTACCTCTCATCCTGTTGTCATCACTTTTATTGGACTGATGGAAAACCAAAACTCTGAGGAGGAGGGGAATACTCTCTAACCTCAAGGATCAAGGTCTAACTCATAGACCCTATGAAGCCAAAGGCTGAAGTCTCAGGCTAGGTAGGGGTACTGGAAGTATCCAGTGTCCTACCTGGGGCTTGTCTTGTCCCTTTCCTACAGTGGCTTGGATGAAGTTATCTTCTCCTATGTGCTTGGGGTTCTGGAGGAGCTGGGCCCCTCAGGTCCTTCAGAGGAGAACTTTGACATGGAGGCCTTCACTGAGATGATGGAAGCTTATGTGCCTGGCTTTGCCCATATTCCCAGGTGAGGCCTGGCTAGGGCCGAAAGGATGGGGGAATGGCTGGTTGTGCAGGGTGGGCAGAGTAGTCCTCTCATTATCTTCCTTTTCCTTTCAGGGGCACAATAGGGGACATGATGCAGAAGCTCTCTGGGCAGCTCAGTGATGCCAAGAACAAAGGTGAGTCTGGGATTCAGACACTTTAGGGGATTCCTAATCCTCCCCTCATACCACTGGCAAACCTGACACCCTTTCTACCTCTTTAAGAGAACCTGCAACCACAGAGCTCTTGTGTCCAAGGTCAGGTTCCCATCTCCCCAGAGCCCCTGCAGCGTCCTGAAAAGCTCAAAGAAGAGACCAGGTCTGTTGCTGCTGGGGACACTCAAGACGAGGTAATGGTAGAAGAGGGTACTGATTAGGGACCTTGGGGGTAGGAAAGGAGGAGGTGCTGCCTCTTGTCAATGTTTGTGCCCACAGGCAGCTAGAGCTGAAGAGGAGCTACTTCCAGGGGTGGATGTACTCCTGGAGGTGTTCCCTACCTGCTCAATGGAGCAGGCCCAGTGGGTGCTGACTAAAGCCCGGGGAGACTTGGAAGAAGCTGTGCAGATGCTGGTAGAGGGGAAGGAAGAGGGGCCTCCAGCCTGGGATGGTCCCAATCAGGTATCCTGTCCTAGCTTTGTCCCCCAACCTACATAGCCTCAGCTGCATTATAGCTCCTTGGTGTTAGGCAAGGAGCTACTCATCCCCATCTGTTTTCCCTGCTGGTGCCATTGGATCCTTTCCTCTCCATAGGACCTACCCAGGCGCCTCAGGGGCCCCCAAAAGGATGAGTTGAAGTCCTTCATCCTGCAGAAGTAAGCATGGGCTGGGCTGGGCTGGGCTGGGCTGGGCAGGAGGGTCTTCCTAGGGTGGCAGGAGCTTCATCCAGCCAGTTTTTGGCAGGTACATGATGGTGGATAGTGCAGAGGATCAGAAGATTCACCGACCCATGGCTCCCAAGGAGGTAAGAGAGTTGAGGGCAGCTGGGAATGTGAAGTCAGGGAACTGACCCCTGGCTTTTTCTACTCACTGCCTGATTGCCTGACAGGCCCCCAAGAAGCTGATCCGATACATTGACAACCAGGTAGTGAGCACCAAAGGAGAGCGATTCAAAGATGTGCGTAACCCCGAGGCTGAGGAGATGAAGGCCACATATATTAATCTCAAGCCGGCCAGAAAGTACCGCTTCCACTGAGGCACTTGCTGGACTCTGCTGGAGCTTTCTAGGCTCAGATCCCAGAGGGATGCAGGAGCCCTACACCCCCACACCAGGGCCTCCCTTACTCCCGTCACCTTCTCCTTCCCCTTCTCTACTTTGTCGCTCCACAGTGTTAACCTACTCTCAAACCTGCCTCCAAGGACACAGTAAAGGTGGCCCAAGGAAGGTGTGAGTGCATTCTGGTCATTTTTGCCTCATGGCTGGGATACTATGCCTGTCTGACCTTCCTTCCCCAACCTTACATCCCCTATGCCCAACAGGGTAGCATCAGACAAGACAGGGTAAAAAGCTCTTTATTTGAAGTTCCAGGGTGGGGCAGGGCACTAGCCTCTCACCAGAGGTCCCCACAGTTCAGTTTCCCTACAGCTCAGTGTCAGGCCCAGCCACACAGTCCAGCTGTGGTCCCACTGGCAGGAGGGTCAAACCTGCAGGTTGACAAAGGGTGCGAAGCCTGCCATGTCCTGCAGCAGCACCAGGGCCTGGTGCAACGGAGGCTCCACGTCGATGTCCACACCACGCTTCCGCAAGCGGCTCAGGCTGGGCTCAGCCACATGGTGGCAGTGCCGCACCCGCAGAGAGCGCAGTGCTGGGCAGTACTCTGCCAATGTCCTGAGGAAGGAGGGGGTGAGGCTAGAGGCAGGAGGTGCCCATCCAGCCTCCTGCAGACTCCAGCAAATTTCTGGTCTCCCTCCAGCTTGGGACATATATTTTTTCCCCTCCTATCTGAGGGAGAGGGCCTAAATGGGAAATCAAACATCCCAGGCCAACAACTGGAGGTTTCCTTTCTCTTAAAGGGGAAGAGGGGATCTGCTCTTCAGCTCCACCCAGGACTGCAGGATTTCCCCTTGTTGAAGAAAAACCAGAAGTCAACTTTATATGTGAAATCTCCCAATGTGTAAATGCTAGCTCAAGAGTTTTTACACTGGGCTTTCTGGCTTAGATAAACTAGAGGCCTTTCTGTTCACATTGGGGGTACCCTGGTTAGCAGGAAGGTCCAGAACTCCCAGTTACTTCTTTGGCAACTAAAGCCCACTCCTGTCCCCACAAGGCTGAATGATTTGCCCTCCTCCCATCTCACCGACCCCCAAGCCCAGGCACCTGACGCTGTCACTTCCGACGCGGAGGCAGCCAGTGAGGTCAAGGTGCTCGAGTTGAGGGCAGTTCCGAGCCAACTCCTGGACCGCTGCATCCCCGACATTGGCGTTTACCGCCAACGAGAGGCTGCGGAGGCCGGCGCCGCGTCTCTGCGCCAGGTACACAATGGCCTCGTCCTTGAGCTGTCGGCAGGCAGTGAGGTCCAGCTCCTCCAGGACCGGGCAGCGGTCAGCGAGGCCGCGTAGCGCCAGTCCGTCCACCCAGTCACAGTGCGCGAGCGACAAGCGCTGCAGACGGGGACAGCCCTCGGCTAGAGCTCCCAGCGCTCGGCGGCTCAGTTGCCCGCAGCCGGCCAGTGCCACACTCCGCAGCTGCGGATTCCGTGACAGCACCGGTACCAGGTCCTCGTCCGATAGCCATTCGTGACAGGGCGCCAGCGCCAGCTCCTGCAGCCCCTCGGCGTCCCGCAGTAGCCGGGTCAATGCAGCCCGCGGGATCTGTGGACCCACCTGGGGGCGGAGAGGCACCAGACCCTCAGCTTGTCCTGGGGGCGGGACAGACGCTGCCTATCCACCGCTGAGTTCTTTCCTGACAACACTTTTGGCTTGACACCTGCCCTCCCAGGAGAGACGCCACGCTCCCTTTTGAGTCGCTACCTAGTACTCGCTTCTTGGGGCTACTACATGCTGTGTGGATCCCTTCCCGGGCAGGCCTGGCTGCACCTGGGAACCACAAAGGTACACAGGGTAGTTGGGGGCTGGGCTAGAGACCAGGCGGGGGTGGTACCTAGACAGGGGCGGGTCTTCGACCCTGAGCTCACCTGAGCGGCATCAAAGCGGCGCAGCCCGGCCAGATGCAGCTGAACTAGCGCCCGGAAGGCCCGGCTAACGCGCTGCAGCCGAAGCAGCTGGCGCAGCGGGACCCGGTTCAAGACGTGTGGGAGCAGCACGTCTTCCCAGGGCAGGTCCAGGAGCCTGCGGATAAAGGGGCGTTGGTATCCATGGGCCGCTGTTTACTTGCGAGTCTGCCTCCGTTAGGCTCCCCCACCGGGGTTCCCAAGAGCTACCCTCAGGCCTAGCCTGGACTGATCTCCCTCCCCCGGGTATCTCTTCCTTCCCTCGGTCCCTCCAGTGCTCGGTACCTGACGGCTCCGGGTTCTTGCTCCCCTCCGGACGGCTCCATTGGTGGCTCCATCGGCTGTCTAGTGCGCGTGCGCAGTAAGATAAACTCTTGCTTTGGCCTTGGAGCAGCTGCAGCGAACCCGCCTCTTTGGGCTGTAGAGACAGACCAATTCAATCGAGCGCCGTCTCACTGAGGATCCTATCTGAAAGCTTTCCGGCTGGACCCCGAAACTAAGGGGAGAACAGACTAATGGTGTAACAGTAGACCTCGCCTTCTCGGCCAAAGAGCTTAAAACCCTAGGCTGGAGAAGTGGTGAACGAAGACTGGTTTCTGTTTTCGGCGTGGGCCTGTAACATCCTCTAAGTGAAGTAGGGATGGAAGGAGCAAGCACAGCCGAAAGCCAAAGGGGCGGAGCCAAGACTCCTGGGTTACCAAGGGCCTCCCCTCTGTCCTCGGGTGGCTTTAGCGACTTTGAAAAATGAGGAGAAACTGTACAGGGTCTTACTGTCTGGCACGCAGTAGATGCTCAACAATTACTGAAAGAACGAATAAATGGTGTAATGCTAGAAATTTTCTTTTCATTAAACAAACATATTCAAACCTCTCATTCCTGGTTAATTGCGAAGCACTGAACTATCCGTCCTCTTCCACTTCCAGACGATGTGGGCCGGGTTTTTGCCCAGGAAGAGAGACGTAGGACACGCTATTCAGCCCAGTCCCTTTCTTTTTCTCTAGAGGTTCACAGTCCTGAGAAAAATGTGTATTCAGTTCAGCCTAGGAGTACTGCTTCTTGGCTGTTCTTAACTGTATTAACTGAGGGACCTGGGGCTGGACCAGCCATGTCGCAGGTACAATTTAGAGTTCTGAACTCAGCCACACTACCAGGCTTCCCTTTTACCAAGTCCCCAGGTCCTCATCTCGGTTCCCGCTCTGGGGAACCTCTTGAGTAGTGCATTCCTCCACCATCCAAGGGATGGGTGTAGGGGCATTGAAGAACTCGGGGTCACGTGCTCCTTCTGTGCTACCGCTCGAGCCGCCTCTACATAACTTAAAACTGCATTCCATCCGTTATCAGGACTTCGAGCATCTCTCCAAGGTGAGTAGGTCTGTGCTATCATTTCATTTTAAAGATGCTGAAACCGAGGCTCTGGAGAGGAAGCATCTTGGCTAGGATCGGAAAAGACAGGGGTAGACAACCCAGACATACTGGTTTCCCCAGAATCCCTTCCACGCTCTATCACCCCTCAATGTGGCAAGAGCAGCGGGAAAGGACCAGAAGAGGGTCAAGTGGATGATGAGCTTGCTTCCTTTTCTTCCTCAGCCTTAGGGAAGGGGTAGCTGGAAGGACCAATCTCTGCAAAGATAGAGCCATGTAGGCGCGCACCACCTCCGGCCGCGCGCCTCCTTCCTCCCGCTCCCCGCTTTGTTAACACCTCTGCGCCTGCGCAGTACGACAAATCTGGCGCTGTCCCCTTCAGCACCACGCGGAACCCGCGCCACCCCTCCCCGCGGTGAGCCCCGCGCGCCCCCGCCTCGCACGTCCTCGCTCCCCCTGACTGCCCAAACCGACCCCTTCTTCCTTTCGAGGTCATCACCTGCCTCTCTGGCTTAACCAATAAGAGTAGTTGCCATAGTAACTCGTCTGGCGCTTAAAATAGCCAGACCCCCTTATACCCTGGCCAAGGGCGCAAGGGTTGTCTGTCCTCCACTTCCTCCAGTCTCGAGGTCATCCTATCTAACCTCTTACCCCTGGAAGGGCAGAACTACTAACTCAGGCAGCAAGGAAGTTCCTCCTAAAGTCTGACTTAACATCCCTTCTTCTGCATCCTGGGTCGGTTGTCAGGATTGGGTCTCCTGGGTCTGAGACTCAGAACGGGAAAGGGTTCAAGACGTGTTATCTTCACCTCCCTTCCATAGTTGGTCTCCTGGATTTAGGGGGCGGGTCTGGTATACACCCGTACCGTGTGCTTTGCTCGGCCCCGTGCTCGTGGGGGCGGGAGCGCGTGTGGCATGTAACAGGTCATGTGGCAGCCTCCTAGGGACACGCGTGGGGTCTGGAGCGGGACACGCGTGTGCAGCTGGGCCCTACGCGTGGTTCAGGAGGCAGCGGGCGAGAGAGAACCTGGACACGAGTGTTGTAGGGCATGTGAGGGTCTGGCGAACAGAACCGGGGTTTCCTGTGCTCTCCCCACCTCGGGCGGGTCCTAGGTTGGAGGGAGAGCCCAGTGGGGATCTAGCGACCAGGAAGGTTGGCAGCCTCAGGGACTCAAGGCCCTGGGAGAGGAGGGGGTGGGGGGATTAGCGCTGCCGAGCGGCGCGTGGGGGGGTGGGGTGGAGGAGGGACTGAGAGGCGGGCGGGCCTGGAGCAAGCGGGAGCTGCGCTGCCTTCACAGCTGAGCAGGGCCCAGCCTCTCCTCTGCTTCTCCTCGGTCCCAGCTCTGGACGAGCAGCGGTGAGTACTGAGGTAGCTCTGAGTAGGGGCTGAACAGGGGCACACACGAGGGCCCTGTTGAGCTTCAAGAACCTACCTAGCAGGGTTGCTGCTCCTGGCCTCTGCCTCTACTCCGC
Organism: Xerus rutilus; assembly: GCA_028644305.1. Classification (NCBI taxonomy): domain Eukaryota; kingdom Metazoa; phylum Chordata; class Mammalia; order Rodentia; family Sciuridae; genus Xerus; species Xerus rutilus. The sequence continues at coordinate 23,117,078 of CM053404.1, forward strand.
ATTGCTGCCAGAGTCCTCTTATCCCTTTATGGTCCCTCCTGGGCTAGGCAAGGTCTGTCATAACCCTGAGGGGAGGAGGGAAGGAGAGGGATATGGTGCAGTCTTACCCCCCAGAGATCCCGTGACTGTTGAGGGGGAGGGGACAGTGTATGTCCCTGCTTGAGTATATGTGTAAATGTGCATCTGTATTTGTATGCGATTGTGACCAGTAGGTCGCTGTGTCTAATACACCTGTGTCTCTGTGTGCCTTGGGGAATGAGAGCCTGTGTGTACATTTGGGTACCTCTTTGTGTGTTCCTGTTTGGTGATGGTGTGTAAAACAAGCATGTGCCTTTTCATTACACACATATTTGTTATGACTGTGAGAGTGTATGAGGGTGTGTCTTTGAGCAGTATGTGTGTGCATCTGTGTCTGTGTGTGCCGGAGGGTGTTGCCTATGAATGTTTGTGTATTGATATATTTGTCCTTATGTATCTGTGTGTGTGCATGTGTGTGTGTGTGTGCTTGCATGTGCATTTATACCCGTATGGAGGAAAAAAAATATCTTTTCCATTCAGCATACAATGTATTGAAGTTAGAGGTCTCTGTTCAGGCCTCTGCTCACTTCCATCCCATGCCTCTCAGCCCTTCCTCAACCCTATATAACCCCTGTTCTTCCTTTCCTTCCAGGAGGCCTGAGTTCTTCCTTCCTGAGTGAGGGGCTCCCATAAGAGGAACTATAGGGCACCAGGGCTGAGTAATGGTGATGGTTGACTGACACTCTTGATCCAGAGATTGGGATGCCAGCCTCCCCCACACCAGAAGTAGCTCCAAATTGCCACAGAGACCTAGCTCACTCAAGTTCTAAACTATAGGTTCCTCACTCCGCCCAGGGTGATGCTCAGGGCCCCCAGGTAGGAGGAAAGGAGCCAAGGTCCCATTGGGTAGATGATTTTTTTCTTCTCAGGCCTCCATGGAAGTACCCTCCAGGGATGAGATCAATGACCCCATATTTCCAGGGTGGGCTAAGTCCCTGAGTTCAGAGACTCCAGCCAACTATCCTCTTCTTTTCTCTGCTGACCTGCCCATCTAACCCACTGGCACTTCACCTCCTGCTCCCCCTCCTCTCTTGCAGGCCTGTCTGAAGAGCATGCAGCCCCCTCACTCCCCACCTGGCCTCGCCATCCCTGCCCCCCCAGCCTGACCCCCGGCCCCAGCATGGCCCAGGGTGCCATGCGCTTCTGCTCGGAAGGTGACTGTGCCATCTCCCCACCACGATGCCCTCGCCGCTGGCTCCCCGAGGGCCCAGTGCCCCAGAGCCCCCCAGCCAGCATGTATGGCAGCACAGGCTCCCTGCTGCGGCGAGTAGCAGGTCCAGGTCTCCGAGGCCGGGAACTGGGACGTGTGACAGCACCCTGTACACCTCTGCGTGGCCCCCCCTCTCCCCGTGTTGTACCCTCACCCTGGGCACCCTCTTCACCCACTGGGCAGCCCCCACCAGGGGCCCAGAGCTCCGTGGTAATCTTCCGCTTTGTGGAGAAGGCCAGTGTGAGGCCACTGAATGGGTTACCTGCTCCTGGAGGCTTGAGTCGGAGCTGGGACCTGGGTGGAGTTTCTCCTCCCAGGCCCACCCCAGCCCTTGGGCCTGGGTCCAACCGGAAGTTGCGGCTGGAGGCATCCACATCAGATCCACTCCCAGCTGGAGGGGGCTCTGCCCTTCCTGGCAGCAGGGACCCCTTACGTGGGCCACCAGTCCCACCTCAGGTTGGAGCAGATGGTCTTTACTCTTCTCTTCCTAATGGTCTGGGGGGCCCCCCTGAACACTTGGCTACACTATTCCGAGGACCTGCTGCCACTGGATCCCTGAACCAGGTATGCAAACTGCCTTGGGCTTCCTGAAGCCCTGGTGCCTAATGAAGGGGCAAGGCTTGATCCCCTGTCAGACTTGGGCCTGTCTGCTGTTCACTCTGAATCCTTCAGTGTCCTGAATCTGTCTTTCTTTCCTTCTGTTTGTCCTTGTGTCTCTGCACCTCCATTTCTGTCCCTGTGTTTTTGTTTCTGTCCCATATTATCCTTGTATATCTGGCTTTATCTCTGGATGCTGCATCTGTCTCTCCCTCCTTGGCTCAGGGGGACTCCTGGTCCTCTCCCCGGGAAGTCTCCTCTCATGCCCAGAGAATTGCTCGAGCCAAATGGGAATTCTTCTATGGCTCCTTGGATCCCCCCAGCTCAGGTAAGGCTTGAGACTGAGCCAGGGGAAGGGGGCAAGGCTTCCCTATAGCAGCTGAGGACAGATAGGGAGGCTTCCTTCAAACCTTCCCCAATCCTTTCCTGGGCTCTGGAGTTAGCCAAAGCCTCTCCCATCCTCAATCTTCCCATGTGTGTCATGATGGGGACTGACAGACCTGGACTGGGAACCTGAAGGAAGTTCAGCCATGGAGGGAGGGAACAGCAGGATATCAGGGTCATTCCTTGGAGTAGAAAAGAGGCTGATCTCCTTCAGTCTTCTCAGAGCTGACAATGACTTAGTTTGCAATGAACTCCACTGGCACAAGGGTAAGCAAAGTTTGTGACAGGAGGAATGGTGGCTAGACAGTGAAAGAACTTCCTGCCAATATGAGACTGTGGGGGAGTTACAGAATAGGATCAGGACAGGGGACTGACATGGATAACCTCCTGACCTGGATGCCTATGCATACTACAGGTGCTAAACCCCCAGAGCAGGCCTCCCCATCTCCACCTGGGATGGGCTCAGGGCAGGGCTCTGGGGTAGCTGCGGGGCAAGCAATCAAGTACTCTGAGACGGACCTGGACACGGTGCCCCTGAGGTGCTACCGAGAGACTGACATCGATGAGGTGCTGGCTGAGCGGGAGGAGGCTGACTCAGCCATTGAAAGTCAGCCCAGCTCTGAGGGCCCACCTGGCACTGCCCGCCCATCTGCCCCACATCCTGGCCCATGCCCTGGCCCTCATTCCAGTCTGGGCAGTGGAAATGAGGACGAGGATGAGGCAGGTGGGGAAGAGGATGTGGACGATGAGGTGTTTGAGGCCTCAGAGGGGATCCGGTGAGTGGGGTTCTGGGAGAGGAAATGGCTTGCTCCTTCCCACTGGCCCAGAGACAAGGTATTCATAGGGATGAGGATAAGGCTGAGAACAGGGCTGGGAGGATCAGGACCAAGCTGGTGGTTCTGACAGGGCAGTGAGGAGTAGATTTCAGGCAGAGGCCTGAGGCCTGGCAGAGCGTTGGGGATGTGGGGTTATCAGCAAGAACCCAGGAGACAGAGGAGCCAAGGGGTTCTAGAGGATCAGAGGCAAGAATGAGGGGCCAGAGGTCAGAATTCAGCCTGGGGACATGGGAACATCAGTCCAGATCTTGGGTCCTGGCAGGAGAGTGGGGAGCGTGGGGGCTTTCCTTTCTGTCTCACACCCCATTGCAGCTTGGAGCCTCTTCTTCTCCTAAGATGTTGCCAGAAATAGAAATGGGATGGCAAGAGGGAAGCGGATCAGGGGAAAGGAGGAGAAAGGGAGATTAGCAGGGAGGGAGGGAGAGGGGGATTGGGTGCTGGGGATGGGCAGGGCTGGGGTGCTGCAGAGGCACTGAATCTTTTGCACCCTCTACTCAGCTGGCTCTTTTTTATAGGGGAGGCATTAAACCTGTGAAAATGGGATCATAATCCCCTTAACAGAGTCAGTGTGAGAGCTCAATAAAATCATACCCCAAAGCTGTGCTCTGTGTCCCTGATCAGACATTTCCTTGCCCTTGCAGGCCAGGTAGCCAGATGCCTCACTCAGGCCCTCTGAAGTCACCTGTGCCCTTCCTTCCTGGGATCAGCCCCTCAGCTGATGGGCCTGACTCTTTCAGTTGTGTGTTTGAAGCCATCCTGGAATCACACCGGGCCAAGGGCACCTCCTATACCAGCCTTGCCTCCCTGGAGGCCCTGGCCTCACCTGGCCCAACCCAGAGCCCTTTCTTCACCTTTGAGCTGCCTCCCCAACCCCCTGCTCCCCGGCCTGACCCACCTGTTCCTGCCCCACTTGCTCCTCTTGAACCGGATTCTGGTACCAGCTCTGCTGCTGATGGGCCTTGGATACACAGAGGGGAGGAGGAAGAGGCAGAGGCCAGAACCAAGCTGGCCCCAGGGAGGGAGCCCCCTAGTCCCAGCCACTCTGAAGATAGCCTTGGGCTAGGAGTGGCACCCCTTGGCAGGTAAGCAATTCCTTTGGTTTTCTCAGCCCCAAGGCCCTCAGTGCCTCAGAACCAGCTGGTTTAAGGGACAGATCTGAAGTGTGAGGATGTAGTTTGTACTCCTGACCCAAGTGGGATGGCTAACAGATGTCTGTTTTCCCATCTGGAGGGCTACTTCCACTGACCCCTTGCAACTCCCCCCTGGGCTCAGATCCAGTAACTGAGGAAATCATAATTCAGGATTGGAGGATCCTCAGAGAACATCCTTTTCCTCTCCCGGAAGGCCCTTTCCTCCCAGGTGGAGTCTCTTACCCCCACCTGGCCTGAAAGCTTCTCTAAAGCCCATTCAGCAGCCCCTTCCATTTCCTCCCTCCCATACCTCCTGCCCAACTGGGTGTCTCTCATCCTGCTCCAGGAAAGTCCTTTCACAGCCTAACCTTTCTGCTCTCCCCTTTGCCAGCTACCCTCTCAGTCATGGAAGCCATGGCAACAGGAGGGGGTGGCCAGGGAGACGGGGTTGCCTAGCAACCAGGAGTTTCCGGCCTCTGTCTCTGGGGTGACAGGTGGCTTTTGGAGTAAAGCAGCTGGGGTGGGAAGGGAAAGGGAGGGAGAAAAAGAGGGTGGGGGGTGCACCCTGCCCTCCAGTGCCCCTAACCCCACAGCCTATTTCTTTGTGGGCAGAAGGGAGGCACCAAGGAATCTCCTCTCCCTAAAAGGTGGGAGGAAGAAACATTTGTGAACAGAAGGGTGTCCCTACTGTCCTCAATTCTTTGCCTGACTCTCCACTGTTCCTCCCTGGCAGCCTATCTAACCCACCTTTGCCCATATCTCAGGGACAGAAGCCCATGTTCTGAGGAGGGCCTGTGTTGTAATAGGGAATCTGTATCGAATAGCAAACCCTGGGAGCTTTAGGGAAGCAGCCAGAACTCCTACAGCAGTGAGACAGATGAGGATTAGACTTGGGGCAGGACTTTCACAGACAGTTAGTAATGATGGAGTAGTTTGACGGAAGAACCTATCCAGTCTCCTTCCCTGAAGAAAAGAAAAATGTGTTTCCTATGTTCCCCTCTCCCCTTATCCATCTCTGGGTCTGGAGGCAGAGGGAGGGTCTGGGTAATCCCAAAGGACCCTGCCCCAGCCCTGAGCTAGTGTTCTACCCTGGCAGTGAACCACCCCTGAGCCAGCTGGTGTCCGACTCAGACTCAGAGCTGGACAGCACAGAGCGGCTGGCCTTGGGAAGCACAGATACCTTGTCTAATGGACAGAAAGCGGATCTGGAGGCCGCACAGCGCCTAGCTAAAAGGCTGTACCGACTAGACGGCTTCAGGAAGGCTGATGTGGCCCGGCACCTGGGCAAGAAGTAAAGCCACTGGGCTGCACCGAGGATGGGGGTGGAGGGAATGCATCCTGAGGGCAGCACTTCCATCTTCTCCATCTAATTCCCCCAGGTCTCTAGGTAACCCCCAGCTGACCCCTTGATACTTCCCCTTGAGACCCCATCTGTCTCTCTGCCCTGTCCACAGCAATGACTTCAGCAAACTGGTAGCTGGCGAGTACCTCAAGTTCTTTGTCTTCACAGGCATGACTCTGGACCAAGCTCTCAGGTGGGTGTGGAGCCCTTGGAGGACAGTCCCTACTGTCCAGGGTTGATGTGCAGGGCCCCAGCTATGCCTCCTTTGACCCCCATGCCTCCCCTAAGCTATCTTCCCCAAGCTGATTTGGCATGGCTAAAGGCCAGGGCTGCCTGGCAAGGGGACTTTGGGTGGGGATGATATCCTCCAACTTCCCCACTCCTCAGGGTGTTTCTGAAGGAGCTGGCCTTAATGGGTGAGACCCAGGAGCGAGAACGTGTGCTGGCCCACTTCTCCCAGCGGTACTTCCAGTGCAATCCGGAAGCCCTGTCCTCAGAGGGTGAGGAGGCTGGGAGCAGGGCTGTCCCAGCTGACCACTGAGGCAGAAGGGTGGGGCACTACTGCACGTGTGTATAGGAACATGTGTGTGTGCGGAAGGGAATGAATGTACATGTTTCTAGGCATGTGAACATGCCTGTGTGTAGACAGTGCTAACATGGTTACGTGTATACAGGCAGGAATACTGCTAGGATCAAGAGTGTGTTGTGTAGAGGCAGGTGGCAGTTGCGTTTGCACGCAGTTGTTAATATGTATGTGCAGGACCGCACTTGGTTGGAGTGAGGATTTGCACTGGTCTGCATAACAGTGTGGGGTGGACTTGCTTGTGTTTAGTGCATAGAAGCATGTGCGTGTTGGGGGGGAAACAGGGAGCAGTTCCTAGCACCTTAGGGAATTAGGGAGACCTGTAAAGGGAGAGGTCCATGCTGAGGGTTCTGCTGGAAGACAGTGATAGGGAGAGTTCACTAATGGGGTTCCAGTGGGCCAAAGGGAGTCCTGAAAAGGGGCAGGATGAACGAGTAGTTAGGGAGGCCAGCTGTAAAGAATTCCTGGGAGGGGGCCAAGGCTGATCGTCAATTCTCCCCTAGACGGCGCCCACACACTGACCTGTGCCCTCATGCTACTCAATACAGACCTCCACGGCCACGTGAGTCGGGGGCGGGAAAGTGGGAGCCAGAAAACAGGCCTCTGTGCAGAGACTTCAAGGCTTGGGATGCCCATGATCTCCCAAGCTCATAGGCTTCTGTTTCCTCCCTTAGAACATTGGGAAGCGCATGACCTGCGGGGACTTCATCGGGAACCTGGAGGGTCTCAACGATGGCGGCGACTTCCCCAGGGAGCTGCTCAAGGTGGGGGGGTGGGGCGGGGCATGATACAAGCTGCTGGAGAAGATAGACCACCCGATGGCCTAGTCTGAGGGAGGTGGGTGGGGGCTCGCTGGCCACTGCTCCTGCCACTGGAGCCTGGGCTCTCGTGACTCAGCCTAGGGACCGCCCCCTTGCCCAGCCCCCACATGCAGGCTCTCCCGGAACATGCGCACACGCATGCAGTAACTGCTGCGCGCGGCGGGGGAGGGGCACTGACTCTGGAAAACACGCGAGCAAGTGGCCCTGAACTCTGCATTTATCTTCAACAGTTCCCCCTCTTCTAATGTTCACTGAGGGTGGAAGGCGAGGTGGGGGTCCCCGAGCGGGGCGGGAGAGGGGACACAGGCACACCAATCCCTAGTGTGTACAGCTACAAAGACCTTCCAGGTAACCTCTTTGTTGGAGGGAGCTGGAGGTAGAGGGACCTGAGCCGGACAAAAGCTTTTCCAAGGTCTTGAAGAGAGGGCGCAAAGCAGGTGTACTTGAGTCAGGAAGACGGGCTGATGGTGGTGGGAAAAGAGGGCATCCTCATCCCCTGGGTTCACTCCTTTCCCTGATCTGGTGATGTTTTACCAGGGAGGCTTGAACTCATTTAGAGGAACACCCAAGGTGGTACAAAGGGGTCTTTGGGCCACAACATACATGTGACTGCACAGAACGTGTCCTAGGATGTATCTGGACTTGAGGTGTCAAGTTTCGGGATGTAGCTGAGTGGGGGCATCCATTGTGAGTTGAGGTGTCACTTGAGGTGTATGCTTGAATTGTGTATGTATGGCAGGGTGCATTTGAATCAAGACATGTGTGACATATGTTTGTACTTCAAGGGTATGCCGAGTGCTTACGTATGTTAGGTATCCACCTTCGAATTGGCTGATTTATGACTAAGTCCATGAGTAGAGAGGGTATGTTTTAAAGTTAAAGATGGTAAATTTTGAAGTGTACAACTGAATTTGTAGGGTCTGAGTCGGGGTGAATGTGAATTGGTGTGTTAGGTGAGTTGCAGTGTATGTTTGAAATGGGGTGTGTGAATTGAGATGCACACATGGGCGTTTGGGGTGTCTGCTGGTGAGCTTGATGAGACCGGGACTATTCCATGGCTACCCCTCCAGTTTAAGTGAAAGAGGGCGGCGAGGAGGCCTTGGGACCTCACCCCTCACCATCACCTCCAACCCTGAGGAGCCGGGACCGAGTTCCAGACCCTATCCGCAGCCCGCCTCCACAGCTCTGTGTTGGGCGCACGGAATACTGAGGACCAGCATCTCTGGGCAGCCCTCACGCATGCGTCCAGTGGCCTCCCCTGGTTGTCCCCGCCGCGGCGCTGGGCCCCCCTGGCGCTTCGGCGCCTCCATTTTGCGCCGTCCCCGCCCCCAGCCCTCCCTCCCTCCGCTCTCCTCCCCTCCCCATCGGCGCCCCCTCCCTCTCACGGAGCTGCGGAGCGGAGAGCGCCGCCGCCGCCGCCGCGCGCTTGGTGCGTCGGTGGGAGCCGGCCAGGCTCTGGCCGCGGGCTCGCGCCGGCTGTCTGGGGGACCATCCGCGGGCCGGCCGGGAGGTCTGGGGCCGAGGGCGGGTGGGGGCATGGCCGGGGGCCGCGGCGCGTGGGCCGGGCCAGCATGATCGGCGTCAACAGCATCCACAGCAGCGCCGGGCGGCTGCGCTCGCGCTCGCTGTGCTCAGTGCGTTACGGGCGCACCCACCGCGGCGCGGAGACCCTGTGCTACGGCTGGCCGCAGCGCTCACGCAGTCTCAAGCCCGTGCTCTACACGGACCTGGTGGTCAGCCGCCTGCAGAGCCGCAAGAAGAAAAAGGCGGTGAGGGCGTGGGGGCTGCGGCCCACGCCAGGCTGGAGGGCGACCGAGGGGGCGGCTTGAGGGAGGCACTGAGGGCGGCCGAGCTGAGGAGGGCATGGATGGAGCTGTGGGGAAGGGGGAGCCCAGTAGGGACAGAGCTTGTGGGCAGCGGAGTGAGGGCGGGCATGAACTTGCGAAGGGGGGATGGCAAGGTGGTCCTCACAAACCAGTCGTTGGCGACAGAATGGGTTTTCTAGATGGGAGCGTGACATAAGACTCACTGATAGGGTTCAGGATCTTGGAAGGAAGGTGTGGCGCTGCAAGCAAAAGGGGGATCTTGAGAGTTGGCAGAGGATGAACTGGAAGACTGGAGATGAGGGTTGCAGGTTGGATGTTGGTAGCTGGTTCAACCTTCTGGTCAGAGAATTGGGGTGTTAGGGTTCAGGGTCTGAGGCATGGCTGGGTTTGGGCCAGGTCTTAGGAGGGCTATGTGTTGATTAGCTTGGCGTGTGCTGTGGGTGCCCCCACTCTGGGGCAGGGTGTGCAGGTGTGGGATGCCTGGGAAGCCTTGTGACCAGGTATGGCTGTGGGCAGTGAGAGGGTGAGAGACTGTGGTGTGTTGGGAGGGGGTTTCAAGGGGCCTGTGTCCCATCATGGGGAAGGCGCCGACGTCACCACTGCACCCAGCTCACACGCAGGCAGCATCACATGCCACACATAGCAAAACACACACATGCTGGGGACACACCCACTCACACAGGCTGGCGGAAGCACCCCCACAGTTGGAGAAGATGGCGTGGACCCATATTTCAGGCCACTCCCCAAAAGAGGGGCCCTCTATGCCACTCCTGGAGGCCATTTTCTCTTCTGACCACCTCAGGGCCCCTAAGTATCCCCAGGCCAACTGTACAGAGGAGAGAAGAGGAAGAGACTGGTTCAGGGGCTTACAGTCTGGGGTGGATAGGCTTGGAGCTAAAGCTACTGCTTCAGACTAGTGTTCACTTCTCAGTAACATGAAGTGTGCAGGTGGCTAGGGGGCTGAACCACTGGCATTTGGCTTGATGGTGCTGTCTGGGTTGGGGAAAGGTTCCAGCTTGTCCTGGGGTTTGGAGATATGTGTGTAAATTTTAGCCAAGAAAGGAGCTAGGAGAGTGAACCCCCTATTTTGAGACCTCAGTTTCCTCATATGCTATGTGGGGGTTTATTCTGTGGGAACAGGCCAGAACACATGGCTGTGGGAAGGAGGGTTTACTGGGCTGTGCTTTCCCATTTCCTTCAGGCTGTGTTTCTCCAATCAGGATCTGAGCAGGAGTGCCCCTTAATAACAATAAAGATAATAATAGCAGCTACCATTTATTGTGCATCAGCCGTGTGCCAGGCTTCCCTGCGCTGCTTGCCCCCACATGTTGCTGTTTATTCTTTCCTTTGGATACTTGCCCAAAGTCATAAAGCTAAAGTGGCAGAACTGGGCCTGGGTATCGGTACTGTATTCCAGAGCTTGTGCTCATGGTCATTGTACACTGATGCCCCCTCCTCCTTAGACCCAGCTCTTCTCCCAAGTTGGAGGGAGGGCTCTGAGCTCTGACACTGGGGTACCTAGTATGCTTCTCCCCAGGATTGACCCATACTCCCTGATTTGTTCCTCCCCAGGCCTTGTACAGCTCCATCAAGAATGAAAAGTTGCAGTGGGCCATGTGAGTCCCAGGGCTGTGTGGTGGGTTAGGGATGGGGCATGAAGAAGAGCTGCCTAGGTTATGGAGTCCTGGGGCTGTGGGTACAAGGAGGTGGGTGAGAGGCAGTGTGGTTGCCTCACTTCCTTCTTTGGAGATGCCTGCTTAGACTTGGGGTCTGTCTTGTCTCCAGCTGGGTTGTTATGACAAGCTGGGTTGGGTGGGAGGAGGTGTGCTGAGACATAAAAGGAAGGTCTCCTGGAGGTAGCCCAGCAGGAAAGCAGAGGCCTCTGGAAGGGTAGTTTTGACCAGTGGCACAAAAGGCCCCCCGTGAGTCTTAGGGAGTCAGGTATCCCTGAACAAGGGGCCATGTTGTCTTTTCTTGGCAGCCTCAAGTAGAAACACAGACTCAAAGAAAGTCTTGCAAGTTCCAGTATGAGGAAAAAGGTCCAGTTTTGGCCTTGAGGCCAGCAGTCTGAGGGTAGAGCCCTCACCTAACAGTCAATTTATCATTTGTATTTGCTGCTATCTACTGAGAGTTCAGTCACTGCTCAATTTGGCTAGGAGCTCCCATTCTTTAGGAGAAACCTCAGAGGAGGCAGAGCTCAGAATTAGGGTACAGAGGGAAATCAGGGAAGGCTTTTTGGAAGATTGGGACTGAGGCTTCCCTGCAGGAAAGTATTTGGGAGGCAAAGGTGTGGCTGAAATGAGTGTGAAATGAGGAGACCACAAGGAGGCAGGCCTGACTGGAATAGAGAGTGGAAAGTGAAAGGGTATTGGGGAGATGTAGTGTAAGTTCTATGTGGGAGGCACCAGGGAGCTACTGCAGGTTCTAGAGCAAGGGAGCGACAAGTTAGAATCTGATTTTTTTTTTTAATCTGACAGAACCTGCAGACCAAGGTGGGTTTTTTTTTTGGGGGGGTACACTAGGAAGCTTTCCCTTCCACCATTTAACTAACCAACTATAAGCAAAGCCTCATAGTTTAGGTGTGGTTGAGAAAGAGCTGAGTCAGATATGTGTCTGTCCTGGTAGAGAAGGTGTGAGGGTTGGCTGTGTATCTAGAAATAGAGAGGATGGGGATGCTTACATATGAGGGGAAGAAAGGACAGCTATGGCTGTACTCAGGGGATGTCTAGTTTTAGGGAAGAGACATGCTGCCTCGAGGAGCCCTGTTCTGAGGGGGGAAACCCTGTGGCAGGAGCCTCAGGTTGAAGGGACCCCCCTGCAGCTCCACAAACACTGGAGGAGCTTTCCAGGGTGGGCAGAAGCCAGGGCTGAAGGGGGGTATGGCTCCATGACCAGCTCCCCTCTGAGGCCATCACACCTGCAGAGACGAGGAGGAACTGAGGCGCTCTCTGTCTGAGTTGGCTGACCCCAACCCCAAGGTCATCAAGAGGGTCAGCGGGGGCAGTGGCAGCGGCTCCAGCCCTTTCCTGGACCTGACTCCTGAGCCTGGGGCTGCTGTCTACAAGCACGGGGCCCTGGTGCGAAAGGTGCACGCAGACCCTGACTGCAGGAAGAGTACGTGGCCGGGTGGGGGGTCTGGGGGATGGATGGGAGTGGGCCTGTTCCAGGCCCCACTGACCTGCCTTTCTTCCCCCACAGCACCTCGGGGCAAGCGGGGTTGGAAGAGCTTCCACGGGATCCTCAAGGGCATGATTCTCTACCTGCAGAAGGTGCGGGGCAAGGCCGGTGGTGGGGGCTGTGCTGACTTGGGAGGGAGAGTGAGTGGCCTGGGCTAGGCCAGGCCAGACTGGGGCCAGGACAAGATGATCACCCCTGCAGGAGGAGTATCAGCCTGGGAAGGCACTCTCAGAGGCCGAGCTCAAGAATGCCATCAGCATCCACCATGCTTTGGCCACCCGCGCCAGTGACTACAGCAAGAGGCCCCATGTCTTCTACCTGCGCACTGCTGACTGGCGGGTCTTCCTCTTCCAGGCTTCGTGCGTGTCCTTTTCCTGTCCATCCCAGACCCTTTCCTTGTCCTTGGATTGCCTCATTTCTTCTCAGGCCACATCCTGAGCCAGGACAGGCATCCCTTGGCTCAGATCCCAAGGGACTGTGCTGTCTCCCCAGGAGCCTGGAGCAGATGCAGTCCTGGATCACTCGCATCAATATAGTCGCCGCCATGTTCTCTGCACCCCCCTTCCCAGCTGCTGTTAGTTCCCATAAGAGGTTCAGCCGCCCTCTGCTACCCAGCGCTGCCACCCGCCTCTCCCAGGTACCCCAATTCACTTGGCCCACCTGCTCCCAGTGGGATGGAGCAGGGCAGGCTCAGGCTGGGTGCACTGCAGGCTGCTATGTATGCGTCCCTATGAAAGTCATGGGAGACAAGCAGAGGCTGAAGTCTAGCCCCTACACTGCTGCTATGCTGGAAACCCAGCCGTGGTGCTTTGCTTGTCCAAAGAGGCACCTTGTTAAAATTTGCCCAAAGGCACTGTATAGACAAGAGTGACCCTGACTGTTATTCCCTGGCTGCTAGGAGGAGCAGATGCGGACCCACGAGGCCAAACTGAAGGCCATGGCAAGCGAGTTGCGTGAGCATCGGGCCACCCAGCTGGGAAAGAAGGCCCGAGGAAAGGAGGCTGAGGAACAGCGGCAGAAGGAGGCCTACCTGGAGTTTGAGGTGAGTCTCCCTGCTTGGTACTGTGCTCCCCAAACAGGCTCAGGCTACGGTGGGGGCTTTTAAGAGTTGAATCAGCAGGGTGACCTTGGGCCGGTGGCTTAATCTCTTTAAGGGTCAGTTTTCTCTTGGGAACGAGGCTAACACTTCACATTCACTAGGGTCAGGAGGTGACATACCTGTCAAGTATTTCCTGGCTCAAGAAATGGCCAGGCACAGTGGCGCATGCCTGTAATCCCAGCGGGTTGGGATGCCGAGACAGGATTGTGAGTTCAAAGACAGTCTGAACAAAAGTGAGGCGCTAAGCAATTCAGTGAGACCCTGTTTCTAAATAAAAGTACAAAAAATAGGGCTGGAGATGTGGCTCAGTGGTCGAGTGCCCCTGAGTTCAATCCCCAGTAAAAAAACAAAAAAACAAACAAAAAACTCAAGAAATGTTAGCTGTAACTACAGGTAGTTCTGAGAGCCCAGAGGAAGTCATCAATCTGCCAGAGGGTCATCTTGCCTGCTGGGGTCTTTTGGGGTATAGAGGTGGGTGGAACATTCCATTTCCTAGCTAGTCATGGGTATGGGATGGGCTGGGAGAGGAGAACAGGTGTTCATGGCTCCTGGCCCTCTGCCTCAGAAATCCCGCTACGGCACCTACGCAGCACTGCTTCGGGTCAAGCTGAAGGCAGCCAGTGAAGAGCTGGATGCCATAGAGGCAGCTCTGGCCCAGGCCGGGAGCACAGAGGACGGACTCCCTCTGCCTCACTCCAGTCCCTCCTTGCAGCCCAACCCCACCAGCCAGGCCCATGCGCAGCGTCCTGGCTCAGAACCTCGGTCTGGGGCAGGCAGTGCAAGGCGGAAGCCCTGAGCAGGGAGTGGGAGTGTGGGGGATGGTGTCTGCTGGGCACCTGCATGATGACATGGCCCTGCCTAAGCCCGGGCCGGCCTCGGGCCACCCGTGAGGGCCTCCTGGCCCAGGGCCCGACCGCGCCGGACGCGGTGTCCGGGGCAGGGCAGGGCTGGGCACGGGCCTCAAGAGCCTAGGCTAAGGGCGCCTCTAAGACCCCTTTTGTGATAATGTTTTGCACTTTTTCGTACAGGGTGGGTGGGGGTGGGAGGGGCCAGTGCCCCAGAACTTTTGATGGGGTCCTTCTTTTTTTTTTTGTGGGGGAGGCCTGACAACAAATTTGCTTTCTGCCATGACCATCCCCACCCTGACACCAGCAGTCACTCTCCATCTTGGGGCCTGGCTCAGACAGAGGCCCAGAGTTTAGGCTGAGCTGGTTTTCCCTCCTTTTCCCCGAGGGCTCACCTCTCTCTTTCTAGAGGTGGAGGAAGGGCATCCACATTGAGGCCCCATCTATAGGCCAGGGTGGCACAGCCTGCTTTCCCTCCCTTAGTGGGCCCCACCCTTTGTACAGCCTCTGCCCCATTAAAACTGCTCTGAATCGCTGGCTGGGTCTCCTCTTCTTGTTGGCTTGGGGCCAGAGTAGGAAGCTGGTTCTAGGGACTAGAGTCACACTGGGGGCTGCCGTAACTTGGGAAGGGGGTCCTCCCAGAGAATCTTTTATTTGCTTCAACTGAGGTGTGGGCATGGGGTGTTAAATAAGATTTGGACTAGATAAGGATGCTGTACAGAGAAGTTCAGGAAAAGAGCTGAAGGGTAGGTGGCAGTTCAGTGCACCTGAGGCTGGGGGTGTCCATGGCAGAGACCTCCTGGTGGCTCAGGTGGTGGGCCCAGCTTCTCTGCCTCCTGTTCCACTGACTGGCTCCCATATGCACTGTCTTCCTTCACTTCTGCTGGAGGGAAACAGGGAAAGGAACACAGGCAAGTCAAGGCCTTAGGCCTCCCACCATCCAGACCCAGATCCATCTTCCAGGTTGGCCCTCTTTACCTGTGCTGGGCAGCTTGTCTCGGGTCTCAGGACCTCTTAGCAGTCGTACTCCTTCATCTAGACCCATGTCAGACAGGGCATCCAGCAGACCTGACAAGTCTCCACCAGCCAGCTGATAAGGATGAGACAGGAGGTCTGAATCATGCTTAGGGTATTAGGTTGGGGAGCTCAGGGGCCAAGGAGGGGAAAGCAGTTGGGGGCTGGGGTAGGGTACAGGTTGCCCCACCTTGTAACTGCGCAGGAGGCTGCCGCTGGGTGAAGCTGTCTTCCGGTATGTGTCCACTAGACTGCGTAGCCCTAGCCGCTCTGCCAGTTCTGCCCAGCTACCCTGGGCTTCTGGCCCATCTAGCAGCTGTTCCAGATTCTGCAAGGTTGTCTCCCCGAGTGACAGCCCTGGCCCTGAGAGGGCACACATATAAACATGTCAGGTACCTCCAGATATGGGCAGAGATAGATACCTAGACACTGCCTTACTCCCTGGAAACCTGAAAGTCAAGGCCACTGGGACAGAAGATGGAAAAGGGGAACCCTCCTTCAGAGATTCTAAAGGAGATCTATGTTAAGATGGCCCTGGGGCCAGGTGCAGTGGCGCATGCCTGCAATCCCAGCACTTTGAGAGGCTGAGATAGGAGAATCGCGAGTTCAAAGCTAGCCTCAGCAATGGCGAGGCATGAAGCAACTCAGTGAGATGCTGTCTCTAAATAAAAACACAAAATAGGGCTGGGGATGTGGCTTAGTGGTTGAGTATCCCTGAGTTCAATACCAAAAAAACCCCAAAAAGATGGCCCTGGGGCTTGGGAATGCCTGGTGAGACCTTACCTGCAGGGCTGGGCGGGGTCAGGGGGGGCTCCATGGTGTTCTGAGCAGCATTTAGCAGCAATGTTTTCACCTGAGGAAACAGCTTTGACTACTTCCTATCCCAGTCCTTAAGCCTGGCTATCCTGAAATCCATACTCGGGGCCCTATTCCCAAGCCCAGGAGGTGCCTGGTGGTTTGTTACTTCCAGTGTCAGGATAGCCTCACCTTGGTGCTGCGAGTGAGGTCAAGAGGTGTGTGGCCCCGGAAGCTGCTCCGGATGTCTCTCTCAGGTCCCTCGGAATCTGAGTCACTCCCAGAGGTGGGAGGTGAGGGCAGTGGGCACAGGGGCTCCTCATTCTCTGCATAGATGTCAGCACCTGTGGGAGGAAGGCAGTCATCGGGAGGGACAATGGGGGCCCACCTTTAAGACTACAAAATAGGGGTACTGGGAGGCAAACTTTTCCTCCCCTTGCCCTGTTCATATGCCTCTATGGGTGATACTGACCAGCCTTTAGAAGTAGGCGGGTAAGGGTTGGTGATCCCAGTCCGGCTGCCAGGTGTAGGGGTGTGTTTCCGGCAAAGGTGCGGGCGTTCACATTGGCATGGAGCTGTGGGGTACAAGAAAGCGGACCCCAGCATGATCCAGTTGGCTGAGCCTTCCAATAGACTTCGTCATCATTCTCAGTCCCCCCGCAATCTTGGCTCTACCCCTTCCACAATCCTCATTCCTACCTTGGTGACCAGATGTGTAACCAACCCCAGCTCCTCCATCTCTGTGGCTAGATGCAGTGCTGTTCGGCCTCCCTGTCGCTCTGCCACCTCCACTTCAGCTCCACTGTCCACCAGCAGATCCAGGCACTCAGGGCTTCGGGCACGAACTGCCAGGTGTACTGGATACAGTCCTAGGAATGCAGGATACTCAGTCTGTATCAGGATACTCAGTCCCAAAGTGGCCCCTAGATCAGCCCTGATAAGCCAATCTCAGTACTTCATGTCCACCTGCCAGACACCCTCACTGGTCTTCACCCCTACCCTCCTGGTTTGGAATTGGTAGGGAACTTACCCTCAAAGTCAGGCATATGTAACAGCTGGGGCACAGTGGGAGCTCTACTGTGCAGCAGTGCATGCAACAGATTTGGGGCTTCAGCACCTGCCCGTAGTGCCAGGTGCATGGCTGAGTCTCCATGCCGATCCAGTAGTGCAGGGTCTGCACCCACCTGTAGCAGAAAGCTCACCACCCTTGTCTGTCCAGTTATCACTGCCAGGTGCAGGGGTGTCTGAGGAAGAAGGCAGGGTGAGCCAGGCCCACCCCAGCTTAGACCCACCTGCCTTCCAACTGCTACTCCCTCACCAGTAGGTGCCCCCTCACCTGGTGTAGGTGGTTGGTGAGGTTGACAACACCGAGGTGCTGGGCATGGTAGATGACATGGGCTATCTGCTCAATGACACTGGTCTGCCCGTGGATGATTGCCAGGTGCAGAGGCCTGGGGAATGAAGAGTGACTGCCCTAGCAACTCAAGACTCGCCGCCTTCAAAACCCCACCACTTCTGGGCTGGGTGGCTCAGTGGTAGAGTGCTCGCCTTGCATGTGTGGGGCACTGGGTTCGATTCTCAGCACCACATAAAAATAAATAAATAAATTAAAGGTATTGTGTCCATCTACAACTAAAAAAAAAAAAACAACCCACCACTTCTTTCCTAGTCTCCCTGGCTGGGGTTTGTTGAACCCAAAATATCTCCAAGGACATCACTGTACCTGAACTTAATCCTTCCCTGCACTTTTTAAGGTAAATAATGGCTATTATTGTGCCCTTTCCTCAGTTGACAAAACTCAAGTTTGGAGAGGGTAAGTACCTTGAGAAGAACTAGTACGTGGAGAGATAGAACCTGAACCCTGGTCTCTTCAACTCCGGGGCCCGGCTCTTTGCAGATTCCTTTCCTGCTCCCACACCACGACCTTCCATCAAGCGTGGTATCCAGTGGTATCCCGTGGTATCCCGGACCCCAACCCTAGGAAGCCCGCCCGCCCGCTCTCTAGCCGCCTACGTGTCTCCGTTCTCGTCCTGAGCCGTCAGCAGGTGGCGCTGTCCCGCCAGCAGCGCGCGCGCATCCGCCGTGACGCCGTAGTCTAGCAAGGCTCGGGCGCTGCGCTGCGTCAGGCTGAACAGGCGCGCGTTGTACTCCCAAGCTGGGGGCGACAGGGGGCGTGGATGTGGGATAGATCTCCAGCCCCCATCGTCCCTACCGTTCACTTTCCGAAGGCCGTACCTCGCTGCAGCGTGTGCGGAGCCTGTGGTTCGCCCTTGGGGTTCCTGGGGGGTGCGCTTGGCTCTGCTGCTTCCTCCCCAGCATCCACGCCCCGGGCGGAGGAGGCCATCTGCGCCCCGCCCCCGCCGCCCGGGTAGCAGCCCATTGGGGCCGCGCCGGACTGGTAGGGACTGTAGGCCAAGGAGGAGGGGAAAAAGCCGAGGCTGCCACCTGTGGGTACAGGAAGGGCTGTGGGGAGCAGGCACCAGCCAGGACTTGCCCCCCACCATTTCCTACCCTACCCCCTCCGCACCCCTTCGGCCACCAGCACCCCTCACCTCCTCCTCCAGCTCCTCCATAACCCCCAGCAGAGCCCCCGGAGCCTCCACCCATGTGCGAGCCACCTCCGAAGGGCTGGGAAAAGGTAGGCAAGGCCTTCCTTCGCTTCCGCTGCACCTCCTCCTTGTCTGGGGGCAGAGGGAAACAAATGTTAAATCTCTAGTTCATGGGTCATGCCTTGGAGTCTCTTTCAAAAGTCCTCAGACTGGCTCCTAGAAATCACCTCTTGGGAACCCTCCAGCCCAGCCCAGTCCCACGGGATCCTCAAGCCCAGTTCCACCTTCCACCAGAGGATAATAGGTGAACTGTTTGGAGTCAGAAACATCCCCTCCACGCTTGCGTTTCAGTTGTAGGAACACAGTTACAGGTCGCTCAATCTTCATCTTGTGATACGGGGGCGTCCGGAACACAATGGCATACTGAGGGGGTGGGAGACAACACACGGCCTCAGTGAGGCCTTTGCCTAGTTCATCCCCCAGCCCAGGTCCTGGTCCCTGAATACCTGTTTATGAACATCCGTGGGAGAGAAGTCCCCAAAGGCCTGCCATCCGTTCTCATCATCCTCATAGAATCGAACCTCAATGTCGTCTACAGGGAAAAGTGAAGCTTGGCCACGGTTCCGGGGGGAATCTTCACAGGCATTTATCCTAGACCTGCACTGATCCCCAGGCTAAAACCCAGTGTCCCTAACTTCCAGTTTGGGCTCCAGCCTCACCTTTCTGCACCTTGTCACAAAGCAGATAAACTTCATCTCCACCCCGTACAGAGCCCGCTGTCTTGTCCATTCGAGAAATCTTCAGGTTTGAGGCCCCTGGAGACTCTATGAGGAGGGATATAGATTAGGTGATATAATGCCACACTGATGGAGCCAGGGGCTTTATGGTTACTATCTTGACAACCCAGGAGGTGCAGGAATTACTAGTGTCCTCTCATTTACCAAAGATGGAAGCAACAATTGGAGGGGGAAATGACTTGCTCAAGAACATTCAGCTCATACGTGATAGGACCAGGTTCCAAGCAAGGCTTGTTTGACTCCATAGCTTGAAAATACCCCTCATGGTCCCTCTGGCACGCAGGCCTGGCACCCTTGGCAGTTAGGATACTCACTACTGTCATGGATGGGCTGGGAGATAACTGGCTTCAGGGGGAGGGAAAAAGAGCCGTCACTGGCTCGAAGGAAGGCAGAGAAGCGCAGACGCACAATACTCAGGTCCATCACTTTCTTCAGCTCTTTGGCCTCCTGCTCCAGTTCTCGCCGCTCAGCCTCTGGGTAGTGAGCATAGTTGTAACCCCTCTTGCTTGCTCCTTCTATGAGCACCTTCCATGATTCTCCCTGTCCCCATACCTGTAAGACCCTGGGGCCTGGAGCGAAGCCTCTGCCTCTGAAGTTTTTGTATCATAATCTCCATCATATTCTTCTTGGTCACATGCAGGACACCCAGGTTGTTGAATCTGGAGAGGTGGAGGAGTCAGAGGCCTTTGCCCATGCATTTCTTTCCTTCTGAGGCAGCCTCCCCACTGTCAGGCTCAACACAGCCCTACTTCCTCAAGGAAGTTATTCTAGTTAATACTTGGGCCCTCTGGTTCTGGGGCCACCTAAGCCTCCTCCCTTTGTCAGATGCTAAGCACACAGAAGTGGGCTGGGGCCTATGATTGGCAGGCAAGGAGGGGGCATCCCCGTGGGGGCCAGAGCTAGGGGACACTTACTGGGCAGTCATGTCCTTGGGCCCTACAGAGACGGCACAGACCCCCAGCTCCGAGCACTGCTTGCCCACTAGGCTGTGGGCATGAGCACGAGGTGGGTCACTGTGTGTTACCAGGTCCACCTCAATCTTGGCAGGGCCCTCATAGTTACAGATCTGAGTGGGGAAGAGAGCTGTTAGAAATGCCCCTGGACATGATGTCTCTTAGCCTGTCCTCCAGCATCATCCTGGCTTACCTTGACAGTGGGATAGGTTTTCCGACCCTTCTCACTGGAGGCACCAGGCAGGCCTCCGTGGGAGGGACCTTCACAGCCATATCGAAATCGGAAGCCTCGCTGAAAGTCCAGAGTGACAGTGTGATTAGGAGAGACCACCCCAGGTAGCCACACTTCTGGCCAGCAGTGACCAGAATCATTAGTTATGTCCTGAACCAGAACCACCCCACTGTAATCAGCAGCAAACCACCATCTAAACCACAGTGGCTTCCTTGGACACTGACCTCTGGGCCGCATGTCCACCCACCTACAACTACCCCACTTGCCCCCAAAGCTGAAGCCATCCCACATCACCCTTTTTGTTCACTCACTTGCTTAGGCTGTTCGACGATCACCAGGTAGGGGCCATCAGCTGGGGACAGAGGGACCTGGTTAAACTAGAATCTCCTAGCATGTTATCTAGGCAGAGGGCACATGCTCTTCCTTCTCCTTCTAACACAAGGGGAGTTTAGGTGACTTACTGACCCGTCTCGGGGACTGGCTCCTTGGGTTCCACAATGGAGGGACTGAATTTGAAATCATCATATTCAGCAATGCCATCCAGACCCTGGTTTGGAGACAGGTTGGAGGTGGCTGATTTTGAGTGTCCCCAGAACCCTCCACCTCTCAGCTCCAAACCCAAGCAGCTTGAAGACAGATGATCAGACTGACAAGCGGGCTGAGATAATCTGAGGACCTACAAGCATAAGGGAACACAGCGGCTCCGGCAGAAAAACAGACACAGGGGGCACCAGCTGCCTTCAGGGCCAGGCAGCGTGACTCACTGGGTCGTAGCAACTGTCCATGTCTCTGGGCTAGGCCCGGCTCTGTCTGGTAGCTTCGGCCCCTGGTTCTGCTTCTCAGAGTTTCAGGCTCCCGCCTAAGGTGTGTGTGAAGGTGGGGGGTGGCAGGGGGGCGGGTAGGGATCAAATCAGGATAGGGGTGAGCGGAAAAGGGGTGCCCAGATTTGGGGGAGGGTCCGATCTCCTCTGGTCGCCAGTCCGGGTGTGGCGGGTAAGATCCGGTGGAGAGCGAGATCCGGAGCTGGGCTGGGCCGGGGAAGGGGCAGAAAGTTACAGCAGTTTAGGAAAGTCCCGAAAATACCAGAGAAGGCGGGGCCAGAGGGGGCGGGCCTGGAAATGACGCCACTGGTCCCGCCCCGGTGCGGGAGGGGCGGGAGGCTCTCACAGGCTTGTGGGCATGGGCTGCCTGTCCACCCGCTCCACCCGCAAAGGGCATGGAGAACCCGGCAAGCCCTGATGGGCAGGCGCTGTGGACAGGAGGTCTTTCGCGGCCCGAGATGCTCAGTCTGGGTCCAGGTCCGCCCCACCACGTCCACCGCTCCCCTGGCTTGGAGTAACCTTGGGATTTTCTGCCAGGAGGGAGGCCACGGCTGATTCACCCCAGGGGCTTTTGGGGGGACATTCCTGCTGTCGGAAGGCCTCCTCTTCGAATGACCCGTAGGCGGGGGTTCTTCCCAGTGGGGGGCCCTAGGGTGATGCCCCGAGAACGTAACTCTGGGCTGCGGGGTGTGGTAAAGGTGTCTCCTTGGGATAGAATCCTCTCCCTCTCCGCGAATGTCTCAGCTGCTTAGATTCCCAAGCTGCACCTGCTCCTAGTGCCCAGGCCGATCCCTTGCACACTCTGACCCCAGTCACAGCTGTATGTACTACATGTATGTGTCTCTGTCACAGGTATACAAATGTGTTTCGGCCCAAGTGCTCAGATGCATGTTGTGTGCAGGGTGTCAACATGCGTGTACAAGTGAGCATATCTAAACAGGTGAGTTCCCTAGCTTCTCAGTGTGGGTAAATGTCAGTGTATGGCTGTATGTGTAAGACAAGGATGAGCATGTTTAGGAGCTTGTGGATGAAGGGTATGTGTCCAGGCACAGGTGAGCATGTCTGCCTGTGCATGTGTGTGCGAGTCCGACTGTATGGACACAGCTGTATTCATGCCTGCATAAGTGCAAGAGTACGTACCGGTCCACGTATCTTTAAACAAGGATGTTGACGTGTACTTGTACGTTTTGTTGGCGTCGGCGCTTTCTGGACGTGTGCGTCTGCTGCTCTCCAGATTTGGCACTCGGTCACCTAAGGGCCTGCGCCCCCTTCTCGGTATCCTAGCCACCCAGGGGTCTTAACCCGGCCACTCACCGTGGCGACGGCTGTGGTTCCGGCTACTATCCGCGTCCGACTGGCCTCGGACGGGTTACCCGGACTCCAGCGGGGAAAGCCCCTTTTCCGCCCCCCAGAGGGGGGAATTCCCGTGACGTTTCCGTGCGTCACGCCGCAGGCTCTTTTCATTGGCTGAAAGTTTAACTCCGGGACTCGCGCAGCCAATCAAGAACGACTCAGACGCGCCACTCATAGCGGAAAGGTTTGTGCTGGGCGGGGAGTAGGAGTGACTGTCCACTTGGTGCGAGCTCTGGCAGGGAGACCAGTCCCTGGCAGGACCGGTGACCCAGCATCTCTCCCAGCCGAGGGCCACAGCTCCGTTCTCTTCACCTGCCCAGGCTTGCCCTAGACAGCTGAGAGTCCCCGCTGCTACTTGGCTTTTGCTACACCTAGCGCGTGGCTGCCTCCGAAGCTGGGGAACTCCGAGGGGAAGCCGGCCGGCCCCAACCATCTAGTCTCGCGCCCCAGGTTGCCAACTGCTGGGAAGTTAGGGGAAGAGGAAGGAAGTTTACCTTGTGGTCAGTCCCAGGGCGCCATCTGGCGGCCTCTCTTGTTTCACAGGGAGACTTCGTACAGGCCCCGAAGGCTCCTCCTCTTATACTCAGTCTCTTCAAAGGAGAGACCAGAGGGAGACTGGGCCCAAAATTTAATTAATTTACGTGGCAGATCCATAGCAGGCCGGGTTTTCACCTGACCTGAGTTCGGGAACTCTGCGCTGGGGAAGGGATAGGAGGTTTTTACTTAGGAGAATCGGGCCTCTTTCATCCATCACAGAGATCAAGAATATTAGAACTGAGCTGGGCGCAGTGGTGCACGCCTATAATCCCAGCGGCTCCGGAGGTTGAGGCAGGAGGATCGTGAGCTCAAAGCCAGTTTTAGCACAAGCGAGGTGCTAAGCAACTCAGTGAGGCCCTGTCTCTAAATAAAATACAAAATAGGGTTGATGTGGCTCAGTGGACAAGTGCCCCTGGGGCCAAAAAAAAAAAAAAAAAAAAAAAAGAATTGAAAAGGTATCCAAAATCTAGTTCATTCTTCCTCTGATGTAGGAAATGACCTCTTGTATACTTTGTAGCCTCCACTTGAACACGTCTAGCAGCAAAAAGATCAGGACAGGAATTCACTAAGTCCGATTCTGGTGCTGGACCTGTCTGGTTGGTAGTTTCTCTTTAGGAGATGCCATAAATTATCTTCATTTCTAGAGCAGTCAGTTCTCTCTTAGGCTTGTGTGGAATACGGATCATTTCTGGTCTCTTTTGCAACATGTCCCTGACTTCTGCAACATATCTCTGACCTTTTTTTGGGGTGGGGGGGGCAGCTACTGGGCCACTTGACCACTGAGCCACCCTCCCAGCCCTTTTTTTTTTTTGGTGCCAGGGATTGAACTCTCCCAAAGTTTTGTCATTTCCATATCACCAGGGCATTCTTCCTTTTTGGTCAGAATTAAGGCCTGAGTTTAAGCTGCTCTTGTAGCTGCCTTTGCCTTCTAAGAGACAAGATTGTCAACAATGACTTGTACATGTATTAGCTGCTCTTATAATAATGGAACAAGGCTTCTGCCCAGTGTTTTTGCTTCCCATCAGTGAATCAGTTTATAGTCACACTGTTTTCCTTCCTAATTTGTAAGACAAATGAAGGAACACAAAGTTGTCATAATTTCTTTTTTTATAGTATGACTATGGAAGTTTTTTTTTTTTTGGTACTGGGGATTGAACTTAGAGCCATGTCCCCAGCCTTATTTTGTGTTTTATTTAGAGACAGGGTCTCACTGAATTGCTTAGTGCCTTGCTGCCATTGCTGAGGCTGGCTTTGAACTTGATTCTCCAGACTCAGCCTCCCAAAGTGCTGGGATTACAGGCATGTGCCACTGTGCTAGGTGTGACCATGGAAGTTTTAAAGGCAGAGTCTGTGGGCTCAGATGGGGGAACAGAGATTCTGTAGCTGAGCAAGGGCCTTAGTATTTTGCTGGTTACAGATTCAGCTTTTCTGCACTTAACCTATAGAGCCTTTTGTCTTTCCTAATTTTCCCAGGAACAGGGTTAAGCAAGGCTCCTGGTTAGCATAGAAACCAGGTATGGTCTGGACCTGGGCAAGAAGGAAGTCAGTCCAGATCTCATATCTTAGTATTTTTCTGTATCAGGTGGTTCCCATTTCTAAGGGGCTCTTTTCTACATTTGAGTGAGGAACTTAAGAGGTCCAAACTCCTGTCAATGTGAAAGTGCTGAGCAAAGGGAAGCCCAAGTGAAAGGCCATACAGCAAGCTGGGCTCCAATGTCGAGTGTGAGTGACCCCTACTCTTTGTGAGGGAGATCAGCTAGTTGTACTATGGGTCCCACTCTGTCCCCCAGAAGGGGCAGGCGTCATTGTTCAGGAAACCAAAATGATCTAGCTGCTTCACCTGGGAAAAAATTAACACACAGCATTCCACCCTAGTGCCTTGGCCAGCAGGGCCACAATGCCTGGCCCACGCACACTCCTGCCTGGCTTAGTGCCAGGCAAAGGGCAAAAAGTGGAGGGGTGCACCCGTTGTGCTGCCCTGACTGGGCTGGATGGAGGCTGTGGGGCAGGGAAAAATTGTCCCTTTGCACTTTGGGGTTAGAATGAATGACAATGCCCAGAACATGACCGCAGCTGCAGGCAAGACACCCCTCTACCTCTGAAGTCCCCTTGGCTCTTTTGTGTTCTTGGACAAGCCCATCTAAGAAAGACTTCTGGAGCTGGGCGTGGTGGCACACACCTGTAATCCCAGCACTTTGGGAGGCTGAGACAGGAGAATTGCAAGTTCAAAGCCAGCCTCAGCAACGGCGAGGCGAGGTGCTAAGCAACTCAGTGAGACCCTGTCTCTACATAAAACACAAAATAGGACTGGGGATGTGGCTCAGTGGTCGAGTACCCCTGAGTTCAATCCCTGGTACCAAAAAAAAAAAAGAAAGACTTCTGAAAAACTATAGCTCAGCTCTGATTCACCTTCCCCGAACCCAGCTAGCTATCTCAGGTGTCTCCTGGAGCAGATGTGGAACTGCCCAAGCTGCTGGAGCCTCTTTGCTAAGAGCACAGTGATATGGCAGTGGCAGGGGGCAGCAACAGTGGTGAAGGAATCCCGACCCCAGTCCTGGCATCTGACTGATGTCTGAGGGCCAGGTGGGCCAGATTATTGGTAGGCTCAGTCACACTTTACCTCTGTTCACCACGGCCCAATCCCTGCACATCACAATAACATGATGCCCTAACCCACAAGCTCAAGAAAGAAACCAAAGGGAAAGGCAGTGGTGTTGGTACTAAGATATTTATTACATCATAAAAAGTCCATTGTTGTCATTGTTTTCCATATGTACATGCTCCTGTGGGCAGACCTCTCATCTAGCCCCACCTACCCACCCTCCATGGTACCAATTGACTCTCCAAACTGATCCAATTAATAAAAGAGGAAGAATTGGAAGAGGTGGCCCAGGGCTGATGGGAATGGGCTGGGAGAGGGAAACAAAGTGCAGAGTGGTTGGGCATGGCTCTCAATGGCTGACCTAGGCAGGAGGGGCACATGGTGGGCACTGCAGGGTTGACACAGCAGTGTCTACTCAGAGCTGCCAGGCTGGAGACAGAGACTACAGGTGATACCCAAGTGTATGCTCAGGTTGGACCCTCAGGAATGGAGAGCAGAAGAGGAAGAAGGTCCCGCAGTCTGAAGTGGGTCTCAGCAAGAGCTATAAAAGTTCATTTCCCCATCCAAGTGGCAGGGACAGCGGCTTGGATTGAGCCTGAAAAGTTTATGGCCCCCGAGACAGCTGGAAGAAGGGCTGGGAATAGTCTGGTAGGATGTACTGGTCCTGATCGCTGAGGGACCTGCTTTATTTAATTGACCTCGGAGGTGGGTATGGGGTCTGTGGGGCGGGGTGTAGCCAGAAGAGGAACTGGAGAGGTGGCCTCTATGAGTGCAGGGTTGAGGATAATGGGCAGAGTCATGGGTGGCACACCCACCTGTAGTGGGGAAGCCAAGGGCTGCAGGATCAGTGGGGGCTGAGCTAGAGGAGGAGGCCCATCTGGGGTAGGGCTAAGCCTGCTGGGACTAGAGGACACTGGTGATCCAGGGGAGCTGCTGTTGGTGGCTCGGGGGCCCTCTGGCTTCTCCAACTCTACAAGAAAGCAAGATGACTGCAATGAGACTCTTATCGGCAAGGGACAACTCTCATACTCCCCAGCTGGCTTATCAAACCAGCTGGTTTCCTTCAAATTTTCTCTCAGTCTAAAAAGTTAGAAGTCTCCTCCCCTCAAAACTCATTCCAATGTTTGGCTACCTTACATCTACCCTTTGCCTCCTTTGCTGTAGGTTATCATCAGGTTAATTTTGGTCTGATCTTTACTAGAATCCCTGAAAGGCAGCCTTTGCATATTCACTCCAGCCCACGGACCTAGGCCTCTCCTCCATACCTAACCATCTGAAGCAGCCAGCTCAGCATGGCTTATTTGGTCCTGCCATTTCTCAGGGCAAGAGCAGGTAAACAGGATTCTTGGTTGCCTCCTTCCTCTGGCTCCCATTCAGTGCTTAGCAGCAATCCCAAGCGATCCTGGGCCTCCTCTTAGGCCTCCTGCTTCCTGCTCAACCCCCAATATACTAGCCCAGAGGGACTTACCACAGGCCCCAAGCTCTGAGGGTATTTCTGGAGGAGGTGGATGTCCAGGTGTCCTAGGGTCACCAGCAGCAGGAGTCAGGTGGGCTGAGGCCAGAGATTTTGGGCCATGTGGCTCTGTGGGCATGGGATCTGGGATAGGAAGAGAATATAGATGGCTACTCTTAGTGCTTTCCTTCCAGCAGAGGCCTGGCTACCTATTAGTCTTCTCAGGGCACAGAGAATGAATTCAGCTTTGGGGACTCTTTAGTAAGGCTAGGCTGGGGCCCCTACCTTGGATGACAGTCTGCTTGAAGAGCTCATCACGTAAGTGTGGCAGAAAGCAGTCGATGCGCTCCCAGGTGATCTCCCAGAGGGCAGAGGGGTTGCCTCCTCGTGTATCTGCACTGTGGAAAATCTCTGCTGTGTCCATCACCAGGAGCATGTTCTTTAGAGATTCAGGGATGGCCTCTGACTGCAGGCAGCAGTGGAATCATGAGAACAGGAAAAAGGCATGGGAAGGTAGCTGCCAAGGAGGAGACAGCAAGACTTCCCAGCAGGTGGGAGAGGAAACAGGCAATGGGAGTTGAGGTGAGGTAGAACTTACCAATAAATCACTGGAGCCTGCGTGCATGTACTTGTCCATGAAGTCTAGGATGGTGAGCCAGAGGGCCGCAAAGGTGGAGAGTGACAGCAGTGGAGATAGGTGCTGCAGGAAGACCTATGGTCCACCAGCCCCTTTCAGCCAAGGGTAGTGTAGGAACCCTCTGCACCCCTCTCCAAGGCTGAGAGGTAGACCTGCCCCATCTTGCATGGGAATCTTAGACATTGCTGTGAAATCCAGAATCCTTCTGAGTCCCTGGGTCCTGCCAAGTCTCCATATTGGGGCTCCTGACCACCAAGTCCTACCAAAAGCCCTGGCTTCCCCGCTTGGAAAAATGCAGGTGTGGGGAAAGTAGGAGGTATTGGGTGGTGAGCAGTACCTTTGAGAGCAGTGTGGAAGCCCTCATCCGGGTCTCCTCCATCCCACCCACATCTGCTGGGCTGATGTTCTCCAAGAGCTTGGTCAGTAGCGGAAACAGTACCTGGAGAGTAAATATGGGATGTCACCACAGCCAGGTCAGTTGGCAGCTCTGCTCAAAGGAAACTAGTGCTAGGTGAATGGGCACAGAACAGAAAAGGTACGGCACAGGCTGAGTATAGACAGTAGGGGCTCTTCAGGTTACCAAGTTTTTCTTGCCTTACAATTTGAATTTTAAAAACAGTATGAAGTCCTACCTTGTTAAAACAGGATTCCCATTCCAGGGCATCTAGCTTTTGCAGGTCATGTACCAGTAGTGCTCGCTGTAGATAGGTTAGTGCCTGCATCCGCACCTGGCGCCGGGCATCACAGCATAGGCAGGCAATGCCTGAGAGCAAGAGCAGGGTCAGGATTCTTCAGGCAGATGGTATTGTGCTCCCCAAGCTCCAGCACCATCTCTGCCCTACCCTGCCTGCTTCCCCAGGATTACCCTGCAGTAAAGGGCACCAGCAGTGGGCCCAGAGGGTCCTTGAATCAGCTTCAATCTTCCGGCCACCTGTCTCCAGGTGGCGCTGCTCTTCTGCCCATGAGCTGTAGATAGAGGCTGCCCGTGTGTGCAGAGTGTGCATCAGGTCTAGCAACTGGGATCACAGGAGAGGGCAGGATATGAGTGGGGTTAGGTCTGGTGGGACCCCCTTTCCCAAACCCTGTCCCTAACTGAGTCCTCAAGGGGCCCCTAGCACCAGTTATGCCATGCTCCAGTCCTTTTTGCTACTTATTTTGCCTCAACTTGATGGGCTGGTTGATCCAGTCCTTGTTTCTTAAAGTCAGGAGTTACTCAGGGTAGAACAGACTTTAGGAGATGTGTAGACTAAGATTTAACAACATGGAATCACAGCAAGAAAGGTATTTTTGTTTCAATTCTATTTTATACTTTCCAATGACTCAGAAAGCCTTGTTTTTGTTAATCTCATTTAAAAAACAAAGCAAACCTCTGTCTCAGAGGCTTTCACTGGGCAACAGTGTGTTGCCAAATTTAATGCTTTTTATTTTCATCACTCTTTTCTGTTTGGCAATACTGGAGTATTTTCATCACTTTTCTAAAGTTATTCTAGTTAAGGCAATTGTTCTCCATTTATTTAGTGATATAAAGTCAACTCATAAGATCAATTTTTTTTTTTTTTTTGGGTACTGGGTACTGGAGATTGAACTCAGGGACACTGGACCACTGAGCCACATCTCCAGCCCTATTTTGTGTTTTATGTAGAGACAGGGTCTCACTGAGTTGCTTAGTGCCTCACTATGGTTGCTGAGGCTGGCTTTGAACTCATGATTCTCCTGTCTCAGCCTCCCTAAGTGCTGGGATTACAGGCTTGCGCCACCGTGCCCGGCTATAAGATCAATTTTACAGGCTTGAATAGATACAGAATAACTCTGGAAGAATAGACAAGAAACTGGTGCCATGGTTGCCTCTAGTGAGGGGAACTTGGTGGCTAGGGACAGGAATGGAATGGCAACTTACTTTTATCAGTTTACCCTTTTATACCTTTTGAACTTTGTACCATGTGCATATATTACCTATTCAAAAAATAAGTAAACCTTAATTTAAAAATAAGTTTAAGCAAGCAAAGGCATACATATAGGGGGTGTTGGATAAGGGCAATATTGTGGAGGTGGTAAGTGAGGGCCTGGGAAGAATACATAGACCCTTCCTCTTAGCTCTGGCTTTCCCTGGCCCCATCCAGTCTCCCAGTCTCAGGTACAGGGGAGGAGAGGAAGTAAAGGGTGCCATACTTACGTCCTGACTGACCTGTAAAGACACAGTATGGTAGCTGGCAGGCACGCCTTCATCCTCGTCATCATCACTGTGCCCACCTCGAGTGGCATGTTGGCTGGAGGTTCGAGGTCGCCGAAGCACTGAACCCTCCTTAGATTTCTTCTTGAAACGGTTCCCTTTGCTGTCATATTTATGACTCTTGCCACGTTTCTCCTGGGACTTGCATCCTGAGCAGAGCCAGACCCAGGTCACATTTCCATAGTCATAAGCAGAGATGCTCTGCCCTTTTCCCCTGTACATTTGCATGGCCACCCCTCACTGCCCTTTCACCAGGCGACCCACCGCCATTCAGACTGGCCTCCACAAAGATGCGGAGAGTCTTGACGCACAGCTCGAAGTTGTCAGGGGTGATGTGGGCAGCGTCACGCACAATGAAGGACAGTGATTCCACACACTTAAGCAGAGACTTAGTGTCATGTGGCCCCAGGTCCAGACCCACTGTTAGGCTATACTGATTGACCAAGGGTGAAGGGCCTGGCCGGCTGGGCCCTGGTCCTGGCTTGGAGTTATCAATGTCATCCTTTCCCACCTGTAAAGTACATAGGGTACAAGCTGAGGACACAGGCTTGACCCCTATTCACCCCTAGATGCCCTCTCAGAGGACTAGGAATCTTTCTCACAGGACTAGGAGGGAAGATGCAGCCACTGCCCAAACCCTCTTCACTCACCACCAACCAACCGCTGTTGACTACATCAGCATCTGTGGCTGATCGGTGTATCTTGCCGGGTCTGCCATGGTCTGTGTAGACCTCTGAGTCAGAAGTATACCCTCGGTCCAGGCTCACATCATTTTGATGGTAGGATGGGAGCTCACTGTCTGACTGGGCCCCTAAGCCAGGTGTAGGGAGAAGGGCAGAGTCAAGGTGGAGATGGGACACTGGGACAAAGGATAATTTAGGCTCTCAGAAGAAAGGTGTTGAGGCCTGGCCTCCCCTCTCTCTGGCCTGGCTCATTTTCAGCCATATCATCAGAGGGCTGAGGCCTGGACAACTTCCCTCTTGACCAAATAGGGGAACAGGCTAATTTGGGTTTCTGATGACATCTAGTAACAGTTGTCAGGGAAAGGGGATGGTGGTAAGAACAGTTTCTGGGTAAATGGTTCTCAGGAAAGTAGGAAGCCTGCTGCATAGCCTTTTGCCTTGCCTGCCTGCCTCCATGTGATTCAATTTGTTGGTACTGGCAAGTGGACACTGGAAATTCTGGAAGCAGATGGACAGGCATGTTTAATTGGCTGAATGGCAATAACCTGTGTTTTGTTTTTCTGTCCCAACTCCTGGAGCCATAGCTGTTTATCCATTAGGGAGTGTCTTTCTGGGAAAGGGCTTACCAGCATCAGGTGCATCAGTCCTGGCTGTGGCCTGCAGAGCTGCTGGAGGCTTCACCCCAGAGCCGATGCATTCCAGCAGTGTAAAGAGGGTGGCCCAGTCATCACTGGAGTGGATGTTGGCTGCATTGGTCTTAAGAAGTTCATGGAGCCCATATGCAACCTGGTGACTGACTCTGGACAGCACACTGGGCTTCATCAGTAGCAAGATGCGCAAGGAAAGCAGCACCTGGGATGAGGGTTGGGAGTAGGAAATGGGATGGGGGGCACATTGCTTCCTGTGTAGTTTCCTTCCCCATCAGCCTCTTTAGGCCAATGAGGAGATAAGCTGGGAACCAACTTGAGGCACTCCTGCTGGTCTTGTCTTCTATCACAATTAGGATACTGACATTGATGCAACCTACCGATCTCATTTGTATTTCCCTAGTTTTCTTGTATTCATGTGTATGTGTGTCTATCAAATTCTACATAATTTTGCCATCTATACTGAGGATTGAACCCAGAGGTACTTTACCATTGAGCCATATCCACAATCCTTTTTTTTGGTACTGGAGATTGAACTCAGGGGCACTCGACCACTGAGCCACATCCCCAGCCCTATTTTGTGTTTTATGTAGAGACAGGGTCTCACTGAGTTGCTTAGCGCCTCGCTTTTGCTGAGGCTGGCTTTGAACTCGCGATTCTCCTGTCTCAGCCGCCCTAAGTGCTGGGATTACAGGCTTGAGCCACCGCGCCCGGCTCACAATCCTTTTTTTTTTTTTTTTTTTTTTTTTTTTTTTTTAAAATATTTATTTAATTGTAGATGGACACAATGTCTTTATTTTATTGCTTTGTATGTGGTGCTGAGGATCGAACCCAGGGCCTCACGCATGCGAGGCAAGCGCTCTACCGCTGAGCTACAATCCCAGCCCCTCACAATCCTTTTTTTAAAATACTTTTTTAGTTTTTGATAGACTTTTATTTTATTCATTTATTTATATGTGGTGCTGAGAATTGAACCCAGTGCCTCACACATGTGAGGCAAGCACTCCACGACTGATCCACAACCCCAGCCCTCCATAATCCTTTTAGAGACAAGGATCTCACTAAATTGCTTAGGCCCTTGCTAAGTTGCTGAGGATGGTCTTGAACTTGCAGTCCTCCTGTCTCAGGCTTCCAAGTTACTGTGATTACGGTGTATGCCAATGCACCCACCTAATACCTATATAGTTTTGTGTATCCACCATAAGTCAAGCCATGCTAAACAGTTTCTATACCATGAGATTCCTCATATGGTACTTTTACACATCTCCTCTTTTTTCCTGCCTCATTCTTAACTCCTAGCACTCTGTATTCAACTTCTAAAATTCTGAAAGTCCTAAAGTTATACAAATGGATTGGTACTAGAGATTGAACACAGGGATACTTTACCATTGAGCTATATTCCGGGCCCTTTTTATTTTAAAAAAAATTGTTTTTTGGTACCAGGGATTGAACTCAAGGGTACTCGACCACTGAGCCACATCCCCAGCCTTATTTTGTGTTTTATGTAGAGACAGAGTCTCACTGAGTTGCTTAGCACCTTGCATTTGCTAAAGCTGGCTTTGAACTCGTGATTCTCCCATCTCAGCCTCCCAAAGTGCTGGGATTACAGTTGTGTGCCACCACGCCCAGCAGCTTTTTATTTTTTTAATTTTTATTTATTTATTTTTTTGGTACTGGAGATTGAACTCAGGGGCACTCGACCACTGAGCCACATTCCCAGCCCTATTTTGTGTTTTTTTTTTTTGTACTGGAGATTGAACTCAGGGGCACTTGACCACTAAGCCATATCCCCAGCCCTATTTTGTGTTTTGTGTAGAGACAGGGTCTGAGTTGCTTAGCACCTCACTGTTGCTGAGGCTGGCTTTGAACTCGCGAGTCTCCTGGCTCAGCCTCCCTAAGTGCTGAGATTACAGGCTTGTGCCACCGTGCCCAGCTCCTTTTTATTTTTTATTGTGAGACAGAATCTCACTAAGTTGCTGAGGTTGGCCTTGAAATTACCATCCTCTTGCCTTGGCCTCCTGAATCTCTGAGATTATAGGTGCGCACCACATATCCAGTTAGTATATAAACTTTTTTTTTTTAAGTTTCTTAAATTATCTTTAAAAAATTTTTTTTTGTAGATGGACACAATACCTTTATTTTTATGTGGTGCTGAGGATCGAACCCAGTGCCCCACATGTGCTAGGCAAGCACTCTACCACTGAGCCATAACTCTCAGCCCTTAAATTATCATTTTATTAAAGATTCTTCTAACAAAAACCCCATATATACATTTTCCTGTACTATAATCAGAGAGCTAAGCCTCTCCAATACAAAAAATTAGCTTGAAGCATTTTCTCCTGAAGATTGATTTCAGTAGATCTGGGAGGTGAAAAGGGATGGTAATCTCTATTTTAGCAAATAGCCCAGACAGTTCTTAGAATTAGGCAAATTTAAGGAATACTTTTAGTTCATAGAGACTATTAAAATAAAATAAAAAAGAAAGAAAATGTTATGAATGAATTAAACTCTGAGATGGAGCCTTAGATTACATATTTAGTATATAACCTTTTGAGCTTGGCTTTTCTCTCAGTAATTCTCTGGAGATCCATCTAAGTTATTACATGTATTAGTCAATAGTCTGTTGCTTTAAACTGCTTAACAGTATGCCATGGTATGTGTGTGCCACAGTTTATTTATCGAAAATCATCTAGGCTGATTCCAGTTTTTGGCTACTACAAATAAAAACTTTCATGAACATTCATGTACATATTTTTGTGAGAAAATAAGCTTCATTTGTCTGGGATAAATGCTCAAGAGTACAATTGCTGAGTTGTATGGTAATTGCATATTTGGTTTTATAAGAAACTGCCAACAGAGTAGCTATCCTATTTTACATCTCCACCAGCAATGTATGAATTATCCAATTCCTTTGCATACTTTTTTTTTTTTTAATTTTTTAGTTGTAGATGGACACAATATCTTTATTTATTTTTATGTGGTGCTAAGGATCGAACCCAGTACCTCACGGATGCGAGGCAAGTGCTCTACCACTGAGCTACAATCCCAGCCCTTCCTTTGCATTCTTTTTTTTTTTTTAAATATTTTTTTAGTTGTAGATGGACACAATGTCTTTATTTTATTGCTTTGTATGTGGTGCTGAGGATCGAACCCAGGGCCTCACACATGCGAGGCAAGCGCTCTACCGCTGAGCTACAATCCCAGCCCCCCTTCCTTTGCATTCTTGCCAGCATTTGGTACTGTTACTGTTTTTTACTTCAACTGTTCTGAAAAGCATATGTAGTTATGTCTTTTTTTTTAGTTGTAGATGGACACAATACCTTTATTTATTTTTATGTGGTGCTGAGGATCGAACTCAGTGCCTCATGCAAGCTAGGCAGGCGCTCTACCACTGAGCCACAACCCAGCCCCTGTAGTTATGTCTTCTTATGGTTTTAACTGCATTTCCTCAACAGCTCATGTGTTCTTATTTGCCATCTGTATATCTTCTTCAGTGAATTGTCTGGTCCTATCTTTAGCCCATTTTCTGATTGGATTGTTTTGTCACTGTTGTGTTTTGGGATATTTTATGTTTTAGATACTAGCCTTTTTTTGTTTAAGATGAATAATCTTTTTTTTTCAATTATTTTATTTATTTATTTACTTTTATGCAGTGCCAAGGATAGAATCAGTGCTTCACACATCAGGAAAGTGTTTTGCCACTGTGCTACAGCCCCAGCCCTAGATACTAGCCATTTTTCAAATATATGATTTACAAATATTGCTACTGGTTTGTAACTTTTCATTCTCTTCATATAGGCTCTCAAAGGGCAAAAGCTTTTTTTGGTACTAGAGATTGAACTCAGGGGCACTTGACCACTGAGCCACATCCCCAGCCCTATTTTGTATTTTATGTAGAGACAGGGTCTCACTGAGTTTCTTAGTGCCTCGCCGTTCTGAGGCTGGCTTTGAACTCAGCGATTCTCCTGTCTCAGCCTCCCCTAAGTGCTGGCATTATAGTACCAAAAAAAAAAAAAAAATTCTTAGTATTAGATAAGCTTTCATTTTATTCTTTGCCAAAATGGCCATTCTAGGGCCTTTCCATCTAAATTTTAGATAAGCTTGTCTATGTCTACAAAAAACCTTGCTGGGATTTTTATAGGAGCTACATTGAACTTATAGATCAATTTGGGAAGAACTGATATTTTCACTATGTTGAGTCTTCTAATCCATGAACATGGTATGGCTTCTTCATTTATTATGTCTTCTTTGATTAGCATTTTGTAATTTTCAGGATACAAATCCTATACATGTTTTATTAGGTGTATATCTAAGTATTTCACATTATTGAGAGCACTTATGAGAGGTATTGCATTTTAAATTTCAGCTTCTATATGTTCATGTGGAAATATAATTAATTTTTGTGTATTATTAAACTCACTAATTAGTTCTATGCTGTTTTTTAATAGTTCAGCCAAGAGATCTTAGGAAGGTCAGAAAACCAGATATAGGGCTGGGGAATGCTACAAAGCAGCAGTAGTCCAACTCTGCAAAGACTCAGAGGTGTCTATAGAGCTACAGGGCGCTATCTTCATGCCAAAGGCCATTTCAGGCTCACTTCCAATACTCCCTGTTAGACTGCACCAGCCCTATGATTAGTCACTGGGCTCATGTATACTCTGTCTTAGGCCATATTCAAAATTCTGACACTGTGGCTTTAGTCGCTTGTACTAGTGGGTAGTTACCTACTCTCCTAGATGTACTATTTACCTGGCCACTGATCTCTTCTCTCCGTAATAGCCGAATGGCCAGGCGCAGCAATCCAACCACTGCCCGTTCCACTAGGAAGCAGAAATCTTGTGCCTGGACACAGAGGTGGTATAGATGGTCTCTAACAGTTTGCCAAACACAGCCCACTCGGTCCCTGCAGAGAACATAAGGGATGAGAATCATCTCAGTTGGAGGGGCCACTGGACAATAAGTCTCCTAGGCCTTTCATGGCTCATTGGTATCATACCCTAAGCAGACAGCTATGTGAGCAAACTCACCCCCTACTGTTTATTATCCCCAGAGTCCACCTAGTAAGACGGCTTCCATTCCATGAGCCCAGGGTCTGCCTAAAGACTGCTCTCACTTGCCTTCCCCTACCTGTTCTCTAACACAATCCTTAGCAGCATCTCTAGACAGAAAGCAGCATCTTCTTCATCGTATGTCTCTTCATCTGGTGTCACTGAGACCAGGGCCTGGAGGGGAACAGCACTAGGAAAGTAGGCATGGAGGAGAAGGCAGCCACTGGCTCTCCCCCAGCAGAGACTAAGCACACACCACTGCCCTGTCACCCCTCCCAGACCCAGCCAGTCCTTCCATCTCTTTCCTTTCTTCATCCTTACCTTCATGAGCTCCTGCAGTGACTCCAGCTGAAGGAACTTGCTTTCTGTGATCATCTTTTCTGGGTCACATTGCTAGAGGGAATGCAAGAGAGAGGGGGGGTCTGTGACAAAGGGCTGAAGGAAAGAAAATATCTCCAAGAGCCAGGTAGACAAGGTAGAATCACCCTGGTCACAGTCCTGAATGTTTCTATTCTCCCATTCACAGGGCTACATCTGTCCACTAGGGAAGGACCTAGGCTTTCTCCCAGGGATGGGCAGGAAGTTACCTTGATACAGTCCAAGGCAATTCTCTTGGCTTCTTGGTTCTCAGTGGATGGGCCACGCATGCTGGATTGCTCAGGACCACTCAATGTCAGCCAGCTCACAAAGCTCAGTACGGTTGACTCTCCTCTGTAGGAAAAAGGGTACATGTCTTGGTAAGTCCCAGAGTTCTGATCTTCCCTCTCTAAATCCTCAACCTCTGGTCTACTCTTACCGGTTTGATGGTGTCTCCTCCCGCTGTAAAGAGATCTTGCCATTGGGATCCACAAAATCTTCTACCTGGGAAAGCAGGTCAAGAATAATTTATTTCCGTATGGCCTTTACATTTCTTGCCCTCCAAGTAAAGTTCTCTCTTTTTTTTTTTGGTACCGGGGATTGAATTCAGGGGCACTCGACCACTGAGCCACATCCCCAGCCCTTTTTTGTGTTTTATGTAGAGACAGGATCTCACCGAGTTTCTTAGTGCCTTGCCGTTGCTGAGGCTGGCTTTGAACTCATGATTCTCCTGTCTCAGCCTCCCAAAGTGCTGGGATTACAGGTGTGCACCACTGCGCCCGGCCCAAGTAAAGTTCTCTAGCTTTCTTCCTGTAGCCCTCTGACCCTACATTATTGTACCCCTTCTAAGTGGTGACTGGCAATGGCTTCTTCTAGTCTTCCTTTGTAGCTATCCCCAAGATCTATGGTATTACATTTGAGGTGTTCCTAAGGAGCTTTGGCAGGTATCAGGCCCATTGCTACTCTCAACCAGTTAGATATACATGAACAGCATAGAATGCTGAGGCTCTTACTTTGTTGTTGATGACTAGTCTACCAAGAATTACCTCTACCATAGCCTTGGGTAGCAGTTGGGCTCGGAAGAGCTGCAGCATGGCCTCCATGATATTCTTCCATCCCTCCCGCAAGATATCACCATGACGATGGGCCAAATGGAATACTGTCTTGGCTGCAATATGAGCTTTAGGGTTGCTTCCAAATACACTGGGCAGGTTCTCAATAGACTGGAAAAGAGGATGAAAAGAGGCTGAGGGCCTGGCTAATGTCTCAAAAGGAGATTCTCTTAGGCCTATGGTTCCCAGGGTCCTTCTGCTTCCATCCCCTATAATACTGGTGGTGATGGCTAACCTGGAACCACTTTTGCATCTCCTCTTCCATACTATTACATGAGGTGACACTATTTTTATTCCAGAATAACCAAAACAGAAATAGTCTTAATTCCGGTATAGTTGAGGGATGGGTGCAGATAAGCAAATGGCTAAAAGGTCCTCCTTGAAAATCCAAGTACAGTTCTGCCCCTACTCACCTCATTGCTGAGAGCTGTGAATTTGCAGAGGGAGATGATGAGATTGTCAAACACATCACTGAGGCCATAGTGGGCAGAGATCATGGCACATTTCCTGTAATGTCACCCCATCCCAGAAACAGAGTCACTGGAAGAGCAGGCAGCCCTTCCCCAATCG
Source organism: Xerus rutilus (assembly GCA_028644305.1). Taxonomy (NCBI): domain Eukaryota; kingdom Metazoa; phylum Chordata; class Mammalia; order Rodentia; family Sciuridae; genus Xerus; species Xerus rutilus. The sequence continues at coordinate 23,155,396 of CM053404.1, forward strand.
ATTAGTCCCAGAAAAAACTTTCACTTGAGTCTGTTTAAGACTGAGTTTTCCTAAGCCTGCCTCCACAAACTCAGGAGGAACCTTATTCTAAATAAAGTAAGAGCAGGAATCAAACAGGCATGGAGGCCACCATGTTTGCTTGGAGAGGTAGGAGGAAGTGAAGACAAAGCTGTGTTACCTGAAGCCTGAGATGGCCTTCTGGATGATTGTCTCTTCAAGGCTTTTGTCAAAGACATAAGAGAGAGCAGCAATAGTGGGGCCCCAGGTCATAGTGAAGAGGTCAAGGTCGTAGCTGCCAGGAGGCACCCGTAGGAATATGCCCTCAGGGGTGGCACCTCGATGAAGCAGCACATTCCACACATAGTTCTCTCGAACTAAGCCTGTCTGCTCCTCAGGCATCACAATTTCCTCATTCCTGTCAGGAGATAAGGGGAGGAGGAGTAAGGGCATTGCTGTGAACCTGACTGGTTCCAAACTAGGATAAGGGCCTGTCTTTAAGTGGGGCCTTTAGTTCTGTAGTAAGATCTCATAATCTTTCTGTGTGTGACAGGATAACTAATTCTCTCTACTTTTCTGATTTATAGTAAAGAACTAAGTGTCCCATCTCTGACTCTGACCTCTGACCCAAGCATCACCCTCCAGTGCCCATCCTGAATTCTCTACCTGTCTGAGAATGAATGCACCTTGTGAGCTAAATGGGAAAACCCAGCTGCTTTAGGTTCAGGAAATGGGGCTATGCTACCCCACTTAACAGGGGCAGTTTGGGCTAGGGATGTAGCTCAGTGGTACAGCACATGTTTAAGTTGTGTGAGGCCTTGAATATGAACTACATTTAGTACTACATTTAAAACAAAGATTTGGGAGGCTGAGGCAGGAGGATTGTAAAATTCAAGGCCAGCCTGAGCAACTAACTGAGATTCTTTCTCAAAATATAAAACAAAAACAAAAAAGTGCTGGGGATGTAGCTCAGTGGTAAAGTGGCCCACAGTATAATTCCCAGTACCAAAGGAAATAAATAAATAATACATGGAAAGGGATGGGGATATAGCAAAACACCCCTGAGTTCAATCCCTAGTAGTGAAAAAAGGGATGGTCGTGGGGAGAGGAACAGTTTGAACCCTGGCTTAGAGTACTAGAGTCCCAATGTTGTTTAGTCTTTTTTTTTTTAAAGTATTTTTTAGATGTTAATGGACCTTTACTTTATTCATTTATTTTATATGTGGTACTGAGAATCAAACCCAGTGCCTCACACATGCAAGGCAAGTGCTCTACCACTGAGCCACAACCCCAGCCCTTGTTTAATCTTCTTTAAGGAAGAAATGAATTGGCAGAGAGCTGGACTGCCCAGCTCAAATCCCAGGGCATGTGAGTCTCTGCAGTCTGATACCACTCTAAAAAATGGGAAAGGAAGCAATGTGTTTTTCTTAACAGAGATGCTACCCTATTCTACATATATACTCACTTGATCGCATGGTACATGTCCTCCAGGATGTCTTGCTCAAAGTCCTTGCCTCCATTCACACCTTTTAGGTTTTTGCGAAACTCCTAGAGACAGGCCAGTAAGCTTTTCCCCACTTGTGCAAGTGCTGAAGCCCCACCCAAGGAACTCCTGGGTCTGTGATAAATAGGACTTAGGAAATAGTAAGTGAAAGAACCCACCTCCCCACCCCAATTCCTCTTCTGGATTGGCCAGCCTCTCAGATTCTCTTGGATAGAACCCTGTCCATCATGCTCACTGGAAATTCCATGTCCTTCCTGTTATATCCAAAGCTGTGACAGATCTATTGCCTGAGCTGGGACCCAAGCTTACCTCCAGGGTCATGGGTGCATTCTGTTTGCGAACATTGTGGTTATGCTGGTCTGTGTTAAGCATGATGACAGAATAGGCCAGGGCAAAGCAGGCATCGCTATTGGCAAATGGGGAGCCATTACAATTCTGAAAAAGCAAAGAACCCACCTGTGTCAATGCCCTTCTCTGGCAATTAAACCTTCACTACCAACCCATTGGTCAGTGCTAGTACTGCCCAGAAAGTGGCCAACCTCTTGCCAACTCCTGAACAGAAACTGGTCTTTCCAGTTATTCTTAGCCTTCTTAGGAGATAGGAGCTGGGATTTTTAGTTTGCTTTTTAGAGAAGCCAGCAAACAGATCTGGGATCCAGGGCTTTAACCCTCGTCACTCAGACTCACCCTCCAATGCTCTGTGAATGCTTCCAGCAACCTATGGATGACTGGTGCCTCCCCAGGCAAACGGAAGGCTTCCAGATAGAGGCGGAGAGCTTCATCAAGTCGAAGACCCTGAAAGCTGAAGGTGCTATAGGGAAAGGAAGCAGAATGAAGAGCCTGGGCATATGGAAATCGCACACACTGGGCTCTCTGTTATCTACATTTCTCCTAATTTTCTCTTACTAGAACAGTGGTGGCTAAGGGATCTGGCAAAGGGCAGTGTATCTCCAGATCATACCTAACGAAACCCCTAACTTTAGCATTTGTCACATCAACAGACTTACCTAGAAATTTGTGCCCCTGAAATCCTGCTCCATCCCTTTGCAATGCTCTCCATGCAAAATAAAGGGGCTTCCAAAACTATCTCATTAGAGTCCCTTTTTGGCCAAATATAATGGGAAGAGTATGTGACCTGGTTATCAGTAGGAACTAAGACTGCTTTGAAGGGAGTCTTAGTCCCCCAGGACTGAACACCAAACTATGTTTCTCATTTCTTTCTTTCTCTGTTTTTGTGGAGCTAGGGATGGAACCCAGCACCAGGGCATGCTAGGTGAGCATTCAACCACTGAGCTATACCCTGGGCCTTCACATTTCTTATAGTTTTCTCACCTCACAAAACTCTCCAACAGGTCAATGTTTTTGCGGTCACTCACAAACTCTCCAATCATTTTCTTGTCCAGCCGAGGGTTCTCTCGGAGCCACTGGGCTACCTCTGTGTTGTCTATTGGGATGGTAAGGAGGCCTTTCTCCTGAAGAAACTGGATCCCTTTCTTTGGTTTTTGATTGAACTGCTCTGTGCCAGTGATTAGCAGCTGGAGGAGAAAGAGTACAAGCGTCAGGAGCTGTTCTGCCCCTAAATCAGACAAGATCAGGACAGATTCCACCACAGCCCACAGCTGGCCATCTAATGGGCTCCTAGGACATAGTTCTTTGTGACTCTACAACTAAGACTGGGTCAGATTGGCCCAAGCTTTCTCTCCTATCTTTGTCCCCTTCCCCCATTCTCTTCTTTCATTAAAAGTGGCTAAAGAGGGCTGAGGTTGTGGCTCAGTGGCAGAGCGCTTGCCTCGCATGTGTGAGGCACTGGGTGTGATCCTCAGCACCACATAAAAATAAGTAAAACAAAATAAAGACACTGTGTCCATGTATAACTAAAAAATATTAAAAAAAAAAAAAAGTGGCTAAAGCGTCAGGCTTGGTGGTACATGCCTATAATCCCAGTGACTTGGAAGGCTGGGAAGGAGGATCGCAAGTTGGAGGCCAGCCTCAACAATTTAGTGAGGCTCAAAGAAATCAAAGAGACCCTCAAAAATAAAAAGGGCTAAAGATGTGGCTTAGTGGTAAAGCACCCCTGGGTTAATTCTCTGGTACCAGAAAAAAAAAAAAGTGGCTGAGGAGCTCCTTGTCACTCCTTTTCTGAGTGCTGAAGATGTACAGGACAGCCTCCTCCATCTTGGGAATCAGGGAAAAAGTAGAAGAAAGAGACTAGAGAATTCTTCAGTGTTTTTTGTGTTTTGTTTTTTTGCAGTACTGGGTTTGAACTCAGGCACTTGATACAGGTAGAGGTGGCACTGAGCAACATCCTGAGAGACCTCTTTTTAAAATTTTTTGTTTTGGGACAAGGTCTCACTAAGTTGCAGAGGTCTTGCTAAATGGAACTTGCCTCAGCCTCCTGAATCACTGGGATTATAGGTGTGTGCCAACACATCTGGCTTCTCTTTAGTTTTATACCCATCCCTGGCATCTACAACAGCCAGCATCTTGTTTATAGCTTGGCTTAGTACAAGGAGACATCCAGCATCTCCTCGAGAGGTTTTTCTTCCTGCCAAGGAGGATGTAGGCCACCTGAGAAGCCAAAGTCTAGAATAATTAGTAAAGAACCAAAGACAAAGACAGAATTATAGTTTCAAAAGTTGAAGCCCCTGATAGGTCCAGTCCATGTGGAAGCTGGAGCTATACAACTAGAAAATGGCTCCCGTAGTTTATTTAAGGGAGCCATTAAATATAAACAAGGTTTCAAGGGTGGAGTTTTGCTTCTTGGTGTCTTGTAGTCAGAAAGTTGACTGGCATCTTGACAGGTCATAGCCATCTCTGAGGGGCTGCATGGCTACAGCAGGTCACCTACATCTCAGGTGCTGTGTGAGACTTTTTTTTTGGTACCAGGGATTGAACTCAGCAGTACTCGACCACTGAGCCACACCCCCAGCCCTATTTTGTGTTTTATGTAGAGACAGGGTCTCACTGAGTTGCTTAGCGCCTCACTGTAGCTAAGGCTGGCTTTGAACTCACAATACTCCTGTCTCAGCCTCCCTGTGTGGGACTCTGGCATGGTGGTTCACACACAGCCCATAGATGGCTCTCTACATCTCCCTCATTTTTAATTTATAAATGCAGAATGTTCTAATATGTTTTCAAGATGGGAGCCAATCAATTTACAAAATATTTGGCCAGCTAGAGATGTTTTCTTAAAAAGCAGGGGCAGAGCTGGGCGCGGTGGTGCAAGCCTATAATCCCAGCACTTAGGGAGACTGAGACAGGAGAATCGTGAGTTCAAAGCCAGCCTCAGCAATGGCAAGGTGCTAAGCAACTCAGTGAGACCCTGTCTCTATATAAAACACAAAATAGGGCTGGAGATGTGGCTCAGTGGTCGAGTGCCCCTGAGTTCAATCTCTAGTACCAAAAAAAAAACAAAAACGCAGGGGCAGGATAGGCCTGCAACCAGATGGTTCTGGCTTCTAGCATCATCTAATATCTGGCTTCTAGCATCTGGCAAAATGAACCCCATGTATGCTGTATTTATATTGAAAAACTTCAAAGTCTCTCCATCTAACATTCTTTACCAAGGTAGGAAGAGGGTGAGGAGCAGGTAGGCTGACTCAGTGCCTAAGGGGATACACCCATTTCCGGTGATGCAATAAGAACTTCCTTAGCAGAGCGGAAGAGGCAGGGCACTTGCATTAGGCAGACTAATGTAGAATGCCACAGAAGGTTCATAATGCCAGCCCATGTCTCCCCTGGCTACAGTGCTGAAGAGAAGTCCTTCATGCATTCCATGGATGGCTTCTTGCAGCTTAGATTCCCCTTTTTCTTTGGTTACTTAGTTCTTAAGGCCTTGGGTTAGAAGGTCAAGATGGACTAACTGTGATGAGGATCCTGCTCCCTATGTTCCCAGTCACAGCCCTGTAATCAAGGGCACACACAAGCCAAAGTCATTTAGGCTGGCCATAAGAAGAAGAAAGGGTTAAATAAAAGGTTTACTTTGTTTTAAGAAAACCAAAAGCAAAAACAGTTACTTGAACTTTACTAAAGCACCAGAATAAATGTCAAATTCCTTTTTATTGCCAATCATTACACCAGAGCTGGAGATGACCAATAACCTTTGGTGACCCATATGACACCAGCTCCCAGGGCTCCTGTCATCACTACCAGTAACATTTGGCTGGAGTAGCATTTGCCCAGGCAAACAACAGCACTGCTCAACCACATGGCTTAGGAGTACGGGAAGGCATTCAAAGGAGACTAGGAGATTGCTTAAGTCCCAAAATACCTGAAGACCAGCCTTAGGAAGCTATACAATGAGCTGCTGGAATCTCCCTCATCCACATCCTCTGGGACAGAAACCCTACAAAGGATATCCAGATAGAGATGGGTAAGGGTAAACACTGGGAATATATGTATGAACATACATACCTTCTTTTTGTTTTTAATTTCAATTAGTTCCCGTGGATCTGGCAGGAGACAAGAAAATCGAGGTGGCTTCTGGGTAAACTTTTTGTCAGCTAAGAATGGGAGAAAAAGAGGAAAAAAGCCCACAAGACCTTTATGAGAATAACAACTTTTGGCTGGTCTCTGATACATTCCCTAAGAAAAGGAGGCACCTCAGAAATTTTTTGATTTTTACCATTCTCCTACCTTTAGAAATCCTACCTTCTGGGCTCCAAATAGTTTCTTTAGTTTGAAGCCACAGCAAGCCACAGTGAATTTCCAAGGCTCACTCTAATACTGCCCTAGGCCACTCTGCCCCTCTCCCTTTGTTCCCCACCATACCCTCCAGTTGGGGGGATGAGGGTCATGGACACTCAATACTCACTCCCAGAGTCACCAGTTTCTTCCAAATCACTGCATCCCTGTTTCCCATGTTCTGCCAATAGCTGCCCTCCACTCAGCAGATGTAGGCTTGGGACATCTGGAGCCAGGCATATGGCTTTCCCATCACTGGTTGCTCTCTCAGCTGGTAGGAGAAAAAGATATATGAAGACTTAAGGGTGGGAAGCCAAGCAGGCCTGCAGGAGAGGTGGAGTTCCAAGCTAAGATGGTCTGCATGCTCCTATACAGGGCACCAGCATTGACGGGACAAATTCAAGCCAAAGTAACTAGTCATTGGTCCTTGTTGGCCAAGAATTAGATTCTTTAATTTTACAAAGACAGTACCCAGTCATTTCCCTGATATTCAACCTCCTCAGTCTCAAGGAGGAGATGGAGAAGGAGAAGGAAATGGAGAAGGTTAGAATGCAGGCAGGCACTGGGGATGGGAAAGAGCAGGGCCTGGAGCTTTTAAGAACAGAAGTCCTATGTGTTTTAATCTCTGTCCTCTTCTCATGCCCAAAGGAAGTAATTTTATAAAAACACCAAAGTGGAGAGGAGGAGAAAGGAAGAAGTTCATGAGTCTTGCTTACTTGTCTACTTGGCCTATGACTCAAATCAGCAAACTCTGGAAACACAGAAATGGGTGTACTCCAGGCAAAGTGATACAAGAACAGGAGCAAGGACTCAATCAATAGAGAAGGGATAAGCATAGAACCCTGGGCTCACCAAAGAATGAAATGTAGTTTAATCCCTAATACCATAATAAACACAGAGAGACACAGAGAGAAATGTATCTTACTATTGCTAGCTTCTCTGGTGCCATCTATTGCCTCTTGACTAGGTCTGGCTATTTCTTTCTTCTCCTGCTGGGTGAGATTGTTTAGAACTCTGGCCTGGCAGTGGGCCTCAGTGCTGTCAATCACTGTCAATAGGGCATCAAGAGACAGCAGATGCGTTGTATAGAGCTGCCCAGATACAGGGAAGGCATTCTGGAAAGTAAATACAGAGTCATTAGACTTGAGGTTAGAAAAATACGTTACACTTTATTATTTTCCCCCAAATCCAGAAACCTAAGACATCTCCATTGCTCTGAGAAAATGTCTTTATTTTTCCCATTTCTCTTCTCTGAAAGTGCTTCCCATCCCTATAGGTAGCATCTTCACAACCACCAACATTTCCTTAATGGAACATTCAGTCTAGAGACCAGTAAGTGTTCAGCACCTTGGACAGCAGCTTAGTGAGGTCCTCAAAGAGGTTGGAACAATAGTAGTCACAATCATAGTTGATATAGAGCTCGGTGACAAAACTGGGGATGCGCCAGAGCTGTACAGTGGCCTCCAGTGCCATCTCCTTCATCTCATAAGGCATCTTGGGGTTTTCCACAGTGATGATCTCCATGAGCTTTTTGATGTACATCTGGCAACAACCATTTGAGTGAGGAAAGGATTTAAGATAGGAAGAGAAAATTGGACAGACACATCATTAAAGAGCAAGCAGAAGCCCAGTCAGGAGGTATGTACTAAGAGACACCTAAAGGTATCCTACTCCCAAATATATCTCTCTCTGGTTTCCATGTTGGGGTCTAAGGACTGGTTTTCTTCCTTATGCCTAGTCCCAAAGAAGTTGTCTATTGCCCTTTTTGTATTCTTTATGTGAGTGTGACCTGGCCCTATTTAGAATTCCCTTTTGCAATTTAGGGGCAGTGCTGGCTTGATTTGCAAGAGGAACTACTAAGCAGAAAAGCTGTTTCCATTCATGGTGAGGTTATCTTACCTGCCAATCCTCATATTTGGGTTTTCCATTTTACGTAGGCCAGTTTTCTCTGGGTTCTTCTGAACATTTCCACTACAGAGGCCAGTCCCTGAACCAAACTATGGAAGCTGAAAGCTTCCTCCTACATCTATATCCCATGCCTGCAGCCTGACACAGCTGGCCCCACTGAAGATGTCATACATCTCCCCGCTTTATTTTTCTTCCAAGGTCAAGAAACTTACTTCTAGTTGGAACTTGAGGTGCTCCCGCATGCTCTCAAATAGCAGGAAGCATACTCGTAGGGAAGCTGCATACAGGTTCAGCCGTTCTACACTGAGTAGCTGGAGATAGAGAAGGGTAAGTCATGAAGTTTCTGAAGCTGACCATGGTTCAACCAAAAGAGAGGCAGGAAAGCAAACTGGGTGAAGTTGCCACTGAGGTACTATGCTCTGAAGGAACTCTGTATTTAGCCATTCCTGTATTTCTCTCAACTACAGAATTTCTCTCAACTCTATATCTAGCCATTCCTATATTTCTCAGAATCCTTGGAGCATTACTGCAACCCTTTAACTATGACTACTGGCCAAATGGGAGAGCAGTGCTTTCCTGGAACCTACTCTCTATATGGTCAGCCAAACCTCCTTGTGCTTTTGAGACTTTGTAAAACCACCAGGGGCCCAGTAATCTGGTTTTACCTGGAATAAGTGGCGGCACATCTCATCCTTGATGAGGCTCAAGAGGGTCTGGCACTGGGCTACAGGGGCTGACTCAAGGGCTACTGTCAGTAAATGAAGTCCCATGTGGATCATAACTTCCGAGTTATGGCGGTCGTGTGGATTGGTGAGGGAGATAAGGAAGCGAAAGAGCTCACGGATGCAGGGAAGACCATAGGGAACCAAAGCTGTGCCTGGGAAGGTTAAGTAGAAGAGTTTCTACCAAGAAATAACTAGCCTTCAGGTTCAAGCCTGCCCTGCATTACACAAAGCAATATCAGATAAGTGATTCTCTTTAAGGACAAGGACACCCCCCCACTCCACAGCCCTAGGAAGTAAGAAGACTAATCTCATTTAATGGAGGGAATCAGAATGAAAGATCAATCCTTCCTTTCTGGAAGGATTTCCCTCTCACTTCCTCTCATCCATCCACTAATCTTCCTCTCTTTGTAACTTAGGGAAAGGCTCCATCCATGCCAATAGTTCTTCTTTTTTTGGTATCGGGGAATGAACTCAGGGGTACTCGACCACTGAGCCACATCCCCAACCCTATTTTGTGTTTTATGTAGAGACAGGGTCTCACTGAGTTGCTTAGCGCCTCGCCATTGCTGAGGCTGGCTTTGAACTCGTGATTCTCCTGTCTCAGCCTCCCAAAGTACTGGGATTACAAGCGTGAGCCACCACGCCAACAGTTTAATGGCTTGATTCCATTTCATGCCTAGAAAATGACCTAGAACTAGGACCAGCAGTACCTTGGTCCAAACTGGTCTAGGTTCAGGCAGCTTAGCAGGTAGGATGGGGGAGGTGGATGAGCAGAACCTGCCAGAGAGTACCCACCTTCTTTCTGGGAAGACTGTGTAAAGCGCACACCTCGGGGATTAACATAATCCATGTCATGGACAGACGCAGAGTCAGAATGGTCAGTAGGGGATGTGCACTCCTCTAACACTTCAGGAATGGATTCCACTGATGCCGACTGGGCCTTTTCCACATGAGTCCCTTCCTGCTATGACCAGTAGCAAGAAGATACAGGAAGAGTGATGAGGCAAGAGCAACCCCAAACTCACTCTCCTGAAGTACCTGTCCTCAAAGTGATCTCTGGTGGACTATAGGGACAGGAAAAGCTCATTGGTTTATGAATCAATACAAGATGGCTTAAGGCAGGAGAAGTAAGATGAAAGAATTGGAAAACATCTCCTAAGACACCACTGACCTACTATGACTAGCTTGGAGTGTAGCCTACAAGGCTCTTGTAGGCTTAGAATTTGGACAACTACTTTCCAGAAAAAGTCATGGCCAGGAGCTGGAGTTGTAGCTCAGTGGTAGAGCACTTGCCTAGCACATGTGAGGCACTGGGTTCTATCCTCAATAACACATTAAAAACAAACAAACAAACAAATAAATGTATCATGTTCATCTATGATTAAAAAACAAAACAAAACAAAACAAACCAGTCATGGCCAGCTCCCTCCCTTTGGCCAGATACTACCTGTATGCATAACTTGATAGAACCTATTAGCTTTCTTTCTTTCTTTTTTCTTTTTTTTCTGGTACCAGGGATTGAACTCAGGGATATTTGACCACTGAGTCACATCTCCAGCCCTATTTTTTTGTGTTTTATGTACAGATAGGGTCTCACTGAGTTGCTTAGTGCCTCACTATTGTTAAAGCTGGCTTTGAAATCGTTGTTCTCCTGTCTCAGCCTCCCAAAGCTTTCTTTCATAGTGAGTCATGATATAGGTCTTCTGGGCAGCACAACTACTTCTGGGAAATGGAACAACTCCTACCCCAAACTTCTTTTGAGCCAAGGTCTGCATATAAGATCCAAAGGATCAAGCCAATTCCCACAATGGAAGATTGGAGAGGAGCCTTTAAAAATCAAAGCAATACCTGGGAGTCAGGCTGTTCAGGAACCCCTAGCTCATTGCTCCCAGGTTCTGCAGCTGTGCTGTACCCTGGAGAGCTAGGTTGCTCCAGGTCAGTGAGGTCCTCTTTGGAGGTAGTCTGGGAGGAGAATTCCAGGCCACTGTCTGTAGAGGGACTGACCATTGCTGAGGCAGTTTCTGAGCTTGCAGAGGAGATAGGTGTGGGCGCCTCAATGAAGGGCATGCCACCTGCCAAGAAAAGTAAGTGAAGCTTGAAGAAGAGAAACTGTGTGGCAATACATACCCTCCATGGTACTGGGGCTCTGTATGTTCATCTCTGAATGTACTTGTCTCTACAGCAGAGTCCCTCTGAAAGGAAAGCAACCTTAAGACATTGAAAGGTTGCTCAATGGTCACAGTCTGATTTGACCTGGAGTTTCCCTTTTTGCTACCAGCAAAAAGACAAAAGCCCCTCAGTTGGTTTGTCTTCCATTTCAAAATCCTTGAGAGAAAGAAGCTTTTCTTCTGCCTGGAAGTAGTCCAGAACACTTACCAGTGAGGTTTGAGGATAAGGTGGTTCCAGTAGGGGCAGGCAGCTCTGTACCTGGTGTGACTTTGGTCATATGACGTGGAGGCCGGGGGGATCTCTTCTGTTTCTTCCATTTGGATGAATCACTCATGCCTCCTGCTCTCATTTTCAGCTGGAAATATCACACTTCATTAGGACTCAGATTAAGAGTATTCAAACTAAGACTCTATCCCTAGAAATCTCTCAGTCTTTCTGGCCTCTAAGAAAATAGCCTGTAACCCCACACTTGTGCTGGAGTTAAGAATCTAGATCATCAGTTTATGTTCCTGTTCCTTTAACCTGGCTTTTATATTTGCAATTTCAGGGTGGCATGGCAGCCTATGTGTGGAAAGTGACATTCTGCTTCTGGGCAGGAGATTGATAGGGCCAGTTGTCACACTTATTATCACTTGCTTCCCTGGGTCCTGGGTGTTACATTAAGCAGGCTATTTGAGTCCTGTAGACAATGCATGACTCTCTTGCAGGAAGGATAAGGGCAGGTATTCTTTTGCCACTCACCTCAGATCTAGTTGTAGATGGATACAAAGTCTTTATTTATTTATTTTTTATGTGGTGCTGAGAATCAAACCCACTGTCTCACACGTGCTAGGCAAGCACTCTACCACTGAGCCACAACTCTAGCCCTCACCTCAGATCTGTAGGATTATGGACTCCTGGGTTTTCTTCTTCAACCACTCTACAAAGTAGCCACCTACTGCTAGTTTTTATCTACTATGAGAGGCTACCCTTTCCTGTCCAGACTTATAGCTTTTTTATTGCTTCGTGGACTGCACCTGGACCATAAACACATCCTTTACTCTCTGGAATTTTTGCATCAAATTGGTCAAAGACTAATTTCCATAGAGTTAGGAAAGGAGTGGCACTCCAGGTTATTTGTGGAGTTAAGGATATAGAGTCATGTTATGCTGATACCTTGCTCTGTGCTGCTCCCAATTTTGGCAGCAATGTGATCTCCTGTCCTTTGAACTGTTAGTCTCTACAGATGTAATTTTAAGGAATTTGTTCAATCTCTTCTGATATTTGGGGACAGGTTCCCTTCCTCGAGCTCCCCAAAACTCTGATCCCTTGCTTAGGAATCCCATAATTCTTCTTTCCCTATCCCAAACTCCTTTTGATAAAGGAGAGAGGCCCGAAAGCTGAGCCTTTCCCCTAGCTCTTAATAATCGCAACAGCCTCACATTAGATTTACACTCATGGTCATTCCATCTCCAAAATGCCTGCAGTCATGCCTAGAACTGAGCTTCAGGTGTTCTGAGCTCTGTCACTAAACAGGAAACAGAAGGATGCTCTTTCCAGGAACCACTGGAGCTCAGCTAGATCAAATTCCTGACAAAAATGTTCTGGGAGAAGAGGAAGCCAAAAAAGTAGAAGAACAAGAAGCTCAAGAGATTAATGAGGGAAAACAAGGACCTCCTGGCTTTACTGGTAATTGTCACTGAGCTTGAAAAAGTTCTAACAACTATATTCACTTTTATGAAATAGTTTTTGTCTTCAGGAGTCTACCACATTTCTGTCCTATTTCCACTAAGAATGACTGTTATCATTGATATTCCTTCCACACTAGGAGCAACCTTTGTTTCCCCTCTATTGTCTGGAAAGCTAGCTCCAACCTGGTCATTTTAGTGAGTGTTCTTGGCCTTCTGGCTGGAGTAGTTGCCAAAAGGCTATCAGTTCTCACAAATGCCTCAACTTTTTAAAAGTATAGCAATGCTCTCTGTCATAGGTGCAGGGTAGGCAGCAGGTGTTATCTATACAAAACCATATTAAAAAGGACAGCAAAATCTTTATGAAAAAAAAGCAGGTCCTAGGTTAATAATCTTGGCAACATGCTGGGTAGCCAGTGAAGAGACCTACAACTTGAGACTATGCAAGTACACAAAGGAAACTTGAGACAATGCATTCAAAGACGACACAGGCCTATAGACTACATAGGTAGGGACACACACACACACACAGAGTTATTTTTATCTTCAATGACACCATCCACACCTTTAGCATGCATATTTTTGTGGTAGATAGCCCCTACCCATATTTCTCTCCCTTGTTCCTAAGGCAATCATATGGGGATTGGGGTAACTTTTAGCCCTAAGCTCCCAATTATCTTGACTTTGAAAAGACAGAGGGCATCTTTACAGATCCCAAGGTATTCCTAATGTTCTGGGCTATCCAGGCACCAGATTTGTTTTTTTATTAATCTGTAGATCTAAATCTCAGAATAATTCCTTTAATGGTAACCAAGAAATAAAATGTGCCCCAACTAGATGAATTGCCTTTCCCCTCCAAACCTAGTCCAGGTATCCCAATTAACTTGGAGACTGTTGTTTAAGCTCTTTATGCCAGCTGTGAGACAGGGAGAGGGTAGAAGAGGAAAGGGTGTTGCCTGGAAGTCCCTATAAGTTCTCCTATAAATGGTGTGTCTTCAGCCTCCCCACAAAATGATAGCAGGACCCAGCCTCTATAGGCTCATTATATGATGTTCAAGGCTTCCTTCTGCCCCCAGGCAATCAGAGGCCCCAGGAGAATTCCCAACACTGCAAAGCTACAAACACATGCAACTCTTCCAAAGCCAAGCTGTGTTACCAGGGAAGGATAAGTTATGCTCTACACAATAGAAATGGGACCCAGGTGTTACATATAAAAATAAACATTTAAATAAATAAATAAAAGGGAAGGGAGAGGGAGAGAGACCTTGAGGTTCTTAAAGAGTAGTACCCTCTCTAACTGGTTCAGGGCTTTGGTCTGCTCCCCACTACTTAGCTCCAGTTTGTTGAGGAGACATGGAGAAATCTGTGAAAGACAGGCAAACGCACGATTTAAACAGAGTGAAATAAACTCAGACACATGCCAACAGGGCACAGGGCAGGAATGGGAATGGATGGCAGGGGACAGGGGAAGGTCAAGTGCATGCACTGAACAGCCAAGGGTTATCTCCATGGGTAGAACTTCTTAGGGCTGTAAGCAGAATCCTCATCAGAGGCCTATGAAGTCCATGGCTTCATTTCAAGATAGAAACAGGCCATCCTTCTGACCACCATTCTTCTAGCAGTTTGAGAACCCTCTGATCTGGAGTCTGGCCTGATTTATCTCTTCAGCAGAGACTCTAGCAGGCATGAGGCCCGTCTAATCCAGTAATAGGGTAGGATTTGGGGCATAGCTTCTCTAAGATACCTACTTGCTGACAAGACTGACACCTGAGGGGGTGGCTGGACTTTTATCTTTTTTTTTTTGGTACCGGGGATTGAACTCAGGGTTACTCAACCATTGAGCCACACCCTCAGCCCTATTTTGTGTTTCCTGTAGAGACAGGGTCTCATTGAGTTGCTTAGTGCCTCGCCGTTGCTATGGCTGGCTTTGAACTTGCAATTCTCCCATCTCAGCCTCCCAAAGTGCTGGGATTACGAGTGTGTGCCACTGTGCCTGGCTTGTACTTTTATCTTTGTCAATGAACATACATTTTTTAGCCAGTCTGATGGATCTCACTCCATTTCCATAAAGGACTAGTTCACCAGTTTATGTGGTGGATCAACAAAGGCCAGAAAGGAAAAGTTTGGGAAGGAGTAGTATCTGGGAGACAATAGATTTCTCAATAAAGGAGAGCTAGATTCCAAGCAGAACTGTCTAGGCAAAAGCATGTCTTTGCTAAGCAAGGGCCATAGCACTGAAGTTGGGAGATTAAGGTTTGGATGAGGGATAGCATATCAACTTGCAGATCTTACCTTCTTCATGTTGGTCCCCACATAACTCTTGGGTTCTTCTTTAAACTGAGGTAACCTACAAGACAGAGAATCCCATGGACTATTATTGGGGGTAATAATAAATGACCTCCTTCAGGCCAGCCATAGCCAAAGGTGCTCTGGACTGGAGCATCTCTCTTTTTTTTTTTTGGTACCGGGGATTGAACTCAGGGGTACTCGACCACTGAGCCACATTCCCAGCCCTATTTTGTGTTTTATTTAGAGACAGGGTCTCAGTGAGTTGCTTGGTGCCTCACCATTGCTGAGGCTGGCTTTGAACTTGCGACTCTCCAGTCTCAGCCTCCCAAAGTGCTGGGATTACAGGTGTGCACTACCATCCCCGGCTCATACCTATCTTTTAGTAAAAGCTAGTTAGAGAAGCAGGCTAATTTCACTCTTTTTAGAGTTTCATCAAAGAGCCAAAGGAATTGAGAGACAAATGACATGGACAAAGAAAGTAGTCACTAGGGCAAGGTGACTAAGTGCCCTTGGAGTGTGGAGCCTCTTTTCATCTTTGGAAAGTATTGCTGAAAGCAAAGAGATGGGGAGAGGACAAACTATCAAAATCCCAGGAGACTAGGCATGGAGCAAGAAGTAAAAAGCAGGTTGAAGTTGTTTTATCTTTATTTTTTTAAAGTTGTTGTTGGACCTTTATTTATTTTTCATTTATTTGTATGTGGTGCTAAAGATCAAACCCAGTGCCTCCCATGTGCTATGCAAGCACTCTACCACTGAGCCAGAACCCCAGCCCCAGGCTGAAGTTTTGAAATCAGTAAATTTAAGCTGAAGGAGTAAGAAACTCCTTGTATCAAGGTCCAGGGGCAGTCTAGTCTAGATAATAAGGATTATTATCTATAGATCTGAGAATGAAAAGAAATTCCAGAGGGAGGTTTTAAAGCCATAAATTCAGCTTTTCTCAAAGTGAATCTACTGAAAGGAGATATAGAAAACAGGCAGTTAGGTCTAGTAGGAAAATGCCCTAGACTGAGGCCTTAACTGGGGAAATCAACCATAGTGATTTGCCTGGGACTAAGGGATTTTCCAGGATGTTGAACTTCGCTAAAATCAGGACAGTCCTGAGCAAACCAAGATGAGGGCTAGCAGATCAGCTCTCATGACTGGTGGTCACCCTAGCCTTAGCTTTCTCCCACAGAAATCAGTAACCTGCTCCATACTCCCTTAAGTTTGACTTCTTTTCTGGGTCCTGTTTCCCAGCTGCTACCAACAGAGAAATAGACACAAGTTTAGGAAGCAGAACTAGGTCTGTCAGCCTAGATTGGATAACTCTCTGCTTCCTCCTCCTGGGGCTAAGTCAGCTCCCTATTCCTTCTCCCTTGCTCACTAACCCTGGGCCCAGAGAACTACCCCTATCCATAATCCCAGCGGCCTCTAAAGTGGCTGTGGGGTTGGACAGGTCCCTGAAGTGGCTGTGTGGAAGCAGGCAGACTCAAGAGGCCTGGGCAGCAGGGCTGAAGCAAACAGCAGCAGGTTTACCTTGTGAAGAGCAGCTGCACCATGTCTACGAGAGTGTGCTCTGCGGATTTTCTCAATAACTCTGCACAGGCAAAAACAAATAACACAGGTGTCATTACTTGCTGTGCTATTATCAGGAGGCTTCTCAGAGCAGACTCCCCTCCAAACCTTGTTTACCAAGGATTATGCCAAACTTATTAAAACCAGCTCCAGCTCAGCCTGGTGGCCATAACTTCACTGGCCCACTAGGTGGCACTACTGAGTCAGGAAAAAAGGGGGCACCATAGATGTTCTCTGGTGTTGGCAGGCTGGTGTCAATCCCAGAATCCCCAAGGAGGGAGATTTGGTGCTGGGGTTGTCAGTCTGGGATCCATCCCTACTCCTATCTTGGCATAAAGGCTTGAGGTCTCTATTTCAGCTTTCACAACTGTCTACCAGAGATTTCTAGATCTCTACGGTTCCACAGGGTAGATGATGGAAAAGTCCTGAGTTTTCTATCTCTTTGGGGTTCAGAGATAGTATCCTATATGCACACCCAATAACTGGCCCCAGAAATGGTGAAGGAGTCAGTATTCAAGGACCTACCACTGAGCCTCATTTCAAAGCAGATCCGGAAGCAAGACTGCATAATCTCACACACAGATTCATTGGTTAGGTGGGCACCCACTGGGGTTAGCAAGAGAGTCCGTAGAACCTGCCAGGAAGAAAGAGTAGATGGCAAGGCAGGCTGGGTGAAAAGAGGTTTACCTGTGGGAAGAAAAGCTGTCTAGTGACCATCCAATCTCCTAGCAAAATACTGAAGGGCCAATTTTTATTATTTTAAAAATTGTTATTATTTTGCAGCACCTGGGATCTCATGCATGCTCTACCACTGAGCAACATTCCCAGCCCAGGAGTGAGTTTAAGAAAGGTTAGCAAGAGTGCCGAGCTCACTTCAGCCTGACAGGAGAGTCTCCCAGAAGCTTAGCTTGGGAACTGCTTCTTCCCTATGCACAACCTGACATAATTCAGAAGTAATTCCAGCCTTAGCCCACAAGCCTAACAGATGGACGGCACAAATACAGTCTGCCAGAGGTACAAGTGTATTAAGGGCTTCTGTTATTTGATATCAATGCATTTAAAGCTTTTAATTGTTTTCCTTAGAAAGAGCTTTTACTTTGGGTACCCGAGCTGCTTGTTTGGAAATAAAGTTGGTCCCTAAGCTCCAGTAGAGTCAAAACATTGCTCCATGTTGCCCACTGCCTTAGATAAGTAAAGCTGGTGGCACCAGGCCCTGGCCATTATCCTAATTGCTTTTCTCCTCCCACTTACCTGAAGGATTTTCATCAGGACAACTTCATCGCTGGCAGGATCTGTGCCCACAAAACGGGCATGAGTGACAGCATCTGCCATGTTTTCCATACCCTCTGCTGTGCCCTCATGTGTGGGATCTGCTCCAGAGGAGTTTTAAAAAAAAAAGGACAAAGTAAATGTTATGGAGAAGAAAGAGAAAAGGAAGATAACCTATCTATGGATTGCTTTAAGAGACTCTGATCTTCTCCTCTCCAGTTCCCAAACCTGTGGTTCCTTGAGTACCTGAGAATTTTTGCCTAAAATTGGCTTTAACAAGTTCCTCAGCACAACTGTACTAGGTAAAACAGTACTTCCTAAACTTAGGTATGTATGAGAGTTACCTTGTAGTACCTTATTAAACATACAAATTACTGGCCTACTTCCTGAGTTTTTGATTTTGTAGGTCTAGAGTGGGGCCTAAGAATCTACATTTCAAGCGAGATCCCAGGTAAAGTTAATACTGCCAGCCAGGGGACTACACATTGGGAATCATTGTCATTAAGCTACTCAATTCATAGAAATGGGGCCTGGAAATAATGAATTTTGGGCCCAGAGAAAACACCAAAGTGCCAGAGATTTCAATGCCAAAATTACAGACTTCTCTTTTCATCTTTAATATTCTCTCTCTGGTGGCTTTTGGAATTGTGTGTTCAGGCACAACTGAAGTGGAGGAGAAGGAGGAGGAAATGAATGGTCACTGCCACCAAATATTCCTATCTGGGTGCCATATGACAGTAATCAGAGGTCTTTCTGGTTTCTTTTCTTTCTTTCTTTTTTTTTTTTGCAGTACTGGGGATTAAACCTAGGGGCACTCTACCATTGGGGCTATATCTATATCCACTTTTTATTTCATATTTGAGACAGAGTCTTGTTAAGTTGCCCAGGCTGGCCTGGAACCTGTAATCCTCCTGCCTCAGTCTCCCAAGTATCTGGGATTATAGATATGTACCACTGTGCCCAGATCTTTGTTTCATTCCTATTTATTTATTTATTTATTTTTAAGAATTTTTTAATAGTTGTAGATGCACACAATATCTTTATTTTTTAATTTATTTTTATGTGGTGCTGAGGATTGAACCCAGTGCCTCACACATGCGAGGCAAGCACTCTACCACTGAGCCACAATCCCAGCCCCATTCTTTTTTTTTTTTTTAAATATTTTTTTAGTTGTCGATGGACACAATGTCTTTATTTTATTGCTTTGTATGTGGTGCTGAGGATCGAACCCAGGGCCTCACGCATGCAAGGCAAGTGCTCTACCGCTGAGCTACAATCCCAGCCCCCCAGCCCCATTCTTATTTAAAAATAATATGACACTGAGCAAGAATCTTATTGCCAGCTTAACCAGCCAGGTATTAGGAAAGAAACTAAACAAATTAAACAGGACTGAAGGTTGACCAGTTGGAGAGTAGGAGGAATTTCAGCTGTGAATAAGACGAGGGGAGAAGTTGGAGGTCAGACAATCAGCATTAGACTGGAAGTGAACACAAATGCTGCCAAGGGGACCTCTGCTCCCACTCCTGTTAAATAGCCAGAAGGAAGGCCAAGAAGTTGCCTCCATCAAGACCTATGGGGATCCTGCAGAACTGCCTAGATTGCTGGCTCCAGCCCCAGGTCTGTTCTGAAGGACTTTTTCCACTATTGTTTTGTCCTGAAAGGAGAGCATAAGTAGGGGAGAAAGGCAAGCACATCATAAAGCTCTAAAAGTGACAAGAGAAAGTTGTTCCCAAAGTGGCATGGTGTAATGAAGGAAGCACCTCCTAGTCTGAAGTGGTAGGAGTCAGAAGACATTATTTCCATTTTCCCTTTCTTGGTACCTGAAGTTAATGAAGTCCTTAAAGAGAATGGAGATGGCTGAGATACCAAAGTATTTCTCCTGCAACAATGAGCCAGAAGACTATCATTAGTTTAAAAGTAGTTTTCATTTGTCTTTTTTTTCTTCTTCAGTGTAGTCTCTGACACTGTATTAAAGACTGTCCTGGGGCTGGGATTGTGGCTCAGTGGTAGAGCGCTTGCCTTGCATGCGTGAGGCACTGGGTTCGATCCTCAGCACCACATAAAAAAAAATAAGAAAAATAAAAAAATAAAGATATTGTGTCCATATACAACTAAAAAATATTAAAAAAAAAAAAAGACTGTCCTACTTATAGTATGCCTCCACTGACCACCAGGAGTGGCTACTTGAGAGGTTGTGCAGAGGGAAGTGTTTCATGATACACAGTACAACAGGATGACCCAGCTCCTCTTCCTATCACCCTATTTCTTCCCATTTCTCCCAATCAGCAGAGAAAAGTCTACACTCTCTGGCCCTTGTCCAAGCTTTCTCTCATAGTCCTTATTTAGGCCTCCAGTGCCCACACAGGAAATACAGGCCCTTCTTAGTGTTGTGTGGCATATCAGGGCTCAGTGAATGGCAGCCTTGCTTTCATCTCACAAGGCTTCTGGGGTTCATTTTTTCTCTTCTTTCAGTAATCTGTTGTTAAGGTGGTTTAAGCTCTACTTATTTCTTTGTATTCTTATCCCTTGAGCATGAACAAAGCAGCAAAATTCATTTTCTAAAAACGCAGGTAATGGTGACAGGCCTTTATAACCACAGGCAAGGCCTGTCAACAAGTTGGGCAAAGAGTGGCACAAATCTTGATCTAGCAGCTGTGTGTGGCCAAAGCAAAGGCCAGTCCTTGGAGTAGCATCTAAAAGAATTCCAGAAGCCCTGGACCACAGGATTCAGATGTGTTGGGTGTCTCTTTTAGGAAGAAAGCCTCAAAAAAACAATTGTTTGTCTTGAGACCATTTAACAGACCTTATCCTTCCCCAGACCCTATCCTCAGAATGTCCTTTTCTGTCTGCTTTGGGGCCAGCTTCAGGGAAATTTGCCAACCTCATCTGGCTTTCATATGCTCCTTCCTGCTCTTATTCTCATGCCACTGCAATCACCACCTCTAGCATTCTCCTTTCCCACCACAGGAAACTTCAATGACCAGCTGGCCTAAGTTCTCCAATGACCAGCCTGCCTGCCAAGTCCAGGAAGGGGAGAGCAACACCAAGAGATCAGAGGGAAAGGCATACAAGGGCAGCTACTGGACGCTGTAAAGAGACATGACCTGCAGGTGGTGCTCAGGGCAAGGCTGGAAGAGGCTGGGCCTAATTTTGTTTAGGAAAAGTGTAAAGCTGGAATTAGGGTGCCCTGAGAGCCTGATATACCTATTCAGAATCTGGCTGGTACCCAAGACTCCTGCTTAGAATCCTGAATGCCTTAGCTAAGCAAATCCAAATTTCTAGAAAAGACAGAGTTTTCTTGCTCTGAACTGAAAGCTATTTGCTTTTCTAGCTAGCTATAGCCTGAGCCTCATATTTTCTTTGTCTCCCTTCTTAGAAACAAAGACAGCTGCCTTTTTTTTTTTTTTAAACATTCCTCATCCTTGCACATGGGTTGGTAATAGGGGGAAAGGAATTCAGGATTCTGAGTGACAAGACCAACTAAAAAAAGACACCATAAACAAATTCAGAAATCAACTACAGAGTGGGTGAAATGTTTGGCCTAGATTGGAGCAAAGATTTGTAATACTATGACAGATAATGGGTCAATATCCCTACATACAAAGAGCTGAACATATTGATAAGAAAAAACAAAACAACTCAATGAAAAAAGAGACAAAGGAGAAGAAACTCTAATGTTCAACCTCAAGGAAACAAATACAACAAAATACCAGGTTGTTTTTTTAAAATATTTTTTTAGTTGTAGATAGACACAATATCTGCATTTATTTATTTATTTATTTATTTATTAATGTGGTGCTGAGGATCGAATCTAGTGCCTCACACATGCAAGGAAAGTGCTCTACCACTGAGCCCCAGCCCCAGCCCTGTTGTTTTGTTTTTTAAAACCCACCAACAGTGGCACACACAAAAAACTGATAACATTCAGTGCTGATAACAGAGTGGGGAAATGGAAACCCTCAAATATTGATGGGGGAAATACAAAGGCTGCTACCTTTAGGGAAAGCAACCTGGTAGCATATATAAAAATGATATGCACATAGCCTTTAAACCAGAAATTCCAAGTTCAGAAATATTTCATACAAAAGTAAAATTAGCAAGGCTGGGGTGTGGCTCAGTGGTAGAGCACTTGCCTAGCATGTGTGAGGCACTAGGTTCGATTCTCAGCACCACATATAAATAATAAATAAAGTTCCATTGACAACTGAGAAATATTTTTTAAAAATTAGTAAATAAGGACACATAAACAAGGATGTTTATTTCAAATATTTCAAGCCATTTATAATGGCTCCACAAAGGAGCCATAATCTAAATATTAAATAACAATGAGCCAATGAATTGTTATAGTATGGGACTTATATAATTAATGCCATGGAATTATTATTATTATTATTTTGGTACCAGGGATTGAACTCAGGGGCACTCAACCACTGAGCCACATCCCCAGCCCTATTATGTGTTTTATGTAGAGATAGGGTCTCACTGAGTTGCTTAGTGCCTCGCCACTGCTGAGGCAATGCCATGGAATTATATACTTAAAAATTATTAAAAAGGACAAATTAGGGGCTGGGGATATAGCTCAGTTGGTAGAGTGCTTGCCTCGCATGCATAAGGCCATGGGTTCAAACCTCAGCACCACACACACACACACACAGGAAGGATAAATCAGATGGATAATTTTATCATGTACATTTAAGTTAACAAAAAAGAAAATATATAGCACATAATCCTTTTTCTTTTTTTTTTTTAATTTTTTTTAGTTGTAGATGAACCCAATACCCTTATTTATTTTATGTGGTGCTGAGGATCAAACCCAGTGCCCCACACATGCGAGGCAAGTACTCAACCGCTGGGCCACAACCCCAGTCCCCTTTTTCTTTTTAAAAAGGCGCAGTACTTCATATTTATATACATGCAGAAGAGAGTATAGAGGGTACAGAAAGACTCAAACCCAGCTGGGTGTGGTGACGTATGCTTGTAATCCCAGTGACTGGGGACGCTCAAGCAGGAGGATTGCAAGTTCCAGGCCAGCGTCAGTAACTTAGTGAGGCCCTAAGCAACTTAGTGAAACCTTGTTTTAAAAAAAAGGGTTGGGGATGTGGCAACATGGGCTCAGTATTTAAGCATCCTTGGGTTAAATCCCTGGTACCAAAACAAAAAACAACAAAACAAAACAAAAAAAGATTCAAACCATTATTTACCTATTTACTTATAGAAAGGTTCAAACACATGGGCTGGAGTTATAGCTCAGTGGTAGAGCACTTGGCATGTGTGAGGCCCTGGATTCAATCCCCAGCACCACACACAGGAAAGGTTAGGGGAGAATGAGTGGAAGGAAAAATAAACGAATAAATACAAACACAAACACACATACACACACACACAATATCAGACCTTCGAAAGGACCATACCATTAACTCTCAAAGCATTAGAGAAACCAGAGTTCTAGGGCAAGCTTCTGTCCTTCCCACTCTGTCAATTAGCATGTCTTGCTACTGTATAACCCCAGTCAATTAGCATGATGAGTAACAATAACAATCCTATTTCTCTTCTACAAGGAAAGAGATGGCTGGGACACATTTCCCAGTGTCACCAGCTCATTGACTAAGGCCTCAGCAACCCAAGAGAGGAAAGAAATGAAGTGCTATATAGTCATCCAACATAGTATAAGCTCTTACCTATAAGTGCATAGGACAGGAACTTGTTGACAGATGTAAGAGCCAGTCCAGTGATAGGGCCAGTGGTATCTTCTGAGCGAATCACTTCCAGAAATGGACGAAGGAATACATTGGGCTCAATTTCTGACAGTTCTACGAGGAAAACATAAAGAAAGAAAGAAATAAACATCTAACAAAGAAAAAAAACAAAACAAAAAAACTAAACCCTAGAAAAAAAGTTAACCCTGAGCTGGGCGCGGTGGCTCAAGCCTGTAATCCCAGCACCTAGGGAGGCTGAGAGAGGAGAATCATGAGTTCAAAGCCAGCCTCAGCAATGGCGAGGCAGTAAGTAACTCAGTGAGACCCTCTCTACATAAAACACAAAATAGGGCTGAGGATGTGGCTCAGTGGTCGAGTGCCCCTGAGTTCAATCCCCAGCACCAAAAAAAAAAAGCTAACCCCGGAAAAAAAGCCCTTCTTGAATGTGCCATAGGGCTAGAGGTCTTCATTGCTGGGGTCAATCTACCTCCTCCTGAATTATCTTGAATCAAGTCCCAGATACCATACCATTTTACCTGTAAATTTTATCTGTAAAATTTTTGGTTTGTAGGGAGCAGTGATGCACACCTGTAGACCTTCCAACTCAGGAAGCTAACTTCAGCAACTTACCCAAATGTGTCTCAAAATAAAAAATAAAAAGGACTGTGGATGTATCTGAGTGGTAAAGTGTCCCTGGTTTCAATCCCTAGTATGTAGCTCTAAAAGATTAATAATTTTTGAAAGCAGAAGTATTTTGTAAAGTTAACAGTGAAATTGTCAAAATGATAAATTTTGTTATATATATTTTATAATAATTTTTAAAATTAACAATAGTTCTTTAATATCATTGAACATTACAAGTCAATTTTTTTTTAAATATTTCTTTTAGTTGTAGATGGACACAATGTCTTTATTTTATTGTTTTGTATATGGTGCTGAGGATTGAACCCAGGGCCTCACACATGCGAGGCAAGCACTCTACCACTGAGCCACAATCTCAGCCCACAAGTCAATTTTTTATGTCCACTTTACCACCCTCCTCCCAGTGATACATAGGTAAACTTCATCTGAGGTATAGAAAACATAGCCAAAGAAATCCTAGCGTGGGCTCCAATAGTAAGTATGTCCCTTACTGTTATGGTCATGGTCACTTCACTTAAAGAGCATAGCACAATCCAGGAGAGTGAGGGGAAACCTTGTTTATAGTCCCTTGTTGAAAAATAAGCCTAAAATGATCAAAAGGCTGAGCAGTCCCTTAGTTGTGGAGCTTCTGCAATCTTGGAAGGTCCTTACCACTCTGTCTCCTTCCTGCCTAGAGTAAGCAGAGAGCTACCTTCCCTGAGACAAAGAGGCATCATAGTCTTTATTTTACGATAAGAAAAATAAGGCTCAGATAAGATACATGATTGGCTTCAAATGACACAACTATTAAGCAGAGATGGGACTTGAACTCAATTTATATGGCTCTAAAACTTATAAAATCACTGCATCTATCCTTCCTAATTGCCATCACATACTCCTGAATTTAGAATATTTCATGATAGGTCAAAGGAACTATATTACACTGGACTTGCTCTCTACTCTGTTCAGGATTTAATTTGTTTTTCTAAACTTCACTATGCTTTCATCTTTTAGAGCCAGTTCCCTAAAAGGCTTCCTTCCCAAAGAGGCCAAAAGACATTTAGGGAACTGATCCAGGCTATCCTACCTTTACAGACAAAAGAAAGCTGGGTTTCCTTAGCACCTTCATTTTCATGCAAATGTAGGTAGGTTCCTACTCCATTCCTACCCACCACCCACCCATCTCTGGGTAAACATTTCCTAGGCCTCGGCTGCTCTTCAGATTAATGCTTTAATTAATTGGCAAACTGGGTAGCATTTTCCAAGCTTGTCTTTACAGTGAGTGATCATATCAGCTGTATAAAACCTGCTTCTCATCTACTACTATGTCCACCTAGAGATGTACAATTTGCAGAGGGAAAAAAATAGAGAAAACCCTTTGTGCAAGGGATACACACAAGCTGTGGTGGTGGTAGTGGAGGGTTGAGACGTTAAGGAATACATGTGGGGAAACTGATTTAAAAACACATTTAAAAATTAAAGTCATCTAGTTTTGCTTTAGGAATACAAATGCATTATGTACAATTTGATCTGTCATTTTAAAAATGGTCATGTTCGACATATTTGAGCTAAAAAGTCTAGAAGAAAAAAATCTTTGAGAGTGGGGAGAGGGAACAGACTTTCTCTGTTTTCATCCAGTTGCTATAACTATATACTTCCTGACTTCCTTCATGTGAAGGACTCGGACAGGTTTTCAGCTAGGATCCTTACTTTCAGGGTTATAACATTTTGCTCTCTTTTTGTTATTTGTTAATTTGGTAAGACTGACTCTCTTTATGAGTGATTCATAAAGTTCTATGAATTTTAACACATATTTAGATTTGTGTAATTACCACTATAAACAAGAATATATAATAGTTTCATCATCCAGAAAACTCCTCTGCCTTCTCTTTGTAGTCACAGCCTCCCTACCTCCCAACCTCTGACAACTGCTGATCTATTCTCTTTCACCATAGTTTTATCAAGAAGCTCATAAGGAGCTGGGCGCGGTGGCTCATGCTTGTAATCCCAGCACTTTGGGAGGCTGAGACAGGAGAATCGTGAGTTCAAAGCCAGCCTCAGCAATGATGAGGTGCTAAGCAACTCAGTGTCTACATAAAACACAAAAGAGGGCTGGGGATGTGGCTCAGTGGTCAAGTACCCCTGAGTTCAATCCCCAGTACCAAAAGCAAAAAACAAACAAACAAAGAAGCTCATAAGGATAAGTATCACATGGCATGTTAACCTTTTGAGACTGGCTTCTTTCATTGAACAGGATGCCTTTGAAGTATGTCCAAGCTGTTGCATATGTAAGTAGTTTGTTTCTTTTCACTGTTGAGTAGTATTCCATTGCATGCTTGAACCTCTGTTTATTCATTCACTGGCTGGAAAGGCATTTGGGTTCTCCAGCAATATGAATGGAGCTGCTATAAACATTTTTTTAAAAATATTTTTTATAGTTGTTGATAGACCTTTATTTTATTTATATGTGGTGCTGAGAATCAAACCCAGTGCCTCACACAAGCTAGGCAAGCGCTCTGCCACTGAGCTACAACTCCAGCCCGTGCTATAAACATTTGATTCAGGTTTTTGTGTGAACACAGGTTTTTGTCTTTCTAGTGGAAGTATCCAGGAGTGGGATTTCTGAGTCAAAGGTAAGTGTGTGTTTAGCTTCACAGCCAAACTATTTTATTTAAGAGTTGCCATAGAACACTGCATTTAGCCGGGCGCAGTGGCGCATGCTTGTAATCCCTGCACTTTGGGAGGCTGAGACAGGAGAATCCAAAGTTCAAAGCCAGCCTCAGCAACAGGGAGGTGCTAAGCAACTCAGTGAGACCTGTCTCTACATAAAACACAAAATAGGGCTGGGGATGTGGTTCAGTGTTCGAGTACCCCTGAGTTCAATTCCCAGTACCAAAAAAAAAAAAAAAAAAATCTGCATTTCTACCAGAACTGAGAATTTTAGCTTCCCTACATCCTCTCTCATTCTCGGGATTTTTATTATTTTTATACAAGCCATCCAAATAGTTAGACAGTAGGATGCCCACATGGTTTAAATTAGCATTTCCCTAATGGCTAATGATGTTGGACATCTTTTGATGTGTTTACCTGCCTTCCACGTATCTTTCTGGGTGATGTGTCTGTTCAAGTCTTTTGCCCATTTTTTTCTTTTTCTTTTTTTGGCACCGGGGATTGAACTCAGGGGCACTTGACCCACTGAGCCACATCCCCAGCCCTATTTTGTGTTTTATGTAGAGACAAGGTCTCACTGAGTTGCTTAGTGCCTTGCTGTTGGTGAGGCTGGCTTTGAACTCATGATTCTCCTGTCTCAGCCTCGCTAGGTGCTGGGATTATAGGCTTGCACCACCGAGCCCGGCTCTTTTGCCCATTTTTAAACTAAATGTTTTGTTTTCTTACTGTTAAGAGATTTCTACATTCAAATACTTTACTGGTGAAACAATTATTTATATATATATTTCCCCCAGTCTGAACCTTTTCTTTTTGTTCTCTTAATAGTATCTTCCACAGAGCACACATTTTTACTTTTGAAAAAGTCCATTTATCAATATTTATTTTATGTATTTTGGTGTAATGTCTAAATTTCCTGTAACTCCAGGTCAATAAAATAGTCTCCCATGTTTTCCTCTAAAAGTATTATAGTTTTCCATTTTCCATTTAGATCTGTGATCCGTTTTTAGTCAATTTTTGTGTAAACGTGAGGTTGAGGTTTATTTGTTTGCATGTGGATAGCCGATTGTTCCAATACCATTTGTTAATTTTTTTTTTTTTTAAACAGTACTGAGGATTGAACCCAGGGCCTGGTACTTGCTAGCAGGTGTTCTACCACTGAGCTACATCCCCAGCTCATTTTATGTTTCATTTGAGAAGGGATCTCCCAAGGTTGCCGGGCTGAGTTTGAACTTGAGATCTTCTTGCCTCAACCTCATGCAGCTTGGATGCAGACATGCACCACTGTGCACCACCACACCTACCTGCTTTTTTAGATACCAAATTCTCCTTAGTACTGCACCTTTTTAAGGAGTTAAGGAGTTACAGAGGATTCTTTCTTTGGTCTCTCCTCTTTCTAGGAACCACTCTTGTTACCACTCCTTTTTTGTTTATCTTTCTGAATTGGGTATGTTTTATGCTATGTAATGGAACACCCGTTATTTGTAAGTTGATTAAGCATAAAGTATTTTATTATAAAGTTTATTATATTAAAGTTATTTTATTATAAAGTTGCCATACATCACATATAGCATGTGGCTATAAAAAACATTAACTCTGCACTCTAGGCTGGAATGCAACTTTGGTTTTTTTTGGTTTTTTTTTTTTTGGTACTGGGGATTGAACTCAGGGGCACTCGACCACTGAGCCACATCCCCAGCCCTATTTTGTGTTTTATGTAGAGACAGAGTCTCACTGAGTTGCTTAGCGCCTCGCCATTGCTGAGGCTGGCTTTGAACTCGCGATTCTCCTATCTCAGCCTCCCTAAGTGCTGGGATTACAAGCGTGAGCCACCACGCCCGGCTTGGAATGCAACTTTACTAGAATAATGCAGCTTTTGTATTAAGTGTACAGTTGGGATAAAATGACAGATAGGCAGATATTATTAGGAGAACAGGTGTTGGTTGGGCCCAGTTTCTGTTCTTTGTTTTGTGAAGTTGTCTCTCAATTCTTTCAGGATTGTTCATCCAAATTCAGCTGTCTTGAGAGTTTCTCTGGGCTCCTTTCAGAGTAAAGTAAGGTGTGACTTTTCAGAGTAATGATGCTCCCATGAACTTTGTTTACCTTCTACCTCACAGCTTTGTATTTAGAGGCAACAGCAGCAAGCAATTTTAGTTCTTGTGTTAGCCTCATCTGTTAGATTTTTGATGCCTTTGTTTACCCAACAACAAAATGGGAAATGGGCTGGGGATGTGGCTCAGGGGTAGAGTACTTGCCTGGCATACATGAAGCCCTGGGTTCGATCCCCAGCCCCACAAAAATAAATAAAATGGGAAATGTTCCTTATGATCAAGTTCTTGATCCCATTGACTTGAGCGTAGCTGAAGCACAATAAGACTCCTCAGTCTTGGTGTTACCAAGAGTTTATGATATGCTGCTGTAGTGACCATTTCTAAGGGAAAGGGAGAAGTTGCTTAGCAGTGTTTAATATTATAGATACTGTTTGGGGATCCTCTGATTCTTCTTCAGTAGCTTTGGCTATTGACTTTCAGGGCTATATTATATATACACTTGCTAATGTCAATTCACATTTTTTTAATATATATATTTTTAGTTGTGGATGGACGCAAATCCTTTATTTATTTTTATGTGGTGCTGGGGATCGAACCCAATGCCTCCCATGTACTAGGCAAGCGCTCTGCCACTGAGCTACAACCCAAGCCCCACATTTTTATTTTTTATTTCCTTTTTCCTTCGTGGCTTCTAGAGAAGACCTGACAGGGTAGTAATTAATAATAAACTTATAATTGTCTTCTCTTCTTGCTGCCATTGAACAACTATTTTATTTTATTTATTTTCTGCAGTGCTGACAACAAAATTTACCAGACTGAGAAGAATTTGGATTGAAAAAGCTGCTTCAAGTGTAATGGGTGCATAAAGCTGGATTGAATGCTCTGTTGTAAAGTAGAACAATGGAAGTTTTTAATTTCTCCTGGGCTTTCAAATTGCCTGCTTAAGTTTGGACTTGGTAGTGTGTAGTGCATGCAGAAAACAGCAAGGCAGACTGAAGAGCTCCAGCAGCTATGGTTTGCCCGTATGTTACAACCTAATTGCTTTCCTTTCAATATGTGCCAATTTCCTCTAGAAGGAAGAGCACTACTGTTTAGAGTTGATACGCATCAAACTTGTGCTCTCAGTAAGGCAGATGGATCAGTCTGTCCTTGGGCCTCTGAGTATGTTTGAGGCCAGTCCCTGTGGGCCTCATTTAGCCATGCTGGCCTTGTTAAAGGGAGCCTCACTCTCCCTCTTGGATTAGGAATGAACCTAGGCAAACCTAACAATTTGTGTGGCAGTACTACAATCAATAACAGTGTTTAGTCACTGGTTAGGAAAAGGAAAGAAACAGAAGAAACTAATTCTAGGATAGTTGAGTTCAAAGTTTACAGTTACTATTTTTGTCATGTAGTTAGTGAACCTACGCAATGCATGGTATAATATTTAAGAGTAGAATGCATTGTTCAAGAACAATGGCTTTGGGGGCAACAAAACCTGGGTTCAAATTTTCTCCCACTAACTGTGTGACCTTAGATAAGTCACTTGATGTCTTATAGCCCTGGTTTCCTTATTTGTTAAGAACTGGAGACAGTAATACCATTTCTCAGTTACTGAAAGAATAAAATAATCTGTGCATGAAAATTATATTTTGGGTTTTTGTTTTTTTTGAGACAGGGTCTCTCTGTTGCCCAGGTTGGCCTCAAACTCTGGGACTAAATAGATTCTCTTGCCTCAGCCTCTTGAATAGCTAGAATTATAGGCTTTTGACACCATGCATGGCTTAATATCATGTTTAATAATTTATGGGGCTACTGCTGATATCTGAGGCAAATTAAGGTTTGTCCTGGGCAATGGAATGGGATTCTTACAAAGGTGACAGGTGGCAACTCCTAGCAGCAAACTAACCTGGCTATTTAGTGGGATTGTTCAAGATAGAAAACATTCCTGATCCAGTCAGGATTCATGCATCATACTAGACAAAATCATGCAATAAACTATTCTGCTTTTAAGTATTTTGGGGAGGGTACCAGGAACTGAACCCAGGGGTGCTTAACCACTGAGCCACATCCCCAGCACTTTTTTATTTTTACATAGGGTCTCACAGTTGCTTAGGGCTTCGTTAAATTGGCTTTGAACTTGTGATGCTCTTGCCTCAGCTTCTCCAGTCACTGGGATTACAGGCTTGCAAAGACCATGCCCAGCTCTTTTCTTTTTAAAGAGGAGGTGCAATCTGACCTCAGGCCAACCAGGGTGGCTCCACTCAATAAGGGGAAGATAACAGAAAGGAGTATTTCATGAGAAGAAATTTACTGAAAGCTGGCTGTTATTGGTTCCACATGCTGTCAAGGATTTTATCCCTGGAGAAATGCATCCTCCTTTTATCCTTCCCCTAAGAAGAGGTCAAGCTACTATAGAGACAGAGAGGTGGCCAATGTCCTGAGAAAGTGTTCAAACTAGAGAGCACATATAAATGCCAAAAACCCTTTTCTTTCTCGGTCATCTTGAATCTTTCTGTGCCAGTTATCTGGGGAGGACAAGTCCTTATGTCATTTCTGGCTAAGGCTGGGGCCTCATGAACATGACTGTCTACGAATAATTATGCATCAATGACAACTGAGGGGAAAGTATGAAATTATGACTTCTAATCCCTGGGGTTTTCAGAATTTAAGTTTAGCCCCAAAATGTGTTAAGTATAGAACTGCTCATGTGTAAGGTTTGGTTTTTTGATTCATAAAAAACACATTGGGGGCTGGGATTGTGGCTCAGTGGTAGAGCGCTCACCTAGCATGCGTGAGGCACTGGGTTCAATCCTCAGCATCACATAAAATAAAATAAAAATAACAATATTGTGTCCATCTACAACTAAAAATATATATATATATATAAAAAACACATTGGGGGGGCTGGGATTATAGCTCAGTGGTAGAGCACTTGCCTAGCATGCGTGAGACACTGGGTTCGAGTCTCAGCACCGCATACAAATAAATAAAACAATTTAAACAAACAAACATGTTGGGGCCTGAAATTGTGGCTCAGTGGTGGAGTGCTTGCCTTGCACGAGCGAAGTACTGGGTTCGATCCTCAGCACCACATAAAAACTAAATAAATAAAGCAGCACCACATAAAAACTAAATAAATAAAATACTAAAAAAAAGTATTAAAAAACTTTAAAACAACAAAAAAAAAACATGTTGGAGTTGGGCATGGTGGCTGATGCCTGTAAACCCAGTTACTCAGGAGGCTCAGGAAGGACGATTGTGAGAATGAGGTCAGCCTAGGCAACTATGCAAGACCCTGTCTCAAAAATAAAAAATAAAGCCGGGCATGGTGGCTCATGCTTGTAATCCCAGCACTTTGGGAGGCTGAGACAGGAGAATTGCGAGTTCAAACCCAGCCTCAGCAATGGCAAGGCGCTAAGCAACTCAGTCAGACTCTCTCTCTCTCTACATAAAACACAAAATAGGGCTGGGGATGTGGCTCAGTGGTTGAGTACCCCTGAGTTCAATCCCTGGTACCAAAAAAATAAAAAATAAAAAGGTCTGATGATGTAGCTCAGTATTAGGAGTGCCACTGGGTTCAATCCCCAGTATTACACACACACACGAAAAAACAAACAAAAAAAGCAAAAAACAAACCCAGAACAACGAAACCTTGGACTTTGAGAGAATAGACCAGCCTGAAAAGTGAGTACTTTCCAGGATTAAAAGGATTCAGTGTAGAAATAATTTGTCTTAATGTAAGTGATTGGTTCCATTGTTCTCGACTGCAGGCTCTAAGTGGATCCACCTTCTACCTGGATGCAGCAGTGATTAAGTCATTATCATAATTTGTCTCTTAAAGAGTTATATCAAAGATACCACCCTCCCACACACACCACCTCCTAAGTCTAGAAGCACTTGGACAAACTAAGCGTTCATTTGAAAAAAAAAAAAAAATGAAACACCTTGGAAACTGTTGAAAAAAGAGGAACATGGTCTGGGGTTGTGGCTCAGTGGTGGAGCACAGCACTTGCCTAGCACGTATGGAGTACTGGGTTCGTTCCTCAGCACCACATAAAAATAAATAAAAGAAAGGTATTGTGTCCATCTAAAACTAAAAATATTGGGAAAAAAAGAAAAAAAAATAGCAACAACTGTCAGAAACTAAAACAAAGCTTGGTCCGCTTTTCCCCCTTCCCCGACAGGCTGCCTTTGTAACAGGCTGTCTGCATTCGTATACATTTACTCCCAAATTGTACCTTGCATTTAGAATCATAAGTTTTAGGGCTCTAAAGCGGACTTAAGGAATGTAATTAAATTACTATCCTGGTCTTCCCCAGGAAATCTCCATAGATAAAGAAACTATGGCCTACGGAAGTGAGATGTTTGGTTTGTTTCTTTCTTTTTTGGTATCAGGGATGGAACCCAGGGGTACTTAACCACTGAGCAACACCCCCAGTTTTTTATTTTCATTTATTATTTATTTTTAAAAAATATTTTTACTCATAGATGAACACAATGCCTTTATTATATTTATTTATTTTTATGTGGTGCTGAGGATTGAATCCAGTGCCTCACATGTGCTAGGTAAGCACACTACCACTGAGCTACAACCCCATTCCCTCTTTTTATTTTTATTTAATTAATTTATTTATTTTTGGCACTAGGGATTGTACTCAGGGGTACTCGACCACTGAGCCACATCCCCAGCCCTATTTTGTGTTTTATGTAGAGACAGGGTCTCACTGAGTTGCTTAGCACCTCACCGTTGCTGAGGCTGGCTTTAAACTCACAATTCTCCTGTCTCAGCCTCCTAAAGTACTGGGATTACAGGCATGTGCCACCATGCCCGACTTGGACTATTATTCTTTTTTTTTTTTTTTTTTGCTTTTTATACCACTTTATTCCAACCAGAGCACCTGGACTATTATTTTTTTTTATAAATATTTATTTTTTAGTTGTAGGTGGACAGAATATCTTTTATTTTTATGTGGTGCTGAGGATCGAACCCAGTGCCTCATGCATGCTAGGCGAGCATGCTGCCACTGTGCCATAACTCCAGCCCTGCACTATTATTCTTGATGTCCCTCTTGTGACCAAAAAAAAAACACAGTTCCTTTCTACTAAATTTATAGTACCTGAGAATTCCATTTGCAGATCACTCTTAATCTCTGACTTTTCCCTTTTACAAGAAATATGTTCATGGGTATAGCATAGCCGGAGAAATAGAATATGAAGACCTAACACTTTATTCTAAAATGGAAGGTGCCAGCATAGGACAGAAATGCCAAAAACCAAAAAACTTTTGTGTTTAAATAATTTTGTCCTATTCCTTTGCATATAGAAATGTCAAGAGGGGTAAATGAACTGGACTTCCGTTTTTATCATGCCCTCATTTGTTAATTTGTTATATGTGATCTATCTTGTGAATGATGATATTCTGTCTCCAGGAACATTGGGCTAATATTTGAAGGATGAAGAGCTAGGACAGGGTAGTCTGGTGACCCTGTAGAAAGCAAGAAGGGAGAAGTAGACTCTAAGGGCAAAAGGGTCGAGACAGGCATTTCTGAAGCCAAATGGTGTTGAAATAATATACCACAGGCCTTTTTCCTTGTCAGCGTAATCCAATTGAGAATGCCCAACTGCCCCTGATAAGAGTCACTCAGGAGTGAAGAGCTTTGCTACCAGGGAAAGCAGCTTATGTGTGCATTTTGGCTCAGGAATGTGCCAGCCCAATGCTAGCCAAATGAGAAAAGGCTGCTGCAGGCTGGAGAACTCCTCTCCTGGGAGGACGGTGGCTGCTCCCTGTAGGTTAAGAGAGTGTTTGTTCTCTTTTGTCCAAGGGCAGTGCTTGAGGCCATATGTTGAGGCCTTAGACATAGATAATTAGAAAGGGTGGCAGTTCTGATGTGAAAAGAGAAAACAGTGTCAGGATTCATCCCCCTTTTGGTCAGGTCACTCATTATTTGAGAAGACAGGAAAATTGGGGGTCATTGGTAGATTCTCAGATTAACACTGGGTCAATTTAGAACTTCCCCTTTAATAATATACAGAGTTGAGATCCCACCTACTGGTGTTGAGCAAAATATGATCAGAACATCACCAAGATACTTCCAAAGGGCTTCACTTTGCTTTGGGTTGAAGGGGCCTTTGAGCTTTTCCAGATATAGTTTAGTAATTCATGTTGTAATCTGGCCTGACTGACCAGAAATCGGACCTGGATTTGATTTAGGAGCACCCCAAGGGTTGTTTCTCCAATGGGGATTGGATTTCCCCTTCTTATCCCCATCCCCTCACCACCTCGCAAATCCTAGAATGTTAACCAGTCACCTTCAGAGCACCCCTCTACCTAATCTGCACTCTTTGTTTACTGGACTGTTTGTGCTTTGAGGTTGATAGCCTTGCAAGGTGGGAATTTTGGCTGCTTGCTGGGGTATCAGATATCTCCTTGGTTATGAAATTAGACTTCTTACTATGAGCAGCATCATGACACTTTTTTCTAAAGGACTCAGGCATTTCTTCTCACTCTTCTAAAGAAGATCCAGACCATTGAATCCAGTCCCTAAGCAGGCCAAGCCGTGAGGTAGAACACCAGAAACTTTTCTTTCTGTTCTGGGCTTGTAGGAAGCAGTAACATAGAATGACTAGGAGTATAGCTTTTGAAGTCAGATAGAGATGAATTTGATTCCCATTTCTACCACTAGCTAGTTATGTGACTTTAACTGGTATGTACATCTACCTGTCCTTTCTAGGTCTCTTTTTGTCCCCCAAATGGAGACTATTATAAAGAGAAAAGATACCTAAGGTGCTTATTAGCATATGGCATGGTAATAAATGGTAGCTACTATAGTTACTATCTATTTTTTCTAAAAGGAAGAGGAATATTTCAATCAAGAGGATCCCATGGAGAATTCTTTGGAGGCTCAGGATATGGACATCATACAAAATATAATTCAGTCAATGGATAAAGGGATTAGTAATCTCACAGGACTACTGATCCAGAACAGGAAACAGGAAAACCTATTTTCTTTGTCTGATACTATGTATATCTTGGGATACACAGAAATTAAAAGAACTATCCTGAACTGTACCATAAATAACAACCATCAGTTATCTTGGTGGTATTTAACTATTTAAATATGTTCCTCTTAAGGTTTAGGAGTCAAAGGTAGAAAGCCTGCTTTTTAAATTTTTTTCATATTTATCTTAAGTAATTAACTGTTATGCCAATGCAGTAGCACATGCCTGTAATCCAAATGACTTGGGAGGCTGAAACAGTTCAAGGCAGCTTCAGCAACTTACCAAGACCCCGTTTCAAAACATATAAAGGGCTAGGGATATAGGGATATAGTCAGTGTTTAAGCACCCCTGGGTTCAATCCCCAGTACCAAAATAAATAAATTAATTAATTAAT
The DNA here is from genome assembly GCA_028644305.1 of Xerus rutilus. NCBI lineage: Eukaryota > Metazoa > Chordata > Mammalia > Rodentia > Sciuridae > Xerus > Xerus rutilus. The sequence goes on from CM053404.1 coordinate 23,191,571, forward strand.
TAATAGTTATAAAGTATAAAAAACACTGGACTGGGACTCTAGAACTAAAAAACTAGAATAACATCTTAGTTGTACTTATTGCACACTTTATTTCATGCATTGTAAACAAGTGTTTAACTGAAATAAATGAGATAACATATATAAATTGATTAACAGTGCCTTGTACATAGTATGTGGTTTTATTTATTGTAGTACTGGGGGTTGAACCCAGGGGTGCACTATCACTGAGCTACATCCCCAGCACTTCTAATTTTTTTATTTTGAGACAGGGTCTCACTAAGTTGCTCAGACTGGCAATCCTCTTGCTGCAGCCTCCCAAATTACTGGGATTACAGGTATGTGACACCATGTCCGACTGATACACATTTTAATAAATGTTAGCTGCTGTTATTACTTAAAATATAGTTTATTTTAATTCTCTAACACTCATTTTACAGGTGATAAAATAGCAGATTAGAAAAGATAAGTAACAAAAGTGACACTGCCACTAAGTTGCAGAACTAGGATTTTGAATAGTACTCTAAAGCCCAAGATTTCATCCAGTGCCCTCAAATTCTAGTCCTAGTACCAACATTAACTGGCTTGGTGTCGTTGTACGAACAACTTAATCTTCCTAAATCTCAGTTACCTCATTTTAGAATTATTTTTAGGGCCAATTTTAGCCATAACATCCTAGGATTTGGAGTATTTTCTGGAATGGTCAATAAAAAATTATGCATTATTTTTCTACAGTACTATTGCTCAAACTACAGTCTGTAAACTAGTATAGTCCAGCTACTAATTGACAAACAATGAGACATATACAGAAATTGAGAGAAAGTATTAACAATTTGACAGAGTAACATCATGTATAGATAAAAAAAAAAAAAATTGGAATTTAGTCAGGCATAAGTGGCACATGACTGTTATCCCAGGTACTGGAGAGGCTAAGGAAGGAGAATCACAAGCTCAAGGCCAGCCTGGGCAACTTAGTAAGATTCTGTCTCAAAATTAAAAGTAAAAAGGGCTGGGGATGGGGCTGGGGTTATGGCTCAGCGGTTGAGCGCTTGCCTCGCATACGTGAGGCACTGGGTTCGATCCTCAGCACCATATAAAATAAATAAAGATACTGTGTTCATCTACAACTAAACAAAATATTAAAAAAAAAAAAAAAAGGGCTGGGGATGTAGTTCAGTGGTAAAATGCTTGCTTAGCATACACAAAGCCCTGGATTCAATCCCTAATACCCCAAAAAAGAAAAAAAGAAAAAGAACAAAAAGCTTATAGTGTTTTTTTTAATTTCATTTTTTCTAGTAAATCATTTTACTGAATTTTATAAGACTATGAATCTGCAATGAATCAACAAAGAAAAATAAAACTGGCCTTTTACCACAGATAGTCTGAGAAGCATTATTTTAGCAATCTATCTTAACATTTCACCAGGAGTGTGAATTGAAATTCCAGTTTGTTTTCTAATTGCATGTTTACAAAAGTACCCCCTAAATCAGATATATCTTTACTGGTACCCTGCTAGAAACACAGCCTGCAGCTATAGGAGTCGCTCCTGTTACAGGTTTTCTGATGATGCTCCAATCAGAGGTTGAATCTAGAAAGCAAACCTCCATTTCTGCCTAGATGAAACTCTCTTGGGAAAGCTCACTGTACAGACCATGATTACCTTTTTTGTGGAGAAGTCAGCAAGCAAGAAGGATAGTGAAGATTCATGGTGGGCTTATTAAAAAAATCTAAACCTTAGCTGGGTGCCATGGCAGACACCTTTAATCCCAGCAACTCAGAAATCGGAAGCAGGAGGACCATAAATTTGAGGCCAGCCTCAACAACTTAGCCAAACCCTGTCTCTAAATAAAAAAAATATAAAGGGCTGAAGTGTCCCTGGGTCCAATCCCCAGTACTACAACAACAACCACCCAACCCAACCTTCTAGTTTTCCATCAGTAAGTTTCTATGATAGGATGAAAGTGATAGAACAAATGTCTTTTATGCCCCCTGGTGCTGAGAATCGAACCCAGAGCCTCATGTGTGCTAGGCAAGTACTCTGCCACTGCACCCTATCCTTTGTTCCTGAAATTAATGTATCTAAACATCCATAGATTCCACCTACCTAATTTGATAGATGAGAGGCTTCAGGATCATATGTCTGGCTATTGACAGGAATGAGACTACTGATCTCTCATCCTTAATTCCTTGACTGTATACTGTGCGAGGACCAAGTCCAGAGCATCCAGAGAGTTCTCCATGGGACTTTGTCCAAGTCTGTAAGGTATCACTCCTGCCTCTGACAAGTATTTCAATACCATATTGAGCTCTTTCAGTTAAGAGAGAGATTAGCAAATCAAATCTAGCAATATGTAGAAAGAATAATATACCAAGACTAAGCAAGGATTATCCTAGAACTGCAAGGATTCAATACCTGAAAATCAATCAATCTAACACATTAACATTCTTTTGCAGGGAGGAGGAGGGTGAATGGGGATTGAACCCAGGAGCACTTTACCACTGAGCTACATTTCCAGTCTTTTTTTTTTTTTTTAGTTGTTGATGGATCTTCATTTTATTCATTTATTGTTTGTATGTGGTGCTGAGGATTGAACCCAGTGCCTCACGCATGCTAGGCAAGCGCTCTACTACTGAGCTACAGCCCCAGCCCCTCCAGTCCTTTTTATTTTTTAAAATTTTGACACAGGGTCTTGCTAAATTGCTAAGGATCTCGCTGAGTTCCTGAGGCTGGCCTCGAACTTGTGATCCTACTGCCTTAGCCTCTGTGAGTCAACGTGATTACAGGAATGTGCCACCATGTCCAACTTAACACATTAACATTCCAAAGAAGAAAAATTGTATGATCATATAAATTGATAAAGAAATAATATTTGACAAAATATAACATCCATTCATGATGATAAAAATCTACAAAAAACTGATGGCTGAGCTGAGGTTGTGGATGAGGCACTGGGTTCAATCCTCAGCACCACATAAAAATAGATAAAATAGAGGCAATGTGCCCATCTACAACGAAAAAAATATGTATTAAAAAAAACTTTCAAAAAAACCCTGATGGCTAACATAATACTTTAGAGTAAAACACTGAATGTATCCACCTTAAAGCTGGGAACAAGATAAAATATCCACTTCGTAGAACTAAGTTTTGACCAGTATAATGAGACAAGAAAATGGAAAGCATGTAAATTAGAAAAGAATAAATAAATCTGTCTTTGTTGGTAACATGAATATATTTAACAACTTGACAGAGTAATATCATGCATGTTGATTCTATTAATAAAAAATTGGGAGTTTAGCTGGGTGCAGTGGCACATGCCTATAATCCCAACTAATCAGGAGGCTGGGAGAAGGATCTGCCCAGGAATTTATATCTCCCCAAACAATATACAAAACAAACCTTTTAAAATAAGTAGGAGATAAAGTCAATGCACAAAAATTTATCTCATTTCTGGGTACTAACAATGAATGTTTGGAAGCTGAAATTAAAACACACTACCATATAAAAACACTCCACATAAAAATCAAATACTTAGGGTATAAAATCTAACAAAACAGATGCAGAACATTTATGGTGAAAACTACAATATACTGATAAAGAAATCAAGATCTAAATAAATACCACATTCATGGCTTGTCAGGCACAACATAGCAAAGATGCCATTTCTCTGCAAACTGATCTATAGAATCAATGCAATTCTTTCAAACTCCCAGTAAGAGTATCTGTAAATATAGACAAGGTTATCAATTAAAATTGAAAGAGAGGGCTGGGAATGTGATTTAGTAGCAGAGTGCTTGCCTAGCATGTGTGAGGTACTGGGTTTGTTCCCCAACACCACACACACACACACACACACACACACACAAATTAAGAGAATGAAAAGACAAGCTTCACACTGGGAGAAAATATCTTTATATAATTGTTTCACCAGTAAAGGAAAGCTTCACACTGGGAGAAAATATCTTTATATAATTGTTTCACCAGTAAAGGACTTGGAATGCAGAATAGATACAGAGGTCTCTAAACTCAAAAGTATGAAAACAATTCAATTAGAAAAGAGGCAAAAGATGGACATGTTGGTACATACCTATAATACCAGCTACTCAGATGGCTGAGGCAGGAGGATCTCGAGTCCAAGACAAGCCTCAGTAAACAAGCAAGCTCATGTCTAAAAATAAAATTTTAAAAAGGTCCAGAGATAGCATTGCTTAGTGGTAGATCACTTGCCTAGCATGCACAAAGCCCTGGGTTCAATCTCTGGCACTGCTAAAAAAAAAAAAAAAAGGCAAAAGACTTGAACAGACAGACCCAAAAGATATGTGGATGGCAGATAAACATATGGAAAGCTGTTCAACATCAGTAGCTCTTAGGGAAATGCAAATTTAAACCATGGAGACCTACCACTATCTATCTATTTAAATGGCTTATATAAAAATACTGAATAATCTCAAGGACTGGAGAGGATGTAGAGAAACTACCAGAATTCTCACTTCTGGTGGGAATACAAAGTAGTAATAGATAATCGACAGAATCTTAGCCTTTCAATCTCAGTCTAGTTCCTATCATGAATGGCATCCACATTATGTAACCTAATACTATGCCCTGCTTCCCAAGACTGAAGTCTGAAGATATCCAAAGTAGATTTAAGGTAATGGCTACCTATAAAGGTGGAAATGAATTCAGAAATGCCCTTTTCCCTCAAGGGTTTGGGGAGAGGCTTCCCTGACAGGGAGAGCCCATTTCTCCTCTTCTCAGACTCTTCTAATCAATATCAGAAAATATTTGGAATTCAGCCAGGTGTGGTGGCACACGCTTGTAATCCCAGCACTTTGGGAGGCTGAGACAGGAGAATCGTGAGTTCAAAGCCAGCCTCAAGAACGGTGAGGCGCTAAGCAACTCAGTGAGACCCTGTCTCTACATAAAACACAAAGTAGGGCTGGGGAAGTGGCTTAATGATTGAGTGCTCCTGAGTTCAATCCCTGGTACCAAAAAAAAAAAGATACTAAATCCTACCTGGCTAAAGGCCCATGGCAATACACTATTAATTTTACTAAAGAGAGTGCTAACTCCACTGTAGACAGCTTTGTGGGGAAAAAGTAGATATAGGAAAGGGTGGGGAAGAGTTTTTCTTTTTTCTTTTTTTAAAAAATGTATATATTCTACTTAGGCATACATGATAGCGGAATGCATTTTGATTCATTGTACACAGATGGAGCACAGGGAAGGGTTTTTCATCTGGCACATAGCCTAACTAATTGACCCTCACTCAAGAAGTATCTGGGCCACCAAAGACCCCCTCCTACATGAAGATATTCATTTTCCTGCTTCAAACCTAACAGGTCACAGCACATATACATTATTATGGAGCTATGTCCTGTAAAACTCTCTAATCCAGCATCCATTTGACTAACCCCAAATTCTGCTGGCCAAGCCTCAGTCTCTCAGAGAGCTGGCACCAGATAGAAAGGATGGAGTAGGATTTCAAACACCTGTTTCAGTTTTTAAGTGTCCAATTCAGGCCACTGTGCTCTAGCAGCAGGGATCCTGATGATGTGGCTGCTTCTCTCTTGCCAAATCCTCAACTTAAAGAGCCTAGATCCTCAGGGAAGGAAAAGATAGAGCTAGGGGGTATGGCCAAGATGAAGAACTGTTCTTTTAAATTTAACACACATCTGTCCTATGACACAGCAGTTTTACCCTTAGGTATTTATTCAAGAGAAACAATATAAATAATAGCCAAAAACTGGAAGCAATCCAAATGTCTTTCAATAAGAGAATAAATATATTTTATTTTAATACATCCATACAGCCAAACACTACTCAGAAAAAAACAAAACAAAAAAAATACTGATACATATGTCAACATGGATGAATTCCAAAAATATGCTAAGCTAAAACAGCTAGATACAAAAGAGTATGTCCTGTATGATTCCATTTATATGAAATCCTAAAACTAATCTATGGTGACAGAACTCAGAAAGTGGTTTTATGTATGTGTGTATGATGTGAATCAAAGGAGGAATGAGGTGATGAAAATGTTCTGTATCTTTCTGGGGTGATGAAATGTTCTGTATCTTTCTTTCTTTTTTTTTTTTTTAAACAGTGGTTATATGGTTTATATAATTACCCAAACCTATCAACTGAATACCTAAGTTCTAGATATTTTATGGTATATTAATTATACTTCAAGAAAGAAAAAAAAAAGAGGGCTGGGGGTATAGCTCAGTGGTAGAGCACTTGTGTAGCATTTGTGAAGACATGGTTTTGATCCCCAACACACACGCATGCACACACACACAAACACATATAGGGCATTGGGGTGAGCCTCCCCTACTTGTTATTACAAAAAGACAGAAGAAATAAATATGCTTATCAACTTACCATCCTGGGACAGAGGCTCAACCTGAGTTGCCATTTCAGTGCTCTTTGGGGAAAAAAAGAGATTTTCAGGTAGTAACTCAGGATACCCTCAATGGGTCCCAGTTACTTCCCAAAGAAGTGATATTGAAACTTGTTCAACAGTGTTTACTTCCCCACTGCTGAAGTATGATCTGGGTTCCAATTTAGAAGAAAGTTCACATAAAACAACAGATAGGCTCAAAAGAAAAAAAATTAAATCATAACCATAACAATAGATAAGTCAGAGCATTGTTTCACAGCTGATGCTACTGTCATGAGGTCTCTTGCACAAGACATGACTTTCTCTGGGTCACAGTTCTTTCCCTATAAAATGAATTTTTATTTTAGCTTTAACACTGTAGGATTTTAAAACTCTTATAAGTTCAGGTGGCCTCCAGGACCAGAGGAGAAAGGCAGGTCTTGTGTTTCCCCTGAGCACTTTTACAGAGACTTATGTATTTTTTAGCTTAATGAGACCCCCAGAGGGATTCTGCATATCATCTAAAATAATTCCCTTCCTCTAACACAGTTATAGAGTTAAGATTCAGGGAGAAAAGCAATAAATTAAAAAACGTGAAAAAGTTGCTAAGATGGCAAACAACATGGCATGGAATGAAAGAGTAGATATCACCTTGTATACATTATCTCATTTAATCCTCACAAGGGCTCTGTTTAAGTCAAATTTTCACCCCTAATTTTTATTTTTTGTGATACTGTGGCTTGAACTTGGGAGTGTTCTACCACTGAACTACCTCCCTAGCTCTTTTAATTTATTTTTAAAAATTTGGACACAAGGTCTCACTAAGTTACCCAGGCTGGCTTGAAATCTGTGATCTTCCTGACTCAGCTTCTTGAGTGACTGGGATTACAGGTGTAAGCCACTACGCCCAGCTTTACCTTTATTTTACAGATGGAAAAAAGGAGGTTCAAAAAGATCAAGAAACTGCCCAAGATCACTCAATGCTACAGGCTGGATTTGAACCCAGGTCTACCACACAAAGTCTATGCTTCTTTCTGCAACTATATCGCAGGAAATAATATGAGATCTCAAATCCCAAAGGGGTCCTGTGAAATCCTAGCATTGTCTCCTTATATTTAACTCATGTTATGTTCTTAGGCAGCCCCTGGCCGTACATAGAAGAAAGGGTTAAACCTACAGTTAGGAAGAGGAAATTCCCTGGAAAATTGAAACACATGCTGTGGCTCTGACTAAATTTCACACTCCTTTGGTTAAGCAATATCCATAGTGTGTGAGAAAAGACTCCTTCCCTCTCTAGCCTCCCACCCCCATCCTTTATCCATTTCATCACCTGCTGCCTTCCTTCAGACTAAACTGAAGGAGAGGAAGGGAGGAAGACTATACATACATCTTTTCTTAGTGCGTATTTAAGCTGGAGGTTAGCAAACCCAAAATAGGAAGAAGTACTATGTAAAAAAAGTAAAGGGGTAATACTATCTCATTTCTAATTGACCCAGCATGGGGAGGAACTCTTATAACAAATCATAACAAGGGGATGGATTTCTGCTAGGGAGGAGAGGGGGAGGGCGTCCTTCCTGAAGAGTAGGCAGAATTCAGAACAAGCCCCATTTACACCTGTCTCCTTGTCTGGTATTTTATGCTCAAGTGAACTCTGTGTATCTGTCCATGGGAGTTATGTCTCCCCTATGACAAAAAATGGAAAGATGGAAACATTACATTTTTAAATTTCTCCTTAATACCCTTTTCAACCAGATTTCTGCTCATGACAATAAATACAACTATTTGGTACTGGAAATCAACTGGACAGAAGACACTTTCAGGAATCTAGTATATATTATAGAGCCTAGAGTAGTTACCTAGACTAAAAGGAGGAAAAAAAAGACAAAAGGTGGCAAGGAAAAATTAACAAATAACTACCATACAATGCCACCCCTCCTTGATTAAAGAAGTGGAGCTTATATCTCCTCCTCTTGAATCTGATCTGTGACTCTTTTGACAGAATACAGAGGAAATGACAATTTGGGACTTCCATTTCCAGGCATTAAAAAGGCCTTGAAGCTTCTGTTCTTCCTTTTTGGAGATGTGAATTTCCATGTACAAAGTCTAAGGTATCCTGCAGGAGAAAGAAGGCATGAGGAAAAACCCTAGAGGACTGAAGCATCACATCAAAAGAAGTCACATGTTATCAGACATCCAAACCACAATCACAGCTGACTGTAACCATAAGACAGACCCCAAATGATACCATTAGAAGAACTGCCCAGCTGACTGCTATTAACCCACAGAATTGTAAGATATGAAAAAATGGTGGTTGTTTTTTTTTTTTTTTTTTTTGGTACTGGGGATTGAACTCAGGGGCACTTGACCACTGAGCCACATCCCCAGCCCTATTTTGTGTTTTTATGTAGAGACAGGGTCTCACTGAGTTGCTTAGCACCTCGCCGTTGCTGAGGCTGGCTTTGAACTCGCGATTCTCCTGTCTCAGCCTCCCTAAGTGCTGGGATTACAAGCGTGAGCCA
>CM053404.1:23200963-23232176 GCA_028644305.1 Xerus rutilus
GGGCGCGGTGGCTCAAGCCTGTAATCCCAGCACTTAGGGAGGCTGAGACAGGAGAATCGCGAGTTCAAAGCCAGCCTCAGCAATGGCGAGGTGCTAAGCAACTCAGTGAGACCCTGTCTCTACATAAAACACAAAAATAGGGCTGGGGATGTGGCTCAGTGGTCGAGTGCCCTTGAGTTCAATCCCCAGTACCAAAAAAGAAAAAAAAAAAGAAAAGATGAGGCCTATATGTACATAAAATATGGCTGGTCATTATTTTACCTAAATCATACAAATATAAAAAAGAACCAAAATATGTGATTTTTCTATAACCTAGAAACACAGAATAAATTAAACTAGTATTTCTAGGATTAATTTAACTAAATTATTTTCTAACTAAAATTTTATGACAGCAGATCTAGAATAGAGAGAAAATTCAGGAGAATAGAAAATTGAAATCTGAAACTCCACAACCAACAATGAATTAAGTTTCTGATCCACAAACAAGAGCACACAAAAAATTTAAGTATTCAAAAATACAAAACAAATATATGAAAACAAAACCAACATCTAAATGAACATAATGCATAAGATCTTCTCATCAGTTATGAGCAGTGGACAATAGAGGTCACAAATGAGGATAGTGAACAAAGCTAAGAAAAACCACAAACTAGTTTACAAAAGAGAAAGAACAAACTTCACATTACAATCTATGGGGCCTGCACTAATAGGAAAAGTCAGTATTATTAGGGAAATAGTATACCTTTTCCCTTTTTACTTTAATTATCTCATACTCATTTCCCCAAATGCCATCTTATTAGTGTTGATGACCAAAACAATATACAGCCCTCAACCCACAGATTTAACATTATTTCAATTATTAAAACATTATTTCAATTATTTAAGAATGACTCTGAGGGGCTGGACCTGTGGCTCAGTGGCAGAGCGCTTGCCTCACACATGTGAGGCACTGGGTTCAATTCTCAGCACCACATATAAATAAACTAATAAAATAAGGTCCATCCACATCTAAAAAAAAATACTAAAAAAAAAGAATAATTCTGAACCTGGTACATGTCATATGCCTATAATTCCAGCTACTCAGGACACCGAGGCAGGAGGACTGCAAGTGTGAGGCCAACCTGGGCAACTCAGTCTGACTCAAAATAAAATTTGAGGGCTGGGGTTGTGGCTCAGTGGCAGAGCCCTTGCCTAGCATGTGTGAGGCACTGGGTTCCATTCTCAGCACCACATATAAACAAATAAAATAAAGGCCTATCAATTACAAAAATATTAAAAATAAAATAAAGTTTGAAAAAAGGGCTGGGAATGTAGCTCAGTAGTACAGTACTTGCTGAACACATTTGAGGCCCTGGGTTAAATCCCCAGTACTGTCAAGAAAAAAAGAAAAAGTGATTATGAAGACCCAAGACGAATTCATAATTAATAATTTTTCTAACATGAGTCTGACTAATTGTAAGAGTAAGTCAAGATGACTACTCAGCATCTGCAAATTTAAGTCCTCCCTCCTCTTTTTTAGGAAACTAAGTTGAAATACATAACATCTTAACTGTATGACTCAATGCATTTTCACAAACTTAACTACTCATGTAACCAGCACCCACTCAGATTAAGACAAAGAGCATTACCAGAACCAAAAAGTCCCAATAGTGACTTCTTCCAGCTGCAATGCCTCCAAAGAACCATTATTCTGGCTTCTAATAGCATTGATTTGCTTTGTTTTGAAAAAACTTAATATAAATGGTATCACACAGTTTAGATTCCTTTATGTTTGGCTTCTTTCATTCAATATTTCTTTGGAAAAATTCATCTGTTGCAAGATGTTGTAGTTACTAATTCTCATTGTATAGTATCCCATTGTGAAAATATATACACTTTATTTATTCATCTTATTTCTGATGTCATTTGAGTAGTTCCTTTTTTTAATTTTTTTTTTTTTAGTTGTTGATGGATCTTTATTTTATTCATTTATTATTTATATGTGGTGCTGAGGATCGAACCCAGGGCCTCACGCATGCTAGGCAAGCGCTCTACCACTGAGCTACAGCCCCAGCCCAGTTCCTTTTTTTTAAATTTCTATGAATAGCACTATTATAAACATTCTCATACATCTTTTGGTGAATGCCTATGTATGAATTCATATCGGGCATATCCCTAAAAACAGAATTGCTTGCTCAAAGGGTGTAGGCATATCAGCTCTTTTTCAGAAGCAGCCAGTTTTCCAATTTATAAACTCACCCTCAGTACATGAGAGTTTCAGTTGCTCCACATCTTTCTGTACCTTGGTATTGGTTGTCCTTTTTGTTTCAGCCAGTCTGCCCTATGTGTAGTAGTATTCCATTTTTTAAAAATTTTTTTAAATTGTTGATGGACCTTTATTTTATTGATTTTTATGTGGTCCTAAGGATCAAACCCAGTGCCTCACACATGCTAGGCAAGCGCTCTGCCACTGAGCCACAATCCCAGCCCTCCATTGTGGCTTTGAATGGAATGAAGTTCAGTACCTTTTCTTATATTTGCTGATTTTTCAGATATCCTCTATTGTGAGATATCTGTTCAAGTGTTTTGCTCATTTTTCTTTTGGGAAGTCTGCTTTTTTTTTTATTGATTTACACAAGTTCTTACAGGGACTTTCATTTGCCAAGTTTGGTGATTTGTGAATATCACTAGAATAATTTCTCTCAAAAATCAAAAGTTTATGCTGATAATATTGGTATCTTAGCCCTTGTGTTCCTCTTTTTTTATTCAAATAAGAATTTAGAATTTTTTCATCTTTGAATGGTGCACCATTACAACAGTGCACTGTACATGATGTTGGGATTTGTTGTTACGTATTGGTGCACGCGCACAAACATAATTTGGCCAATCTCATTCCCCAGTATTTCCTCTTTCCCTCCCTCCTCCCTCCTTGTATTTCTCTTTTAAAAGTCCACTGTTCCCCCTAGTAGAGAGAATCACAACCTCTGGGATAGTAGTCCCTACATTTCTCCTTTGCCAACAAATCAGTAAAATTTCTTTCTCCTTTTTCTCAAAAAAAAAAAAAAAAATCAAAAGTTTAGGAGCTGGAGTCATAGCTTGGTGGTAGAGTGCTTGCCTATCATGCACAAGGCACTGGGCCCAATCTTCAGAAAAAAAGTGGGGAAAGGCTAGGGATATGTTTCAGTGGTAGAGCATTCATCTGGAATGCATGAGACCCTGGATTAGATTAGATCCCCAGCACACAAACAAAAAAAGTTTGCTATATTTTATACAAGTCTCTATCATTCTTTGGATTCAAAACAAAATTAAGCTTGGATTCTAATTTATAAACAGCAGTTCCAACTTCTGATTCTATCATCCTGAAGCCCTTGGCATCTAAGACTAGCAAGAAACACTAAAGTGCAGGCCTCAATAAGAGGTGAAAATCATCTTCCCAACATAACAGAAACAAAAGTGTGGGGAAAAAGAAGGAATGCAATACTTTCCCTTTGACAAAAAGCCCAATAGTAAATAGTACATAGGTCTGATTAGTAAATGGAAATTCTAGATAGACTCTGAATAGAATCCTTTCCACCTTTCAAATAATTTATAGCTTAATGTCAGCTAAATTTAGTAACTTCTACCATTTGACCATGGCAAGATTCTTGACTGGTTTTCCATGGTCGTTATAGGCCTTCTCATAGATCCCTGAAATATGATGTGGCCATCAAAATGTCAGCACTTACCTGCTGTCCACATTCTGGACACAAGGTTTAGCTTGCAGGTCAGTGACTTATAGCATGAGAAAATAAGACCAGTTTCAGATCAAATTCAAGAATAGACACACGAAAGTTTCCATGTTCTTGATAATTTAAACTAATAATGACAATGAAGGGCAACTCAACAGCCACATTAGAAGCTCTAAATGGACAGTACTTCCCAGACCAATTACACAAGGGCAGAAGCAGCAGTTAATCAATGAAAGCATCCACCATCAGTGGAACAGCAGAAATTCTGTGTCAAAAACTCCCATGCTAGCTGGGCGCAGTGGTGCAAGCCGGGCGCAGTGGTGCAAGCCGGGCGCAGTGGCGCAAGCCTGTAATCCCAGCACTTTGGGAGGCTGAGACAGGAGAATTGCGAGTTCAAAGCCAGCCTCAGCAACGGCGAGGCGCTAAGCAACTCAGTGAGACCCTGTCTCTACATAAAACACAAAATAGGGCTGGGGATGTGGCTTAGTGGTCGAGTGCCCCTGAGTTCAATTTCCAGTATCAAAAAAAAAAAAAAAAAAATCCCATGCTCAGAAACCTTTAATGATTTCCCACTTCTATATGAATTAAGGTGAATAACAAAATTTAGAGTTGTAAAGAAACACACACTCATACAGGCCATTTCTCATTCCATTTGTGTGTGAATATATGTGCGAGCACATATATAACATACTAAAACCAGGGTCAAGAGAAGTTAACTCTGCCGAGTGAGGTGGCACATGCCTGTAACCCCAGTTGCTTGGGAGGCTGAGGAAGGAGGATCTCAAGTTCAAAGACAGCCTCAGCAAAAGCAGGGCGCTAAGCAACTCAGTGAGACCTGGCCTCTAAATAAAATACCAAATAGGGCTGAGGATGTGGCTCAGTGGTTGAGTGCCCCTGAGTTCAATCCCTGACACACCCGACCTCCTCCCCTACCCCAAAGAGAGATGTTAACTCACCCAAGGTAACACACCTCATTATGAGAAAGCCTATATCTCAATTCTTTAGATGTCTTGACAGGTGTCTTTGAACTATGTCTACTGACCCTCCTCAGTATTTAAGGCCCTCCACAACATGAATCCAACCTACCTATTTACCCTTCTATCCCACTGGATTCCTTGCTGTTCCCCAACACTAGTTTGTCTGTCCCACCTCCATCCTTTTGAAAGAGATGCTTTATTTTTATCTTTTACCTATCTAAGACAGTACTGACACTCATTAAATATGATTGTATTCTGCAAAGCACCAAAAATATCTGACATATTAGACACTCAATAAAAATTTATCGAAATTGACTCATCAGGAAAGAAACACAGTTGAAAGGACTACTATTTCTGTAGCTAAGAGAAAGATTTGACCAGAATTAGAGTGGTATCTCAATATTATTTCACTGAGGTGACCAAGTATAAAGCAAACACTTGCTCAGGCAAGAGGAAACAAGAATGTCAATTCATAAAGGCAAGTCTGAACATCAAGGTTAGAAGGAAACTACAGATCAGAGAACAGCATCATTTTACAAGTGAAACACACAAACATAATTCTGCATATAATTTCAGGAGATGCACTAATCTCCTGAAGCCCATTCCTGGATCCCACATCAAAATGCTTACTCTCAATCTTTCTTGAACCAATTTCTTGTATAAAATTTTATAAATTTACTTACGACCACATAAGGAAGAATTTTTTTCATACCTAATTCCAATATGAGGGTTATGTTCCTGATTCTAACATTCTAATATTCCAAGAATTTTAAGTCCTTTATTTTATTTTACTTTACTCTTCTCTGAAAATTTTTCAGGGTGTGTGTGTGTGGGGGGGGGCTGTCTGGAGTTTGAACCTAGGGCCTCGTGCATACCAGGCAAGTGCTCTCTCTACTATTCTGCCACTGAGCTATAGCACTAGTCCTAAAATTTCTCAGGTTCTAAAACAAAAACAAAAATGGGTCTTGGCTACAACCAGAATCACATATAGTATTACAGGTTGACATGCTGTAATTTTGTCTTCAAAAGTCCTATAGAATGAGGACCATGGCTGTGAGTACCTTTTTAGCTGTAAAGTAAATAAAGAAGTGAAAGAACAGTCTATATTCTTTTTTAGATCAGAATATTAACTATTAAAGGTCAATGAATCTTAGCCGGGCGCGGTGGCTCACGCTTGTAATCCCAGCACTTAGGGAGGCTGAGACAGGAGAATCTCGAGTTCAAAGCCAGCCTCAGCAATAGCGAGGCACTAAGCAACTCAGTGAGACCCTGTCTCTACATAAAACACAAAATAGGGCTGAGGATGTGGCTCAGTGGTCGAGTGCCCCTGAGTTCAATCCCCGGTACCAAAAAAAAAAAAAAAAGGTCAATGAATCTTGAGTATAAGTTTTTCCCTCTAAATATACATTGGCTTAAACTTGAACCTCATGGATCATTTTTCTGTTTGGATACATTTTGCAATTATTTCATTCCTATTAGAAATCCTCAATTATGTGTCACAATGAAGACCTTGTGTGTGCTCTCTAATGGTAGTGAATTTGGGAGTCAAGAAGACCTAGATTCAAATCCCAGTTCAGTGTAATCATAGCAAATAAACGTCTCTAAGCCTTAGTTTTTATTTTTAGTTGCAGGTGGACACAATATCTTTATTTTATTTTTATGTGGTGCTGAGGATCGAACCCAGTGCCTCAGTGTGCTTGGTGAGCACTCTACTACCACCGAGCCATAACCCCAGTCCCTAAGCTTTAGTTTTTGCATCTGTAAAATATGAAAAAATCCCAACCCTACCTCAAAGGCTTATTTGACAATTATATAAAAGAAGGTGTCTGAAACATTTAGATAAGAACAACTAGCCAGGCGCGGTGGTGCAAGCCTGTAATCCCTGCACTTAGGGAGGCTGAGACAGGAGAATCGCGAGTTCAAAGCCAGCCTCTGCAATGGCGAGGTGCTAAGCAACTCAGTGAGACCCTGTCTCTACATAAAACACAAAACAGGGCTGGGGATGTGGCTCAGTGGTTGAGTGCCCCTGAGTTCAATCCTCAGTACCAAAAAAAAAAAAAAGAATAACTTAGGAAATTTTTGAGAAAGTTAAGTACTGAAAGAGTACTTATTTTTGTGTATTAAAATGTATCATGAGATAACAACAAAAGTAAAAAGCTAACACTATGAAACTCAAAAGAAAACAGGTGCAAATTTTATACCAGGGTTTTTCATCCTTGGCACCAATGGTTGATTAAGTCAGAATTCTTTCTTGTGTGAGCTGTGCTGTGCATTGTAAGATATTTAGCAACATTCCTCCTGGTCTCCAACTACTACATATCAGCATTATGTCTCTTTCGCTGACTTATGACAATCAAAAATGTCTCCAAGGGGCTGAGGCTGTAGCTCAGGGGTAGAGCGCTTGCCTAGCATGTGTGAGGCACTGGGTTCGATCCTCAGCACCACATATACATAATAAATAATAAATGAATAAAATAAAAATCCATCAACAACTAAAAAAATTAAAAAAAAAAATGTCTCCAAATACTACCACGTTGGCTCTCCAGGGAAATCACCCAGTTGAGATTCAGTTTTAAAGTGATACTGCTTAACCTCCTCTCTTCCAAAATTAACAATGTCTACATCACAACTACATGAGTAGTTATTTGCTTAGTCAATAAATTCTAAGAGCTCTTCAGAAATATTAAATATTCCATAATCCATCATTTTTGGAATGATCTTAAACTCTAAGTGCCAATAACCACATTTTGAAAAGTATTTAGTCCAGCTTCTTCCATTAGAAGGTCACACGCAGATCAGCATATTTTTCTTATTTTTAGTATGGCTTTTTTTCAGGGGAGTGGTACCAGGGTTTGAACGCAGGGGCACTCAACCACTGAGCCACATCTCTAGTCCTATTTTGTAGTTTATTTAGAGACAGGGTCTCACTGAGTTGCTTAGCACCTCTCTGTTGCTGAGGCTGGCTTTGTACTCTCAATCCTCCAGCCTCAGCCTCCCCAGCTGCTGGGATTAAAGGCATGCACCACTGTGCACCACTGGCATTTTTTTTGTTAACAACTATACTGAGATATAATTCACATACTAAAAAAATTTACCCCTTTTGGGGCTGGGGCTCTAGCTCAGTGGTAGAGCGCTTGCCTAGCATGCATGAGGCACTGGATTTGATCCTCAGCACCACATATAAATAATAAATGAATAAAATAAAGATCCATCAACAACTAAAAAAAATTTTTTTAAAAATTCACCCCTTTGAAGTATACAATTCAGTATTTTTCAGTATATTCAGATTTGTACAACCAAGTATCATGACTTTTAAAAATACTAGTCCTCTTATATTTTAAACCACCGTCCTAATTACTCTTAGCCTAAATAACAAAGAACTAAAAACCAAAGTCAAACAATAGGTCAGTCTCTGGCATTGTGATGCTTCTCATAGCTATCAATGTATCAATCCCTTATACCTAAAATAAGAAAGCTATCAAAGAAGCAAATTGGCTGGGCATGGTGGCGCACATCTGTAATCACAGCACTTTAGGAGGCTGAGACAGGAGAATCGCGAGTTCAAAGACAGCCTCAGCAACGGCGAGGTGCTAAGAAACTCAGTGAGACCCTGTCTCTACATAAAATACAAAATAGAGCTAGGGATATGGCTCAGTGGTGAGTACCCCTGAGTTCAATCCCCAGTACCAAAAAAAAAAAAAAGAAGAAGAAGAAGCAAACCGAATAAGATTTGCTTAAAATTTAGTGTCGTTGCTGTGAAGAAATTAGGAAAAATTAAAGTCACTCCTAAACCATGGGCCTGTACTAGGAACCCCAAGCACTCTGTTTCTCTCCTGCTTATTAGCCAAAATGAAAGTAATTCACAGGCTGGTGACAACCAGCAACAGCAGGCATTGTAAGGTCAGAATCCTTTTTACCATTAATTCAACTTGTTTTGATTCATGTTTTTAGATTCTAAACAAGACAACCATCTGACTTGACAGAAATGCCAAGGTTTTGCTTTAGAGTCTTTTTATCATAGTGAGTACAACTACAATGCCACTGCAACCTTAACTTTTTTTTTTAGCTTTTGAATAATGCTTGCCCTACTGCTGTCACTATCTAATCCAGAGACTGTAGCTGGCAGGAAGAAATGGTTCTGGAAGCCACAGCTGTAATACAGACTAGCTACCATCTTCCAAGTATGAGAACTACTTCCAACTCCTTCTTTGATCAGTTTGCTCAATCCAAATTGCAGATCAAATCTGAAGCTAGTGAAAGAAGCTGCAGTTTGAGACCAAAGCTATTTTGTTGAAGAATACTATCAAGAGAATTATATATCCAGCCAGACAAGAAGCCAGCTGCAAGATACTCTAGAAATACTAAAGCTAATCTTCCCCTACCTTCCAGAAGACTTCAAGGCTCTTGCCAAGTCATGTGAAAACATACTCCATCTGACTTATGATTACTCATTTTTCTCATTGTTTACTGACTGTACCCATGAGATGGTGTGAAAGTTTATTCCACCTTCCTTTCAATGAATGTCACTATATTAAATGCCATACCCTTAATAATGTTTAAAAGAACAATAATAAAAACAATAATTGTTTAGTCATTATGTAGTACATATACTAGGTAGGAACTGCGATAAACACTCTACTTGCATTATCTTATTTTTAATTTTCACAATGACCGTATGAGAAAGGTTTTATTACTGCCCCTGCCACTTTACATTTATTTTTAAAATTAACATATAGCAAATTGATTTAGGGGAGGATGAGGTGTATTTTCTATGAATTTTAACATATGGAGAATCCTGTCACTACCACCACAATGAAGATGCCGAACAGTTACATCACCTCAAAAATCACCTCACCCTGCCCCGTGGTATTCATGCCTTTCCCCACCTCTAACCCATGGCAATCATGCTGTTCCTTGTCTATATAGTTTTGTCTTTTCCAGAATGTCATATGACTGAAATCATTTACTCCATATAATAGCTTTGAAATCCATTCAAGCTAGTAGATGTATCCATAATTCATTCCTCCTTTTTTGTTGTTGTTGTTGTTGTTGTACTAGAGATTGAACTCAGGGGCACTCGACTACTGAGCCACATCCCCAGCCCTATTTTGTGTTTTATGTAAAGACAGGGTCTCACTGAGCTGCTTAGCACCTCGCCCTTGCTGAGGCTGGCTTTGAACTCGGGATTCTCCTGTCTCAGCCTCCCTAAATGCTGGGATTATAGGCTTGCGTTACCTTGCCCAGCTTCATTCCTTCTTATTGATAAGTAGTATTCCACATTGTTCCTGTTTTATAAATAAGGTACTCAAGACTCAGAAATGTTAAGTAACCTGCTTGAGGCCACTAAAATGAGGCCAACATTTAAAACTAGGCTCTGCATGGCTCTAGAACCTATAATCTTAACCACAATACCACATTAGCCTAGACTCTCAGAACAGAGGAACAGCAATCTATGACTATGATTAAAACATTAAGGAATCTTCTGGAACAACAGTCCAAATGAGCTTTGTATTTACCAAAAATAAGGCTGAGAAATATTTGTCAAGATTTCTAGCAATGATTTCAAACTCTGAAAGGAAGTATGATATGGAGGAAGAGTAGGAGCTATCATCATTGAAATGGGCCTGCATTTATAATCCCAGTTCTGCCACTTCCTAAGAATGAGACCTTACACAAGTTCTTTAGTGGAATCTGTTTCCTCTTCTACAAAATGCTGGCAATATTATCTTGAAATATTCTTGAAAGGATGAAATGAGATGATATACATGAAGTTCCTAACACACAATTTTATTACCACCTAAACTGAATAGAACCAAAAAAAGTTTTGCCAAACAAAATACCTACAAAATATACAAATCAGTATTTAGGAAGCTCTAAAAGATGTTAGAAGGCATAGTCCCTTCCTACAAGGAGTGTATATTTTAATTAAATTTTCCCTAAAATTAGAATCAATGCTATTACATAATATGATGCTAAACTGTAGGGCTAGATCCAAAAATACAATAGATATAAATTCATAATTACTTTTAGTCAATAGCTTTAAAGTTCTATTTATTTTTTTTAAACAGTAAATCAAAGTACATGGTGGTGCATGCCTGTAACCCCAGCAGTTCAGGAGGCTGAGGCAGGAGGATCACAAGTTCAAAGCCAATCTCAGCAACTTAGCAAAACTCTGTCTCAAAATTAAAAATTAAGCTGGCGCTTTGGTGCATGCCTGTAATCCCAGTACTTTGGGAGGCTGAGACAGGAGAATTACGAGTTCAAAGCCAGTCTCAGCAAGGGCAAGGCGTTAAGCAATTCAGTGAGACCCTGTCTCTAAATAAAACACAAAATAAGGCTGGAGAAGTGGCTTAGTGGTTGAGTACCCCTGAGTTCAATCCCTGGTACAAATTTTTTAAAAAAATTTTTAAAAAGGCCGTGTCTCAGTGATTAAGCACTCCTAGTCAATCTCTGGTACCTTAAAAAAAAATCATGATTCAAGTGTGAAACCCACCCATCTTCTAGTCTAGAACATTTCCTTAGCACAAATAAGGACAAAGCGAAATTTTGGGGGGAGGGATTGAACCCAGCCAAGGGCACTTAACCACTAAGCCATATTCCCAGTTCTTTTTATTTTTTTTATTTTTTAATTAATTAATTTTTTTAGTTGCAGGTGGACAGAATATCTTTATTTTATTTTTATGTGGTGCTGAGGATCGAACCCAGTGCCTCACGCATGCTAGGGGGGCACGCTACCACTGCGCCAGAATCCCAGCCCTCTTTTTATTTTTTATTTTGTGATAGGGCCTCAGTAATCCTCCTGCATCAACCTCCCAAGTACTGGGATTATAGGTGTGTGCCACCACACCCAACAAAAATTTATTTTTTAAACTACTGGTGTCAATTTTTCATTCCAGGTACCTGCCTCAATTTCAAGATTATTAAAATATTTTAAGAATATTTAATAATTAAATCAAAATTTTTTAATAATTGTGATACCTAAGAGGTTAAAACATACCTAAGAGAATTGACCTCTGTGCCACTTGATAATTTATGAAATTTTGGGGTTCTGTAAGAAAAACAAGGTATACTTCAAAAGGTTATAAAAGTCCAAAAGAACTCAAAGTCTCTGCCCAAAGGAATTCAGTAAAGTCATTTCTTTCCCTCCTGTTTATTCTGACTGGTAAAAATACATGAATAAATAGGAGTAGGGAAGGAAGATAACGAAGAGGAGAATAAGTTGGAATGACAAAAAGACTATTCAAATCTATCTTAAGAGTCATCCTACTTTCTTCTGGTGCTTTCTATAAATCTTTTTCCTTCAACTGATGTTGACTATGTGAATCTTTGCCAGTACAGAAATAACTCTTTGAAATCCAGCTCTGGTTTATTAAGCTTTTAAATTTGGCGTGCAAATAAAATATACATAAAATTAGACTGTTCAAATTCTTACTTCCTGATTTGACCTGGGAGCAAAACCTAGTAATGGCTGTAGAGCAAAAGCATCTGACCAAGGTTCTGTTGTAACCACTTAGCAACCATTCTTTACAACTGGCAAGTCCGTACATCTATGCTGCTCACTTAGTATTTGAACTTAGAGAAAAAGAGTTCAAGCTTTAAAATAAAAGTTAAAGTCCACACACAAAATAGTGGCAGCGAAATATCACCTGGGGACCAAACAGAACCAAGGGGTTCATTTTTCCAGTCCTTCCTCGGTGTAAGTTTTATGCTTATAACTTGCCTAAGCTCTACAATTCCTTCCCATCCGAAGAAATATAACCATCCGTAGACCTGGATTTCTACCAGACTTTAAGGCTGAACCACTTATCCCTATCACCTTAAAGAAAAGGAAAAGCCAAATCTCTAGCCAACATTCTAAAAAACAAATAGCTAAAGTTAGAAAACTGCCAAGCAAAAATATACCCCTTTTTCTCATTTAAGTTACTTGGGCAATTTTCTCATAAGCAGCAGCAATGAATAGGAAGGAAACCAGGAATTCTAAATTCTAGCCTTTTCGACTAATAAGCTATGTGACCTTGGCAAAATCATGACCTGGTTTTACTTTCTTTTGTAAGACAAACTGGCTAGAACAGACTCGAGTCACAAACTGAAGGTCGGCCTAAAAGTTTGTGCTGGTCCACAGATTTGCTTTATAACTGAAACACATATTTTTAAATGAATCACTATAGGATGAGTATCTCTTAGAACAAGAAGTGTTTTAGATTTTTCCGATTTTGGAGTATTCGCATGTACGTGCTGAGACATCTTGAGGATGGAACACAAGCCTAAATACAAAATTAATTTATGTTTCATATATACCTTGTATATATAGCCTAAAAGTAATTTTATACAATATTTTTAGTAATTTTGTGAATTTTGATGGCAACCTATCACATGAAGTCAGGTGTGGAAATTCCTACTTGTGGCATCATGTGGCTCAAAAAGTTTTGGATTTTCAAGCATTTTGGATTTCAGATTTCTCATTAGGGATGCTTAACCTGTATCCACTACTTAATATAAATATTTATGCTGGGCACAGTGGGGTATGCCTATAATCCTAAGTACTCAGTAGGCTGAGGCAGGATTCCAGGTTCGAGGCCAACCTGGGCAACTAACTTAGTGAGACCCTGTCTCACAATAAAACAGAAATGTCTGGGAATGTGGCTCAGTGGTAGAGTACTTGTCCAGCATGTACAAGACCCTAGGTACAATCTACAGCACTACACATGCATACAAAAGAATATAAATATTTATTTAACTGAGTATGCCCATAAACTTAACAGAATACAGTAAACTAAAATATTTATAACAAATACGTATTTATTAAAGTGAATATACCATTAAGGCTCTAGTGACAACTCTTAATCATATAGCTAACAGAACTTACTGCCTTTGTTTTAGCCTAACCTGGATTCTTTTTATCCTTATTTTAACACTCATCTCCAAGGAGACAAGGTTTTCAACCACACAATTCTTTGACTGTTTGAGGAATGGAGAAATGAATCCAGGGGCACTGAGGAATCCCCAGCTCTTTCTATTTTTTATGTTGAGACAGGATCTCCCAAGTTGCCAAGGATTCCTTTGAAACTTCCAATCCTCCTGCCTCAGCGTCCCCAACTATTAGGATTACAGATGTGTACCACCATGCCTAGCTATAATTCTTTTTTTAAAACATTTATTATGAAGGTTTTCAAAATTATATAAAAATAAATCGACTAACAAACTTCCATGTACCCCAAACCCAACCTCAATAATTAGCAACTCAGGGCTAACCTGAAGTCTCTTCCAGTCTTATGATCATTTGATTCTTATAAACATTAACAGAGAAACAACAACAAAAAATTACTAGATCACGTTTAAGATGAAAAAACATAGAAGTAAAAATACAAGCTTGTTAATTAGAAATACAGAAATAAATTCTAAAAGAATCTACTAAAAGAGATGAAAGGTGTTGCCCCTAAGGAGTAGTATGATAAAAAGGGTAGGTGTTGAGTACTATTATTCCACATTCTTCTGCTTATCTCACAAGATTGTTTTGAGGCTTAACTGATACACATTAATAACTCTTCAAATATATTAATGCATAAAATGTAAGGGTATTTTTGTTGTTGTTGTTGTTTTGGGGTTTTTTTGGTTTTGTTTTTTGGCACTGGGGATGGAACTGAGGGGTGCTTTACCACTGAGTGACATTCCCCAGCTCTCTTTGAGAAAGGGTCTCCCTAAGTTACATAGAGCCTAAGTTACTGAGGCTAGCCTTGAACTTGTGATCCTCCTGTCTCAGTTTCCTGAGTCTCTGGAATCATAGTCCACTGCACCCAGCTGTAAGATATTTTAATGAAAAAAATTTTAAATCAAGCCAGATGCCTGTAATCCCAGCACTTTAGGAGGCTGAGATAGGAGAATCCCAAGTTCAAAACCAGCCTCAGCAAAGGCAAAGCACTGAGCAACTCAGTGAGACCCTGTCTCTACATAAAACACAAAATAGGGCTGAGGATGTGGCTCATTGGTTGAGTGCCCCTCAGTTCAATCCCCAGTAACCCCCCCAAAAATTGTATTCTGCAATATTCCAACATTGAGTTTTCATTACAAATAAATTGTAATGACAATTTATATGGAACAGACTCCTGCTGAAAATATTTTCAAACTTGTGTGAGAGGACAACATACCCAAACAATCTTAGGTCTTTAGGGACTTCAGGGTTCACTTGGTCCAATTTTCTTATTTTAGAGAAGAAAAGAGAAAGCCCAAAGAAGATATTAGGAACTAGGACCTTAGAAAAAGTTCTAGGAGTATGAGTATATAACTTTGCAGAGAATCCAATCGTAATGATCATTGCAGCCTATAATAGAGGTAAAACAAGATCTTTGTCAATGGTGAGAATAACAATTACTAGGTCACCAACTCCTCTTTCATGTGGTCAGTCCATTCATAGCAATGGTACCATGGCAAAGGAATAAAGATAGGCCTTCACTGTTTAGAATTCTACTTTATTATTTAGGAATCTAAGAAATTATTTCTAATTGTTTTTTTTTTTCCTAGTTAAAACAAGTTCTCACACCCAGATGGTCTACCTAACAGACACAAGAGGATGAACTGGTAAGTATCAGCTCTTTTCACTTTCCTGAGGGCTGAAAGAGTAACATTTTCTCCTGAAGTCCTAATGGCTCCTTCTCCATAGTCAACCAGAAAATAACTTGGAGAAGACAATAAAAGTGATCTAATTCCTGTTTCAAAGTACAAAGCTAGATCTTAGGGTATTTATAGATCTGGTGTCACCCTTGTCCTCATCTCCCCTCCTTACATCTAAGATTCCTACTCTCCACACACATTGCTGTTCCCAAGCACACCCTGAGCCAAAGGCTCATTCAGGAACTCTCATTTATACACTTCAAGCACCAATAAACTAGTTGATGCATAAGTAACTTTCTGTAAGGATTCAAAATACCTAAGATAGAACTAGCCCAAAGTAATACAAAAAAGATACTGGCAATAAATATGAAAAGACAAAAAGCATTATCTGAATATAAAAAGATTTGTTAGAAACCTGAAAGAATACTACTATCCAGTTTCTGCCAAATAAGTAGGAAAAGAGAACAGATAATGAAAAGCCCCAACAGTAAAACACTTGACAAAATGCTAGTAATTAAAGTAAAACAAATTATAGAGACATCATCTTGTCAATTAAATTAGCAAAGATAAATGCATTAGAAAATTCAATACAGGATGTAGCACAGCTATAAGATGTAGTCACCCTACTAATGGGACAATTATTCATAAAAACAATTAAAAAATAAAAAATGTTATAAATACAGAGATAAGCCGGGAGCAGTAGTGCACGCCTGTAATCCCAGCACTTAGGGAGGCTGAAATAGGAGAATCACAAGTTCAAAGCCAGCCTCAGCAAGGGCGAGGCGCTAAGCAACTCAAGTGAGACCCTGTCTCCTACATAAAATACAAAATAGGGCTGGGGATGTGGCTCAGTGGTCAAGTACCCCTGAGTTCAATCCCTGGTACCAAAAAAAAAGAAAATTACAGAGATAAAGTTATACTATACGGAACAAATTAAAAATTAAAAAAATAACAGCCAACATATGGCATTCTAATTCAATATGTTTTTATATTATTATTAAAGATGATAAATATATCAGTACATGCATGGTAAATTTTGTATGAAATTACGTTAAATGATAAAAATAATATGGCTTTTTTAGGGGGATGGGTTACCAGGGATTGAACCCAGGGGTGCATAACCACTGAGCCATGTCCCCAGCCCTTTCTGTATTTTATTTAGAGACAGGGTCTCACTGAGTTGCTTAGGGCCTTGTGAAATTGCTGAAGCTGGATTTAAATTCATGATCCTCCTGCCTCCTGAGCTGCTGGGATCATAGGTGTGCACCACCGCACCCAGCTAATATGGCATATTGATAAAACTATTAAATTATGTTCATATAATGATATCAAGATTAGGGGAAGTAGGGCCTGGGACTGTAGCTCAGCAGTAGAGCGCTTGCCTTGCATGAGTGAGGCCCTGGGTTCGATCCTCAGCACCACATACAAAGCAATAAAATAAAGACATTGTGTCCATCTACAACTAAAAAAATATTAAAAAAAAAAAGATTAGGGGAAGTAAACGGTGATTTTATGGTATAAATGTTTCTGTACTTATTTGCCTGCTGTTACTTTTATTTATTCACTTATTTACTTTTTTTAAATCATTTTTTGCAGTACTGGGGATTGAACCTGCCAGGGCCTTGCAAATACTAGGCAAACCTTTAGCACTGAGCTACATTCCTATCCCTTTTTTAAGTTTTACTGTGAGACTTGGTCTCACTAAATTGCTGATGCTGGCCTCAAACTTGCAATCCTACCTCAGTCTCCCAAGGAGCTGGGATTACAGAAGTGTGCTATCACACCTGGCTATTATTATTTTTTTAATATTTTTCTTTAGTTGTAGATGGATACAATGACTTTATTTTATTCACATATTTTTATGTGGTGCTGAGAATCGAACCCAGTGCCTCACATGTGCTAGACGAGCACTCTACCACTAAGCCACAACCCTAGCCCCCCGCTGTTATTTTATTTATAGTTACAGTATGTTACCTTTAGATTTTATAGAGTTAAACACAATTTTGAATCCTCTCTGATTCTGTGCAGCCTAAATAAAAAATTAAAATTAAAAAAAAAACCACCCAGTGGGTTTTCTCAGGCATGAATTTTCTACTAGGACAGTCACTGGCAATACGAATATGAGACTGGAGTTCATTTGTAGCCACAGGCTACTTTCTAGGAAGCCAAAGATACTCTGAAATTTTTGAGAAAATAAACTGGTTCTCCATTTTATCCCTCTCAAAAACTGAAAAATTTCATCATCACAATAGACATTTCTGTTATTAAATATGGAGGCAGGCATATGCCAAGGTAGGGAAAAGAAGGGAAAGACATCAAGGTAATAGTGCACAGCTAAAATGGTTACCAAACACAGAAGCAAGACAGAATCCCCACTTAACTTTAGCAACTCCTTGTGCATGCCTAATCAATGTGACTATAAACTACTAATCCTAGAAAGGTGAAGAACAGCACAAAACTCCTCAGGTTCTTATTTAACTAGTATACATAGACCAGATGAATCCATCAAGTGACAGACCAAGTAACATGGTTTTTAAATATCTCCCCAACATTAGGCCTTTATCTCCATTTCACAACTCCTAGATAAAAATGCAAAAACAGGTCAAGTCATTATATATCTTAGTCTGAAAGAATCACTGTGGCTCCATAATGTTCAGTTTAGTTCGTCTAAACCAAATTTTCGAGGATCAGCAGTACACAGGTTGAAGCTGCACAAAAGATTATCTGAATCTAACTGAAGGGCTCTCGTGAGCAAAAGGATCCTTTGACCAGTTGCCATGGATGTCCCAGCAAAAGAGGGGAGATGGGAGATGAACAGATTATACTTACTAGGCTTATTTTAGGAAAATAAAGTGTTTTTATTAGTGCTCAAAGTTGAGATATCAAGAGAGAAATAAGAGACTAATATATTGAAGCATTTTCACACAAATATTTGCTATGTACACCCTGGATAATTTCAGAGACATGAGAATTTGGGAGAAGGCAGGAAGAGAGCGAGGAAAACAGAACTTTTCAGCTTAAAAAAAAAATGGCCATGCACAGTGGCATTCGCCTGAAATTACAGCAATTCAGGAGACTAAGGCAGGAGGATCGCAAGTTAAAAGGCAAGTCTTAAACTGGGAGCGGTGGCATACGCCTGTAATCCCAGCACTTTGGGAGGCTGAGACAGGAGAATCGCGAGTTCAAAGCCAGCCTCAGCAACAGGCGCTAAGAAACTCAGTGAGACTCTGTCTCTAAATAAAACACAAAATAGGGCTGGGGATGTGGCTCAGTGGTGGAGTACCCCTGAGTTCAATCCCTAGTACCAAAAAAAAAAAAGAAAAAAGGCCAGTCTTAGCAACTTAGCAAGGTCCTAAGCAATTTAGAGACACCCTCTCTCAAAATAAAAAATAAAAAGGACTAGGGATATGGCTCTGAGGCACAATGCCCCTGGGTTAAATCCCCAGTACCCTCCCCCAAAAATCTTTAATATCTCAGTAAACATTTGAAAATTTTCCATTTAACTTCCTACAAGGTCAGCCTCCAAGATGACTTCCAATGACTTTGTGTAATTACCTCACAGACTGTATCAGGGTTGGTTTTGTGACCAATACTGTATGGCAGAAGGTGTGGTGTATTACTTCTAAGGCTGGATCGGACAAGAAAGTATAGCTTCTGGGCTGGAGATATACCTCAGTGGAGAGTGTGTGTTTAGCATGTGTGAGGTACTGATTTTGATATCCAGCACCACAAAAGATAAAAGTTTGGCTTTTGTTCTCTTAGATCATTTGCCTCAGAGAACACCAGCTTTCATGTTGTCAGCAGCTCCATGTTGGAAGGACTGAAGCTTCTGACAAATAGCCATATGAGTGAGCTTAGAAATGGATCCTCCAGGCAGTCAAACATTCAAATAACTAAATCCCTGGATGATACCTTGAGAAGCACTAACCCCAAACCTCCAGCTAATCAGCACTCAGATTCATGACCATCAGAAACTGTGAAACACAAAAACAATTTTAGGCTAATTTTGTGATAATTTGTTATATAGCAATAGATAACATGATAACATAATATCAAACTAAATAAGTTTGTTGGGGAAATTATAAGATAATATTATAATTTCATCTGCTAGGTAAGAAAGAATTATAATCAAATTAAAAGCAGTCTATTGCCTAAGATACCACTAAAAGCTAAAGAAGGCTAAAGAGTCTTCAATGGAGGGAATAAAATGTCCATCTTTTCCAACACTAATCTAAGGACTGTTACAGTTAAAATGGCCCCATCAGAAAAGTCCAACACAGTCCCCTTTCAGTAGTTTTATTACCTATCCTGCAGCCCAAATGTGGGGTTAGTTAAAGGTAGGTTTCCTATACAAGGAAGCCACTGTGAGGGTGTTGTCTCAGAGAAATCAAGGGTTAAAGTTGAAGCAGCAAATTTATCCCTGGAGATATATGCCTGGCACTAAGCTGAGATTCACAAGATTCTCCCTGAGTTTTCCTTACCTCTAAATGCTGGGATAACTGATGCTCACTGAATTCCGATATTTGTATGAATAAAAATGAAGGGATTTAGCAAATCTTGTTCCTGCACACAGTTGTCAAAAAAAATCTGACCTTTACAACAGGAAAAAGAGGGGGGATTTAAAGATTTAAAGAAGAGGCAGTGACTGTCTGATGTATAACAAACCTTTGAAAATTATGAAGCAGTGAAAATCCCCTACAGGTCCCAACAAAATGTGTCCAATTTGCATTCCAGCAAAGCTTTCCATACATACCAGTTGGCTCCTATGTGTACTTCCAGGCAAATAAATCCTGGGGAATAATCCCACTGGGACCTAAGTCTGATCTCTGATATATTACTGCTACATAACTCTGGACCATCCTCCACAAACTGCCTTTTTGGTTCCAAATAACTAAATCAAAGTCATCCCGATAAGCTTTGAAAACAGGGAATGTGAGGAGTGGTTTAATGAATGTTACAACTCAACCTATTATAGACTACAGTATATTACGGAAAGAGGAGAGAAAAAAAAAAAAAAAAAAAAAAAACTCATGCTTTTACATCTCCAAATCTCTCAAGACCAAATCCAGACATACCTGTCATTCATTGCACCTGACAATAAAGCCTTATTCAAACTCTGACTCTGTTTGATCAAATGGTTAGGACACACTTGCATACCCAACACTAATATGTATTGGTGGGTAGAGGGGTATATAGTAAGACTATAATTTTTTGTTTACTTTGAAACTGGTTTAAAGTTATTTTTAAAAAAGATAATCAATAGTAGCAATAAACACAGGAATGTATTCTGATTTATAATATTTCAAGGAAAAAACACAGCAAACAAATAGCAAAAAATAATTTTTCTAAAAGTTAGAAAAATCACTCAACATATAAACCAGAGAAATCTGTGTCAAGAAGAAAAAGGAAAGCTAGATTTATAGAGAAAACTGAGAGAACTTGAAATTTCAATGTCCAAGATACCTGCTTCAGTTTTCTCCTTCCACAAGAAAAAAATAATTTTCATAAAAGAAAAATAAATTTAGAGAATTTATAAATTAATAAATTATAAATTTATTAATCATAGTGACTACTATTAGATAAATCACGAAACATATAGATACAACAAGTAGAAATTGGTGAAATAAAAAAGAGAAGGGTGGGCTGGGGAGATAGCTCAGTGGTAGAGCATATATATTATATGAATGAGGCCCTGGATTCAATCTCTGACAACACAAAATAAATAAGTGAATAAGTAGTGGAGTAACAACTGAAATCATTTTATATAGTACCTTAAAAAGAACCAGTCACGGGGCTGGGATTGTGGCGCAGTGGTAGCGTGCTCGCCTAGCGCGCGTGGGGCACTGGGTTCGATCCTCAGCACCACATAAAAACAAAGATATTCTGTCCACCTAAAACTAAAGAATAAATAAATAAATATTTAAAAAAAAAAAAAAAAAAAAAAAAGAACCAGTCACTTATCAGGAATTAGAGCTATTCCCTCTTCTGAAGGGTATTCCACAAGCAGGTGGATAAACTGGCAATCTGTAAGCAAACTGAGCCTCCTGTATAGTCAGCAAGACTAGCCCATTGCCTGGTCCAGGATTCTGATAGCAGATAAACCCAGAAATGCCATCTTCTCCAAAGATTCAAAGTGTAACTAACTCTTTTCTGTTGTTGTTGTTGTTAAGTCATATTTCAACCCTGTCTAGACATCCAGAATAAGATATTGTCACTACAGTTTGAGACAATTTTTGGAAAAAAGCCATTATTTAGCCCAGAAGAACCATCCAGTTACTTTGAGAGAAGCATGCCAGGAAATGCATAACAACTAGAAGGAAGCTGGCCATGGCGGCGTAAATCTGTAATCTCAGTTGCTCAGGAGGCTGATACAGGAGGATCATTAAGATGAAGGCCAGCCTCAAAAACTTAGTGAAGCCCTAAGCAACTTAGTGAGACTCCTTCTCAAAATAAAATTTAAAAAAACTTAAAAAAGGGCTGGATAGCCGGGCGCAGTGGTGTAAGCCTGTAATCCCAGCATTTAGGGAGGCTGAGACAAGAGAATAGCGAGTTCAAAGCCAGCTCAATCTCTAGTACCAAAAAAAAAAAAAAAAAAAAGGTCTGGGGATGCCGAGTGCAGTGGCGCACGCCTGTAATCCCTACACTTTGGGAGAATGAGACAGGAGAATCACGAGTTCAAAGCCTGTCTCAGCAGCGGCGAGGCGCTAAGCAACTCAGTGAGACCCTGTCTCTACATAAAACAAAAAATAGGGATGAGGATGTGGCTCAGTGGTCGAGTACCCCTGAGTTCAATCCCCAGTACCAAAAAAAGTGGGGGAGGGGGGCCTGGGGATGTAACTCAGTGGTTAAGCATCACTGGGTTAAATCTTCTGCACTAAAAACAAACAAACAAAAAACTCTACTCTCAAAGTCTGAATCAGTCTCAAAAACTTTTGGAGCTTTGGGCTGGGGATGTAGCTCAGTGGCAGAACACTTGCTTAGCATGTATGAGGCATTGGGTTCCATCCTTAGCACCACATAAAAATAAACAAATAAAGGCATTCTGTCCATCTAAAACTACAAAAAAAAATTTTTTTTAAACCTTTGGGGCTTTAAAAAACAACAGAAAACAAAAAAACAAGTGTTGGTGAGGATGCAGAAAATGGGAACCCTTGTGCATTGGTGATGGAAATATAAAACGGTTCAGCTGCCAAGGAAACCCATTTCACAGTTCCTCAAAAAGTTAAACATAGAATTACTATATGGCGGGGCTGGGATTGTAGCTCAGCGGTAGAGCGCTTGCCTCGCATGTGTGAGGCCCTGGGTTCGATCCTCAGCACCACATACAAAGCAATAAAATAAAGACATTGTGTTCATCAACAACTAAAAAAATATTAAAAAAAAAAAAAAAAGAATTACTATATGGCCCAAGAATTCCATTCCTAAGTATAAATTCAAAAGAACTGATATGTACACCTTTACACACATTCCTAGACAAAAGGTGGAAGCAGTCTAAATGTCCTTCAGTGGATGAATGGATAAACAAATTTTGATAACACATACAATGGAATATTATTCAGCCATAAAAAGGAAGAACAGGCTTATTCATGCTTCAGCATGGACAAGCCTCAAATAGTGAAATGAAAGAAGTCAGACACAAAAAAGTTACATATTAGTATGATTACACTGACATGAAATATCCAGAACAGGTAAATCAATACAGAGAGAAATGTAAATTGCTGTCACCAGTTGCTGGGTGCAGGGGAAACCCAGGACCAATTGCTTAATGGGTAGAGGATTTCTCTTTGGGATAATGAAAATGATTTGGAACCAGATATAGGTAATGGTTGTACAACTTTGTAAATGTATTAAATGCTACTAAGTTGTTCACTTTTAAATGGTTAATCTTATGTTATATAAATTTCACCTCAATTTTTTAAAAAAGCTTTTGAAAATTAAAAATTCTCTTATCTCTAATTTGACTTTATTTTCTAAAGTACTTTAACGGAATATAAGTTTCCCTTCTTGGAAACCATGAGCAAGTTCTAGTTAAAGCTCATGATGTTTCCTCTGTAGTTTTTATAGAAATAAGCAGTCACATCAGTCTATGGCACAGAGTCACTTCGAATTCTTGCAAAAGTAAAATATATACCTGGTAGCCTTCTACTCAGCAAATTGGTTGCCACAAGGAATGTCAGTGGGCCTTCTGTCTGTATTCTGACTAGAGGCTTACTGAACCTTAGCTTCTTCAGCATGCTACAAGATCCTGCTTGGAAACTCTTACATCTACTGATACTTCATGAAGATTGCACATGACATAAAACCATAGTAAGGAATTTCCCACTTCTCCATCACAGCTCAATTCAGAGTTCTCTGGAGAAATAGGTACTTCACTGTCTCCTGACTTGCATTCTAAACAAGAGATTCTCTCCCAGGTATTCCTTCTACCAAGAACAGCTAAAATCTCACCAATGGGCATAATTTTCTCATAGAGGCACTTTGAATACTCATTCTTTATACTGTCTTTGTCATTCACATTTTTATCTTTCATACTGAGGAGGCAAAAACATTTTCAGAGTTTGAGGTTCATTCTGTGGTATTTAATACCACAGAACAGCCAGGCATGGTGGGACACGCCTATAATCCCAGCACTGAGGGAGGCTGATACAGGAGAATCGTGAGTTCAAAGCCAGCCTCAGCAACGGCAAGGTGCTAAGCAACTCAGTGAGACCCTGTCTCTAAATAAAACACAAAACAAGGCTGGAGATGTGGCTCAGTGGTCGAGTACCCAAGTTCAATCTCCAGTACCAAAACCAAAAAAATTGAATACCACAGAACACTGTTGTCACTTTTGCACTGTTCAATAATGTTCTAGCAGAAGGCCTCAGTTACCTTAAGACTCCTATAATTGGTGGTTTATAATTTTTCCCTATCCCCATCCCACTCCATGATGCCATGAAAATACACAACATACACAAGCTTCCTGAAACTCTTTCTC
The DNA here is from genome assembly GCA_028644305.1 of Xerus rutilus. Taxonomy (NCBI): domain Eukaryota; kingdom Metazoa; phylum Chordata; class Mammalia; order Rodentia; family Sciuridae; genus Xerus; species Xerus rutilus. The sequence goes on from CM053404.1 coordinate 23,225,233, forward strand.
ACTGTTTTCATATTGATATTTTCACAGCTTCCTTTTGGAAAAAGTGAGGCCTTTTCCAGCCTCAGTTATTCAAAGACGGCAACAGTCACTCACTACCAAAGGGTCCCAAACCTACCTCTGTTCTCACAATTCTATATAATAAAAGCATAAAATGAGAACCACCCCCTTTCTCATTAACTTAAAAAATAAAGTGATTGTTAATGGTACCAATAAATGCTTACTCTCTATCAGCTTAAGTAAGAGCCCTTTATCCATTAGGATCCAGGTATAATCTTTACTTCTCTAGGCAAGATGTGCTATTCCCTCCCTTCAGATCTGATGGTTCAGGGCCTGGGGCTGTAGCTCAGTGGCAGAGCACTTGTCTAGCAATGTGTAAGGCAGTGGGTTCAATCCTTAGCACCATACAAAAATAAACATAAAATAAAGGCATTCTGTCTATCTACAAAAAAAAAATTAAAAAGGGGAAAAAAAAGATCTGATGATCTTGTCAGGTCGGGTCAGGGTCCAGGATGTCCAATCAGGGGGACCGGTCAGCGTCTACAGAACAAAGCTGCCAGCCAGAAGATGAGGGCACCAGAAGACATGCCTCTTGTCAATCAGCGAGTTTTCCTGACCTATCCAGGAAGGACTCTGGCCTTCTCTTCCTGCCCTCAAGCCCTCCCCTTCCTGACCGGGCTTTCTTGAAATTCTCTGTGCACCGGAGCCCCAGCGCCATTCTCCCGGACACACTGTGATGGATGGGAGGATTTGGCCCGAGAGCGTGTATTCCAATAAAGTCTTGCCGAGTGGCTTAATTCATCTCCTCCTGGTCCTCTAGTCTTTACAGATCTGATGGTTTATGCCAGATAAGATTTTGGCCATGTTAGATGACACATGTGATCTGTTTGCCCCCTAATCCAGGAGACTATTAAGGAGCCCTCCACCTCCATAGTGAACCTAACCGGCCATCTCCCAGAAAGTTTAACAAAAACAGACCAGGTTGCCCCCTTCACATTCTTGCAACCTCTTTCCCTTTCCCCAGGGGTCCTTTCCTCCACTCAAGATCACTCCTTTACCTTAGAGCTAGGCAGTGAAGTGGGTATCTCTGAAGGAGAGAGGAAGCCAGACTACTGCTTACAGTGCCATGATACTTCAGTGTGTAAAAGAGGAAGATGCCCCCTCAGATAATGACACTGGCATCTGTAGGAGCCCAGAGTTCTACCTGGGCTTTCCCCAGCACAGCCCTCCTACCTCCAGGGGCTCTCTTAATGTCAGTCTGCATCTCCAGGTGTTCCTTGTGGCTCTAACCACCCCAAACCTTATGACTGTCCTGGGGATAAGATGGTAGTACCAAAAGTAAAAGGTGAGAAACTGGATAAAAAGTTGAAAAAAATGGAGCAAAACAAGACAGCAGCCACCAGGTCCTGCCAGAAGAAGAGGGCAGAACAGGAGGCTCTCACTGGTCAGTGTAAACAGCTGGAAAAGCGGAACAAGGCTCTGAAAGAGAAGCAGAATTCTCTGGCCAAGGAGATCCAGTGTCTGAAAGATTTGATAGAAGAAGTCTGCAAGATAAGGGGGGGAAAAGGGTCCCTCAGAAGGGTAGTCAGGAGTGCTATGTGCTTGTACATAGGTGTCTCGTGCTGAAGCTGTGTTATAATAAATTATTTTGCAGTGGAAATAAAAAAAAAATTTGATCATTTGTACTGCCACAGTTTCCATTGCTCTGAGATAATCATTTAACAGTACACGCAGGAGCACTCTCCAATACCTTCAACCCCTCCCTTCCATCTTTCCCCATTCTATGCTAATAGACTGTGCTCTTGCCAGAATGCACCCCTTTGTTTGTGACCTTTGGACCTGATTGGTCCAAGAGTGTATTTAAGTTTCTACACTTCCTGGAATAAACAGTGTTTTCTGCTTCTCGCTCCGGTGTTCCTGTGTCTCACCGTGGCAGAACAGATTTTTACCTACACCCTGGGGTCTGGGTGAGTGACCCCATGAATCACCATCGTCCAAGAGAGACCCCATATCGTCTTCCCTGGGGACCCCTTTCCATCTCTCTGGACCCCCAACTCATCGAGTAGGCCCACGTGGCGCACCCCTTTTAAGCAATAAGTACTTAGGATCATCAGTAACATATCAATTTATCTCTCCTCCTCTCTTCCCCTCACTTATCCCTCTGCATGGGGCTCTCTGGGCCAGTACTTGCCAGGTCTTGCTGGATCTTTTTTTTTTGGTACTGGACACTAAACCACTGAGCCACATCCCCAGCCCTATTTTGTGTTTTATTTAGAGACAGGGTCTCACTGAGTTGCTTAGTGCCTCACTGTTGCTGAGGCTGGCTTTGAACTCGTGATTCTCCTGTCTCAGCCTCCCAAGTGCTGGGATTACAGGCATGCACCACTGCACCCGACTCTTCCTGGATTTTTAATTTTTTTTTTTTTTTTTTTTTTTTTGGTACTAGAGATTGAACTCAGGGGCACTCAACCACCGAGCCACATTCCCAGCCCTATTTTGTGTTTTATGTAGAGACAGGGTCTCACTGAGTTGCTTAGTGCCTTGCCGTTGCTGAGGCTGGCTTTGAACTCGCGATTCTCCTGTCTCAGCCTCCCTAAGTGCTGGGATTACAGGCTTGAGCCACCGCGCCTGGCTTCTTCCTGGATTTTTAATTATTCTTCTATCTCTCAGCATTGCAGTTCTGTGAATCTCCTGACCCCAAGCCAGAACTTCAGCCTGCCCTACTAGACATTGAAACTGAAAACTTCATGTTCCTTACTCCCAGCTAGTTACTTCCACATATGCAGGAACAACCTGGTTGTGTTAATGTATATGTCACACTCTTAGCAAAACTTCCTATTGAATCTAGTGCTCAACAACAGGGACTAAAAGGCAGCCTAAACTCTGCTGCCAGAGCACAGGTCTTCTGGGTAACCAGCCTAGGATTCTCTGCAGTCACTTCCTTTTAGACATAGTAGAATCACCAAGAAAAAGGGTCCCCCTCCAGATTTGTGGTTAAAATATTGTTAATTTGCACCCAATAACAAAAGGGTACAGGAAGAAGCTATATTGACATGTCTCCTGTTCTTCTGCAAATGGCTCACTTGAAGGCTAGTGCTAATTCTGTCCTCATCTACATAAAAAGTAAATAAGTTACCTCATCACTTTTTCCCAAGTCATAATCATATTGTAACAGAAAATTTTACTAAAAATGCTATTTAGGGGCTGGGATTGTGGCCCAGCGGTAGAGTGCTTGCCTCGCATGCGTGAGGCCCTAGGTTTGATCCTCAGCACCACATACAGAGCAATAAAATAAAGACATTGTGTCCATCTACAAAAAAAAAAAAATTAAAAAAAAATGCTATTTAACCTCCCTGGAGCCTGAGTTTTATCTATAAAAGAGAAATGCTAGAAAAGGCATAGTCTAGCCGGGTGTGGTGGCGCACGCCTCTAATCCCAGCAGCTCCGGAGGCTAAGACAGAAGAATCGCGAGTTCAAAGCCAGCCTCAGCAATGGCGAGGCGCTAAAGCAACTCAGTGAGACCCTGTCTCTACATAAAACACAAAATAGGGCTGGGGACCTGGCTCAGGGGTCGAGTGCCCCTGAGTTCAATCCCTGGTACCAAAAAAAAAAAAAGAAAAAAGAAAAGGCATAGCCTATTTCGTAAATATTGTGAAACTTAAATGATAAAAACATGGCCTGTAATCCCAGCACTTAGGGAGGCTGAGACAGGAAAACCGTGAGTTCAAAGCCAGCCTCAGCAATGGCAAGGCGCTAAGCAACTCAGTGAGACCCTGTCTCTAAATAAAACACAAAATAGGCTGGGGATGTGGCTCAGTGGTCGAGTACCCCTGAGTTCAATCTCCAGTACCAAAAAAACAAAAACAAAAACACGGGAAAACTGTCATAGCCAAGGGGCTGGGGTTATGGCGCAGTGGTAGCATACTCGCCTGGCATGCGTGAGGCACTGGGTTCGATCCTCAGCACCACCTAAAAATAAAATAAAGATATTCTGTTCGCCTACAACTAAAAAACAAATGTTAAAAAAAAAACTGTCATAGCCAAGAGGAGCCTAAAAAGACATGACAACAAAATGTAATATGATCTCCTAGAACAGAAAAAGGCCATTAGGTTTAAACCAAGAACAGGATTCAAGTATAGACTTCAATTAATAATAATATATCGGGTCGGGGTTGTAGCTCAGTGATAAGAGTGCTTGCCTAACATAGGTTAGGCACTGGGGTCTATCCTCAGCATCACATAAAAAACAAGTAAATAAAAAATAAAAGTTAAATTCTAAAAATAAATAAATAAATATCAATAAAAATCAATAAATATCAATGTTTCATTTAATGTAACAAATATAAGATGTTAATAACAGGGGAAATTAGGTGTAGGGTATATAGAAACTTCTTCACAACTTTTCTGTAAATCTAAATCTGTTCTAAAACAAGACTATTTAAAAGAATGTTTAAAATACAAAACTATACATTGTAAAGTTCTAGTCAATTATAAAATATCACATAATTTATAGATTTAGTCTTTATGTAGTCTTAGTATGTGCTCAGCCATCTTAAGTAGCTCAGATAATAGGGAGAGCTTGTAGAGTTAAGTTCTGGGGTGGAAGAGTCTAGCCCCCAGAAACATCACAGCTGTTTCCTGCCAGTTGGTGCCTCATGTCTGACTTTGAATAGAGCTGATTTTCTTTGTATAATTATTTTTGCCTCTCAACTTGTCTATTTTACCCAAAGAAGAGTTACTTTTTAAAAAGAGGCTCTAAGCCAGCAGGTGCTTTAATTTAAGACTACAAAAAGTGAAATGTAAGGCATAGGTATGGCTATTTATCAGGTATAACCTAAGTGGTTCTAATAAATCTGATTTCTACTCCAAACTTCAAATGTAGAAACAGACAGACACCCAGAGATAGAATTCAACAAGTGTACCCATCTCCTGTCAACTCCTGTTCTACCCTGAAAAAAAAAAAAAAAGAAGAAAAAGAAGAAGAAGAAAGCAAAGTCCCAGAAGTACAGGAAATTGTTTCTCAGACGAAAGACAACACTTCCTTTCCCAGAACAATCCATCTCCCACACTGACATCCTGCTCCTGCTATATTTACTCAACCCAAATCTGCTGATGATATACTTCCAGCTGCACTTTTGCCACATGGTCCTGTCACTCAGCTGGAGCACTCAGAGGGGAATCTGTCCAGAGGGCAGAGCCTAGAAATCACTACACACTAATCCATGCTTCCTCTACTGTTAGCCTTCAGAGTAAAGTGAGACAAAATACGAAGAGTATTACTCCCTGTTTATTTTGGAATTGACTGGGGAGACAAATGGTACTTCATTTCATATAGTTGCTAATTTTGACTGCTCTCATGGTAGCCAGTAGAGGAACCTGAACAATGAAGAGATTGAAACAGGAGGTTAAAAATAACTGTTAATGCTAGCCAGCCAAAAAACGTCACTTAATAGCCTCTTTCACCTTAACCCACTAGGATCAGGCTATCAAGTCACTTTATTACAGGGTGAACACTTCAGTTCTGGATCCAAGGAGTCAAGGATATGACTGTTTCATTCACTCCCACTTCATCCTACTTCATAGCACACTCTAATGAAAAGGAGAAAGCCCCAGCACTCGATTGGGTAAAGGTAAAAATACTAGGGTAACTTCCATTATTTTAGCAGCTCTGTATTCTTCATCCTTCTCTCCTACCCCTGCCCTAATATGCCAAGTTCTTTCCTTTTGCCCCTTTTGGTTCATTCTTCCTCAACTTCTGCCTCTCTAGTTCTTTACTTTTCTTTCCCTACTTCTCTGTTTTTAAATTGTAAGCAAGGCTGGAACTAGAGCTCAGTGGCAGAGTGCTTGCCTAGCATGTGTGAGGCCCTGGGTTCAATCCTTAGCACCCCATAAAAATAAATAAATAAAGTAAAATAATTATTTTTAAAAAATCATAAGCAAGATTCCCTTAACAGGAACTGGGGTTGTGGCTCAGTGGTAGAGCACTTGTCTTGCATGTGTGAGACCCTGGGTTCGATTCTCAGCACCACATATAAATAAATGAATCAAATAAAGGTCCATCAACAACTAGAAAAATACTTTAAAAAAAAAAAAAGCCCTTAAAAAAAAATTCCCTTAACAAAATATAACTGATAAGGCTTTCATTAGTAATGGTCATATAGTCTAGTCTCCACAGCAATTACAGCAAAGAACCTGAGTCTAAAGACCAATACTTCTTTTTCTTTCTTTTCAAAGGAGATTCAATCATGCATATTAATCAGATCCTTCAAAAGAATGAAAAGAAAGTGACAGCAAAAGGAAAAATGCAGATAAATAAGAGGGAGAAACAGAAAAGGGTGACAAGAGGAAATGTTTTTCTAACCTTTTTCTTTCTTTAAACCTCCTAGACAATGGGCATTTCCAAACCTTATAGATCTTTAAAAGCTTAAGTTTAATGAGCTCAATCAAGCTTTTAAAAATGATTTGGGAATAGCTGGGTGCGGTGGCACACACCTGTAATCCCAGAACTTTGGGAGGCTGAGACAGCACAATTGCAAGTTCAAAGCCAGCCTCAGCAACAGCGAGGCACTGAGCAACTCAGTGAGACCCTGTGTCTAAATAAAACACAAAATAGGGCTGGGAATGTGGCTCAGTAGTCGAGTACCCCTGAGGTCAATTCCCCAGTACCCCAAAAAATAAAATGATTTGGAAATAAAATGTGAAATATGATCATGAATTCATTGCCAATCTCACTCATTAAAAGTAGGGGGAGAGCCGGGCGCGGTGGCTCAAGCCTGTAATCCCAGCACTTAGGGAGGCTGAGACAGGAGAATCGCGAGTTCAAAGCCAGCCTCAGCAATGGCGAGGCGCTAAGCAACTCAGTGAGACCCTGTCTCTACATAAAACACAAAATAGGGCTGGGGATGTGGCTCAGTGGTCGAGTGCCCCTGAGTTCAATCCCTGGTACC
>CM053404.1:23232276-23264472 GCA_028644305.1 Xerus rutilus
GTAGGGGGAGGAGCAAGGCACAGTAGTACCCGCTTATAATCCTAGCAGCTCTGGACGCTAAAGCAGAAGGATCGTGAGTTCAAAGCCAGCCTCAGAAAATTAGCAAGGCACTAAGCAACTCAGCAAGACCTTGTCTCTAAATAAAATATGAAAAAGGGCTGAAGAGGGGTAGGGAGGGCTGGGGTTGTGGCTCAGTGGTAGAGCGCTTGCCTAGCATGTGTGAGGCACTGGGTTCAATCCTCAGCACCACATAAAAATAAATAAATAAAAGGACTGTGTCCATCTACAACCAAAAAATTTTTAAAAAGCGGGGAGTGAGTGGGGATGTGGCTCAGTGGTTAAGCATCCCAGGGTTCAATCCCCATAACAACAACAAAAAAAGTAGGGGGAGGGCTTATAGTATAGCTCAGTAGAGCATGTGCTTACCATGCTAGAGGCCCTGGGTTCAATCCCCAGCACCACCAAAAAACAGATGTGGGGGAGAAAAGTAAAAGGAAGTCAACTTCACATGGCTATTGTAAGTCTGGCTTAGATAAAAGTGTTTATGCTGTTGGCTGAGTGGAGAACAAATTCCTCTTGGTGATGCTGCCATAATTATCAAGCCCCTGTTAAGACACATTTAACCAATTCTTTTCCAATTTTCAAAACTCTTTTTAGTTACATTAAAAAAAAAATCTGACATCACCAAAGCCATACATATAGACATTTAGGACATGCAATTGTTTGTCATAGGAAGAGAAACTAACACAAGCAATCTAGGAAAATAGTTTATGTCCACACCTAAAAACTAATCATTTAAGAACAAATATTTTGGGGCTGAGGATGTAGCTCAGTCATATAGCACTGGCCTAGCATGTTCCAGGCACTAGGTTCATCCCTAGCAACACACACACACACAAATTTGTAAGCAACTATTCAAAATTCTTTCAGGTAAGACAACAATGGATGATAAACTGGAGGGGGGAAGTAATGAGGAATATGGTCTTCACATGTTTCCCCATAAATGGCTTATTAGTTCCATGGGGAAAATTATCTCTCTAAAGAAACCAGCTAACACTTGATCAGGTGATCATTGGATGTGATACCCTGAGTAGGACACAATATCAATAGTGGAATGGTACATTCATGCCAGACACAAACATAACCTGAGTTTAATCATGAGGAAACACAAGGCAAACTCAAAATGAGAAACAGAGACAGACACCAGACAGAGAGAGAGAGAGGCTGGAAGGGATGGAGGGAGGGATGGAAGGAGGAAACAAGGACAACATAAGGATGGACCAAAGTGACCTGTAGTTATTTAAAAAAGAAAGTCAATGTCATAAAGGACAAAGAAAGATCAAAGAACTATTCCAGATTAAAGTAGACTAAAGAGACATGATTAAATGGGGAAAAACACTAAAACTTTTATTATTAGACAACTGATAAAATTTAGTATGAACAGTAAATTATTGTGTTAAAGTTGAACTTCTTGATAACTGTACTTAGATTAAGTAAGAGAATATCCTTGTCCTGAGAAAATATACACTGACATATTAAGGAATAAAAGGTCATGACATATGTAACCCACACTCAAATGATTTAGGAAAAATAATTTTAGATATATACATACGTTTTGTGTGTATCATGAGAAAGAGAATAATAAAAACAAATAGCTACTATAAGGATTATAATTAGAATGTTATTAAAATAAAATTCATGTCTTTTATTAAACAAAACTATGCTTATTTATTAGAAATACTAAATCAATATTTTATAAGTCAAATTTCAAATAAAAGGTATGGCCACTATTAATTTTTAAAAAATAGCAAAAGGACATATGGGAGACTGTTTTGTAAGCTTGAAATTACTTCCAAATAAAAATTCAAAAATATTCACTATCAGTTGATCTAATGAAATGTCCTATTACCAATTAAGTAAATGGGGATGAACTCACACTCTAGACAGGAATAAAATAACCTCTGGTAGGAAAGCGAGCCAACTTTTCCTTCACCTTAGAGCTTCTGGAGAAAGACTATTACCCACATAAATATTTCCCATTCTCTATTTTCCTTTACTGCATTCACACAATCCACTTTTGTTGACAACTGAGCCTGTGACTTATCTAGGATCACTCAGGAAATTGGTAGAATCACCCATTTCCTAAATATAAAACAGTTCTACCAAGGGCAGCTACTGCTTATTTTCTTTATAGAACCTGGAGAACTGAATGAGTTTTTAAATTCTTGAAATGAAACTGATTAAGATGCTAATCTTGGGCTCACTTGGGAGGATTCATGAGCCCTATCTGGATTCTAATAACAGAAGTCCATTTTCCCTTGACTACTTTCCCTACAATGCTCTCTAGGTAGGCTGAACCAAAAACTAGCATCCTCGGACAGTCACAAAAAGACCAGGCCATGGTCACAAAAAGTATTTGGCTACCAGCCAGGCACAGTACTGCACACCTATAATCCCAGCAACTCAGGAGGCTAAGGCAGAAGGATTCCAAGTCCAAGGCCAGCCTTGGAGACTTAATGAGACTCTATCTCAAAATTAAAAAATACAAAGAGCTGGGGATGTAGTTCAGTGGTAGCATACCCCTGGGTTTAAACCTAGCACCATTTTTTTAAAAAAAGCATTTGGCTGTAATAGTTACTAGCATATACCTTGAATGTACACTCACATCAGAAAAAAAGAAGCGGGCTGGGACTGTAGCTCAGTGGTACAGTGCTTGCCTCGCAAGCGTGAGGCACTGGGTTCGATCCTCAGCACCACATTAAAAAAATAAATAAAGATTTGTGTCCATCTACAACTAAAAAAAAATCAAAAAAAAAGAAAGAAAAAAAGAAGGGGAAAAGAACTGCACTTTAAATTTAGAACACAAGCCGCGCGCGGTGGCTCAAGTCTGTAATCCCAGCACTTAGGGAGGCTGAGACAGGAGGATCGCGAGTTCAAAGCCAGCCTCAGCAATGGCGAGGCGCTAAGCAACTCAGTGAGACCCTGTCTCTACATAAAACACAAAATAGGGCTGGGGATGTGGCTCAGTGGTCAAGTGCCCCTGAGTTCAATCCCCAGTACCACAAAAAAATAAATAAATAAATAAATAAATAAATAAATTTAGAACACAATAAACAATTAAGTAAATGACAGGTCATAGGTCTTTCTACGGAATACAATTATACTCCCATATCCAATTTCAATTTTCTCTTTTGGGAAGACCTTAATCATTGTTTAACTGCTTTACTACCTCACTACCTCTTTCTGCCCTTGAAAACCCTAAGAATACTTTTCCTAAGGAAGAGGACATTCTGATCCCAAGGTTCCCAAGGGCTACTTCCATGTCCTTCCTCTGGGATTCAAAGGAGAAATATATGATGGGATATTTTACTAATTATGTAGCCAGCATTATAAGGGTTTTGGTACTACTTTCTTTACATGAGACATCTCAGCCAAAGACAATAGGTTGCTACTAAAAAACAATGTTATTTTAAAACTGATATCATTACACCCTAGTTGGAGAAAAGGGCTTTCCTCATCCTTTTAGCACCTTAGCTAAATAGCTCCTAAAATCTTTATTTTGTGCCCTAGATTCTAAAATCATAACAACTGTGTCAGAAGGCCAAGGCTGAGAGGACTCAAAATGCAAAGTTAATTTTTACAGAAGATAATCAACAGAGCACAATGATGCATGCCTGTAATCCCAGCGACATGGGAGGCTGAGGAAGGAGAATCTCAAGTTCTAGACCAACCTCAGCAATTTAACAAGGCCCTGAGCAATTTAGCAAGACTCTGTTTCAAAATAAAAACTTTAAAAAAGTGGGGGATGTGGCTCAGTGATTAAGCACCCTCAGGTTCAATTCCCAGTACCAAAAGAATAAAAAAGATAATCAGCCATGGGGCTGGGGCTGAGTGGTAGAGCAGTTACCTAACACGTGTGAGGCACTGGGTTCAATCCTCAGCACCACAGAAAAATAAATAAAATAAAGGTATTGTGTCCATCTACAACTAAAAAAATAAAAAGATAAATCAGCGCCGGGCATGGTGGCGCACGCCTGTAATCCTAGCACTTTGGGAGGCTGAGACAGGAGAATCGCCAAGTTCAAAGCCAGCCTCAGCCACCGTGAGGCGCTAAGCAACTCAGTGAGACCCTGTCTCTAAATAAAACACAAAATAGGGCTGGGAATGTGGCTCAGTGGTCGAGTACCCCTGAGTTCAATCTCTGGTACCAAAAAAAAAAAAAAGATAATCAGCCATGGTTATCTTATCCCATAGTACACCTATATTCAATTCGGTCCTAAGATGCACAGACTGATTAATCAAAGGCCAATATAAATGGACTAATCAGCCCTAAGACATCCAAGACCCTAAAGTAGCTAATGAAGCTGCCATTCAGATAGTATTTCCATGGTCACTGCTAGGCAGTCAGGGCTGGGACATAGTGGGTAGGTGGGATATACAATGTAGACATCACCACTGTTATTCTTCTGATCATCCTAGAACCTCTTTCCATAAACCAGGGTATACAACAATTTCATGAGGTCACATGTGGAAGCTGGGCAGACTTCAAACCAGTGCCCAGTTGTCCACTCAAATTCCAGAGCTTCTTAAATCACCGGCTCACTAGGCCATAAACTTTATGAGAACAGGAACTGTGTCAGTTTCCTTGAAAACTAGGTCCCTATACCTAGTTCAGTTTCTGGCACAGAGCCAGTGCTCAAGAAATATTTGTTAGCCAGGTGTGGCAGCATACACTTGTAATCCCAGCCATGCAGGAGGCTGAAGCAGGAGGATCACATGTTCAAGAACAGCCTTAGCAACTTAGTGAGATCCTCAGTAACTGAGAAATAGCCTATCTCAAAATAAAAAATAAAAAGGGCTGAGGATGTTGTTGTTCAGTGGTAAAATGTTCAATTCCTAGTGCCAAAAACAAAAAAGCAAGAGGGGGAAGAGAGAGAGAGAGAGAAGAAATTCTGTTGACTTAATATACATACATATATATGTGTGGACATACATGTATGTTAAGAGAAAAGTTCCTAGAGGAGAAGATGCTGTTTGACAGCCTTTCCAATACAAATGATTCCCTCCTTAACCAATTCCCTCCTTGACCTAACAAAAGGACTCAAAAAGATGACATGTCTTAACACTCAGTTTAACATCACAAAAAAGGAATAAGGTACAAGGTACAAAGAGACTTGTCAGTCATAATTAAATCTATAATCCTTCTTCCTTGGGGAAGAACATTTACTCTAACATTCTCCAGGACTGTAATGACTCAAATGGGCTTAAATTATTCTCTGCCTAGCAAAGCTGACTTATCCAGAAATAACCAACTAAATAGAATTATTTTCCTGAAACTGAGACTGAAGACGATAGGATGAAACTCAGATTTAGTAGTCCACTGGTTCCCAAAAAGTCAAGGGGGCTACACATGGCACCTCACAGAGTCCTTCACAGAATGCCAAGAAAATGATAGGAGAGGCGCCCTAATTCAACACTCTGTCTTCCTGCCCAAGAAATAACACTGCAGAGACACACAGTCAAACCAGTGCTGGAATAAATTACAAGCTGTTTCTACCATGCTTTCTGCCTTTTTGACCATGACCAATGGAACAACAGTTTACATTGCAACACAGAACATACACATTTCTAACTGAAACACAGGATTCACAAAACAATAATTATTCATATTATATGTAATGCACTAATAACTTCCATTTTATTCTGTTCCCCCACCCCCTGCTCAGTGCTGGCTGTCTATACCAGAAAGCAACAAATTACTAAGTGGTCATGTCAGAAGAACAAAGGAACCAATTTGAAGGGATTCTCTGGCCAAACTTGGAACAATTTAAAAATAATAATGATTATAATGAATTGTAAAACCTGAAATAATTAAATATTCACAAGTACAAAAAAAGAGGGGTCCAACATTTGCTACCACTAATGGTCATTTATATATATACCCACCTTTAGTTGTAGATGGACACAATACCTTTATTTTATTTATTTTTATATGGCTAAGAATTGATTCCAGTGCCTCATCATGCTAGGCAAATGCTCTATAATCCCTAACCCACTAGTATTATTAACATCAACTTCCTACTCTGAAAATTTACAATTAAAGAGAAATAAGCATTAACCCCAACTTTATAGGAGAAAATGGTTTATCTTCCAACTTAAGAGAGAAAGCTGTTCCTTAGCAAGAATGTCAGCTAGTAAATATAGAATGAATAACAGAAAATCATCCTTCTGGGGCTGGGATTGTGGCTCAGTGGTAGAGCGCCTGCCTCGCATGTGTGAGGCACTGGCTTCGATCCTCAGCACCACATAAAATAAATAAATAAATAAAATAAAGATATAAAAAAGAAAAGAAAAGAAAAGAAAATCATCCTTCTGGGTCACCCAATAAAATAAATAATTCAGGCAAAGACTTTTCAATGGGTGACAAATAAGATATTCATATTATTATTTCATGGATTAATTACTAATTGCAAAGAGAAACATTAGTATATTTTATAATGAGTAGATATAGCAGCACCACCAGAAGTAATGAAACTTAAAATCACTAATAGCAGGACACCTGGTAGAATGTGCCTCTTGTATTGATATAAAAGTACACAGCTGGGCTTGGTGACATAAGCCTTTGGTCTCAGCTTCTTAGGAGACTAAGAAAGACTAAGGATCACTTGAGCCCAGGAGTTCAAGACCAGCCTGGGCAACATAGTGACCCCCATCTCAAAAAACAAAAAACAGCTGGGCACAGTGGCACACACAATTGTAATCCTAGCAACTTGGGAGGCTAAGGCCCTAAGCAACTTAGTGAGTGCCTCTCTCAAAAAAAAAAGCTGGGGATGTAGTTCACTGGTAAAATGTCCCCAGGTTCAATCCCCCAGTACAAAAATAACAATAATAATATGGAAAACACACAGTATTGCCTACAAAGTATCTATGAAGTTTTTTTTTTTTTTTTGGTACCAGGAATTAAACTTAACCAGTGAGCCACATCCCCAGCCCTATTTTTTGTGTTTTGTGTAGAGACAGGGTCTCATTGAGTTGCTTAGCGCCTCACTGTTGCTGAGACTGGCTTTGAACTCGTGATTCTCCGGTCTCAGCCTCCCAAAGTGCTGGGATTACAGGCGTGCACCACAGCACTCCGCTTAAGTATTTGTGCCCATAACGTTTAACTTGAATTTAATTAAGCCTCTAATCCTAGTATATAGGAAATATATGGGATAGAGGAACAAGTTAAATGATACCACAATGACAAAAAATAAACCCAGAATGTATAAATCTCTCAAAGTAAATGGTCTGGTCTTTTCAAAAAGTCAATGCCAAGAGGGAAAAAAAAAAGATGGGAAAGATTTTAAAGGTGTAAAGAGACATAACTATCTAATGCAATAAACATTTTGCTTGGGTTTTGGCTTATAAAACCAAGTATAGCCAAGCATGGTGGTGCACACCTGTAATCCCAGCACTTTGGGAGGCTTAGACAGGAGAATCATGAATTCAAAGCCAGCCTCAGCAATGGCAAGGCGCTAAGCAACTCAGTGAGACTCTGTCTCTAAATAAAACACAAAATACGCTGGGTAAGTGGCTCAGTGGTCAAGTACCCCTGAATTCAACCCCCAGTACCCAAACAAATATAGCTACAAAAGACAGTTTCAGGACAAATGGTAAATTTGTATATGGACAGGGAATTAGTAATATTGGCAGGCTGCTGGTAAGTTTCTTTGATGTAATAATGGTACTATGACTATATAAGAGAATTCTTTTAGGATAAATGCTAAATATTTAGGAGTAAAATGTCAATATGCCTGCCACTTATTTCCAAATGACTCATGAAAAAATAATAAACCTTTATACGGAAAAAGTGAATATGGCTACTTGTTAATAATTTGACTCTAACAGTCAGGTGCATGGGCATGTGCCTGTAATACCAGTTACTTGGGAGGTTGAGGCAGGAAGATTGCAAGTCTGTGGCCAGTTTGATCAATTGTATAAGACCCTATCTCAAAATAACAATGTCAACAATAATAGAAGAATAAAGATCAGTAGAGTAGAGCAAGAGGATCAAGAGGAGGAAGGAGGGTTGAAAAAGAGAAAGTAAAGGGGAATGAGATTGATCAAATTATGTTCTGTATGTAAGTAAATATGACACAATGAATCCATCATGTATAATTAAATGCACCAATAAAAAAGAATCTCCTAAGATTTTTTAATTTTTAATATTTTTAGTTGTAGATAGACACAATGCCTTTATTTTATTCATTTGTTTTTAGGTAGTGCTGAGGATGAAATCCAGTACCTCACACATGCTAGGCAAATGCTCTACCACTGAGCTACAACCCAAGCCTCTGAAGTTTTATTTTTATTTTCTGCCAAATACTTACTTTACTTGAAAACGAAAAATAATCAGCAAAAAAAATTCCAACCAGTTTTGGAGAAATCTCATTTGTTTCTTCTTTTAGAGGATTTTTCCCAGTCCAGGACCCATCCCAGATAACACTGGAGGCCTGGGATCTTTTTCCTCCCCAATTAACTATCCCTAGTCTCCAGTTTTCAAGTTGCTTTCCAGGACACCTGGAAGCAAGCTGCATGGTAAACTACAGAAAAGCCTTGCTCCCACACTACATCTGGCCCTGCCTTTCCACCAAATCAAATGCCAATTTATTGCCCTCTGATGTACAAGCTATCAGGCCACTTCCTGGATGTCCCTGCTTCACACTAGGCCAGAAACTCAAGGCAATAATAAGAGTTTCACAGACTGGCAAGTAATTGCTCAATAAGCGTGGAACAAGGAAAAGTCAGTTGCAATCTGTGCACATGTGGCAGCCCTTCATAATTCGACCTCCAATGGTAACAGAAAGCTGGTGTTACAGAAAAGACATTCAATGAGAAGCCAGCCAAAAGGCAGCCAGGAGTGCTTGTCCATCTAAGTCCTGCAAGGTCTACAAAGAACAAAGGAAAGGAACAAAGTCCAAAACTACTAAGGAGCATCCTAAAGCAAAACACAGTAAAAGGCAGTCACTGCTCTTCACTGCTCTCCATTTATCACTCTTTCTTTTTAACCGAAGATTGAACTCAGAGGCACTCAACCACTGAGCCACATCCCCAGCCCTATTTTGTATTTTATATAGAGACCTTGACTGCTTAGCACCTTGATTTTGCTGAGGCTGGCTTTGAACTCTCAATCCTCCTGCCTCGACCTCCTGAGCTGCTGGGATTACAGGCCTTACCACCATACCTGGCTATCTTTCTTTTCTTTTTTCTCTCTCTCTTTTTGTTTTGGTACTGAGGATTGAACCCAGGGGTGCTTCACCATTGAGCCACATCCCAGCTCTTTTTTTAATTTTGAGACAGGGTCTCAGTTACTTAGGGGCTCAATAAATTGCTGAGGCTGGCTTTGAAGTTGAGATCCTCCTGTCTCAGCCTCCTCGGTAGCTGGGATTACACCTAGGTATTTACCACTCTTTTTTAATAACATTATCAGTGCTGAAATAATCTAATCTACATTTTGTTCTATCATTTTGTTCTATACCTGACTTTATCTTCTAATGAATGCCAGGAGAGGGAAAAGAAAGTACTCATCCTTTCCATAAACATACCCAATACCACTTCAGAAAATGAGGTGATCAGCTGGGCTTGGTGGCACAAGCCTATAATCCCAGCACTTTGGGAGGCTGAGACAGGAGAATCACGAGTTCAAAGCCAGCCTCAGCAATGGCGAGGCGCTAAGCAACCCAGTGAGACCCTATCCCTACATAAAACACAAAATAGGGCTGGGAATGTGGCTCAGTGGTCGAGTGACCCTGAGTTCAATCCCTGGTACCAAAAAAGAAAATGAGGTGATCAATTAAGTATCTGAGCATAGAAAGGTGGTTAGAGACAGGGCAAGGCTGAGATAAACTGTTTGCTATCTCTTCTAATCAAAACTACACATTGGCCAGGCATGACAGTGCATGCCTGTAATCCCAGCTAATAGGGAAGCTAAGGCAGGAGGATGGCAAGTTCAAGGACGACTTGAGAAATTTAGCAAGAGCCTATAGGGGAAAAAAAAAATTTAAAAGGGTTGGAATGTAGCTCAGTGGTAGAACACTTGCTTAGGATGCATGAGGCCTTGGATTCAATGTTCCATACCCCTGCCGTTGCCCCCCACCCCCTCCCCACTGCAATACGACTGCACATTGAATTTCAAACATTTGGCTTCTGAAACCCTTTTGGCATTTGCTCTGAATTTGAGTGGGTGGAAAAGAAGGGGATTCTGCCTGCCTCCTTGTTAAAAACAAAACAGCAGCTGGCTTTCCCTTTTTCTCTTTAACTGACTGCTGTCATGGCTAGCTGGGCATATACCCACAGAAGTTTTAGGCCTCAGGCAAAAGACAAAGGCAATGACAGCAACACCAGCAGCGCCTGACACCCAGCACAGATCACAGCATTACACTACCCACTAACCTCTGCTGGAAAGAAATCAGGTTCCTTTGCTTGTTTTTGAAAACTAAGCTGTTAAGAATGTCCTTTCAGCTGGGCGCGGTGGCTCACGCTTGTAATCCCAGCACTTAGGGAGGCTGAGACAGGAGAATCGCGAGTTCAAAGCCAGCCTCAGCAATGGCGAGGCGCTAAGCAACTCAGTGAGACCCTGTCTCTACATAAAAACACAAAATAGGGCTGGGGATGTGGCTCAGGGGTCGAGTGCCCGTGAGTTCAATCCCCAGTACCAAAAAAAAAAAAAAAAAAAAAGAATGTCCTTTCAGCCGGGCGTGGTGGCATAAGCCTATAATCCCAACACTTAGGGAGGCTGAGACAGGAGAATCAGGAGTTCAAACCTAGCCTCAGCAACGGCAAGCCACTAAGCAACTCAGTGAGACCCTGTCTCTACATAAAACACAAAATAGGGCTGGGGATATGGGTCAGTGGTTGAGTACCCCTGAATTCAATCCCCAGAACCAAAAAAAAAAAAAAAGGAATGTCCTTTCTTCTTTTTCCACAACTCTATTTCTGATAGATGTAGTAGAAAATGTACCCTCCTATCAACTAGCAGACTAGTTCTCATGGGTAAGTATGTCTGGGTATTAGGGAGAGAAAAAGAGAAAGCTATGCCCATGAGAAGCCAGACTAGGTGCCATCATTTCTCATCTTGAGGAAGAGACAAATGTTTTGGAAAACTTCTTGGTTTATAGTGTCAAATGAAGAAGGTTTAGAGGTCATTCAGAGAAAGCCCAGCAAAGAGAAATGACAAAGTAAAATCATCAAATATTGTCCTCTTAGAACCACCTTATTGATATGAATATTCACTAAGGAAAAAGAGAATCATCAAAGCCAGGCACTATGGCACATGCCTGTAACTCCAGTGACTTGGGAGGCTAAGACAGGAAAATTGCAAGTTTGAGGCCAACTCAGCAACTTAATGAGGCCCTAAGTAATTTAGCAAGACCTCATCTCAAAATAAAAAATAAAAAGAACCATCATACCTTTATTTCCTCTAACTGTGCTGAAATGTCCACAAGTTAGGACATTAAGGAGAGTCTAAGGTATCAAAGTTAGTCTGACTCAGATTCAAGTCACTCTTTTTGGGGGGGATGGGAAGGAGGGCATGGTCTTGCTATGTTGCTCAGGCTATCCTCAATTGATCCTCCTGCCTCAGCCTCCTGAATAGCTGGGACCATGCCCAGTTATCAAATCATAACTCTAATATGACATGTCTCTATCATGTCTTTAACATGACAACAGTCTCCAAACAAATATAATCTTCTATTTATTATAAACCAAAAGAATAAAAAAGAGCATAGGAAATAGATACTTTTATAACTTTGCCCAACCTTCTCTCTCCCAATATTCAGCCCTTTACATGAATTTGTCTACCAAATTTTATCATACTTGGTGGTTCTTTCAGTCTTCTCTTAGGACTTGAACAATTCACAGGTTTAATTTCAAATGGGACAAGGTCAATGATTCATTCAACCTTTTAAGCATGATGATTAATGATAACATATATATTACTCTAAATAAAATAATAATAAATATATATATATTACTCTACAAATCCACAAACTAAAGACCCTTGTAGAAAAAAAATGAAACCATACATTCAATCAATACAAGAGATAATGGCACTAACAAACTTTTTTTTTTAATTGTTATTTTATTTATTTATGTATTTTGTATGTGGTGCTGAGGATCGAACCCAGTGCCTCACGCATGCAAGGCAAGTGCTCTACCACTGAGCCACAACCCCAGCCCCTAACAAACTTTTTTTAATTTTTTTAGTTGTAGAAGGACACAATACCTTTATTTTGTTTTATTTGTTTTTATGTGGTGCTGAGGATCGAACCTAGTGCCTCACATGTGCGAGGCGAGCGCTCTACCACTGAGCCATAATCCCAGCCCATTAACAAACTTTTTTATATCTATAATGTACTTTTTCCTGAGAGTGACTCTAAATATCTCTTTTCCCTACACTTTCCCATCTTCCAAATGAAACCTGAGATCTGAGGCATTCTTAAAACAGTTTCATTTCTGCTTCAGCCAGACAGGTGTTAAGTCATAGTTCCTCCCAGGTTGGCTTCCAGACTCTGTTTAAATGTTCTCTGAAAATCTCTTGAGGTTAGATGGACTCAAACCTCATAGCTCAGATTCTGAACTCACAAAGCTTGAGACACTGTACCCTACAGGTGTGTTTGTCCAGGATAAACTATATTTAAATAAATTCCTAACACATTCACTTTCTCCTAGCACCTGCTCCTCTCAAACTCAAGTATATCATTTCTTGCTGTCCCAATAAGCACAGTAAAGAAATATCCTATCCCTCAGAATCACTCTATACAACTCACTAATGTCTTTGGGGATAAATAAATTCTGGCCATAAAAGCTTTACGTAAGAAAGCCAAATAAAAAAACATTTAAGTTATCATCATAACCCATTTCCTCAACTTGTTATGCAGGAATACGAAAAGATGGCAGTAGATTGCTCTTATCCCTGTCATTCATTCCATGTCTGATGGGGATCATAGAGCATACAGGGAGTCCACAACGGTTAGATCTGGAATGGTGAGAGTCAACAGTCTTACAAAACCTGAGGCTAGGAAATTTGACTGTTTGTTGTTTTCTTTTATTTTGACCATTATAGACTCAATACCTAAATACCTAAAGAAAATGCCAGGCACATAGCAAATATTCAATAAGTATTGGTAAGAAGCAACTCAACAACCTAGGCCCAGGGCTGGGGTTGTAGCTCAGTGGTAGAGCACTTGCCCAGCATGTGTGAGGCACTGGGTTCAATTCTCAGCACCACATATGAAATAAAATAAAATAAAATGAAATGAAATAAAATAAAAGTCCATCGACAACTACAAAAATATTAAAAAAAAAAAAAAAAAAAAAAACTTGGGGAAACCCAGAGAAAAGTTTTCAAAAAGTTAGAAGATAAAATGAGTGCTTATAATGGGCTTCTAGATCTTAGTCTTAAACTGAGTACCCTCAATCCTGACAAATGAAACTTCACATTAAGTTCTCAGAACTAAAAAGGCAAAACTCCTCAGCTGCCCCCTGACCCTGCCACACACATACACATAGACACACATACATACACTCATGCCACTAAGAAGTTTTTCTCAAGCCTGGCCCTGAAGGCTTTAATATCATTAAAAGGTAATCCCATAAGAGAAAATTTTGGTTGTGACACTTTTGTCCTGTTTTCTTCCTGCTGCAAGCCAAATTTTCTAGAAAAGAATCTCTTTGTAGAGATATAAGTTCAAAGACCATGGACAAAGGCAGTCTAAATCTGAAAACAAATGACCACAGACAACATCACAAATCAGACCACGAACACTGGATAAAATATACTAAGGCTTGCAAGGACTTATCTAGTCTGGGAACAAAATGACCAAAGACCACAGTCTGTGTCGGTCAGAATCATTCTTCTAATCTGTCTGCTCTTCTCAGACCTAAAACCAAGAAAAGTATCAAATATGCAGATATTTTACTTTCCTTTCCATGTCCCTATTCCATGCCACAGATCTTACTACATGGTCTAACTGTACAACTGAAAATAAACTCAAATATGCAAGAGCTCCACACATGGCTAGAAGACTGAAATGAAATGTGTCTTTGGATCTAAACCCACAGTAGGTCTTTGGCAGATATAAGGAAGAAGCAGTGGCCCATCTGCCCCTAAGCTCAGGTCACCCCAGCCCTACAGGCAGCACAGAGTTAACTACCCACCCGCTCTGAGAAGCACAAAGGTACATCACTGCAACATGCCTAACATTTACATTGCCTCTCTCTGCTCATTAAACAGGTTTTGGTTAAATAATGAACAAACTGTATTACAGACTCCGATGAGAATTCCAAAATTATAAATCAACTGGGAAAGCCCAAAGGGGCAGACAGACAGGGAGGGGGGAGAAGGATAATATTGACTAATATAAAGGGCGCAGCTTGACAGTGGATATTCCTGCCACACCTGATCAAACACACTCCGTGGGGGGAGGGGAAAGAGAGCAAGAGAGGGGAGATGGGACAAGACAGCCTGAAATTTGCATCCGGAAAAGATTAAAACGGATTCTTTGGGGATTGAGAAAATACATAATATATATTACTATAAATGCAAAACTGTACTAAAAGCTAACTCAAATGTCAAAGATTACAGCTTGAATAAATTTAAATATAAAAGCCATGTGCTTCCTTGAGTTAATGAGAGAGACATAAAAGGACAAACTGGGCCAAGAGGCTGAACAGAGCCTTATGCTGCCTTTGCTGGGCAATGGGTCCAATGCACAGCATCATCTACACTCAAAGCCTTCCCACTGAAGTTCAGAAACATGAGAAAGAACTGTGAATCCATTACTTTTGCAGCCTACCTTTGCTGTTTTAAAAATCCAACTATACAAAGCCAGCCTCAGCAACAGCGAGGCACTAAGCAACTCAGTGAGATCCTGTCTCTACATAAAACACAAAATAGGGCTGGGGATGTGGTTCAGTGGTCGAGTACCCCTGAGTTCAATTCCTGGTACCGAAAATTAATTAATTAATCAATTAATTTAATTAAATAAAAATAAAAATTGAACTATAAAGCTGGATGTGGTAACACATGCTTGTAATCCCAGTTACTCATGGGGCTGAGACAGGAGGATCACAAAAGCCCAAAAATTTAAGTCCACCCTGGACAACATAATGAAAGACCCTATCTCTTTAAAAAAATAAATTAGGGTTGAGGTTGTAACTCAGTGGTAAAGCACTCACCTAGCACATGTGAGGCATTGGGTTCGATCCTCAGCACCACATAAAAATAAATAAATAAATAAAAAGTAAAGGAACAAAAAAAATTAAAAAATAAAATAACTATAACTCATATACCATAAAATTTACCCTTATAAATTATATAACTCAATGGCTTCTTGTATATTTACAACGTTGTACAACCATCACTACTGTCTAATTCTAGAATACCAGATTCTAATTCTAGATACCTCCAAAGAATTCTGTACCCCTCATAGTTCTGGCAACCACACATTTGCTTTAACCTTTTCAAAATAACCTCCTGAAAGGATTCATAAGAGAACTTAAAGACCAAACAAAGTAGAGCAATCCAGTCTCTCTCACTGGTGGTAAGTAGTCTCTTATCCAAAATAACAACATACAAACTTTGCTCTTCGACAACTTTTTTCTTCTAACTGCAACCTTCTTTTCAGAGTTGGTATTAGAATATTCTATTACTCTAAACCAAGCGCAATGGCGCACACCGGTAATCCCAGCACTTTGGGAGGCTAAGACAGGAGAATTGCAAGTTCAAACCTAGCCTCTGCAACTGCAAGGCGCTAAGCAACTCAGTGAGACTCTGTCTCTAAATAAAACACAAAATAGGGGTGGGGAAGTGGCTCAGTGGTGGAGTACCCCTGAGTTCAATCCCTGGTACCAAAAAAAAAAAAGAATATTCTATTACTCTAAAGGGTACAAAGCATGAATTCATCATGCAGTTTGGGCAGATACTGACTACAAGTGTGGTCCAAAGACACATATCTGTGAGAATAATTGATATGGATTTACTAAACTTATTGGAGACAATGAACTTATTTCCTCCACAATCATCAAATACCATACCTGAAAGAGTAGGAAGTACCTATGTACTTAAAGATCCTCTGACAATGGGGTTAGGAGTATAACCAGTGTAGAGTGCTTGCATGCCTAGCATATGCAAGGCCCTGGGTTAGATCCCCAGCAAATAAAATAAAAATTTTTAAAAATTCTCTGAAAGTTTACAAGAAAAGGAAAACAAATCTAATAACATCCAGTGAACCACCCATTTCCAACAATATTTTCACCAACTGAGGCAGCAGATGGCCTAGAAAAATGTGAACAGAAACGTTCTGCAAAAAAGGGACCAAGTCCAAGTCAGTTTCATGAGTTAAACTAGATAGAAGTCTTAGAATTCCTGCCATCCCTCCTCCAATCTAAGTGGTACACCATAACCAGTCACATAAGATAGGCACAATCCTTTCAGTTTCCAAGTTCAAAACCATTTCCCAGCCCTCTACCATTAACAAGCTTCCAGGAAAGCTATCCTCCTGACACTGCCAATCAGAAAAATCTGTTTGTTTCCGTAAAAGAAACAAAAAATTGGTCATGGACTGTGGACCACAGGGGCAGCTGACCCATGAAACTGCTCCTGGGAGCGAACACTGTGTGGGGGGTCAGACTCAATCTGAAAACCATGAAATGCTCTACTTGGGGTCTATTCTGTCATTTTCTCAAGCAGGTAATATGCTAAACCCAGGAACTAGAGGGCAAGGTTGGCAGGCACCTTCTCAACATCTGTCACAGCTGTTGGCCTTGGAAAACCCTACCATCTTCCTTCTCACTCCAGGGGAAAGCTTAGAAATACCCAGTTATGCTTCAAGTATCACTGACAGAACTGGCTCATCAACATATTCTGGTTCATTAGTTACAAGTAGCAGATAATCTGACTGGATTTCTAACCCAAGGACATAAGAAAATTAGGCAGCAGACTCAAGTATAATAGCTTTTAAATGGAGACCATGAGCCTTGGATTGCATCACTCACCACAAGCATGGTCTCTTATAATAGCAAATTTTTACTATGTATAAGACATTTACCAAGTTATTCCAATTACATTAAATTGTTTAATCCTCTTAATAGCTATTGGAAAGATAGTACTCTTAATTCTAGTCCACCAAATAAAATTATAAGTATCCACTCATTTATATTCTTTCTAATTGGGATATGTAAGATTTATCTGTAAAATTTTTTAAAAAGTACGCAAATAGCCAATTTTTAAAGCAGTCAAGTCACACTTACAATATAGATCATAAAAAAGAACATGTCCCCAGCAGCAGCATCAACTCTGCTAGCTAATAATCAATCTCTCTATATTTAGTCCTCTTTAGCTAAACTTTCTGAAGCTTTTTCTTTTTTCTTTTTTTGGGGGGGTTACCAGCGGTTAAACTCAGGGGCACTCTATCACTGAAACCACAGAGCCACATCCTCAGTCCTTTTTTGTGTTTTATTTAGAAACAGGTTGCTTAGCATCTCACTGTTGATGAGGCTGGCTCCCAAAGCTTTTCAAGTTTTCAGTGAAATTTATTTCTTTACTAAAAACATTTAGGGAAACCTTAGATAACTTCAGACCATGTTCAGGAAAGTAAAGAATTTTTCTTCAGATCTTCTCCCATGTTTTTCATAAGAGGAGGAAAATTTTTGTTTATTGTTTGCTTAATTTGTAGAAGCCCAAACACCATTCAGTTGCGGTCTGAGATACGTCACTAGATAACAGCATTACACGGTTACATCGCAAGAGCTCTACATTCAACACCTACCACCTTGAAAAATGCATAAGTATTCAGACTTTCCCCTTCCTCCCACACACAAACACAAACACGATAAGGCACTTCATTTATACATTTTCCTCTAATTATAGATACAGAAACAATGGAGAACAGGGAAAAGAACACTAAACTAGGTGTCAGAGGCTTGGATTCTAGTTTTAACTCCACTTCTAAGGATTAAATAAATCACTTTAAACCTCTCTGGGCTTCACTTTCTCTTTCTTTTTTCTTTCTTTCTTTTTTTTTTTAATACTGGGGATTGAACTCAGGGGCACTTGACCACTGAGCCACAACCCCAGCCCTATTTTGTGTTTTATTTAGAGACAGGGTCTCACTGAGTTGCTTTGTGCCTCACCGTTGCTGAGGCCGGCTTTGAACTCACAATTCTCCTATCTCAGCCTCCCAAAGTGCTGGGATTATAGGCGTGCGCCACAGAGCCCGGCTTCTGGGCTTCACTTTCTTTTATAAAAAGGGGACATCTGCCATGCCTCCCTCACAGGTTTGTGTAAAAGTTCTATAAAGGTAATAAATGTGAAAGTGACTTTGAAAATACTAACCATGTAAATATTACATGCAAGTTATTATGATTAGGCAAATAGGAAGAAAACAAAAGGGCAAAAGATTTTGGGAACATAGGAAGACTGAAAGATCATGAAGGATGAAAGCAATGCAATAAACCAGGGATTGGCAACTACACCCAAGGGCCAAATCTGACTTGCAGATTTTTTTGTTTTTAAAGAAAAGATACATCACTCATTCATTTATGTATTACCTATGGCTGCTTTTGAGGTACAAAGACAGGTTGAATAGATGCACAGTTGCATATGGCTCACAAAGCCTAAAATATTTACCATATGTTCATTTATAGAAAAAGTTTTATCTATCCCAGTATAAGTAATCTTACCTAGGTGTTGAGACTTACCTGTTATATTGTTTAAAACCTCCTTTAGATGACTAAAACTATGTAGTAGAGGATCCCGTTCTTCATCCTGTAGGAATACAAAAGTCAAGAAAAAAAATCATCATTGGGCCAAAGGAAGAAAAATAAAATAAAGGTTAGATCAAAGGCTTTTTCTCTAAATCCAACCAAAAAAATCCAATAAGTTTTCTTTCTGAGATAAAGAGACTTAACCGTGGTTCATATTTTCCTATTCCTTAATCTCTTATTTCACAGAAATGCTCTGGGCTTTAGAACATCACCACAGTACTCAAACTACTATTGATTGCCAGGTCCTTTAAATGTGTATTATTCTGTCTCTTCTTTTTTTTTTTTGGTACGAGATTGAACCCAGAGATGATCAACCATTGAGCCACATCTCTAGCTTTTTTTATTTTTTATTTTGAGACAGGGTCTGCCTTACTAAATTGCTGAGGCTGGCCTCAAACTTGCGATCCTCCTGCCTCAGCCCCCAGAGCACTGGGATTACACCACTGCATCCAGCCTCCTCTCTTGCATACTCATTATGTGATCATACATATTCATTTCAAAGACATTCCTAACTCCATTTTCACTTCTAAACCAGTCTGTTTTTATAAGTAAACATGAGAAAATTTCAAACACACTTACCAAGTATGTTTATACACATTTATCAATTTGGAAAGTTGTAAATTTGTTTTTGTAATTGTGCCAAAAATTGCTTACACAACAGTACAAAAAAAAAAATCCTTAGCGGGGCCTGGTGGCACACGCCTGTAATCCCAGCACTCTGGGAGGCTGAGACAGGAGAATTTTGAGTTCAAAGCCAGCTTCAGCAACCGCAAGGTGCTAAACAACTCAGTGGGACCCTGTCTCTACATAAGACAAAAAATAGGGCTGAGGATGTGGCTCAGTCGTTGAATACCCCTGAGTTCAACCTCTGGTTCAAAAAAAAAAAAGAAAGAAAAAAAATCCTTAAACATACATATATAATCAAAAAGCAAACCTTTTATTTTAAGATTGTTTATTAATCTTACTGGCAAAATATAGCCTGTTCTTACATAAACGTTTGCTGAATTCCCTGTAAGGAGTATCATCACCAAGTCATACTCTACATATCAATCACTAGACTAATTTGTATGAATAAGATATCTAATTAAAACTCTCAAGAATTAAAAGATTAGGAATCTTTCTGACATTTTTAGACATACTAAAACAGTCCCAAGTACCAGCTTAAGCTGTTTAAACACCAACTTTAAGAATGGTGTTTTAAGGCTGGGATTATAGCTCAGCAGTAGAGCGCTTGCCTCGCATGCGTGAGGCCCTGGGTTCGATCCTCAGCACCACATACAAAGCAATAAAATAAAGACATTGTGTCCATCAACAACTAAAAAAAAAAAATTAAAAAAAAAAAAAAAGAATGGTGTTTTAACCAGGTGTGGTGGCGCAAGCCTATAATCCCAGCACTTAGGGAGGCTGAGACAGGAGAATTGCGAGTTCAAAGCCAGCCTCAGCAACAGCAAGCCGCTAAGCAACTCAGTGAGACTCTGTCTCTACAAAAATACAAAATAGGGCTGGGGATGTGGCTCAGTGGTCGAGTGCCCCTGAGTTCAATCCCTAGTACCAAAAAAAAAAAAAAAAAAAAAGAATGGTGTTTTAGAGTCCAATAGAAAAAAAGAGAGAGTCCCTAAGTTTGATGCTTTTTGGAATAAAACAGAGATATCCTGAAACCAAGGATGATTCTGAATTTCTATTACTCTCATGACTAGGAACTTAATTACTTTTTTTTAACCAAGGACCAGATTCCCCACAAATCAGTAACCAGACTCTCTTACCCATTCCCCACTTACCAGTGGCGTATGGGTGCTCCATCGGGCATTTCGTTTGATGGCCCCAACCACAATGTTAATTTCCCCTTGAATGATGTAAATATTCTTATCCACCATCCTGGCAAACCTACCAAGATAGTTAAGAGAAATGTCTGGTTAATATCTGGTTACGCAGCCAGGCATGGTGGTGTGCACCTACTTTGGAGGCAGAGCCAAGAGGTTCACAAGTCTAAGGCCAGCCTGGGCAACTTAACCAAACCCTGTCTCAAAATAAAATAGAAAGGCTGGGAATGCAGCTCAGTGTAGAGCACTTGCCTAGCATGTGTGAGATCCTTGTTTCAAATCCCAGTTATGCCCCCCCCAAAGTCTCTTTTGGTTACCAGGGCATATCCACGTATAAATCAGTAACCTTATCAGATAATTAGAAATGTGATTTAACTTTTCAGTACCAAGATTTTCTACCTGTAATACTGAGATGAATGCAGTCCATTTTATGTTTTAAATCCAACTACCTGGCTCTCCTAGAGGTCTCTGTAAGTTCAGAGATGTTTAAGATACAACCCAAAAGTCATCAATCTAGAAAATTTCACAAAGGCACCTTAATACTCTCTAGCAAGCATGTCAGATTCTTCAAAGTCAATTGTTCCCAAAGTTCTATTATGCCTTTAAGTATCCAGATGCAACTGTGATACTAACTTGTTGAAAATATTTCAAATCTTTATTTTGTTCTCTTTTTAAAATCTACTCAATAAAGTAACAATGAAGGTTCAGGCTATAAGAAAAGAATGAAAGTTGTTAAGAAGGATAACCTTGGTTTGGAACCACAGCTGTTCGTTTTGTATTGTTTTGTTTTTTGTGGTGCTGGGGATCAAATCTAGGATCTCATGAATGCTAGAGGCAAGCACCCTACCACTAAGAAACACTGCCAGTCCTGGAACCACAGGTACAATGTCAACTTAAAGACGGCGTCCATTCTGATAAGTAAGCTCCAGAAAACTGGACAGTGGTAGTGGCATGACTTTGGAAAAGTTCTAAGAACTCAGGTTCACATACTTACAGCAGGAAATCTCTAATAAGACTGAAAGTAAATGCTTTTAAAAATTGCTTTATATCAATCTCTGAGATTAAGCTGAAATACTATTTTAGTATTAGGTACTCCCAAGTGAAATACTAAGAGTTTTCTTTGCTGCCTAGAACAATACTTAGAAAAGATATTTGTTTTCCCAGATGAAAATATTAAAAACAGAATTTCTTCTTAGCATAGAGAAAATTCTATGAATATGTAACACTAACCTTACCACTTTTCATTATTTAGAACTTCCCCAGAAAGATAAAACTTAATAAAACACAAAAGAGGGAAAAAGGGAGAGATACAGTTAGACAAACAAGCTCAAAGAAAGTAAAAACAACAAGGCTACTGGGCTATGGAAAAAATAAATTCCACCAACTATATATAAGGCAACTTAGAGTGTAAAGACACAAAGCAAAAAAGACATGAAAAGAGTTTAGACATATTGCAAAGTGGGAAAAAAATTATATGACTGACTACATGTTGTCATATATGTAAAAACCAACCAACCTACCATACATAAACAATATTTTTATTTTTAACAATATGTAATACTTAATATATAATAAGATAAAAATAATATTGCTGGTGTGATGGCGCTTGCCAGTGGCTGGGGAGGCTAAGGCAAGAGAATCATGAATTCAAAGCCAGCCTCAGCACCTTAGCGAGGACCTAAGCAACTCAGTGAGACCCTGTCTCTAATAAAATACAAAAAAGAGCTGGGGATGAGACTCAGTGGTTAAGCGCCGCTGAGTTCAATTCTCAGTACCAAAAAAAATTAAAAGTAATGTAACTGCCAGTACCCAGGGTTAACTGTACAACTTAGACTTCTCTTATCCTCCCTAATCATAGCCTCTTTTGCCATAAATCTGATGGTTATTAAATCCTTACAATGCTTTATACTTTTACTTCACAGATACATGTCTTTAAACAATATACAGCATTATTCTGAATGTTTTTATTTTTATTTTTTATCTGGTACTTGGGATTGAACCTATGGACAGTTTACCACTGAGCTATATCCTAATCCCTTTTTAGTTTTTTATTGAGACAGGGTCTAGCTAAGTTGTTTATGTTCTTGCTAAATTGTTGAGGCTGGCCTCAAACTGGCGATCCTCCTGCCTCAACCTCTCCAGATGCTGAGATTACAGGCATGAGCCACTGTGCCCAGCTCTGTATGCTTTTATATTCAACTGATATTGTATATATTCTTATATAAACCCTTTTCCCTTCAAACATTATGTTTCTGAGTCATACATGTTGATATAGTGAATATATTTCATATAGGTATATATATATATAGATACATAAATATGAGATAAAGGGTCTGGGCAGATATACCCAAACTCATCAATTACAATTATCTCTAAAGAAGGTGCTGTGAAATAAGGGTATAACCAGAGAATATTTTAGCCTCATCTGTAATGTTTTAATTTTACAAGGAAAATACTGTATTGTCTATATCATTAAACATTAATATGATAAAAGAGATAAAATATTATTTCTATCCTTGAGGCATTTATATAGTTTAGTGGGGTCTGAAAGAAAACTGAGGCATTGCCAAATAGAGGGGGAAAAATGCACCCTAAAAGCAGCTCCATTTGCATGTTTTGTATAAGATGGGGCCTGTAGAAAGGGAAAAATAGAAAAACCACCATATAAAGGAGAAAAAAAAAACCTGATATAAATTTTGTCCAGGCCTACATCCCCCTGAATCCACAAGGGAATCCAACACAGACAACATTTATATTAATGACAATTTTAAGAAAGGACTAGATTAGACCCTAAAGACTATTTGCTTTCCAAACATTCTAGGAACTCAACAATGTTCTCTTCCAGGAATGCTCCATGAGGAGAATGTACGATGATGTTTTCTTCTGAGGAGCAGAAGAACCAAGAAATAACAAATAAACAAATTGAAAGAATCAATAGAAGAAGCCCGGCACAGTGGCACACACCTGTAATACTGGCACTTTGGGAGGCTGAGACAGGAGAATCGCGAGTTCAAAGCCAGCCTCAGCAAGGACGAGGCGCTAAGCACCTCAGTGAGACCCTGTCTCTACATAAAAACATAAAATAGGGCTGGAGATGTGGCTCAGTGGTCAAGTACCCCTGAGTTCAATCTCTTGTACCAAAAAAAAAAAGAATTAGAAGAGAAAAGTCTCCTTTCATGGTCTCTCTCCTTCCTTAAATTATGTAGGCAAGATGAACATGGAATAGGTCTCTAGAATGATTTGTAAGAATCTGCTAACACAGAATTGTCCCCAGGGAAAGGAATCCAATGACTGGACAAGAGTGAGAGGAAGATTGACTTTTCTCTGTATATTCTTTTGTCATAAACATGCTACCTATTTTGAATTTTTGTCATAAACATGTTACCTATTTTTAAATTTTAATTAACTAATTTTTAAAAAATTTTTTTAGTAGTTGATGGGTTTTTATTTTTTTATTCATTTATTATTTATATGTGGTGTTGAGGCTCAAACCCAGTGCCTCACGCATACTAGGCAAGAGCTCTACCACTGAGCTACAGCCCCAGCCCTTAATTAACTAATTTTTAAAATAAGCTAAGTAGTTGTATTATCCCATATGCCAAAGATTAAAAGCAGTAATCAAAGCTAATTGACATTCACTTCAATCAGATAATAGTATATGTTAAGCAAACAAGGCAGAGTCATACAGAATTGTCCCTACCCACCGACTAGATATTCCAAAAGAAATTTATAATCTAATTAGGATTAGGTAATTAAAAAAACGCATATGCACACAAGCCCATATGTTATCTCCAATAAGAGTGGTATACAGTATTATAGCAGTGAAGTCAAGAAAATAACTTCTGGTGGAGGATCATAAAAAGGCAACTAAAGCCGGGCGCGGTGGCTCAAGCCTGTAATCCCAGCACTTAGGGAGGCTGAGACAGGAGAATCGTGAGTTCAAGGCCAGCCTCAGCAACGGCGAGGCGCTAAGCAACTCAGTGAGACCCTGTCTCTACATAAAACACAAAATAGGGCTAGGGATGTGGCTCAGTGGTCCAGTGCCCCTGAGTTCAATCCCCAGTACCAAAAAAAAAAAAAGGCAACTAAAAGACAGGATTCAAACCGTCAAAATTATAAGGAAGGAGCTGGATGCAGTGGCGCACATCTGTAATCCCAGGCCTGTAATTCCGTGGCTCAGGAGACTGAGGCAGGAGGATCATGAGTTCAAAGGCTGTCTCTAAATAAAATGCGAAACAGAGCTGGAGATGTGGCTCAGTGGTCGAGTGCCCCTGAGTTCAATCCCTGGTACCAAACCAAAAAAACCACAAATATATATATATATGTATATATATGGCAGGAATGGCAAAAGTGAAGGCTTATGGTGAGAAAATTCAATATGCTTATAGTGAGCAAATTCAATATGCTTATTCTAAATAGTTGGAACATTACTCCTAGGGGAATAATGGAAGGTAAAGCTAAAAAAGCAAGTAAAGAGCATATCCTGAAGCATCTTGAATATATAGTTATTCAGTCTGCGTTCAAAATATAGACTGAGTACCCATCACTGTTGAAAAATATTTGAAGGGCCTAGGAGAGACACCATTAAGAACCTAAATAATCAAAGCCAGCCTCAGCAATGGAGAGGCGCTAAGCAACTCAGTGAGACTCTGTCTCTACATAAAACACAAAATAGGACTGGGGATTTGGCTCAGTGGTCGAGTGCCCCTGAGTTCAATCCTCAGTACCAAAAAAAAAAAAAGAACCTAAATAAACCAGACACAGTGGCGCACACCTGTAATCTCAGCACTTTGGGAGGCTGAGACAGGAGAATCACTGAATTCAAAGCCAGCCTCAGCAACGGTGAGGTGCTAAGCAACTCAGTGAGACCCTGCCTCTACAGAAAACACAAATAGGGCTGGGGATGTGCCTCAGAGTTCGAGTACCCCTGAGTTCAATCCCTGATACCCAAAAAAAAAGAACCTAAATAAGAAAACATAATTTTTCTTTCAAATAACTAAGAAAAAAGAAAACATTCCCAGTTGAAAGCAACAAAATTACACCACACTACAAATTTTAATAAAAGTGCCAGTGGGTCTAGCTGAGACCTAGTAGGATCTATGTGCTGCTTGGAAGGCTTCCTGGAGGAATAAATTTTGAACTAGGAACCCACCTGAAGGTAATCAACCTAACATTTGATCAAAATCCATTAGGTACCAAAAGCTATCAACTTCCTAAGAGAGCAAAGATATAAACCCAAAAAAGTGTAAAAAGCTGCTTTTCTTAGTAAAAAAAAGGCACGTCTAGGGAATAAAAAGGAATTATTTTCAAGGACTATGAAGATTTGCCTATGTCTCCTCACCCAGGGAATCTCCTAATGGAAGCCTCCTTCAGGTTTCAAATGGGAAGCTCTGACTTGTTGCCTAGCAGCCAATGGCTGAGAATCCCTCATTACAAAGTCACAAAGGCCTGCAGAGACCTCATGGTGTAAAAGAATTTGAAGTTTACATCATGTCAGAAATAGCATGAGAAGGAATAACCAAATACAAGCCAACTAATATCCCTAAGCCACTGGCCCACATACTCTGAGCAAAATATGTTCTTCGAAAGCAACGCCTGCTTAAAGCTGGGTCTAAGCATTCCCCTAGTGCTTTGAGGCATTCCAGTCACCCCAATAGGATTCAAAAAGGAGTCACTATATCAACTGGAAACCCTTCTCTAAGCAAAAACAGTACAAACAAAACAATAAATTGGATCCTCACTTTATGGAATACTAAAATTTTTTCTTCAAATTAATTAAACATAAAAAGCAAAATTTGAAAACTTTTAGAATATATAATAATATTTTCATAAACCCAGCTCAAGGGAGAAGTGCCTAGATAGGAACAAAAAGTACAACCCTTAAGAAAATGATAAATTCAAACATGTTAAAATTTAAAGACATTTATTCAAAAGATAGCAGAGAAAAGAGGAAAATGGTGCATGTCTATAATCCCAGTGACTTGGGAGGCTGAGGCAAGAGGATCCCAAGTTCAATGCCAGCCTAAGCAACTTGGTGAGGCCCTAAGCAACTTAGTGAGACCCTGTCTCAAAAAATAAAATGGACTGGAGATGTGGCTCAGTGATTAACAACTCTGGGTTCAATCCACAGTACAGAAAAAAAATATGGAAATAATGTAATAACTTGGGAGAAAAAAAAATGTTTCACATATAACTAATAAAGGAGAAATACTCCAAATATATAATAACTGCTACAAAATTATAAGAAATAGACATATAATCCATCCCCAAAATTAGCATAAGACTTGTAGGAACAGGCAGTTTATAGAACAGAAAATACAAACAGCAAATAAACATACAAGTAAAATTATGATATATTACTTTACACCCCAGAATAGAAAAAAAATTATAGTTGATTATACTAAAGAGTTGGTAAAAATGCAGACCAAGTGAGTACCTAAATTGATATAGTCGATTTGGATAACAATTTGGCATTGTCTTGTAAAGTTAAAGGACTTCATATGCTACATCTCAACAATTCCATTTCTAGACTAGACTCCAGAGAAACATAAAAACTCTAGCAAGGACAGGGGGACTAATAGGGTCCTGCATATGTCCATGCAGCCTCAGTTTTGGGGACATTGTGAAGCTTCATGGGAGGCAATGGTGCCTCATATATGTTACATATTCTATATATGTATAAAACAAACCATAAATATTTCTTTCTTTTTGAAGTCATGGCTTTTGCTGCCTCTTTGTCTTTTCTCATGCTGTTCCCTTCCCGTTTTGAATGTTTTTTCCCCACTCTTGCCCAGCTGGTAAACCCTGACTCATTCTATCTAAAAGTCAATGAAGGAGTCACAATGCTACAGTGGTTACAAGAATAGGCTTCAGAGTCAAGATAGACTTGAGTTCCAGTCCTATTATTACCTATATTATGATATTAACCAATTAACCAAGTTTCTTTCTTTCTTTTTTTTTGTGGTACCTGAGACTAAACAGAGAGGCACTTAACCATTGAGCCTCTTCCCCAGCCCGTTTTATATTTTATCTAGAGACAGGTTCTCACTGAGTTGCTTAGGGTCTTGCTAAGTTGCTGAGGCTGGCTTTGAACTCAAGATCCTCCTGCCTCAGCTTCCCAAGGCACTGGGATTACAGGTGTGCATCACCACGCCTGGCTTGCTTTTTTTTTTTTTTTACTTTGAGGGGTGGGTATTGAATCCAGGGCCTCCACCATGCAACTGATGAGTTACACCCTCTGAGCCAAATTTCTTAACCTCTTTGAATCTATTTATAGCTCTACATTGTAAAAATGAATATAATACTACCTCATCAGTTTGTTCTGAGGCCTAAATAAGCCTGTAAAGCACCTAGCACAGCACCTGAGATATTAAAAACCTAATAAATGTTATGTTTTTATGATAATGCTTGCTGTGTGAAGTTCTCCTTAGCTAACTCATTCTCCCAGACAGCATCAGTACCCCTTGTCTGTCAGCCCATAAGACTGCACATACCTCTATTTAAACACATCTTAGACTGATTTTTAATCATTTATTTAATCTATCTCTACCATAAATACATGAACATCTCAGGAAGAAACCGTGATTCATTCATTTTCTATCCTAATACCTGAAACAAAGTAAGAAAAATGATCAATAAATATGAAGTGCACAAATGAGTTAACATCAAGACTGACCTGTCAACAGTGGTGTAGCTCACATCTACCTCTTGTGAGACTAATAACTTCATAGGAAACAACTCTGAACTAGGCAGGCAAACCTTTCTGTATCTCCTACTTGTTTGTCTACTAGAAGTTACAAACCTTCCATACAGACCAATCTACAGACCAAAAAAAAAAAACACCCACATACCTACCAACCAAATCACGCTTCTATTTTCACATCTTTCTTCCTGACATTTCCTGAAGTATTATTTGAATATTCATATATTCTGTGAAATATGGAATTCTTTATGTAACTGACAATTATTCATATTACATGTACACATGTGTCTTATTTTCTTCTGTTCTAAACAGGTGTTATTACCATTTTTTTAATCATTCTTAAAAGTTGTCTTTATCCAATTAAGACTCAGGGTTTTTTTCTTTTCATAATTCTTTGGCGTCTAGTATAGAGCTGTGCATACCACAAAAACTCTGGTGGGTTTTTAATACATTTCTTAGTTGTAGATGGACAAAATACCTTTATTTTATTTATTTTTATGTGGTGCTAAGGATCGAACCCAGTGCCTCACACGTACTAGGCAAATGCTCTACCACTGAGCCACAACCCCATCCCCCTTTGATGGGTTTTTTCAGAGTGGATGGAAACAGGGAGCTGATTGCCCTTTAAATGGGCCCTTCTAAGGTTTAAATTCACTCAATCTCAGCAGGTGTGGCGGTGCACATCTGTAATCCCACAGGCTCAGGAGGCTGAAGCAGGAGGATCCCAAGTTCAAAGCCAACCTCAGCAACTAAGCAAGGCCCTAAGCAGCTCAGTGAGATCCTGTCTCTAAATAAAACATAAAAAAGGGCTGGCGATGTGGCTCTATGATTAAGTCTCTCTGGGTTCAATCCCTGGTATTAAAAAAAAAATTTTTTTTCACTCAATCCCTTGCATGGTCCAAAGAAGCACTAAGTATGCAGAACTTACAACATTTCTTGAGTTGACCAAAAAATACTCAATAGCTTTGTGCATTACTGAGAATGTCCAAGAATTACTAACTAGTAAACAATTTACTGGGCTCAAGAAATTTACTTGAATGGTGGAGGTAAGAGAAAGTCAAATCAGGAAAAAAGCTGATGCCATGACATAGCACAGTGGAAAATGCTCCCAAACCTGTTAATCAGGTGAATAGTATTCCTCAGCTCTGCCATGTCATATCGCTCTCTCTCTCTGAGACTATCTCCAGAACTATATGTAATGTAAACCACTGATATGTCAAAAACTGTCTCATTTACCAGCTTGAACATGAAAAATGATACACAGATTCTCACTCATCTTTTAACCACTCAAGAGTAACAGGTGGTAGAGAAGGACAAAGAATAAAAGTTATTTGCTATGATTATGCATAAAGAATTGCAGGAATTTAAGTCTTTTTTTTTTTGGTACTGGAGATTAAACTCAGGAGCACTCGACCACTGAGCCACATCCCCAATCCTATTTTGTGTTTTATGTAGAGACAGAGTCTCACTGAGTTGCTTAGCACCTCGCTGTTGCTGAGGCCGGCTTTAAACTCGCAATTCTCCTGTCTCAGCCTCCCCAAGTGCTGAGATTACAGGCTTGCACCACCACACCCAGCTGGGATTTAAGTCTTATAAAGCCTGCCCATCTTCATCATCCAGTGGCCACTGGGTAGAATCCAGACCACAAACATATTTTGTTTATACTTCGGAAGGTTTTTAAAATTTGTAACTAGTTGCTAACAATTAGAAAAAACAATGATCTGGATTCCCAGCTTCCCCTGAAAAATAGGAAGATTGGTCACACTACTCACATTCTCAAACAGTAACAACATGCTGAAAAAATAGCAGCTGCCTCCTTTAAATAAGAGCATGAATTCTCGAGTATACTAAAATCTCTAGTATACTACAGCTGGGCATGGTGGCTTACGCCTGAAATCTCAGCACTTTGGGAGGCTGAGAGAGGAGAATCACAAGTTCAAACCTAGCCTCAGCAACTGCAAGGCGCTAAACAACTCAGTGAGACCCTGTCTCTAAATAAAACACAAAATAGGGCTGGGGATGTGGCTCAGTGGTTGAGTGCCCTTAAGTTCAATCCCTGGTACCAAAACACCCCTCCCCAAAAAAGAAAGTCTCCACTACATCGTAACACATTCCCACCTAACTTTACCTGTTTATATCACCTGCCTGAGACTTGAACATTTGGACTTATAACCCATTTATATGATTTGTCATCATACTTTCGTAACTATTTGTATCACTATTGTTACTATGATCACTTCCAATACTTTTGGGGGAAAAAAATCATACTTCCATATTTACTTCCACTACCACTCTGAAGTAGCATACTATTATATTCTATTTAATTAAACAAGTGCAGTTGACTATACTGAAATATAGAAAAAAAAGAACAGGGGCTAGGGTTGTGGCTCAGTGGTAGAGCACTTGCCTAGCACGTGTGAGAAACTGGGCTCATTCCCCAGGACCATGTAAAACTAAATAAACAAAATAAAGATAGTATATCCATCTACAACTAAAATTATTTTTTAAAAAGAGGAACAATATAAGATAAAAGAAAAATTAAATGTAACGAAGATAAAAGAGGAATAATAAAAGTGGCCTATCACATTTATATAGCTCTTCCAGCTGAAGGTAAATGAATCTCTTCTCCATTCAACTCAAATCCTCTGGGCCCCAACAACAGAATCATTCTAATCAGTAAACTGAACCACAGGGATAGAGAACGATCAATCAATTAGAAGTGGCATATGAAGGCTAGCACGATCTTTCCAGTGATTACCCTATGTCTCCTCAAAAGTAAGAGCTGTGGGGCTGGGATTGCAGCTCAGTGGTAGAGCACTTGCCTCGCATGCATGAGTCACTGGGTTCGATCTTCAACACCACATAAAGATAAATAAATAAAATAAAGATATTGTGTCCATCTACAACTAAAAAAAAAAAATTTTTAAAAAAAAAGCAGGAGCTGTTTTCTTCCTCACAAGCTGCCCACAGTAGCCAGTCTAAGTACACAGTGAGATTATTATTTAGAAGTATGTGTCATATTGACTTCTGGAACACAGCAAAGTGAAATAATAGTGGAACTCTTGATAACTACAAGCAAAAACTAGGACTGATGCCCAGCTACTGATGTGTCTACAACCTGAGTTCCCACAGTGCCAACTGTCAAGACTATAGTGTATTGCCTGTCTATAGCCACCATTAAAAAGAAACTGGAGTGGGCTGGGGTTGGTTGTAATGCAGCGGTAGAGTGCTTGCCTAGCATGTGCAAGGCACTGGGTTCAATCCTCAGTACCATATAAATATAAATAAAATGAAGGCATTGTGTCATTTACAGCTAAAAAAATTTAAAAAGTTAAAAAAAATAAATAAATCAAGGGTTGCCCAGGAAGCTCAAGCCTGCGTTCAATCCCCAGTACTGCACCAAAAAAGACAAAGAAGCCGGGCGCGGTGGCGCACGCCTGTAATCCTAGCACTTTGGGAAGCTGAGACTGGAGAATTGAGAGTTCAAAGCCAGCCTCAGCAATGGCGAGGTGCTAAGCAACTCAGTGAGACTGTCTCTAAATAAATCACAAAACAGGGCTGGGGATGTGGCTCAGTGGTCGAGTACCCCTGAGTTCAATCTCCAGTACCAAAAGAGAAAAGAAAAGAAAAAGAAGCTCAAGAACAAGTGTTGACTACTCCTAGAGGGAAACCCAGGGTTAGGTTTTTGTGAGGCCCTGGTCACAAGATTTTTGTCAACTGATGAATATACATTATCTTATTTTATGTGTGTTTCTACTTAAAGACACTTTATTGAATATATATTGTTGATTCTTTACAACTGGCTGGTGGCCAAGAGTACTACAATTCATATCTGAGTGCAGCTCATCAAGCGCATGTATTTTCTCCATC
>CM053404.1:23264972-23280896 GCA_028644305.1 Xerus rutilus
AAGCCTGTAATCCCAGCACTTAGGGAGGCTGAGACAGGAGGATCGCGAGTTCAAAGCCAGCCTCAGCAACGGCGAGGCGCTAAGCAACTCAGTGAGACCCTGTCTCCACATAAAACACAAAATAGGGCTGGGGATGTGGTTCAGTGGTCGAGTGCCCCTGAGTTCAATCCCCAGTACCAAAAAAAAAAAAAAAAAAAAAAAAAAAAAAAGAAAGGAAGAATTGGTAATCATAGTATGGTGCAAGCAAAATGGACAAGGGCTTTGGAAGTTTACGTAATACTAGTCACATAGCATATTAGGTAATGCTAAGTAGCTGCCTACCATGTCTATGCACTCTCAGTCCAACGTCTTTCTCCATTTTCAAACATGTATTTGAGGGTTGGGAGTGTAGCTCAGTTATAGAGTGCTTGCCTGGCATATGTGAGGCCCTCAGTTTGATCCCAAGTACCCCAGAAAGAAAACAGTCAATTTGACATCTCCACCAGTTATACTTCAGCAGCATTCTCAACAAAACACATGCCAAATAGTATTTATTACCTCCATTCGAAATAAGCTGTTCTTCCCAACTACCATTTATTCAGTTTCTTAGGTTAGAAATAATGTTTTATTCTTCCATATGACACCAAGTCCTAGCATTTCTTCTAGAAGTGGCATGATCATCAAGATGTCTCTACTCAAGCCGAGTATTGTGGTACAGCCTGTAATCCCAGCTACTCTGGAGGCTGAAGCATGAAGATGTCAAGTTTGAGGCCAGCCTTGGAAACATAGTGAGACTTTGACTCAAAATAAAAAATAAAAAGGGTTGGGGGCATAGTTCAATGGTAGAATGCCCTTGGGTTCAATCCCCAGTACCAGGGAAAAAAAAAAGGTTAAGATGGTAAATGTTATGTATCTATAACTATAATTTAAAAATATTTTAAAGGAGAGTCACAAAATGGGTGTATAGTTTTAAATAGGAAAGATAAAGAGTTAAGTATGCATATTACACAAAAAGCCTATTTATAGTCTTATCTATAACCTTTGATAAATGGCTAAGGACACAAACAGGCTCATTTTACCTGCTCCAGTGCCTTCAAATCTACCGCTCATTTGCTGCCAAAAAGGTCCGCCTGAAACACACACAACTTCATGTCCCTAGTATTGAGAAAAAGACTCAACTTCCTTAGTAATTAAGGAAATGCAAATTAAAGACTACGTATAGTATGTTTCTGATTAACAGCTATTAAACAAAACAAAAATTAAATACCTAATGCTATTCAATGCATTGGGGAATAGATATATTGAAATCTGGCTAGTGGCCACGTAATTGACATAATCCTTCTGAAAACACATTTAGGTAATACTTAGCAGGAGCCAGATGGTTTTAACCCAGTGAAGTACACAAAAAAGAAAAGAGAGAGTTTGTATGTATTAAAATATTTATGCCAGTGGAACTTAAAATAATAGAGAACTGGAATCAATCCACTAATGGATGATTAAATTATTTAATACTAATGTCACAGAATACCTTTCATCTGCCAAAATATGTAGAAAAACATTAAACCATATTTATGAAATAATATGAAAGAAAAACAATATTCAAAACCATATCTAATATATTATCTCAATTATCTAAAAGGTATGATGTCCTTAAAGATTAAAGTTGAAGCTGGGAGCGGTGGTGCATGCCTATAATCCCAGCACTTTGGGAGGCTGAGACAGGAGAATCGTGAGTTCAAAGCCAGCCTCAGCAACAGCAAGGCGCTAAGCAACTCAGTGAGATCCTGTCTCTAAGTAAAACGCAAAAGAGAGCTGGGGATGTGGCTCAGTGGTCGAGTACCCCTGAGTTTAATCTTTGGTACCAAAAAAAAAAAAAATTAAAGTTGAATATAAACTCTAAAATGTGAAATAATTTGATGAGGTGGGTGAGGTATAGACCAAAACTTTTAGGTATTTTAAATTTTCTTTGATGATGTCTTATTATTTTTTTCTTATTTTTGGTAATTGTGTATGGACAGCATGCCTTTATTCTATTTGTTTCTTTTTATGTTGTGCTAAGGATCGAGCCCAGTGCCTCACACATGCTAGGCAAGCACTCTGCCACTGATCTACAGTCACAGCCCTCATGATGTTTTCTTTTATATATATATGTAAATGGATACAATACATTTATTTGTTTGTTTGTTTGTTTACGCAGTGCTGAGAATCAAATCCAGTGCCTCACACATGCTAGGCAAGCGCTTTACCACTGAGCTACAACCCCAGCCCCTTTCATGTTTTTACGTTGATGTCATAACATTTTGGAATCCTAGGCATTCAAGAAATAATGCTTTTATGTTTTGTTTTATTTTGTTTTTATTTTTGAGATAGGGTCTCCCTGTGTTGCCCAGGCTGGCCTCAAATTCCTGGACTCAAGTGATTCTCCTGCCTCAGTCTCCTTAGTAGCTGGTACTACAAGTGCATGTCATCACACCTGCCAAAAAATGCTTTTAATGACAGGAAATCTTTAAGATGTAATGTTAAGTTTTTAAATGCAGAACATGAGGCTATATTACAGTATGGGCTCTTAGAAAGAATATTTGTAAAGTTTTTTTAAAAATATTTTTGTAGTTGTTGATGGATCTTTATTTTATTCAATTATTATTTATATGTGGTGCTGAGGATCGAACCCAGTGCCTCACACATGCTAGGCAAGCATTCTATCACTGAGCTACAAGAATATTTGTAAAGTTATAAATATTCCCCCAGCCCAAGAATATTTGTAAAGTTTTTGTAGAAAAAAATATGGAAGAAAACAATGTAAAGAAGGAAGATTGGACAGAAATGCACCAAAATGCTAATAAAGTTGTCTCTGGATGGTAGAATTTAAAAATTATTTTTACAATAAGTAAATGCTCAAAACTAATTGTAAATAAATTATTGAAATTTCTTGAATTTAAGTCTTATTCTTCTTTCTTCCTTCTTTCTTTCTTTTTTTTTCTTTTGGTGTCAGGGATTGAATTCAGCTACCCTAGAGGCTGAGGTGGGAAGATCACTTGAGGCCAGGAGTGTGAGAGTAGCCTGGGCCCCTGTCATGGGGGCCGGAGGACAGAACCATAACAAAAGAAAAGGAAAAAGAAAAAGAAAAAAAGATATTTAGGACAGCAGACAGCAGAGCATCAAATCAACCAACATCTCTTCTTAGATCTATAAAACAAGTAAGGTCATGGAGCAAACTGATATCCCCCCAAGCTGGAGAAGCAGACAGGTTAATACAGAGAATCATAACATACCAGAGCAGAAATCTCTGAGAGAAACCAGTACTGAAGTAGGAAAACCTGAACTAGGTGCTAGTCCACGTGCTAGGTGTGAAAGAATTGTAAAACTCCAGGAGGAGCCTAAGTGTGGTGGTGCAGGCTTGTAATCCCAGCAACTCAGGAGGCTGAGACAGATCAAATTCAGCAACTTAGTGAGGCCCTGAGGCCCTAAGGATTAGCAAGACCTTGTTTCAAAAATAAAAAATAGGGCTGGTGTTGTGGCTTAGTGGCTAGCCTAGCATGTGTGAGGCACTGGGTTCAATCCTCAGCACCACATAAAAAAATAATAATAAACAAAGTTATAAAAAGATTTAAAAATAAATAAATAAAAAATAAAAAGGGTTGGTGATGTGGCTTAGTGGGTAAGTACCCCTGGATTCAATCCTTGATACCAAAAAAAAAAAAAAAAACAATAAAAATCCAGGAAGAGGCTGGGAATATGGGTCACTGGTAAAGTGCTTGTCAAAAGGTGTGAGGCTCTGGGTTTAATACACACACACACACACACACACACACACACACACACACACACATATCCAGTGGAAACCTGGTCATAGAGAGTCTCCCATGTTTTGTGAGTTTTACTTCCAGGAGTTCAACTAGACTCTCACAGTAAAGATAGAGGAAAACTCCCATTGTGGTCCATGAAGGAGAAGAGGGGAAATAACCTGTTATAATTTGGAACTTAAATGTCCCCCAAAGGCCCATGTGTTAAATGCATGGTCCTCAGCTTGACACTATTGGAAGGTGGTAGAAACCTTTAAGAGGTGGGGCTTAATGGGAGATTTTAGGTCATTTGGAGTGTGCCCTCAAAAGAAGATTGTGGGATTCTGGTCTCTTCCTCTCTGCTTCCTGGCTGCCATGAAGTAAGTAGCTTCCTCCACCAAGGTTCCCACAATGTTTTACTGCCTCACCATATGTCCAAAATCAATGGGACCAGCTGATTGGAACCTCCAAAACTGGAAGCCAAAAAAATCTTTACTTTTTTTTAAAGTTGATTATCTCAGATATTTTGTTTCAG
The DNA here is from genome assembly GCA_028644305.1 of Xerus rutilus. NCBI lineage: Eukaryota > Metazoa > Chordata > Mammalia > Rodentia > Sciuridae > Xerus > Xerus rutilus. The sequence continues at coordinate 23,269,269 of CM053404.1, forward strand.
TAACAGAAAAATGGATAACATAGAACTATTTTGAAATATTATTCCCCAATTTACAATGCTTTGACTTAAGATTTCAAATGTTATGATGGTACAAGAGCAATAAAAATTCAGTAGAAACTGTACTGTGATTTTAAATTTTAATTTTTTTCCCTGGCTAATGAGACACAGCACAATACACTCTCAGGATTCTAAGCAGCAGCAGGAAGCTGAAACTCCCAGAAAGCCACAGGACTATAAGGGTAACCAACCAATATGCTATAGGGTATTGTTTCTAAACTATGATGTTCAGGAGGTTATGTGCATTAAGTGTATTTCCAACTTCATATTTTTTAACTTAGAATGAGTTTATCAGGATGTAATTCCCTAAGTCAAGGAACATTTGTATATCAGAACACTCTGGCTGGGTGCTGTGGCGCACACCTGTAATCCCAGCAGTTTGGGAGCCTAAAGCAGGAAGATCGAGAGTCCAAAGCCAGCCTCAGCAAAAGTGAGGCACTAAGCATCTCAGTGAGACTCTATCTCTAAATGAAATACAAAATAGGACTGGGGATGTGGTTCAGTGATCAAGTGCCCCTGAGTTCAATCCCTGGTACCAAAAAAAAAAAAAAAAGACCACCTTTTTCCTCTAACCAAGGTTTACACTCAAGAGAAACTAGTTAACCATAACCTAAATGGTTTGAGTTTTATCAGAGCCTAACTGACCTGGGGAAAAGGAAATAACTCCAACCAGCTGTAGTCCTCCACATGGAAGAAGGAAGCTATCCAATTCTAAGCGACTCTAGCCATCCTGTCTCACCTAAGGACAAAAGCAGCAACAACAACAACAAAACAAAACAAAACGAAAACCCTGAGAAACACTTATGAAGTTCACAGTCAGAAGCCCAGGTTCACTAAAAGACTGAGACCTAAACATAGGACTAGCACATGCTTCTCCTTCCACACCTTGTACCATATTGCAAAAGTCCTATTTATAACAAATGCTTTTAAACAGTAAATCATGTCTGGCTATCAAGAAAAACTACAAGGTATACTAAAAGGTAGTAAACACAGTTTGAAGAAACAAAACAAGCATCAGAACCAGGCCTGGAAGGGAATTTAAAACAATTATGTCCACTATATTAAAAGCTCTAAGGGATAAAGCAGATAGCATGCAAAACAGATGAGAATTGTAAGTAGAGAGAAATTCTAAAAATGCAGCAAAAAGTTATACTAGAAATATCACAAAAATGAAGAATACCAGTTGGGCGCAGTGGTGCATGCCTCTAATCCTATCACTTTGGGAGGCTAAGACCAGAGAATTTTGAGTTCAAAGCCAGCCTCAGCAATGGCCAGGCATTTAGCAACTCAGTGAGACCCTGTCTCTAAATAAAAACACAAAATAGGGCTGGGGATGTGGCTCAGTGGTCGAGTACTCCTGAGTTCAATCCTCAGTACCAAAAAAAAAAAAAAAAGAAAGAAAACTTTTGATGGGCTTATTAGTGAATTAGATACAAGTAAGGAAAGAATCTCTAAACTTGATGATTCTTCAAAAGAAACCTCCAAATCTAGGGTCTGGGGATCTGGCGCAGTGGTAGAGCACAAGCTTAACATGAAAAGGCCCAGGGTTTGATCACCAGCATATATACATGCATGTGTACTCACACAAATACACACACACGTATTGTGTGGTGGTCTGTCCCCTGCCCAGGGAAGGTTCCTGCTCAGGAGGAGTGAGCGGCCTGAGAAATAAAAAGTCTGATATAATTAGTAAGAAATATAGACAGAGCCAGAAATTGGATATAAAAACGGGAGCACCTGATAGGTCTTCCAGTCCTGATAGGAGCTAAAACTGCACAACTGAACAAAGGATCCGATTCCTTATTTAAGGGGGATTAAGTACATCAAAAGCAGGGACAGGTTTCAGTGGAAGAAGTCTTGGCAGTCTTGGTTTCATGCTTGCTTCTGGGTGTGGCAGGCCTCTTCTAGTGAACGGGTTGATTGGCATTTTGGCAAGCCACACCCATCTCCAAGAGGCTAGGCTGTGTGACTCCAGCAGGTCACCTCTGTTAGGTTAGCAAGGCCAACGCAGAACACACAAACATAGCCAACGCCACCGTGGGCCGTAGGGAACAAAGCAGCAAGCAGCCCCCACACGCAAAGGAACAGCCAACAAGACTCTGATACGTAAGCACTAATGGTGCCTCCTACCAATCAGTGGACTTTTCCTGACTCATCCCAGAAGGACTCTGACCTCTGCAAGATCCCCTGACCAATCCCAGAGGACACAGGATTCTAGATAACTCCTCTTTCTACCTCATAGCCCCTCTCTTCCTGCCTTAGGCCCTCCCCTTCCTGACCGGGCTCTGTAAACTTTCTGTACCGTGGAACAGGTGTGCGAGTCTTCTGGACCCGCTCTGTTGGAGGGGGAATTCACCCGGAAGCGTATTTCCCAATACAAATAAAACCCAGCGGTTTTATTTACCACCTTTTGGTCTCCTGGCTTTACAACCCCATCTCTGATGCTGTGCTGATCTTATGATGGAGCTAGGTAGGAAGCCACATGAACCAGGTGTTCTCAAACCAGCAGGGTTGCTGCTGGGAGTTCCCCATACCAGGCTTTCCTGCCTAAGGGCTTCAACATCATTTTAGTTTATGCACAGTTCACAGATGGTTCCAAGCACGTGCGCACTCACACACACACACAAACACACACACCTCTACATTGAAAAACAAGGATGAAGACTGAGATAAACAGAATATTCATGAACAATTAACAATGGCAAAAAAGTTTAAATATAATCCCAGCTCTTAGGGAGGCTGAGACAGGAGAACTGTGAGTTCAAAGCCAGCCTCAGCAATAGCAAGGTGATAAGCAACTCAGTGAGACCCTATCTCTACATAAAACACAATATAGTGCTGGGGATGTGGCTCAGTGGTCCAGTGCCCCTAAATTCAATCTCCAGTACCAGAAAAAAATGTATAAATATATGCAATGAGAATATCATAAGAAGAGAGAGAAAGGAACAGAAGAAATGTTGAACAATAATTACTAAGAATTTCCCCAAATTGGGGCTGGGATTGTAGCTCAGTGGTAGAGCGCTTGCCTCGCATGCGTGAGGCCCTGGGTTCGATTCTCAGCACCACATACAAAGCAATAAAATAAAGACATTGTGTCCATCTACAACTAAAAAAATATTTAAAAAAAAAAGAATTTCCCCAAATTAATGTCAGATATGAAACCATGAAGCCAGGAAGCTCAGACAACAATCAGGATAAATGCCCCCCGAAATGATACCTAAGCATATTATTTATTTATTTTTGGTACTGAGGATTGAACCCAGGGGTACTTTACTGTAGGAGAACTCCCTATACCTTCAACCCTTCCCCTCCCTCTTTCCCCAGCCTATGCTGAAGGAGTGGGAGCCTGACAGAGCGGTACCCTCGGGGCCAGAATTGGTCCGTGGACAGTTCTTAAGCTGTTACACTTCCTGGAATAAACGGGTTCTGTGTCTCGCTCCAGCAGAGGAGTCTTACCAGCCCCAGAGTCTGGGTGAATTGGCTCCACCACCATCCACCCCATACCTCGTTTCTCCTGAGGACCCCTTACTTTTGTCCCCTGGGACTCCGGCTCATTGGCAGACCCATGCAAAGCACGGCATAAAACAACAATTTGGCCCCCACATGCTCTAGGGCCTGCTCGACTCCTCAGTAAGTGAATTTGTGGCAGTCCCCTATCTTTCTTGTATTGCTGGTGAAGGTAACACCAGCCTTTTTATAATTGTATTCTTGTCTGTCTATTTGTGCGTTTTTTTCTGTCCTCTTTGCTTTCGGTTTCTTTTCGCTAGCGTTTCCTCCTACTTTCGGGAAACTTCCTCCCGTGGCAGCCCCTCCACGTGGGCTGGTCCAGCTTTTCCCCTCTCCTCCTCCTCTCCTCAGAGGCCTCCAGCTACTGCCACTCGGATAGGCCCACTGTGGTGCGGGAAAAAGTGAGCGAAACCGCTGCCCTGAACACGGTGCTTTTTGCTCCTGGCGGGGAGAGGGGAAGGTGCCAGGTGTGCTGCGCCCGCACCTCCTCAGGCCACAGCCACACACCCCCTGCCTATGGTGAGCTGCTTCACACCGCATGCATGTGGCCCGGCCCGGGTTGCTGCGTGTGCAACCTGACGGCTTTTGCAGAGAGCGCATGTGCTGGTCCGTCCGGGTTGCCGATTGGAAGGTTACTATATACTTTCACTTTAACCTCTCCCGTCTCCACTTCTTCAACATGGGAAATCTACTCTCCTCAATCTTCTCCTCCCTCATGGAGGATGAAGATGACCTCAGTGAGGCAGCCCCTCCAGCACCCCCCCCCAAACCATTTACATAGCCTTGATAGTTCATTCTCAACTTCCTATAAACACCCTCTTCCTGGAGATTCTCCTCCTTCCAACCCTCCTAATTGCCACATCCTGCCTTTAGTGCCCCTGCAGTTGCTCCTCCTCCTCCCTACTTTGCTTCCTCTGCCTGCAACCCACTCACTGTCTCTCTCCTTCCAACCCTTTTCACCCAACTACACCCACCGCCCACGTTTACATGGTTAATCTCCAGGCCGATGGCAATGTCTGCCCCTGGATCCCCACTCAAGTCTCTGAACTTACTCAGCTATGCAAGGCCTGTCAAGACGCTGGCCCTTCCTCTCCCTTTTTTCCTCAACTTCTGGAGTCCTTGTTCTCCTCTCTCCAAATTCTCTTTGGTTGGTTTTCCCTTCTCAAGGCAGTCCTCTCCACTTCCCAATACCTTTTTTTTTCTCTTTGGTACCAGGTATTGAACTCGGGGGCACTCGACCACTGAGCCACATCCCCAGCCCTATTTTGTGTTTTATGTAGAGACAGGGTCTCACTGAGTTGCTTAGCGCCTTGCCATTGCTGAGGTTGGCTTTGAACTCGCGATTCTCCTGTCTCAGCCTCCCTAAGTGCTGGGATTACAGGCTTGAGCCACTGTACCTGGCTCCAATACCTTTAATGGAAGGCTTCTTACCTAGAATTTATAGAAGAATGGGCTCATGACAATATAACACAAGGTCTTAATTTTTCTATGGATATGCTATCGGGCAGGTGTGACTTTACATCCCCCTAGTCTGAGGCACTTGTCAGCAATCTTATTTACTTTGAGCAAGTCAAGGACAGTGCCCTCAGAGCGCTACATAATTTGAGCCCTCCCACTCCTCAGGAACTTTTCAAAAATCTTATTCAACATCCTGATGGTTTCCTGATTTTTTTGGCTCATGTCATCCAGGCTGTTGAAGAGAAAGTAAATTTTGGCCCAGGCCGAGATGCCCTCATTCAGCAACTTGCTTGGGAAGGTGTCGATTCCACTTTTTTTTTTGTATCAGGAATTGAACTTGGGCACTCAACCACTGAGCCACATCCCCAGCCCTATTTTGTGTTTTATGTAGAGACAGGGTCTCACTGAGTTGCTTAGCACCTCACCATTGCTGGGGCTGGCTTTGAACTCTCCTGTCTCAGCCTCCCAACATGCTGGGATTACAAGTGTGAGCCACCGTGCCCGGCTGCCAATTCCACTTCTAAAGCAGCAATCGCCCCAGTTAGACATGAGGATTTTAATAAATGGGTTTCTGCCAGTAAGGAAGATTCCACCCCTAACAACTCAATTTCGGCCCTCACAGCTGCTCTCAAGTCTTTCTTGACTCCCAACATTCTTTTGGCTTTCATGGGCCATTCTCAAGCCCCTATTTGTTGGAGATGCAATAAACCTGGGCATATGGCCCACAACTGTCCCCTCTAATCTGTCATCTGAGTTACCAAGGAAGCCCACAACCCTTGCCCTCACTGCAAAAAGGGGTTTCTTTGGGCCTGAGACTGTCGCTCCAATCCTTTAAACTCCAACATGGGCAATCCTCAGCCCCGTTAAATAGAGGGCTCCTACCCCTTGGGTCAATTGGACAGTACCTTTGCTCCCCACAAAACCTAGCATGACCATTTATGTTGATGGGACAAATGATCAATTTGTCCAAAAGCATTCTGATTCTGTCCACGTACCTGAATTGACTGCACTTATCCTGGTCCTGGAAAGATATCAGACCATTCCCCTTAATGCACATTCACTCCCATTCTGGGTTGCCTGGCTTCCTATCAGAGGGGAATGCCTCTAATGACAAACTTATAAGTTAGCCTAAAGTCATGATGTCCACTCTAGAACAAGCTAGACCCTTACATCAGAGGTTTCACCTCTCAGCAGATAGTCTTCATCGCCTATTGCCTGAAATTCCAATCCAACAATGCAAACATCTGATTCATATATGCTCCTGTTGTGGCCCATTGTTACCATTGGGCCCACTCCAACTACAGTGAGTCAACCCCCGTGGGCTGACACCCAACTCCCTCTGGCAGATGGATGTCACTCATATCCCTACCTTCAGGAAACTTAAATTTGTACATGTGATCATTGACACCTGTTCCTTCCTTGTGTATGCTACTGCCCTTGCAGGGGAAAAAGCAACCCATGTGATTAAGGCTCTGAAGCAAGCAATGCTATTCATGGGTGTCCCATGGTCAATCAAAACAGACAATGGCCCAGCCTATGTCTCCCTCAGATTGAAGGAATTTTTAACTTCCTGAGGAATTTTCATACCAAAGGGATTCCCTATAGCCCCCAGAGACAAGCAGTCATTGAAAGAACCAATCGCACTCTAAAGGAGATGCTTCAGAAATTTGATTCTACTGAAAAGGACACTTCTTTGAGATTGTTGGATACATTATTTACCCTTAACTATCTCACTTTTGACAAACAAGGCTTCAATGCAGCAATCCGACACTGGGGTCCATTTACCTTCCGTACCACCTTCCCTCAGTACAATGGAAGGACCCCTTGACCCTTTAATGGAAAGGCCCAGACCCTCTGCTCACACAAGGGTGAGGCTATGTTTGTGTCTTCCCCCCCACAGAGTCTAAGCCCCTGTGGATCCCAGCCAGGAATATTCACCCAAGCCTCTCTCGAGAAGACAACATAATTCCCCACCTGAAGAAAGAAGCCCCTTCCGTGAGTAGCTAAACCAAAACTAATGTTGTCTTTGACTCTTCTATTCTTCAAAAGGTGTGGAATAAATTATCAGCTCTGTTAGATCCATCCAATTGGATTATCATAGGACTTGGGGATCTAAGCCTTCTTCTGGTACATCTCTTTGTCAAACTAAACAAGCTCTCTTAGTTCATATCATTAAAGAATCACAGGAACAGAAGAAAATTCCTACCATATGGATTGCAGCCCTCAAGAACATGTAAGAAGCTCGCCCACCCCATCTTCACTGGAAACGCAAGGCTTCACAGTTTTGGCCAACCCTAACCCCAAACCCCCTTCCCTTCCAAACCTACCCAACCCTATTACCCCTTCTCTTAGGAGAGAGCTCATCTCGGAGCACATTCACATGGGCTGGTTAGCCAATGACGGGTAAAATGCTCAGAAAGATGGGCACAACCTAAGACAGGTACAGTCTCATATGCCCCATCCCTCTCATTTACACGGGCTGGTTAGTCAGTGGCGGGTAAGATGCTCTGAAAGATGGGCACAACCTAAGACAGACACAGTCTTGTTTGTCCCCCGCCCCTTCTCATATATAACATGTAGGAGTCTGGAAATCCAGCGGAATGATTCTCTCCCATGAGGAGATTATTGCAGATCCCTCCAACATGCTTGCTTATGGGCCCCACAGACCTTTCAAATAAAAGTAAAAAGGGGATATGTAGGAACACTCCCTATACCTTCAACCCCTCCCCTCCCTCTTTTACTACCCTATGCTGATGGACTGTGAGCCTGACAGAGCGTTACCCCATTGGCTGTAACCTTGGGGCCAGGATTGGTCCAAGGACTGTTCTTAAGCTGTTACACTTCCTGGAATAAACAGGTTCTGTGTCTCACTCTGGCAGAGCAGTCTTACCAGCCCCTGGAGTCTGGGTGAATTGGCTCTGTGACTGTCCACCCATACCTTGTCCCATAGGACCCCATTTCATCCCTCCTGAGGACCCCTTACTTTCATCCCCCTGGGACCCCAGCTCATCAGCAGACCCACACAAAGTATGACATAAAACAACACTTTACCACTAAACTATATCCCCAGACCTTTTTATTTTTTATTTTGAGACAAGGTCTCACTAAGTTGCGTAGGACCTTGCTAAGTTGCTGAGGCTGGTCTAAAACTTGGGATTCTCCTGCCTCAGCCTCCCAAATCACTGAGATTATAGGTGTGTTCCACTGCATCTGGCTAGGATGTCATTTTTAAACTACTGAAAATTAAAAATAAAAACATCTGAAACAAACCAGAAGACAAAGGACCTTGCCAGGCACAGTGACACATGCCTGTAATCCCAGCACTTTGGGAGGCTGAGACAGGAGATTCACAAGTTCAAAGCCAGCCTCAGCAATTGCCGGGGCACTAAGCAATTCAGTGCGACCTTGTCTCTAAATAAACACAAAGTAGGGCTGGGGATGTGGCTCAGTGATTGAGAACCCCTGAGTTCAATCCCCAGTACCCCCCCGCCAAAAATAGTATACTGATTGGGAAAGAGAATATAAAACTATCAGTTGAGATGATTTTCTATGTAGAAAATTTGAAAGTATTGGGGAAAAAATGAACCTTCTTGGAACTAATAAGCAATCATATCAAAGTTTCAGAACACAAGGTTAATATTAAAAAATCAGTTCTCTTTTCTAAAACAATAGTCCCCTGCAATCTGCAGTTCTGCATTTCATGATTTCAGTTATCTGTGAACAACAGTGATCTGAAAATATTAAATGGAAAATTCTGGAAATAAGCAATTTCTCAGTTTTAAATTGTGTGCCAGTCGGCATAGTGCAATGAAATGTCACACCATCTGCTCCATCAAGCCTGGGATATGAATCATCTCTCTTTTTTTTTTTATGTTTATTTTTTAGTTGTAGGTGACAGAATATCTTTATTTTATTTTTATGTGGTGCCGAGGATCGAACCCAGTGCCTTATGCGTGCTAGGCGAGCACGCTACCACTGTGCCATAATCCCAGCCCCATCATCTCTCTTTTTTAAAAAAATATTTTTGTAGTTGTAGATGGACACAATGCCTTTATTTTATTGCTTTGTATGTGGTGCTGAGGATCGAACCCAGGGCCTCAGGAATGCAAGGCAAGTGCTCTACCACTGAGCTACAATCCCAGCCTGAATCATCTCTTTGTCTAGTGTGTCCACACTATGTATGCTACTCTCCTGTTAATCATTTAGTAGCCATTTTAGCTATCAGATAGACTTTTGCAATATCATAGTGCTTGTGTTCAAGTAACATTTATGTTGTAGTCTAACGTTATATCACAATGATTATGTCATTCACCCCATTTCTTCTCATCATGTAGGCCTTGTATCATCTCAAATCATCATAAAAAGGGCAAATACAGGGGCTGAGGTTGTAGCCCAGTGGTAGCACACTTGCCTAGCATGTGTGAGGCACTGGGTTCAATTCTCAGCACTGCATATCAATAAATAAAATAAAGGTCCATTGACAACTAAAAATATTTTTTAAAAAAGGGCAAATACGGGGCTGAGGCTGTAGCTCAGTGGTAGAGCGTTTGCCTAGCATGCGTGAGGCACTGGGTTCAATCCTCAGCACCACATATAAATAATAAATGAACAAAATAAAGATCCATCAACAACTAAAAAAAATTTTTAAAAAAAGGGCAAATACACTACAGAAAGATACTTTGAGGGAGAGAGAGCAATAATTTCACACAATGTTTAGAAAAATTATTTTTTCTATTTTATTTTTATTTTTGTATTTTTTGGTACTGGAAATTGAACTCAGGGGCACTCAACCATTGAGCCACATCCCCAGCCCTATTTTGTGTTTTTTTATTTAGAGACAGGGTCTTGCTGAGTTGCTTAGCGCCTCACCATTGCTGAGGCTGGCTTTGAACTCGTGATTCTCCTGTCTCAGCCTCCCAAAGTGCTGGAATTACAGGTGTGCACCACTGTGCCCAGCTTCTATTTTATTATTAGTTATTGTTATTAATCTCTTACTGTGCCTAATTATAAATTAAATTTTTTTTGTAATGGAGATTGAACTCAGGGGCACTCAACCACTGAGCTACATCCCCAGCCCTATTTTGTGTTTTATGTAGCGACAGGGTCTCACTGAGTTGCTTAGCACCTCATTGTTGCTGAGGCTGGCTTTGAACTAGCGATTCTCCTGTCTCAGCCTCCCAAAGTGCTGAGATTACAGGCTTGCACCACTGTGACCGGCTCTATAAATTAAATTTTATCATAAGTATGTATACATAGGAAAAACAGCACGTACAGAGTTTGGTACTATCTGTGGTTTGAAGCATCCACTGGGGATCTTGCAATGTATCCCCTGTGGATAAGGAAATACTGCACAAGCTTTTAACAAGTGGAATTAGAAATTAAAAACAATACCATTTACATTAGTACCCCCAAGATGAAATACTTAGTAATTTATCTAGCAAAATATGTTTAAGATCTATCTATATGTGGTAGCACGCACCTATAATCTCAGTGACTCAGGAGGTTGAGGCAGGGTGATGGCAAGTTCAAGGTCAACCTCAGCAACTTAGTGAGTTCCTGCCTCAAAATAAAAAATAAAAAGAACTGGGGATGTAGCTCAGTGGTAAAGCACTCCTGGTTCAATCCTGAATACCATACAGACACACATAAAATATCTATATAAAGAAAACTACAAAACTCCAGTTGAAGAAAGCAAAGAACTGAATAAATGGAGATATATATATTCCATGTTTATGGAGAGGAAGACTCAATATTGTCAAGATATTAATTCTTCAAAATGTGATCTGCAGATACAATGAAATCCCAGCTAAAATCGTAGCAAGTTATTTTGTGGATATCAACAAAATGATTCTAAAGTTTATAAAGAACAAGTCTCAGAATAGCTGACACAATATTGAAGGAAAAGACCAAATTAGGAGGGGTGACACTACCCTACTTCAAGACTTACTACAAGGCCACGGTACCAGAGACAGTGGGGTATTAGTGAAAGGATAAACAAATAGATTTATGAAACAGAAAAGAGATTCCATAAATAGATCCACATAAACATAGTCAATTAATCTTCAACAAAAGAACAAAGGCAATACAATTAGGAAAACATACTCTTTCAAGAAACGGTGCTGGAACTACTGGACATAAAGATGAAAAAAAATGAATGTAGACACAAACTTTACATCCTTCACAAAAATTAACTCAAGTGGGTTACAGACTGAAATGCAATATGTAAAATTGTGAAATTTCACCAGGCGTGGTGGTGCACATCTATAATCCCAGCAACTCAGGAGGCTGAGGCAGGAGTTTGAAACCAGCCTCAGCAACTTAGTGAGGCCCCAAGACTGTCTCTAAATAAAACATTAAGAAAGGCTAGGGATGTGGCTCCATGGTTAAGCATCCCTGGGTTCAATTTCTGGGACCAAAAAAAAAAAAAAACATCTAAAATTTTTATTTTTATTTTTTTTTATTTTTTTTTTATTTTTTTTTATTTAAATGCATTTCAAGTCATAGTACATAAACAGAGCTCAGTTTTTCCATTTCTCTGGTTGCAAAACATAAAGAGTCACACTATTTGTGTCTTCATACATGCACCAGGGGTAGTAATGACCCATT
>CM053404.1:23281396-23297693 GCA_028644305.1 Xerus rutilus
TCTATTCTGTACCATTGGTCTACATGTCTGTTTTGGTGCCAGTACCATGCCGTTTTTGTTACTATTGCTTTGTAGTAGAGTTTAAGGTCTGGTATTGTGATGCCTCCCGCTTCACTCTTCTTGCTCAGGATAGCTTTGGCTAAAAACATCTAAAATTTTTAGAAGAGAAAATATAGATGACCTTGGGTTTGGCATCAACATAAAAGTCATGATCCATGAAAGAATTGATAAGGTAGATTTCTGCTCCATGAAAGACACTGTCAAGAGAATGAAAAGACAGACCATAGACTGGGATAAAATATTTGCAAAAAACATGTGATTAAAGACTGCTATTCAAAATATGCAAAGAATTCTTAAAACTCAATGAGAAAAGAGGGCTAGGATTGTGGCTCAGTGATAGAGCGCTTGCCTCACACATGTTGAGGCACTGGGTTCGATCCTTAGCATTACATAAAGATATTGTGTTCATCTTTTAAAAAATAATAAGAAAAGAATTACATTTTTAAAAAATGGACCGGGCTGGGATTGTGGCACAATGGTAGAGCACTTGCCTCGCATGCGTAAGGCACTAGGTTTGATCCCCAGCACCACATGAAAATAAATAAATAAATAAAATAAAGATACTTAAAAAAAAAAAAAACGGATATGTGAAGACAGACACTAGAGAATTCAATGTGAAGATAGAGATAGATTGGACTTATGCTACTTCAACAAAGGAATGCCTGGGACAATCAGAAGCTAGAAGAGTAGAAGGAGGGTCCTCCTGTAAAAACTTCAGGGAAGGGCTGGGATTGTGGCTCAGTGGTAGAGCGCTTGCCTCTCATGCATGAGGCACTGGGTTCAATCCTCAGCACCATATAAAAATAAAGATATTGTGTCCATCTATAACTAAAAAAAAAATTAAAAAAAACTTCAGGGAAGGCATAGATGGCTGTGAATGTAATTAATGCAATGAATTGTATACTTAAAATGGTAAATTTTATGTGATACATATATTTGTGTGTGTGTGTACTGGAAATTGACCTCTGGGTCACACATGCTAAGCAAGTGCTCTACCACTCAGCTACATCCCCAATTTTTAAAATCATATTGCTAAATTGCCTAGTTTGGCCTTGAATTTGTGATCCTCCTGCCTCCCTTGTCCAGGTATCATGTATTTTATCTCTTAAAAAAAATCAATAAGCCAGATGTGGTGGTATATGCCTGTAATCCCATCAGCTCAGGAGGTTGAGGCAAGAGGATTACAAATTCCAAGCTGTCCTCAGCAATTTAGTGAGGCCCTAAGCAATTTAGTAAGACCATTAAAAAAAGAAAAAGGGGGGCAAGGGTTGTAGCTCAGTGGTATAATGCTTGCCTAGACTGTGTGAGGCACTGGGTTTGATTCCCAGCACCACATATAAATAAACAATACATAAATAAATAAACAGAAAGGGCTGGTGATGTGACTCAGTAGTTAAGAACCCCTGGGTTCAGTAACTGGTACCAACAAAACAAAATGAACAGTATATTTCCTAGCTCCATCAGACTAAAAGACCTAGAATCCATAAGCAATCACCAGTAGCAATGAGCATCTCTGGCATCCAGATTGTTCTTTTAAATTATCATTTCCTGTTAAAGGTAATGTGGAAGCCTGGGGCTGTAGCTCAGTAGCAGAGCATTTGCCTAGCACGTGTGAGGCACTGGGTTCAATCCTTAGCTCCATATAAAAATGAAGCAAAATAAATTCTTTCCATACACAACTACAAAAATATTTTTTTTAAAAAAGGAAAATGGGCTCCTTAGAGATGGCTGACTCCATGTCTAGGGCAAGAAATATAGATAAGCCTAAAATATATCATCATTTCAGGAAGAAAGAAAAGTGACAAAATCTACTGGTTTGTCAAAAAGACTCAGGATACTGTGTGCATGTACTAATATGTAACAACAAATCCTATCATTACGTACCACTATAATGCACCAATCCCAGCTACCTGGGGGCTGAGGCAGGAGGATCACAAGTTTGAGACCAGCCTGGGCAATTTAGTGAGAATTTCTCTCAAAATAAAATGAAATAAAAAGAGCTGAGATTAGCTCAGTGCTAAAGTATTTGCCTAGCATGTGTGAGGCCCTGGGTTCATCCTCAGTACTAAGCAGACACACACACACACACACACACACACACAAGACTGAGAGCCAACCTAAATAAACACATGGGCCAAAAAAAGTATACTATTAGAAAATCAATGAGAGTAATAGCTGCAATGGATTGAAACACATCAAGTAGGATTAAATCCATTTATACATAATCCATTTATTATTATTTTTTCATTGCTAGGGATGAAACATAGGGCCTTGCTCATGCAAGGCAAGCTTTCTCCCACTGAGCTATACCCCCATTTTATTGGTACAAAACCAGGTTTATTTGGTCACTTTAGAAGGATGCTAGGGAACCAACTCATTATTTTGAAAATTGGTAAAGAAAACAAATAAATCAATATTTCTTATGCTTTATTTATATAACTGTGTCTCACAGCAACTGAATAGGTGCTGAGGAGAATTTTCTACTTACAGAAATATTCCAGCTAATAAGTAAACTAGAAATGATAAAATTAAAACATCAGCAGTTGGCAACCCTAAAGAATTAATGAATCTTGGGCTGGGATTGTAGCTCAGCGGTAGAGCGCTTGCCTCGCATGCGTGAGGCCCTGGGTTCGATCCTCAGCACCACATACAAACCAATAAAATAAAGACATTGTGTCCATCAACAACTAAAAAATAGGGGGAGGGGGGAGGAAGGTAAGGGAAATGGGCATAGTAATGATGGTTATTTGAGATGGTCTTTACTACCCCTGACACATCTATGAAGACTCTAATGTTGAGACTTTATTTGGTTTGCAATCAGAGAAATGGAAAACAGAGATCTGGTTATGTACTATGACTTGAAATGCATTTAAATAAAAAAAATAAAAAAAAAAAAACAACTAAAAAAAAAAAAAAAAAGAATTAATGAATCTAGGAAAATATCATCAGTAGCTGACAACATTAAAAAAAACAAGGTATGCAATGTCATTAATAAGGTAGTCCTGCTTTCATTTTTTTCTATATTTGTATTGATGCAGATAGTTGTACATAATGCTGGGGTTTGTTATTAATATTTGTACATGCATACAACATTACAATATAATTTGGCTAATATCATTCCCTCCTCTCCTTCTTTGCCCTGGTCTCTTTCTTCTACTCTACTGATCTCCTTTCAATTTTCATAAGATCCTCTCATCTTTCATTTCCTTTTTCCTCTCTAGCTTACACATATGAAAGAAAACATATGACCCTTGATTTTCTGAATTTGGTTTATTTATCTTAACATAATATTCTCAAGTTCCACCCATTTCCCTGCAAATTACATAATTTCATTCTTTATGACTGAATGACTCCATTCTGCATTGTTATGGTTTAGATATACCGTGTTCCCCCAAAGCTCATGTGTTAGACAATGCAAAAATTTTAAGAGGTGAAATGATTGGGTTATAGGAGCCTTAACCTAATCAGGGATTAATCCCTTGATATGGATTAACTCTGTGGTAATTGTAGGCAGTGGGGTGTGGTTGGAGGAGGTAGGTCACTGGGGGCGTGACTTTGGGGTTTATATTTTGTACCTGGGGAGTGCAGTCCCCTTTCTGCTTCCTGATTGCCATGTCTTGAGCTGCTTTCTTCCTCTACATCTTTTCTGTATGATGATCTGCCTCACCTGGGATCCAGAGTAATGGAATTGGATATCTGTGGACTGAGATCTCTGAAACCGTGAGCACCAAATAAATTTTTCTTCCTCTAAAATTGTTCTTGTCAGGTCTTTTGGTCACAGGAGCAAAAAGATTGACTCTGTGTGTGTGTGTGTGTGTGTGTGTGTGTGTGTGTGTGTGTGTGTGTGAATGTATATATATATACATATATATAAATTTTTCTTTATCTATTTATCCATTAATAGACACCTAGGCCTGTTGTGAAGACATTCCCCTATTGTGAATTGTGTTACTATAAAAATGGGTATCCATGGATCGCTATAGTTTACTGACTTTAATTCTTTAGGATAGACACTGAGGATTGATATAGTCAAGTCATATGGTGGTTCCATTGCTAGTCTTTCATAGGAACCTCCATATTGATTTCCACAGTGGTTGTATTCATATACAGTCCCACCAACAGTGCAAAAGTGGTCCTTTTCCTCCACATCTTCCCACTTATTGTTTGTATTCTTGAGAGCCATTCTAATTGGAGTGAGATGAAATCTTAATGTAGTTTTGATTTATATTTCCCTAATTGCTAGTTAGGTTGAACATTTTTTCATATATTTGTTGGCGATTTATATTTCTTCTTTTGAGAAGTGTCTGTTGAATTCATTTTTACCCATTAGTTAATCAGGTTACTTTTTTTTTTAATTATTTTTATCTTTATTTATTTATTTTTATGTGGTGCTGAGGATCGAACCCAGTACCTCACGCATGCGCAAGGAACACTCTACCACTGAGCTACAATCCCAGCCCCATAATCAGGTTACTTTTTTACCCCCTCCTCAACTGGGGAATGGATCCAGGGGCATTTTACCATTGAACTACATCCTCAGCCCTTTTTAAATTTTGAGACAGGAGCTTGCTAAGTTACTGAGGTTGGCCTCGAACTTGTGATCCTTCTTTCTTAGACTCTCAATTATTTTTTTCGTACTGGACATTGAACTCAGGGCACTCAACCACTGAGCCACATCCCTAGCCCTATTTTGTATTTTATGTAGAGACAGGGTCTCAATGAGTTGCTTAGCCCCTCGCCCTTGCTGAGGCTGGCTTTGAACTCACGATTCTCCTGTCTTAGCCTCCCTAAGTGCTGGGATTACAGGCTTGCGCCACCGTGCCCTGCTTAGACTCTTGATTTGATAGGATAAAAGGAATGCCCAGTCCCTCCAAATTACCTGAAAACTTACAGTATTTTTTTTTTTTTTTGTTTCATTCTGGTTGTTGTTGCTGGGGATTGAACCCAAGGTCTCACAAAGACTGAGACTGTACTTTTCCACTGACTACACTATGCTCCCAGCCATCCTCTGTTACTTTTGTGTTATTATTATTAGTGTGTGTGTGTGTGTGTGTGTGTGTGTGAGAGAGAGAGAGAGAGAGAGAGAGAGAGAGAGAGAGTTTTTTGAGTTCTTTATATTTTCTAGATTTTAATCCTCTGTCAGAAGAGCAGCAAAGAATTTCTCCCATTTTTTAGGTTCTTCTTCACATTCTTGTTTCCTTTGCTGTGCAGAAGCTTTTAATGTGATGCCATTCCATTTGCTAACTCTTGGCATTATTTCGTAAGCTTTATGGGTCCTATTGAGAAAGTCATTGCCTTTGCCTATGTGTTGGAGTATTAGCCCTATGTTTTCTTCTAGAAGTTGCATAGTTTCTGGTCTAATTCCTAGGTCTTTTATCCATTTTGAGTTGACTTTTGTACAGGGTGAGAAATAAGGTCTACTCTCATTCTTCTACATATGGATAACCAATTTTCCCAGCACCATTTGTTAAAAAGACTGTCTTTTCTCCAATGTATGCTTTTGGTAACTTTGTCAAGGATCAGATGACTGTATCAGTGTTTGTGTGTATTTTATTTTTTACCATTGGTCTATGTGTCTGTTTTTAGGCCAGCAACATACAGGTTTTGTTACTATAGCTTTATAGTATACTTTGAAGTCAGGTTATTTTGATACCTCTGGCATTGCTTTTTTGGCTTAGAATTTCTTTGGCTATTCTGGATCTTTTATTCTTGGAATTTTAGGACTGTTTTTTCTAGTTATATGCAGAATGTCATTGGTGTTTTGATGGGAATTGAGTGGAATCTGCATATTGCTTTTAGTAATAGGGCCATTTTAACAATATTAACTGCCTATCCGTGAACATGGGAGCTCTTAACATCTGTGTCTTCTTCAATTTCTTTTTTCAACTTTCCATAGTTTTCATTGTAGAGGTCTTTCACCTCCTTAGTTAGATTTATTCCTACTTTTTGTTTGTTTGTTTGGTACTGGGGATTGAACTCAGGGGTACTCTACCATTGAGCCACATCCCCAGCCCTATTTTGTGTTTTAATTAGAGACAGGGTCTCACTGAGTTGCTTAGTGCCTTGCCATTGCTGAGGCTGGGTTTGAACTCGCAATTCTCCTGTCTCAGCCTCCCAAAGTGCTGGGATTACAGGCGTGTGCCACTGTGCCTGGCTTATTTTTGTTTTTGAGGCTATTGTAAATGGGATTGTTTTCCTGATTTTTTTCTCAGCAGATTCATTATTGGTATATAAGAAAGCTATTGATTTTTTTTAATATTTATTTTTTAGTTGTAAGCAGACAATATCTTTATTTTTATTTTTATGTGGTGCTGAGGATCGAACCCAGTGCCTCACGCATGCTAGGCGAGCACGCTACCACTGCGCCACAACCTCAGCCCAAGCTATTGATTTTTATGTTGATTTTGTAACCTGCTAATTTGCTGAGTGTATGACCTATATATTGGTGAGAGAGGTGTTTAGATGACCCAGTTTTATTGTACTTTGGTGTATCTGAGTTTTCAATTCAAGGAGCTTCTGTTTTATGTAATTAGGTACACCAATGCTTGGAGCATAAATTTTACTATGACTATATCATCTCTTTAGATTGTTCCCTTTACCATATGATGTGACCTTCTTTTTCTCTTCAGATTGATTTTGGTTTCACTTTGTTAGGTATGGGAGTAGCTACTCCTATTGTTTACAGATTCCATTTTCATGGAATATCAATTTTCATCCTTCAGCTTTAGCCTGTCACTATCTTTACCTGTAAGGTGAGTCTCTTTCAAACAACATAGAGTTGGGTCTTGCTTTTTAATCCATTCTGTCAGACTATGTCTTTTAACTGAAAAGTTGAGACCATTTACATGTAATGTTATTCTTGAGAGATGTTTATTACTTCCTGCCCTTTTGTTAACTTCTAATGTTGAATTTGGCCTGTTTTCATTTCTTAGCTACTCTTCAAATAGTATTTGTCCATTTGTGAGCTCTGGAATTAATTTTTTCTATTTTCTGTAGTGCCAGCTTAGTAGTCATGATTTGTTTTAGTTTCTGCTTATTTTGGAAGATTTTTGTTTCTTCTTTGATTCTGAAGGATAGCTTTGCTAGATATAGCAATCTTGGTTGACTTATTTTTCTTTCAGGGCTTGGAACACATCATTCCAAATATTCCTGGATTTTAGAATTTTTACTGAGAAATTGAAAAAACTTCTGATTGGCTCGCCTATAAATGTGACCTGATATTCTCTTAAGGCTTTTCAAATTCTATTCTTATTCTGTATGTTAGACATTTTAATGGTAATGTGTTGTGAGAATGTTCTTTTTGATTATTTTTATTTGGAGTTCTAAATGCATCCTGTATCTATATGTCCATCTCATTCTCAAGGTACAGAAAATTTTCTGCTATTATTTCCCTGAAGAGATTATCAAAGCCATTAGCCTGCCTTTCCTAACCCTGTTCAATTCCAATAATTCTGAACTGTGGTCTCTTCATGTCCCAAAGTCCATGTATATTCTGGTCATTGTTGCTTATTTTCTCTTCGTGTCTGAATGTTCAAAGTCAGTCACTTTGTCTTCTGGCTCTGAGATTCTGTCTTCAGCATAGTCTATTAGAGAGACTTTCAACTGAACATTTTATTTGATTTGTTGTGTCTTCCATTTCCCAGATTTCTGTTTGGTTCTTTTTCAGTATCTCTGTATTCTTATTGAATTTCTCATTATCCTGTACTGGCTTCCTTAATTCATTCAGTTGTTTTTCTGTGTTCTTTTGGAATTATTTTTTTGTAATCATTCTTTTAAATTCTTTATCTGGTATTTCATCCACTTCATTATTTTTGGAGTCAGTTACTGGTAAATTGTAAGCTTTAGGAGGTGTCATGTTACCTCATTTTTTGGTATTTCTTGTATTCCTGTGTTAGGTTTTATGTATCTGTTGGGATAGATTTCTCTTCAACTTTTATATGTCAGCCTTTTTAGGGTACAGTCTCTTGCCATGGGATTTTGTCTCTTCTATTCTTTGTATTAAAGTTTTGCTGAAGTTTGAATGTGATTAATTTGTGTTGGAGCAAAGTGAGCTGTCTCTTGGTTGGGTTTAGATCAGCAACAGAGTCTCTATCCTATGAACCTGTAGTGTCTGTGTAGATTGCCAGCATCTCATAGAAAATGGAGAAACAAACAGTAGCAACAAGCAATGCAATCAATATACAGCATTAAGATAAATACCCAGTACCTACCATGACATCTACAACAATAATTATCACAAAAACAGGAATAATAGGATCTGCAATTGCCAACTACAAAGCAATAAACAGCCACTGACTAGACCTGGAGTTAAAGTAAACAGTGAGTGTCAACTATACCATCCATAGCACTAAAAACTGCAACAACATGAATGAAGTTATACAAACCAAATAGCTCTAAAAGATGGTTAAAGTATAATTCATTAAAAGGAAAGAAATGTAATAGAAAGGAAAAAGAAGTTTAGAATGTTCAAAATGTGAACAGAGAGAATGCAGAAGAGTTATAGCAAGTGGTGGTGGCCATAAAGAAGGAGGAGGAAAAAATAAATAGGAAATAAGAAAATTAAAGCCGGGCACGATGGCACAAGTCTGTAACCCCAGCACTTAGGGAGGCTGAGACAGGAGAATCGCGAGTTCAAAGCCAGCCTCAGCAATGGCGAGGCGCTAAGCAACTCAGTGAGACCCTGTCTCTACATAAAACACAAAATAGGGCTGGGGATGTGGCTCAGTGGTCGAGTGCCCCTGAGTTCTATCTCCCGTACCGAAAACAAACAAACAAACAAAAAACTAAAGGCAGGGGAGAGAGAGAGAAGATAATTTAGCTGTTAGTGGGAGGAGAAAGGAGAGAAAGAGAAGCAAGGGAAACAAACACAACAACAAAACAAAAACAAATTTTAAAAATCCCTAACCCTCAAAAGATAAGGAAAAATAACTACCATAAAAAATGCTAAAACTGAGGAAAGAATCAAGTATGCATATGTATGTGTGTGTGTGTGTGTGTGTCTATCCATGAGCCAATCAGCACAGCAAGAACACACACACGCACCCCCCAAAAAAAGGAAAAAATTCTTAATAAAAAATGAAAGAAGGGCTGGGGTTGTGGCTCAGTGGTAGAACGCTTGCCTAGCATGCCTGAGGCACTGGGTTCGATTCTCAGCACCACATACAAATAAATAAAAATAAAGGTCCATCAACAACTAAAAGAAAAAAAATTAAATAAAAAGAAAAGAAAAAGAATTATCACTAAGGTGGTCAAAACTGTTTCAAAACAGTTTTAATGAGGACGGATAGTCATTGCCTATGCCCAGCTGTCCTTCTTTCCATTTCTTCTTGGGCTATGTAGACAGAGAGAGAGTGAGAGAGAGAGAGCCCGTGAGCGAGCACCAGAACGCACAGGCATGCAGAAGGGCTGGTGATTGTTAACCACTTCCTTCTTTGTGTGTTGCTTATTGAGATGCTACCTGAAGTGAACTAAAACTGAAGCTGGTTAAAATAGCTCTTCACTTTCCTTCTCACTAGTATAGGGTAGAACAGAATGGGACATACAAAACAAGCAAAGATCTAACATAATGAACTAAAAATTTAAGAAAACAATGAATATTCAAAAGGCAGGTTGCAGAAATATAAGACACAACATTATGTTTTTAAATACTTGGGGCATAAAAGCATCTACTGATCATGAAACAGCAGAAGAATTCAGTGAAGAGTTTGCCAGGGTCAATACTGATGAAAATCTGATTCTGAAACAAGTCAATAGAACTGATGAAACATCAATGTTTTTGCATTATTGCCCCAGAAAGACAGAATACCGCTGATAAAACAGCACCTATTGGGATTAAGGGTGTCAAGGACAGAATAACCATGCTGGAACATGCAAATGCAGTAGGCACACATAACTGTACGTTTGCTATGTTGAAATCTCACAGTTTTACTTATTTATTTATTTATTGGTTGTCAGATGTTCCTTTACTGAAATACTTTCCTTTGTTCTCCTCAACTAGCTAAATATTCCACTATACCATTGTTGATGTCCTTTAAGATATCACAAGGGGACATCTATCAACATTTCCACCTGTAGACTGAGCAGTTCCCAAGATATCTTTAATAGTTTCATAATTCTCTGGCTAAAGATTGGGCAGCATCTGTCCAGCAATGTTCACAATTTCATTAAAAGTGTTATTTCCACTATGTCTAATGTTTTTCTTTCTTTCTCTTGATGGTTCCTAGAGGACTTTGAAGATCAGGAAAGAGATCGAAGGTGCCACCTCCATCTGGACCTGTCTATTCTGAATGGTCAGTTTCACTGTCATCCTCAGACTCCTCTAGTTGTCAGTTACTTGGCAATGTCATCACCAATCTTTTTGGAGACAGACACACAGAGCCAACCTTGGCGGCCAGAGCAGAGATGGCACCAACTTTGTCACTGGTGCATCTCAGGTATATGACTTTGATCCTGTTGGGGATGAAAGTTTGGCAGCATAGTAGAGGTAGCTGAGGTCAGATGAACCCTGATACAAGACAACCAAAGGAAGCTGCACTTGCCAGGCATGGTGGCACAAGCCTATAATCCCAGCAGCTCGGGAGGCTGAGGCAGGAGGATCACAAGTTCAAAGATAGCCTCAGCAACTTAGTGAGCCCCTAAGCAACACAGCGAGACCCTGTCTCAAAATGAAAAAATAAAAAGGGCTGGAGATGTGGCTCAGTGGTTAAGTACCCCTGCGTTCAATCCCCAGTACAAGAAAAAAGAAAATAAAGTTGAACTTTTTCTTCCTTTAAGCTGAAAACCTCCTGCTGATCTGTGTGTGTTTGTGTGATGCTGCAGAACCCAAAGCCTCACACCTGCTAAGCACACACTCTACTACTGAGCTACATCCCCAGTCCTCTTGCTGTTTAAAAAGGAACTTTCTGACTGGGGATGCTGCTAAGTGATAGAACATTTCCCTGGCATGCATGCATGAGGCCTTGGGTTGGATCCCCAGCACTATAAAATAAATAAAAACTTTTTAAAAGAAATTTCTAACTGGGCATGATGGCACATTGCTGTAATCCAAGCTGCTCAGGAAGCTGAGATAGGAGAATCACAAGTTCAAGGCTAGACTGGAAACACAGCAAGACCTTGTCTCAAAATAAAAATTTAAAAAGGGCTGGGGATGTAGCTCAAAAGTAGAGTGCTAAATAAAGATATTTGTGTCCATCTACAACTAAAAAAAATATATTAAAAAAAAAGGGGCTGGGATTTATGACTCAGTGGTAGAGTGCTTGCCTTGCATGCGTGGGGCACTGGGTTCGATCCTCAGCACCACATAAAAATAAATATATTTGGGCTGGGGTTATGGCGCAGTGGTAGCGTGCTCGCCTAGCACGCAGGAGGCACTGGGTTTGATCCTTAGCACCACATAAAAATAAAATAAAGCTATTGTGTCCACCTACAACTAAAAAAAAATATTTAAAAAAAAAAAGAGTGCTTGCCTAGGATATATAGGTTCCAGGTTTAATCTCCAATACTGAAAAAAAAAAAAAGACATATCTTACAAGTCCTTTTTTTTTTTGGTACCGGGATTGAACTCAGGGGCACTCGACCACTGAGTCACATTCCCAGGCCTATTTTGTTTTTTGTAGAGACAGGTTCTCACTGAGTTGCTTAGCACCTTGCCCTTGCTGAGGCTGGCTTTGAACTTGATTCTCCTGTCTCAGCCTCCCAAAGTGCTAGGATTACAGGCGTGTGCCACCTCCCCCACACCCCCACTGTCTACAAGTCCATTTTTATGTTAACAAAAAAGGCATAGATCAGCTGGGAGATCTATCTGATTTACTTTACATTTTGTACTAGCAGCTTGTACTCACTGCAAAGCAGGTAGATGGCATGATGATTAAAGATTTTTTTATTCCTTGACAGCTCTTTTGCTCATCTTCTAGCTAAAATGATATTAAAATGATATTATTATCCCAGCACTTACGGAGGCTGAGACAGGAGAATCACGAGTTCAAAGTCACTCTCAGCAATGGCGAGGCGCTAAGCAACTCAGTGAGACCCTGTCTCTACATAAAACACAAAATAGGGCTGGGGATGTGGCTCAGTGGTTGAGTGCCCCTGAGTTCAATCCCCAGTACCAAAAAAAAAAAAAAAAAGTAATACTTATTTTTAAAAATAATAATGTTTATGCCATGTACTTTCCTCAAAGTATGACTTCACTGAGTCAGCCATGTAGCTAGAGTATCCTTAGATCAATGAAGAGTAAGTCAAAAACATTTTCTCAAACAGTATGTTAGCAACAGTGAACAGAGGTATGGGTGTGGAATGTTTTCAAAAGGAGTTTTGCAAGAAGAATACCATATGTACTCCTAACAATGCATGGAACATATTGACTAAAGAAAATTGTGCATGCCTGACATAACCTCTGGCCTGTGACTATATTCAGTGATAATGATGAATAAGATAGTGATTTTGAAGCTGGGCGCGGTGGTGCATGCCTGTAATCCCAGCATTTTGGGAGGCTGAAACAGGAGAATCATAAGTTCAAAGCCAGCCTCAGCAACAGTGAAGCACTAAGCAACTCAGTGAGACCCTGTCTCTACAAAACACACAAAATAGGGCTGGGGATATGGCTCAGTGGTTGAGTACTCTTTTTTTTTTTTTTTTTTAAATATTTTTTTAGTTGTAGATGGACACAATGTCTTTATTTTATTGCTTTGTACGTGGTGCTGAGGATCGAACCCAGGGCCTCACGCATGCAAGGCAAGCGCTCTACCGCTGAGCTACAATCCCAACCCGGTTGAGTACTCTTGAGTTCAATCCCCGGTACCAAAAAAAGAAAAAGTGACTTTGAAGGATTTCATGTCAAGTGAGAAAAAAATTATTTCTTTTTTTTTCAGTTGTAGATGAACACAATACCTTTATTTATTTATTTTTTATATAGTGCTGAGGATCGAACCCAGTGCCTCACACGTGGAGGCAAGCACTCTACCACTGAGCCACAACCCCAGCCCAGAAAAAATTATTTCTAACCTCCTCATATATGCAAAAAATATACCTACAGAATTCATCAGAGTTAGTTAGAAGAAGTGGATATCAAACAAGTTTCTCACATGATAATGAGGCTCCTGTTATTCATTCATTGACCAATGGTGAATTAGCCAAAATGGTTATGACTCAAGGTGATCTTGATAATGGTGATGATGAAGATGACATGATTAACACTGCAGAAAAAGTGCCTATAGAGGACATGGTGAAAATGTGTGACAGCTTACTAAATGACTAGAACAGCATGCATTCATATCAACGTATAAAATCAAAGAGAAACTTGGAAGACAAAAACCATTTTGGGGGGTGGGGTACTGGGGATTGAACCCAGGGCACTCAAACACTGAGCCACATCCCCAGCTCTATTTTGTGTTTTATTTAGAGACAAGGTCTCACTGAGTTGCTTAGCTCTTTGCCGTTGCTGAGGCTGAATTTATGAGTTTCCTGTCTCAGCCTCCCAAAGTGCTGGGATTACAGGCATGTGACACTGCAACTGGCTAAGGCAAACATGATTTTTAATGAAGCCAATGATTCTGGAGGAAACTTTCAAAAAAGCCATTCAGCTGAGCACAGTGACACACACATATAATCTCAGAGACCGAGGAGGTTGAGCAGGATGATCACAAGTTCAAGGCCAACCTCAGCAACTTATCGAGACCCTCTCTCAAAAAATAAAAAGAACTGGGGATATGTCTCAGTGGTTAAGTACCCCTGGCTTAAATTCTGGCACACACACCAAAAAGCCTCCTCATCCCTACAGAATCTACTTCTTGGTGCCTCACCTGCTTCTGGTGATCCTTTTCACCTAAAAAAAATGCAGTCAGTGTACCTTTTCATCAAAACACAACATTGTAAATGGAAACTGAGTGCTACTATTGTTACTGATATTACTGTGTGATAGCAGGTGCCCTACTGCAGATATGAGACTGTGCTGCTTAATTACCCTGAACACACTATTTTTTACACTGCATTCATAGTATGTGTTATTTTTTAAAGTCAAGTACTTTTGTGTGAATAAGTGTGAGAAAACGATTGCTTGTTGTTAGCATAGAAGTTCAGAGTCAGGAATGATGGTGATATCAAACTGCCACAGACCATCCCCATAAATATCTGAGACAGCGCAGAGGTACAGACAGTGCCTTTGCTTTCTTTTTTTCCCCATCTTTGCTTTCTGATGGTTCAAAGTACATAGGCTTTGTTTTATGCACAAAATTACTAAACATATTGTATTAAATTACCTTCAGGCTAGGGGCTGGGGTTTTGGCTCAGCGGTTGAGCACTTGCCTCTCATACGTGAGGCACTGGGTTCGATCCTCAGCACCACATAAAATTAATAAAGTTATAAAAAAAATAGCACATCATTTAAAAAAAATTACCTTCAGGCTATATGTATAAGTTACATATGAAACACAAATGAATTTTATGTTTAGACTTGAGTCCCATCTGATATCTGATGTACATGTAAGTATTTCCATTTTTTTAAAATCTGAAATCCAAAACACTTCTGGTCTCAAGCAT
Source organism: Xerus rutilus (assembly GCA_028644305.1). NCBI lineage: Eukaryota > Metazoa > Chordata > Mammalia > Rodentia > Sciuridae > Xerus > Xerus rutilus. Next base: position 23,295,992 of record CM053404.1, read on the forward strand.
TTTGGATAAGGGATATTCAACATATAATCTGCTACTTAGCTTATCTCCCAGCCTTTTATTTTGAAAAAGTTTTAACTTAAAGAAAAATGGAAGGCTGTGGATGTAGCTCAGTGGTTAAGTGCTTTCCTTTAATGCACAAGATTCTGGATTTAATCCCCAGTGCTGCAAAAAAAAAAAAAAAGAAAAGAAATAATAGTATAACATGCTATTATCAGTGAGATGGGGAGTCTCACTATGTTACCCAGGCTGACCTGGAACTCCTGGGCTTGGGCCTCCTGACTAGCTGGGAATACAGATATGCTCTACCATACCAGCTCATGAAAATAATAATAAAATGAGTATCATTATTCTTTATCCATATTCACCAATTGTCAACATTTGACATGTTTGCTTAATTTCTCTTTTTGACCAGTAATTACATTTCAGCTGTTGAAAAGAATAAGGGGGAAAAGAGAATAAGGAAAACTGTTACACTAATATTTTGTAGGTGAGATTGCAAAATGGTATAATACACTTGGGAAACATTTTGGCAGTGTCTTATAAAGGTAAACATACATTTAGCATATGACCCAGTAATCCCACTCTTACATATTTACCCAAGAATAAATGAGAACATGCCCACACAAAGACTAATATGCACATTTTTAATGACAGCATTATTATAACAAGTGCCCACACAAAGAGTAATATGGACATTTCTATGACAGCATATTTATAATAGGCCCTAACTGTAAACAAACAAAAATATCCTGCAACTGGAAATGAAAGAACAATTTCTTTACAATGGGTTACGACTCTGCACTAAATAGGAATGAGATTTTTTTTTTGCAACAACATGAATGAAACTCAGAAACATTATGTTAAGTGAAAGAAGTCAAACAATGATTAAATTTATATGAAATTCTAGAAAAAGTAAAATTACAGTGGCAGAAATCAGGTCAATGGTTACCTAGAACTTAGGTGGCAAGGGTGCTTAGTTACCTTGAACAAACTTTTTTTTTGTGTGTGGTACTGGGGATTGAACTCAGGGGTGCTCGAACACTGAGCCACATCCCTAGCCCTATTTTGTGTTTTATGTAGAGACAGGGTCTCACTGAGTTGCTTAGCACCTCGCCATTGCTGAGGCTGGCTTTGAACTCGCGATTCTCCTGTCTCAGCCTCCCTAAGTGCTGGGATTATAAGCTTGAGCCACTGCGCCCTGAGAACAAACTATTTTTTCACTGTATTCATGGTATGTTACATTTTGTAAAGTCAATTACTTTTTTTGAGAGTGTGAGAAAATGATTGGGGCAAAAGGAAACTTTTTAGGGTGATGGAAACATTTTATATTTTAATTGTTATGGGGGTTATGTGACATTATACAAAACTTATCAAACTGTACATCTAAAATGAATGAATTTCATTTTATGAAAATTATACCTAAAAACATTTAGGAGAAATTTTTTTTAATTTTTTTTTTAGTTGTTGATGGACTTTTATTTAATTTACTTATTTATTTATTTATTTTTTTGGTACCGGGGATTGAACTCAGGGGCACTCGACCACTGAGCCACATCCCCAGCCCTATTTTGTGTTTTATGTAGAGACAGGGTCTCACTGAGTTGCTTAGAGCCTCGCCATTGCTGAGGCTGGCTTTGAACTCGCGATTCTCCTGTCTCAGCCTCCCTAAGTGCTGGGATTACAGGCTTGAGCCACCGCGCCC
>CM053404.1:23298193-23317426 GCA_028644305.1 Xerus rutilus
TGGTACCGGGGATTGAACTCAGGGGCACTCGACCACTGAGCCACATCCCCAGCCCTATTTTGTGTTTTATGTAGAGACAGGGTCTCACTGAGTTGCTTAGAGCCTCGCCATTGCTGAGGCTGGCTTTGAACTCGCGATTCTCCTGTCTCAGCCTCCCTAAGTGCTGGGATTACAGGCTTGAGCCACCGCGCCCGGCTTAATTTACTTATTTATACATGGTGCTGAGAATTGAACCCACTGCCTCACGCATGCCAGACAAGTGCTCTACCACAGAGCCACAACCCCAGCCCCGGGAAATTTTTTTTTTTAAGGAAGAACTGCCAGCTGTGGTGGCATAAGCCTATAATCTCAGTAACTGGGGAGAATGAGGCAGGAGGATCACAAGTTAAGAAGCCAATCTCAAGGGCTGGGGTTGTAGCTCAGTGGTAGAGCGCCTGCCTCACATGCATGAGGCACTGGGTTCGATCTTTAGCACCACATAAAAAAATAAAGATATTTGTGTCCATCTACAACTAAAAAAAAAAAAAAAATTAAAAAAAGAAAAAAAGAAGCCAACCTCAAGCTGGGCGCGGTGGCGCACACCTGTAATCCCAGCACTTTGGGAGGCCGAGACAGGAGAATTGTGAGTTCAAAGCCAGCCTCAGCAACAGCGATGCACTAAGCAACTTAGTGAGACCTTGTCTCTAAATAAAACACAAAATAGGGCTGGAGATGTGGCTCAGTATTCGAGTACCCCTGAGTTCAATACCTCGTACCAAAAAAAAAAAAAAGCCAACCTCAGCAACTTAGCAATACCCTTTCTGAAAATAAAAAATAAAAATGGAGCCGGGCGCGGTGGCTCACGCTTGTAATCTCAGCACTTAGGGAGGCTGAGACAGGAGAATCGTGAGTTCAAAGCCAGCCTCAGCAATGGTGAGGCACTAAGCAACTCAGTGAGACCCTGTCTCTACATAAAACACAAAATAGGGCTGGGGATGTGGCTCAGTGGTCGAGTGCCCCTGAGTTCAATCCCCAGTACCCAAAAAAAAAAAAAAAAAAGGATGGTGATGTAGCTCAGTGGTATAGGATCCCTAGGTTCAATCCCCAATACCAAAAAATAAAACATAAATACATAAATAAATAGATAAATAAAGAAATGGAAGAATTAGGCAACTGTAAAGGACTGACTTGAAAAGCTCTCATAGATGTATTATCATAATTAGTTTTTGTACAATAAAAAAAAACTGTCAGTATCTATAATTGCATTGATTATTGCTTGAAGTTTATGGAAGTAATTGGGAAGAAGGCTGGCCATGTAGAGGGAAACTGTATGGCTGGAAGAAGTGGTGGGCCTTTTAACTTTCTTAGAATTTTTATGGGTGTCCATATCACCTATTTAAGGAATAAATGACTAAAATAGAATAAAACCAATATAAAAACAAAGTGAAGCTGGATGCAGTGGCGCATACGTATAATCCCAGGTACTCAGGATACTGAGGCAGGAGGATCCCAAGTTCAAGGCCAGCCTGGGCAACTTAGCAAGATCCTGTTTCAAAATAAAAAAACAAAAAGAACTGGAGATTTAGCTCAGTGGTAGAACATGCATGGGTCCAATCTCCAGTACTGCAAAAATAAATAAGAAAGGAAGGAAGGAAGGAAGGAAGGAAGGAAGGAAGGAAATTACATTAAATGAATTTTTAAATATTTTTTAGTTGTAGATGGACACAATATCTTTACTTATTTATTTATGTGGTGCTGAGGATTGAATTTTTTAAAAATATTTTTTAGTTGTAGATGGACACAATATCTTTATTTATTTATTTATGTGATGCTGAGGATCAAACCCAGTACCTCACACATGCGAGGTGAACACTCTACCCATGAGCTACAATCTCAGCCCCAAATTAAATAAATTTTGACTTAGAATGTTAAAAAGAGAGAAATGTGGGCTGGGGTTGTAGCTCAGTGGTAGAGCGCTTGCCTCGCATGCGTGAGGCCCTGGGTTCGATCCTCAGCACCACATACAAAGCAATAAAGACATTGTGTCCATCTACAACTAAAAAAATATAAAAAAAAAAGAGAGAGAGAGAGAGAGAAATGTAGCCAAGCATGGCGGTGCAAGCCTGTCATCTCAGCACTTAGGGAGGCTGAGACAGGAAAATCCCAAGTTCAAAGCCAGCCTCAGCAATGGCGAGGCACTAAGCAACTCAGTGAGACCCTGTCTCTACATAAAACAAAATAGGGCTGGGGATGTGGCACAGTGGTCGAGTGCCCCAGAGTTCAATCTCCAGTACCAAAAAAAAAAAAGAGAGAGAAATGTAACCATTTTTTTAGACTTAAATTTCGTGAAGTAGGTCATGCCAGTTACACAAACATATTGTTACTTTTAAAATCTAATATAATAGTAATATTTAACATTTACTGAGTTTGTCTATGTGCCTGGCATTGTCTAAACACTTGATAATAACAAATTAAAGCACATATAAGTTTGGTTACCTATCCCAGACACACAGCTAGCCAGAAGCCATGACAGTCTAAAGGGTGCCTGAATCCTTGCAGCATGGAAGAAAATAAGATGGAGCAGATAAGTGTCTCTTGTAGGAGTAGTCAGTGTGACAAGAGAAAATATACTACTATATTGGCCACACCCCTTCTGGCCTTGATCTGAAAGTCTGAACTGAAGTAACTAACAGGCCCTGGAGAGGGATCCAGTGGCCCAAAACCTAAGGATCATGCTGTAGGAGTTAAATCCTAATCAGTTTTCTGGGTTGAAGCAAAGATAAATAAGCCAGGCAGGCCACAAAGTGTTTCCAATGTGACCCAGGAAATCTGGTAATAGTTCCACCACAGATATTCTGCCTCCTGCCAGGGGTGTAAGTTTGATGTTACTTGTAGCAGCTAGGAGAGCCAGAGAGGGAGAGAAGCCTTCTGGAAAATGAGGGAAAGTGTGGAAATTGTTGGGGGTTACAGGATGGAGAAATTTTCCCTTTTTTATTCTGCATATGGCTTCAGGGAGGGAATGGGTAAAAGAGGACATCTGGAAATAATGTAACAGGATGTTGCTTCATAAGCCCTAAGGCTTGGGTACCTGTATGACCTCCTGTTCTCATTTATTTCTGGATCACTGGTTGAGAGGCTGAGTTATTGCATCTCACTCTATAGATCCTGACATTTCACCCAATCAGTTACACCTGTCTTGTAGGATCATTTCCAAGAACCTCTATTTCTACTGCTTCCTTGAGATACCTGTTTTCTGGTTTGCTCTGTAGAAACCAGTTAATTCCCTCCAACCTCCCTCCTACATAACTGAGAATTTGGAGAATAGTATATTCTGTCCCCAAGATAAATAGATGGAATTGCACATGGAGTAGATACCTCTTTCCACCTTTTTTTTTTTTTTTTAGATTGAACCCAAAGGCACTTAACCACCGAGCCACATCCCCAGCCCTATTTTGTCTTTTATTTAGAGACAGGGTCTCATTGAGTTGCTTAGGGCCTCACTAAGTTGCTGAGGCTGGCTTTGAACTTGTGATCCTCCTGTCTCAGCCTCCTCAGCACCTGGGATTATAGGTGTGTGCCATTGTGCCTATCTCCTGTTTCCCACTTTTTGGACCTTGAGTTTATAGCTGGACTTTGCTATTAGTTGCTATGAGTCTCAATCTTATGTTTTTTTCTAGGCTGTATGTCTTATCTCTCCCAATTTATAAGAAATTTTCTGAAGTCAGGTATGGTGCTGCATACCTGTAGCCTCAGGTACTTGTGGGAGGCTGAAGCAGAAGGATCACTTGAGCACTGTAGTTGAAGGCCAACCTGAGCAACATAGCAAGAACTCATCTGAAAATGTAGATATAGAGGATATATAGATATAGATGTAGATAAGAAGTTTTCTCAGGACTGGGGCTGTATCTCAGTGGTAGAGCGCTTGCCTAGCATGTATGAGGCACTGGGTTCGATCCTCAGCACCACATATAAATAATAAATGAATAAAATAAAGATCCATCAACAACTAAAAAAATTAAAAAAAAAAAAAGAACTTTTCTCAGATCCAGGGGCCATGTCTGCCACAATATCCAATCTATTTACACTTCAAGATTATACCACCAAAAATATTCACTGCTCTCTCCAGTATGCCCACCCTGGTCTAAGGCAGGGTATTCATAGCACATTCAAATTAGGTAATTTGGACTGAGGTTGTGGCTCAGTGGCAGAGCGCTTGCCTTGCACGTGTGAGGCACTGGGTTCGATCCTCAGCACCGCATAAAAATAAATAAACAAAATAAAGACACTGTGTCCATGTATAACTAAAATATATTTTTAAAAAACCAATTTAGGTAATTCATGGAAAATCTTAATTATTAAAGAAATAAATTAGTGTAGTGGAAAATGAATGCAATTCAGAAGGGGGCCACGTTGCCCTGAGAGGAATGCGGAAACAGAGAGAAAGGAAGAACTTAGTAGAGAGGGCTACTTGACAGGAGTTGTGACTTTTGGTTAAGGGATACAGCAGCCTGCAACAACCTGAAGATTGGGAGCCAGGGAAATATGCTGATCCCACTTTTCTCTCACCCTCTGGTTATTTGTGACATTGGTCAAATTCACCCAGAAGCCACAGGGCCTAGGAGCCCGTTAGTCAGTCAACACAGGTCAGCAGGTGTACAGTGCAAGGTGGAAAAGAAGTGCACCTGGAAAGCAAACAGAAGATGATCTTTAACCTGCATTACTTCAGTGAACTTAACTGACAGCCTTGGTTCTTCATAGCTGCCAACAGTCTCTTTAAAAAAAAAATATGATAAAAAAATGTAAAACAAAATTTGCCACTTTAACCACTTTTAAATGGTTAAAACTCAGTGGCATTAATTACATTCGTAGTGGTTTTTCTGTTTTACATGGGGGCAGGGGAAAGGGCGGGGATTGAACCCAGAGCCTTGAGGATGCTAGGCAAGCACTCTACCAAAGAGCTACATCCCAGCCTATACTCATAGTGTTTTGTAACCATTACTACTATTTCCAAAACTTTTCCATAACCCTAACAAAAACTGTACCCATTAAGCAACAACTACCCATTGACCTTTCTAGCCAGCTCCTTGGTAACCTGTACTTTTTTTTGTATTTGCTTATTCTAGGTATTTCATTATAAGGAATCATTATAATATTTGTTCTTTTGTTTCTGGCTCAGTGTGTATGTATGTGTATGTGTTATTCTAATCCTTACAAGCATATCACTAGCGGATACAGTGGCACACTGTAATCTCAGCACTTTGGGAGGCCGAGACAGGAGAATCCCCGAGTTCAAAGCCAGCCTCAGCAAAAGCAATGTGCTAAGCAACTCAGTGAGACCCTGTCTCTACATAAAACACAAAATAGGGCTTGGGATGTGGCTCCGTGGTAAAGTGCCACTGAGTTCAATCCCTGGGAACCCCTCCCCCCAAAAAAAGAATACACCAGGCTGGGGTTGTGGCTCAGTGGTAGAGCACTTGCCTAGCATGTGTGAGGCCCTGGGTTTGATCTTCAGCACCACGTAAAAACAAAGAAATAAATGAAGTAAAAAATTAAAAAAAAACAAAAACAAACAACAGGTGGTTTCACAGGTGAATTCTATTAATTTTTTTTTTTTTTTTTTGGTACCGGGGATTGAACTCAGGGGCACTCAACCACTGAGCCACATCCCCAGCCCTATTTTGTATTTTATTTAGAGACAAGGTCTCACTGAGTTGCTTAGCGCCTGCCTTTGCTGAGGCTGGCTTTGGACTCATGATTCTCCTGTCTTAGCCTCCCAAAGTGCTGGGATTACAGGCGTGTGCCACCATGCTGGCTGAGACCCTGTCTCCAAATAAAACACAAAATAGGACTGGGAATATAGCTCAGTGGTCAAGTAACCCTGAGTTCAATCCCCAGTACAAAAAACAACAACAGGGGCTGGGGTTATAGCTCAGTGGTAGCATGCTCACCTAGCATGCATGAGGCACTGGGTTTGATCCTCAGCACCACATAAAAATAAAATAAAGATATTCTGTCTACCTACAACTAAAAAAATAAATATTATAAAAAAAAACAACAAAAGAAAAACCCAAAAAACAAACTATGCAAACCAGAAGACAGAAGAAAAATATCTTTAGAGTACTGACAAAAAAAAAGTCAACATAAAATTATTTACCTGCAAAAATTATTATTCAAAAATAAAGGCCTAGTTGTTCAAAAAATTAAGCATAGAGGGGCTAGGGCTGTAGCTCAGTGGCAGAGCACTTGCCTAGTAAGTGTGAAGTACTGGGTTCAATCCTTAGCACCACATAAAAATCAACAAATGAAATAAAGGCCACAAGTGGTGGCGCACGTCTATAATCCCAGCAGCTTGGGAGGCTGAGGCAGGAGGATCATGAGTTCAGAGCCAGGCTCAGCAACAGTGAGGTGCTAAGCAACTCAGTGAGACTCTGTCTCTAAATAAAATACAAAATAGAGCTGGGGATGTGGCCAAGTGCCCCTGAGTTCAATCCCTGGTACCAAAAAAGAAAAAAAAAAATAAATAAAGGCATTCTGTCCATCTACAACTACAAAATAATTTTTTTAAAATTAAGCATAGAATTACCACATGACCCAAGCTGGGCAAGGTGTCATGTGCCTGTAATCCTAGCACTTTGGGAGGCTGAGACAGGAGAATCGCGAGTTTAAAGCCAGCCTCAGCAAAGGTGAGGCGCCAAGCAACTCAGTGAGACTCTGTCTCTAAATAAATCACAAAATAGGGCTGGGGATATGGCTCAGTGGTTGAGTGCCCCTGAGTTTAATCCTGGGTACAAAAAAAAAAAAAAAGAATTACCATATGACCCAGTAAGTCCACCCATAGGCATATAATATAATCAAAAGAACTGAAAATAGGAACTCAAACAAACCCCTGTGCATACATGTTCATTGCAGTATTATTCACAATAGCCGAAAAGTAGAAGCAACTAACATGTCTGTCAACTCTGAGTGGATAAAAAAATGTGGTGTATATATATATTATATATGTATAATATATATATGTATACATATATAATATATATATACACACACACATATATATATACACACACATATATACACACACGTACACACACACAATATTATTAGCCACACAGAGGAATAAAGTTCTGATATATGCACACATTCATGATTACATGAGAACATTATGATGCTAAGTGAACAAAAAGGAGAAACAAAAGGATGAATGTGGTTTTTTTATTCTATTTGTTATAAGTTTCATTCAAATTTCAATTTAATTTTGTCAGTTTCAGTAATGTGAGTCCTTTTGGGAATTTATCTTTTTCATTCATCTTTTTAAGTTAGCCATCATGCCCGGCTAAAAGGATGAATATTGTATGACTCTACTTATAATGAAATATCTAAAATAGGCAAATTCATAGACACAAAGTAGATTAGAAGTTATCAGGAGTGGGAGGAAAAGGGCAATGGGCAGTTGTTGCTTAAAGTGTACATACTTTCTGTTTGGGTAAAGAAAACTTTTGGAATTAGTAGTTATAGTGAACGTTGTGAATATAATGAATGCCACTGAATTATGCACTTAAAAATGGGGATGAAGTGTAGTGGTAGAGTACTTGTCTGGCATGTAACCCTGAGTTCAAACTCCAGAAGTACAAAAATAAATATGGCTAAATTGGAAAGGTTTGTGGTCAGCAAAATCCCAGCTACTCCTCAGCAGCACAGATAAATAAATAAATAATGCAAAGTATGAGAGAGCAAAAATAGGAGACATCATTATCATTCTTCTTCCTCTTCCTCCTCCTATTATTATTGTTGTTGTTGTTGTTATCGTTCTAGGAATTGACAACAGGGGAACTCTACCACCGAGCTACATCTCCAGCTCTTTTTTTTTTTTTTTTTTTTAGAAAATCTTTATTTTATTTGTATGTGGTGCTGAGGATCGAACCCAGTGCCTTAGGCGTGCTAGGCGAGCACGCTACCACTGCGCCATAATCCCAGCCCCATCTCCAGCTCTTTTTATTTTTGATTTTGAGATAGAGTCTCACTAAGTTGCTGAGACTGGGTTTGAACTTTCAGTGCTCCTGCCTCAGCCTACAGAGTCACTGGGATTATAGGAATATACTGCCACACTCAGCCCATTATCAATTTTAATGCTATGAACAACTATATGCAAAAACAATCAGGTAACTTAGATGAAAAAGATAAATTCCCAAAAGGACTCACATTACTGAAACTGACTCAAAATTAAATAGAAATTTGAATGAAACTATAATAAATAGAATAAATTAGTAATCTTTTTTTAAAATTTTTTTTAGTTGTTGATAGATCTTTATTTTATTCATTTATTATTTATATGTGGTGCTGAGGATTGAACCCAGTGCCTCACGCATGCTAGGCAAGCGCTCTACCCCTGAGCTACAGCCCCAGCCCTAAATTAGTAATCTTAAAACATTCCACAAAGAGGGGCTGGGATTGTAGCTCAGCGGTAGAGCGATTGCCTCGCATGCGTGAGGCCCTGGGTTCGATCCTCAGCACCACATACAAAGCAATAAAATAAAGACATTGTGTCCATCTACAACTAAAAAAATATTTAAAAAAAAAAAAAAAAAAAAAAAAAAAAAAAAAACATTCCACAAAGAAAAGCCCAGACCCAGATGGCTTCACTGGCAAATTCACCAAATATTTAAATAAGAATTAAGGTCAACCCTTCACAAACTTAAAATAAAGGAGAGAGAAGTTGCTAACTCATACTATGAAAATAGCATCATTCTAATACCAAAACCAAAGATACCACAAGAAAACTACAAATAAACTTTGATTCAAAGGCAAAAATCCCCCAGAAAATGCTAGCAAACAGCAAACAGCAATGTATAAAAAGTATTATAAACCACAACTGGGTGGGATTTGTCCTAGGAATGCAAGGTCGGTTTAACATATAAAAACTGACTAGTGGAGGGGGGGCTGGGACTGTAGCTCAGCGGTAGAGCGCTTGCCCCTCATGCATGAGGCCCTGGGTTCGATCCTCGCCACCACATACAAAGTAATGAAATAAAGACATTGTGTCCATCTATTAAAAAAAAAAAAAAAAAACTGACTAGCGGGGGCTGAGGTTGTGGCTAAGTGGTAGAGTGCTTGCCTCGCACGTATGAAGCACTGGGTTTGATCCTCAGCACCGCATAAAAATAAATAAACAAAGGTATTGTGTCCATCTACAACTAAAAAATATTTTTTAAAAAACTGACTAGTGAAAGCCAGGTGCGGTGGTACATCCCTGTAATCCCAGCACTTTGGGAGGCTGAGACAGGAGAATCCCAAGTTCAAAGCCAGCCTCAGCAACGGCAAGGCACTAAGCAACTCAGTGAGACCGTTTCTACACAAAACACAAAATAGGGCTGAGAATGTGTCTCAGTGGTCAAGTACCCCTGAGTTCAATCCCCAGTACCAAAAAAAACCCAAAAACCTGACTAGTGGAATATGCCATATTAATGCAATAAAGGATAAAAACTACATGATCGGGCTGGGGATGTAACTCAGTGATAGAGCACTTGTCCAGAATGCACAAGGCCTCAGATTCCACCAAAAAAATAAATAAAATAAATGACCAGAAGGAAGAAAGAACAAATAGTCAAAATATAAATCAATTTGGCCAGAAGTGATGGCACACACCTGTAATTCCAGCAAATTTGGAGGCTGAGGCAGGAGGATTGCCAAGTTTGAGCCCAGCCTCAGCAACTTACAGAGGCCCTAAGCAACTCAGCAAGACCCTATCTGAAAAATAAAAGGAAAAAAGCCGAGTGCAGTGGCGCACACCTGTAATCCCAGCATTTTGGGAGGCTGAGACAGGAGAATCGCGAGTTCAAAGCCAGCCTCAGCAATGGCGAGGTGCTAAGCAACTCAGTGAGACCCTGTCTCTAAATAAAACACAAAATAGGGCTGGGGATGTGGCTCAGTGGTCTAGTACTCCTGCATTCAATCCCTGGTACCAAAAACTAATAATAATAAATAGGGGGCAGGGGATGTAGCTCAGTGATAAAGCACTCCTGGGTTCAATTTCCTAGTACCACCAAAGAAAGAAAAAGAGAAGGGCTGGGGTTATGGCGCAGTGGTAGCGTGCTCGCCTAGCACGCGGGAGGCACTGGGTTCGATCCTCAGCACCACATAAAAACAAAATAAAGATATTAAAAAAAAAAAAGAAAGAAAGAAAGAAAAAGAGAGTGAGAGCGGGGGCTGGGGGGGAGGGATTTGAAGTAAACTATGAATAGAACTCCAATATTCTGACAATATGACAAAGTTTATATAAATATATGAAAACACTTATTCCAAACTCCATACTTGCTGATGAAATATTGAAAGTTTACCTTTTTTTTTTTTTTTTTTTAGTTGTTGATAGATCTTTATTTTATTCATTTATTATTTGTATGTGGTGCTGAGGATCGAACCCAGGGCCTCACACATGCTAAGCAAGCGCTCTACCACTGACCCACACAGCCCCAGCCCCTTGAAAGTTTACCCTTTGAGAGTAGGTACCTAGGGCTGGGGTATATTTCAGTGGTAGAGTTCTTGCCTAGCATGCACAAGGCCCTAGGTTGGATCTTCAGTATCAAATAAGGGAAAAAGAGAGAGAGAGTAGTATAACCACCTCCAGTCAGTTTTGTACTGAGAGATCCTGGCCTTCAGAGTAAGACTTGACAAGCACATAAAAAGCATAAGAAAGCTGGGCATGGTGGCACACACCTGATATCCCAGCACTTTGGGAGGCTGAGACAGGAGAATCACGAGTTCAAAGCCAGCCTCAGCAATGGCGAGGCACTAAGCAACTCAGTGAGACCCTGTCTCTAAATAAAACACAAAATAGGGCTGGGGATGTGGCTCAGTGATCGAGTACCCCTGAGTTCAGTCCCTGGTACCAAAAAAATAAAATAAAAAAGCATAAGGGGGATATAGCTCAGTTGGTAGAATGCTTGCCTCACATGCACGAGGCCCTGAGTTCAATCCCAGACACACACACGCACGTGCGCGCACACACACAAACACACACACAAAGCGTAAGAAAGGAAGAAACAAAACAGATTAAGAGTTGTGCACATGGGCTGGGGATATAGCTCAGTAGTAGAGCACTTACCTAGCCTGGGAAGTTTTTTCAGCCATTACTTCTTCAAAAACTCTCTCTGGCCGGGCGCGGTGGCTCAAGCCTGTAATCCCAGCACTTAGGGAGGCTGAGACAGGAGAATCGCGAGTTCAAAGCCAGCCTCAGCAATGGTGAGGCGCTAAGCAACTCAGTGAGACCCTGTCTCTATATAAAACACAAAATAGGGATGGGGATGTGGCTCAGTGGTTGAGTACCCCTGAGTTCAATCCCCAGTACCAAAAAAAAAAAAAAACTCTCTCTGCCTTTCTCTCTCTTCTTCAGTCCTTATTCTTTCTGTTCCTCAGACCTAATTTCCTTTGTTTTTTCATTTTTTTTCAGTTGTAGATGGACATAATACCTTTAATTTTATTTATCTTTTATGTGGTGCTGAGGATCGAACCCAGGGCATCACACATGCTACCAGTGAGCTACATCCCCAGCCCTAGGAATACCTTCTCAAGGTCTTTGGGCCCTCAACCACCCTTTCTACTTTGTTTTTGTATTCCTTAGAAATCTCCCTTTGCTCTGATCCCAACCTTCTTCTTCTAGATTCCTCTTTCCATCTCACTTATCCCAAGGAAACACAGCATCTCCTTAAAATAAAAAAGTGAAACACAAGGATAAAAGTGCAACTTAATGAATTATTTTAAATCACTGCTCAATTCAAGGAACAGGATATTGCCTATACCCTGCAAGTTGCTCTTCTACCACTCTTAATCACAACTCTTCCCTCCTTGCTAAAGGCAACCAGTATTTTCATCTCTATTGGAATCGCTTCTTTTTCCTTCTTTGTCTTAACCCTGGAAGGGTTGGAGGTTCCATGGTGAACATAATGGCTCCTACAAGCCATGTTGCCTGCAGCTAGCTTTCAAGTAACAGGTATATCCCCTCATGGATAGTCAGAACAGACTAAAGATTAGAAGGCCTGTCTTCACTATTCTCCAAAACCAAGGAGCTTCAAACGAGGGTGTGTCTTGTTCATTTTTGTATCCAGTCCTCACTCTGCAAAGAGCACAGCGAGGGCTGGGGTTATGGCGCAGTGGTAGCGTGCTCACCTAGCACGCGGGAGGCACTGGGTTCGATCCTCAGCACCACATAAAAATAAAATAAAGATATTCTGTCCACCTACAACTAAAAAAATAAATATTTAAAAAAAAAAAAAAAAGAGCACAGCGAACACATAGGGGCAGGTGACTTCTGAAGTTTTTGAATGGAACTTTTGTTAAGCGTTCAATCTTCAACTAGTGTTCTCTGGCTCCCTATGCACTGGGCAAGAGCCCCACCTACTGGCTACTTCAGTAACTGCAGATAGCTTAAACAAACTGGAGAGAGCAAGAAGGATCTGAAAATTTAGTGGTCAGCTAGAAATGTTGTTTTTCCTGACAGCCATATTAACATTGAATTACAATCCACCAAGAAAGAAAAAAAAATCCTTTTATTGAGCAAGTGGCAATGATGTAGTGCTGACAATGCCAGGGACAATGCTAAGTCCATTAGAAAAATTTTCAGTCCTTACAATAACCACCCTCTGATATGAGAGGGTACTCTCATTTTTCATATGACAAAATAGAAAAGAGAGGTTAGGGTTAGAGTGAGGGTTACCTTCCTGGTGAATGTTGTTAGAGAATTTGCTAAACTGCTTCATTTGTGTAACACATCAGCTATAGATAATGAACAGGTTCAGTTTTCCAAGGCCTAAAAGGAAAGGAAGTCTGCCATAAAAAAGCAAAGCCTGTAATCCCAGCACTTTGGGAGGCTAAGACCAGTGAGTTTAAAGCCAGCCTCAGCAACAGCTACTCAGCACTAAGCAACTCAGTGAGAACCTGTCTCTGAACAAAAAACACAAAATAGGGCTGGAGATGTGGCTCAGTGGTCAAGTACCCCTGAGTGCAATCCCCAGTACCAAAAAAAAAAAAAAAAAAAAGCAAACAACAAACCCCAATGCACACATGCACACACACATACACACACACGTGCACATACACACAAAAGTACTAGGTTGTGACTCTGATGGAGAGCTTGCCCTGAGTTCCATCCCCACTGCAGCAAATAAATGAAAAAAGCAAATGAGATGGGGAAAGTTTCCAGATATGTTCACAAAATGCAAAAGAAAAACAAGTAGCTGGGCATAAAGGTTTACATGTGTAATCCCAGCTCATTAGACTGAGGCAAGAGGATTACAAATTTGAGGCCAGTCTGGGTACACAGACTCCCATTTTTTTTTTTTTTTTTTTTTTTGGTACTGGAGATTGAACTCAGGGGCACTTGACCACGGAGCCAAGCCACATCCCCAGCCCTATTTTGTGATTTATGTAGAGACAGGGTGTCACTGAGTTGCTTAGTGCCTTGCTGTTGCTGAGGCTGGCTTTGAACTTGTGATTCTCGTCTCAGCTTCCCTAAGTGCTGGGATTACAGGTTTATGCCACCACACCCGGCTCACAGACTCCCATATTAAAAACAAAAACAAAACACCTAAGAGCTGGGCATGGTGGTACATGCCTGTAAGTATAGCAACGTGGGAGGCTGAGGCAGGATTCCAAGTTGGAGGACAGCCTCAGCAATTTAGTGAGACCTTTTCTAAACTAGACAGGAGAATTGCAAGTTCAAAGCCAGCCTCAGCAATGGCGAGGCGCTAAGCAACTCAGTGAGACCCTGTCTCTACATAAAACACAAAATAGGGCTGGGGATGTGGCTCAGTGGTGGAGTACACCTGAGTTCAATCCCTGGTACCAAAAAAAAAAAAAAAAAAGTAAATACCAGGAAACCAAATATTTGTAATCCATGATTGATAGCTAATCTACTTAATGTATCAAAAGCACAAATCATTAAGAAAAAGATACTCATTGAAATAAGTACAGGGATGGCTACATTAGACAGAAAAGAAATACTAATGATTAAATGTGTAAGAGAAATGTACATCCAATACATTTGTACATGTACAAATAGCAATGACACGGAAAAACAAATGTGGTAGTTGCATACAGTGGAATACTATGCAATTTTCAAAAGGAAATCCTGTCACCTGTTACAACATAGACATAGGGGATATTATGGTAAATTAAATAAGCTAGTCACAAAAAGACAAATACTACTGATTCCACTCATATCAAGTATCTAAAGTAGTCAAAATCATAAAAACAAAGAATGGTTGCCAATGTTGGGGGGGAGATTAAGAGTTTGATGGATACAGTTTCAGTTTTACAAAATGAAAGTTTTAGAGATCTCTGCACAATGTGAATATACTTGACACCTCTAACACTTAAAAATGGTTAAGATGGTAAATTTAATGTTTTATCAGAAAACAAAAAGCCATAAGCCGGGCGCGGTGGCGCAAGCCTGTTATCCCAGCACTTAGGGAGGCTAAGACAGGAGAATTGCGAGTTCAAAGCCAGCCTCAGCAATAGTGAGGCGCTAAGCAACTCAGTGAGACCCTGTCTCTATATAAAACACAAAAATAGGGCTGGGGATGTGGCTCAGTGGTTGAGTACCCCTGAGTTCAATCCCTGGTACCAAAAAAATAGCCATAAACAAATCAACATGATAGTTTTTTCATTTCTTGAAGTAGCAAATATTAATTTGGTAAATAATGTTGTCTAGAAGGCAAGCAGAGGCACTTTTATACATTGTTGCTGGAACTACAAATGAGGATGGCTTTACAGGGCAATAATGATCAACATGTTAAATGTACAATTGGTGCAGCTTGGTGGTAGAAACTTGCCAAGCATTCCTGAGACACACTGGGTTCTATGCCCAGTGCTGCAAAAACAAAAAACAAACAAAAAACCCCAATGTTAAATGCACATCCACGAACTGGCATGTATTTGGTATTATAAGTAGCGTAGAGGTTATTTAAATTTGTATGTATGTAGGTATATGAAAATACAGAGCCATTTATATATGGAACTTGAGCATTGCAGATTTTGGTATTTTCGGGGAGTGGGTTTAGGGGTCCTAGAACTCATCTCCCTTAGATAATGAGGGATGACTATATACAGAAACTGTAGAAGACATAAAAAAAGGTTTCAGGAAATGGGGCTGAGATGGAAATTTTTTTTTAATCTTTTTTTTGTGGTATTGGGGATTGAACCGAGTAGAACTCTACCACTGAACTATATCCCCAGCTATTTTTCAGACAGGCTCTCACTAAATTGCTGAGACGGGCCTCAAACTTTCAATCTTCCTGCCTCAGCCTTAGGAGTTGCTGGGATTACACATGTGCACTGCCATGTGCAGCTTCATTTCTATATTCGATTTTTGGGGTTTTTTTTTTTGGTACCAGGGATTGAAATCAGGGGTACTCAAATCACTGAGCCACATCTCCAGCCCTATTTTGTTTTATTTAGAGACCGGGTCTTACTGAGTTGCTTAGTGCCTCGCCTTTGCTGAGGCTGGCTTTGGACTCAACGATTCTCCTGTCTCAGCCTCCCAAAGTGCTGGAATTACAGGAGTGCGCCATAGCACCCAGCTGTACTATTAGATTTTAACAAGCATATTTGAAAATGTAAATGTGAGGTTGGGGAGAATTCTTTTTCCCCCTGTGCCAGAACACAGGGCCTCATGCATGCTAGGCAAGTGTTCTACCACTGAGCTATACCCCTAACCCTCCAAATTTCCCCCCTCCTTTGGTCCTAGGAACTGAACCCCAAGGGCACTTTACCACTGAGCTACATCCCTTTTTTTGAGACAGGGTCTCACTAGGTTGTTGATGGCCTCATGAAGTTACTGAGGCCGGCCTACAATTTGTAATCCTTGTGCCTCAGCCTCCCTAGTGGCTGGGACTACAGGCATGCACCACTAAGACTTGTTCATTTTCAAACTCTTAGGTGAGTGGTTCTCAATTTTGCTTGCTCACTGGACTCACCAGGGAGATTTATCAATTTGTAGCTACCATGCCCCTTCCCCCACAAAGGAGCACCGGAGTCTGATTTAACAGACCTGGGGGTGGGTACTTCGTTATCAAGTTTTGGGGGTTTTTTTGGTACCGGGGATCAGGTACTTGACCACTGAGCAACATCTCCAGCCCTATTTTGTGTTTTAGTTAGAGACAGTGCCTGAGTTGCTTAGCACCTTGCTGTTGCTGAGGCTGACTCTGAACTTGATACTCCTGTCTCAGCCTCCCAAGTGCTGGGATTACAGGCGTGCACCACTGCACCCAGCTGTGGTTATCAAGTTTTTAAGCTCCAGATAATTGTTGTTCAGTTGGTGTTATGAAGCAGACTTAGGCCAAGAGTGGAAAAATCAGTGCTGTAATGGGCTACACACTGAATATATTAGGCTCCCAGGCATGATGGCTTCCGGCTGCAATCCCAGCTACTTAGAGTGGTTGAAGCAGGAGGATCACAAATTTAAAGCCAGTCCCTCCAACTTGTCAAGGCCCAGAACAAGTTAGTCCAACTGTTTCAAAATAAAACAGGCCGAGGATGGAGCTCAGTGGTTAAGTGCCCCTGGGTTCAACCCCCGGTGCCCCTACCCCCAAATAAAGAGCTGGGCATGTAGCTCAATAAGAGGGCTCACCTAGCATGTGAGGCCCTGGGTTCAATCCCTAGTACTGAAAGGGGGAGAAAAAAAAAAGGTATTTAGGCTTTGTGGACCATTCACAACTTTGTCACATTTTTTTTCTTTCTTGTTTTAGTACTAGGAATTGAATTCAGAGGTGCTTAACTACTAAACCACATCCCTAACCCTTTTTTATGTTATTTTGAGACAGGGTCTCCCTAAGTTGCTTAGGCTGGCTTTTTAAAAATTATTTTGTTTTAATTAGTTACATACGATAGCAGAATGAATTTTGATTCATTATACTAGGCTGACTTTGAACTTGTGATCCTCCTGCCTCAGCCTCCAGAGCCACTGGGATTACAGGCATGTGTCACCGCAACTGGCCCCACATTTTAAAAATACCTTTAAAAATGTAAAAACGTAGGTAATACAAAAACATTCTTAGCTCCTAACAAAAAACAAAATAACCCAGCCATGGGCTGAATTTAGCTATAAGCCATTTCACCAACCTAGTCTAGTTCAGACTGTGCACAAGCTGAAATAAAGCCTGGAAGAGGCACTAGGAGACCAGGTGTGGTTATATATGATAGCAGAATGAGTTTTGATTCATTATGCACCTTAGGCTGGCTTTGAACTTGCGATCCTCCTGCACCAAGAGCCAGGGAGGTTCTGCCAAAAAGCCTCTGCAGTGAACTCACAGGTGTGGACCCTGGCTCTACTTTGTACCCAAGTTGTTCTAGTTTGAGAAGGATGGGTTTAGACTCACAATAACAGGACTCTCAAGACACATTATAAACCAGTTAGTTTATTATTTTGTAGTAAGATGTAGAACTTTTGCCATGCAGACTGAAATACCTATGTCAGCATGAACAGTGCATTTTTTCTTAGAGCAGTTATGCAGAAAACCAGATTTTAATCAAGTTATTTAGTGAGTATGGAATTCAAACAAGGATGGCTACTTTTAAGACCTAAACTGCATCAATGAAAGTTTGGGGCACTTGTTCTCAAGAAAGGGACAGCCCAGCCTCCAGAAAGCTCAATGATTCTTCCCTCCCTATGCTCTGATTGAGCATCACCACTGGTCACCTTGGACAGTCTTACAATCAGCTTTCTTAGTCTAGAAATCATGTCTCTGCTCACTAGTTATTTTTTGTGGTGCTAGGGATTGAACTCAGGACCTCACACATGCTATGCAAGTGCTATACGACTGAGGTACAACCCCAGATCTGTTCACTGGTTTTTTTTATTAACTTTAGGGTTAAGTTTCTGAACAGAACAAGTCAATTGCTCCTATGTACCAACATGAAGACACAATAATCCTATTAGGATGTTTTCCCAGTCCCACTCTACTTAAATTTTATCAGATCATCTGTTTTGCAAATGTTATTTTCCACCTCTGTGAGCACATATAAAGGTTACCTCTGGATTCACCTAAAGTAACCTACTTGTACTAAGGACTGAGGTTTTTAATCACAGTTGTTTTTTCCTATTCTTGATTAGTAATTCCCAACCATGTAGGAATTAATTAAATCAATACTGGGTCACCACTGCTACTAAGGCAGAAATGCCAAGTAAAATGTACTTTTCACATAAAATTAACATAATTTTGTTCTCAACAATGTAAAAACAGGAGATGATGTAGTCCTCCACTTTGTGTAACACTAGCAAGAGTCAATTTGTTGAAAAATCTTTCAACCATACAAAAGTTTGCTTTCAAATGAAACCAAATGTATTGCAAACCTTATGTAACAACGACAAAATTACAGAAAACATAATATTTAAATTGACCCATGGCATCACACCACACTAGAATCTTGCCTGTAAAAGAACAGTGAATTTTATCCCAAAAATGTTGGGTAGGTCCATGCTGGCTGAAAGCTTCAGTCCCAGACACAATGAATGAGAATGAACTAGAATGCATGCTTACCAGACATATATATATATCCATTAACCATTCTTACCCCTTACCAGGGCTCTGAGGGAAGTAAGGATGAATGTGGCCATGTGTGTTCACATGGGCAGAAGTCTTCAATTATAAAAATTCATGTGACCTTTTACCATGTCTTGAGCAATAATTAAGATTTTATCAGTGGGAAATCACCTCTGAAAATCACAACAAAAATCAATAAGAAATGATTTAATATAAAATGTACAAATTTCTCAGCATGAGGACTTCCACAGAACAGGAAGACAGGAACAACTAAAATGATTTTCTTAAAAAAACAACATTCCTCTTGCGCTGTCCCTGATACTCAACACTCAAAAACAAATCTGTACAAAACTAGGAACAAAGAAAAGGACTAGAGAGGACATAATGTTGCAAAGTCTTAGGACCTACTCTAAACTTAGGTCCTCACCAAGACCCTCCCCTAACAGCGCTGAGGGGTTCCAGGTCCACTGGAGAAGATGAGTGGCCTCCCCATCATCACCCTTGTTTGCCAAAGGTGGCCCCAGGTCACTCACTGTCAAACTTGACAGAATTAACCTGGACAGAAATAGAGCCTCCCCTGTAGCTGCCCCGTTTCTTCTTGGTTTTCTCATGCCGGAAGGATTTGCCTTTGGTGAACTTCAGAACCTGATTGGCTCGCTCCCCCCAGTCTCCAGCTGCACCTCGCTGGTAAGGAGAGAGAGGCAATTAACACACAAGAACAATG
>CM053404.1:23323288-23340479 GCA_028644305.1 Xerus rutilus
AAGCCTGTAATCCCAGCACTTAGGGAGGCTGAGACAGGAGAATCGCGAGTTCAAAGCCAGCCTCAGCAATGGCGAGGCGCTAAGCAACTCAGTGAGACCCTGTCTCTACATAAAACACAAAAATAGGGCTGGGGATGTGGCTCAGTGGTCGAGTGCCCCTGAGTTCAATCCCCAGTGCCAAAAAAAAAAAAAAAAAAAGGAAAGAAAAAAAAAGTACAGGCTTAGAGTCAGATGAGTAGAGGTGAACTCACCTCCATAGTTAATATTGTATTACTCTCAGCAAATTACTTAATCTCTCAGATTGTTTCCCCTCTATAAAAATGAGATAATACTACACATCTTATTAAATTGTTGGGAGAATAAGCAATATCGAACAGAAAGGACTGAGCATCCAGAAACAGGATGAGGCTTTTAGTAAGCCCTTCATAAGGTTAGTTTTTGTCACATACAACCAAAGAATACTAACTCCCAAATGCCCAATTCCTTGCACTCCCTAATAGTCAAAACAGTTCCAATAAGAAAGCAGTTAGATCACATGGAACATACATCAGATTAAGGCAGTCCTTTATACCATCATTTGATCCTCTACTTTTGCAGCCTGATTCTGTTACAAAAGGGCAAGTCTGCTTTTTTAGTTATACTATCATTCCAAAGAATTCCACTCTATCCTCTCTCAAGATGTATTCCCCGAGCAGGTATAACTCATTTTCTTGAGATGTGGAGTACAAATCTTTCATATTCCTGATCATCTTGTTCTCACAGGTGTTGGAGCACCATAAATTGCCATATACGACATTTGTCACTCAGCCCGTACTTTCTGTGCACCAGAACTGGGACTGTTACTTTGTATATTTATCTTACTGAAACTTGCAAAAATCCTATAAAGTGGATGATGACATCCCTGTAGAAAAGAAACAGACTAAGAAAGGTTAACTGAGCTGCCAGGGTTATAGATCTAAAAAGTACAGTTCCTGAATCCCAGCACTTAGGGAGGCTGAGACAGGAGGATCGCGAGTTCAAAGCCAGCCTCAGCAACAGCGAGGCGCTAAGCAAGCAACTCAGTGAGACCCTGTCTCTACATAAAACACAAAATAGGGCTGAGGATGTGGCTCAGTGGTCTAGTGCCCCTGAGTTCAATCCCCAGTACCAAAAAAAAAAAAAAAAAAAAGTACAGTTCCTGGTCCCAAACCTAGATTGATTAGTTTCCATTACCCAAAGGTCCAAGCCCACTGCCATGGTGGTTTGGTAGGGCTATGTATAATTGGAAGCAGAACTTTTGGCCCTACTCGTTTTTTTCTTTAGTAACGAAAATCCTAGCCTTCATTTTTGAAGAATCTCATTTTATCTCCAAGTCCCAGGTAAGCGCGATCGAGGGTAAGGTCAAACCACGTTTTGCTTAGGCAAACACAAAGTCCCCTCAAAGAACCAGGCGCCATCAGTGTCCGCGGAGCGACACGGCGCTAGCTCCTCTCCGCACTCTGCCAGCCACGTGACCTGGGCCACGCGGATCCCACGCTGCCGCCGCTGCCAGGGTCATCAGGAAAAAGCAATAGGACTTAGCGTTATCTAGTCAGAGCTCTCAGCAGAGAAGGCGCCAAAGCCCCAAGCTTTCTCCGGTCACTCGGGATACGTCGACACAAAAGTCTCGTAACAACTGGACTGGCGGACCCCACCGGCCTCTCCCCAAAACCTAAAGCATGTCAGGGCCTGCAGCCTTGGGGTCATCCCACCTCAGACCGTGCCCCAAGCCAAGAACTCACAGCGCCTGTCGCTTTGGCGAATTTATTTGCCACCTCCGAGAGTTGGTTATCACGCAAAAAGCCGAGCACTAGGGGATACAGGTCGCTGGGAATCACGCGGCGCATGCCGGAGTCCGCCATTCTCCCGGCAAAGCACGTCACTACCGTTGCCGACGCAGCACGCCTCAGGAACTCAGGAAATGGACAGGGAAGAGGGGCGGGGTGATAGACCCGGTTACTTCACTGCGACGCGCGGGCGCACTGCGGAAGAGGTGGAGCTCACAGGGCAGTCCCGCCTCCACCCCGGAAGTAGAGTCAAGGCGAAAGCTATAAGCTCTTTCGGGTCCCAAGCCTGTCGCCATGTTGGTAAGGGCGGAGCCCACCAGCAGCGTCTTCGTGGAGGCGGAGTTCTTATGTCAATGGTCACGCCCCCGGCCGTGGCGGGAAAACTCTGGACTTCCCGCGCGTTCTTTGCTGAAAGTAGTTTATTTTTTTCGGTACTGGGGATTGAATCACTGCGCAGCATCACCAGCCCTTTTTTGGACAACTTCGCTAAATTACCCAGATCAGTCTTGAATTTGCGATCCTCAGGCTTCAACCTGAGTCGCTGGGATTACAGGCTAGGGCCATCACGCCCGTCTGGCAGTAATGGTTTCTCACGCCCCAGCTGCGATTCGGATTTGAATAACGGATCGGCGGGCAGTCCTTCGCCTCTTTTGTGGTCACTGTGTCGCCAAACCACTTCCATTGGCGCTCCCACCCAGGAGACCCTTTCTGAGATTCCACCACTGGCTTCCAGACTCCTACCTCTGCTGCAGAGGATCAACTTACCCAAAAGTTTGATTCCCAAAACCAATCCTCCCTCAGGCATGATTTGCCTATAAGACAGCATTATCCTCCTTCGTTTATTCACCTTTTTTTTAGGTGAGGGTACCAGGGATTGAACTCAGGGGCACTCGACCACTGAGCCACATCCCCAGCCCTGTTTTGCATTTTATTTAGAGACAGTGTCTGAGTTGCTTGGCACCTCGCTGTTGCTGAGGCTGACTTTGAACTCGCGTTTCTCCTGCTCATTCTGAGTCACCGCGCCCCGCTCATTTATTCATCCTTAATTTAGCTCAAAGAAGGCAGAGGGGTCAAGCACCAAACTTGAATCACACAATAATCCAATCCAATTCCCTTGTGGATCAGAGTTCACACTGACCTCTCCCTTGTGGGGATAATAGTGTCTATTACCAGACATTTTTCAGATCATATTAGCAGTTAGCGACCTGTTCAATCTTACTCTTTCCCATTCATGTTCCTTAGGAAGGATAAGGATCCATTTCCTCATGAGGCACCCTTCTTTGCCTTTCTCCAAACAGGAACTCCCCTCTCTGGAGAGAATTCCTACATCTCCTGCATTCCTCAAGAAAAATTTTAACCACATGTATTCTTTTTTTTTTTTTAAAGTTGTAGATGGACACAATATCTTTTTTTTTTTTTTTTTTTTTTTGGTACTGTAGATTAAACTCAGGGGCACTTGACCACTGAGCCACATCTCCAGCACTATTTTGTGTTTTATGTAGAGACAGGGTCTCACTGAGTTGCTTAGGGCCTGGCTGTTGCTAAGACTGGCTTTGAACTCCCGATTCTCCTGTCTCAGCTTCCCAAAGTGCAGGGATTACAGGCATGCACCACCGAACCCGGCTGGACACAGTATCTTTATTTATTTTTATGTGGTGCCGAGAATCGAACCCAGTGGCTCATGCACACAAGGCAAGCGCTCTACCACTGAGCCACAATCCCAGCCCACCACATATATTTTTTAAAACATTCAAGCAAGCTGGGCATGGTGATACATGCCTGTAATCCCTGTCACTCAGGAGGCTGATCCAGGAGGAATGCATGTTTAAGGCAAACCTCAACAACTTGGTGAAGTCCCCAGGAACTTAGGCCCTGTCTCAAAATAAAAATTAAAAGGACTGGAGATGTATTCGGTGATAAAAGCAGCCCTGGGTTCCACCCCAATACCAAAAATACAAATTTTTTAAAAAGTAAAAAAAAATTCAAGTAGCACTTTAATGATCTTACACTAATTTCTCCAAAGGTTTTTTTTTTTTTTTGGTACTGGAGATTGAACCCAGGGGCATTTAACCACTGAGCCACATACACAGCCTTTGTTTTTTTTGAGACACGTTCTTGCTAAGTGGTTTAGGGCCTAAATTGCTGAGGTTGGCTTTGAATTTGTGATCCTCCTGCCTCAGTTTCCTGAGTTGCTGGGATCATAGGCCTATGCACCAAACCCAGCCTGAAGGCCATCTTATTAGTGTTGATGATCAAAATAATATACACCCTTGAATCCAGAGTTAATATTTACTGTTTTAACTATTTAAGAGTGACTCTGGGGGCTGGAGTTGTGGCTCAGTGGTAAAGCACTTGCCTAGTATGTGTGAGACACTGGGTTTGATTTTCAGTACCACATATAAAGAAATAAAAAACAAAAATGTTCCATCCAGAACTAAAAAATAAAAAAATAAAAATAAAAAAAGTGATTCTGGCTGGGCACAGTAGTGCATGCCTGCAATTCCAGCTACTAAAGAGGCTGAGGCAGGAGGGTGGCAAGTTCTGGGCCAGCCTGAGCAACTTAATGAGACCTTGTCCCCTTTGTTGTTTTTTGGTACAGGCATTTGAACTCAGAGGCACTTTATCACTGAGCTACCATCCCCAGACCTTATTTTTTATTTTGAGACAGGGTCTTGCTAAATTGCTTAGGACCTTGCTCAGTCATGCCCAGCTGAGACCTTATCTCAAAAACTAAAGCACTGGGAATATAGCTCAGTGAACAGTGTCTGCCTAATATGAACAAGGTCCTGGGTTTGATTCCCAATACTGCAAAAAATAACACATTCAAGTACCTGCTCTGTGCCCAGCATTGTCCTCAAGCTTTATGATGAACTCAGCTGAAAGGGTGAAATGTCCATAAAAACCCATTTAGAAAGTCTTTATTTGCAAATAATGTGAGCTTCCTCTAAATCTTTGCTATCAAGATCCCTTTGAGGGGGCTGGGGTTGTGGCTCAGTGGCAGCGTGCTTGTCTTGTATGTGTGAGGCACTGGCTTCAATCCTCAGCACCACATAAAATAAACATTTTTTTAAAAAGGTATTAAAAAAAAAAAGATCCCTTTGAGCCCTGGTGAGGTGGCACAGGCCTGTAATCTCAGCATCTTGGGAGGCTGAGGCAGTAAGATTACAAATGCAAAGCCAACCTCAACAATTTAGCAAGACCCTAAAAATAAAAGTAAAAAAGGCTGGGAATATGGCTTAGTGGTTAAGTACCTCTGAGTTCAATCCCTGGTACAAAAAAAAACCCAAAAAACAAAAAAAACCCTTCATGGACTATCATCATACCTGTTTTAAATGCAGAATCCTTTTTTTTGGAGGTGGGGAGTACTAGGGATTGAATTCAGGGACGCTTTGCCACTGAACTACAACCCCAGCCCTTTTTTATTTTTTTTAGAGGTTCTGCTAAATTGCCCAAGCTGGCTAGGAACTTGTAATCCTCCTGCCTCGGCCTCCTAAGGAACTGGGATTATAGGTGTGTGCCCAGAAAACTGACTGAAATGCAGAATCAAGTCCCACCCCAAGAAATCAGAACCTGCATTCTAAAAAGATCACTATGTAATTCAAATCTCTTTTCAAGTTAGAGAAGCACTGTCCTGATTTATTTCTCAAGACAATACACCTGAGGCACTAAGTTTGAAATATAGTGTGATTTTGCACTTCACCAGAAAGAGGTCCTAGGAATTCAGTGGAGGTAAGCAGATCCCCGACTGTGCTCACAGAGGAAAAGTGAACACTTTGCAGCACTAGCACCCTAGGAAAAAGTACAATAACACTTGGAAGTTCTCTCTAGTTCATGTTTATTAGTCTGCATAGTGACTTAGATGTTCAAAACACTTGAGGAACCCCTCAGTCCCAACCATCTTACACAGGAATGCAAATTAACTGTTTCAACACCTATTATAAAAAAAAAATACCCCTTTAAAAAATCTGATTTAACACATTTTTTTTATTTCACTTTTTTCCATTTCTTTATAAAACAGTCATCTCACTAGCAGCTCTCTCCCCTAGAGTAGGGGAGGTGGGTAGAGGAGGTTGGGCACCTCCAAAGAAAAAGGGAAGGGGGGTAGAGCCCAGGGTTACCTCCGGAGGTTCTTCTGGGCCTGTTTCAACAATGTGTCAAAGTCAAGAGAGTCAAATTTACTCTTTACAGGAGCAGGGTCAAAGTCTTCCCGATTCGAGTCTACAAAGGTAAAGAGAGATGACGATTAAGACCTCTGACCGTACTTCCCAACCACAGGGTTCTCAATGGCCAGCCATCACACATCCAAATAGTGAATGGAGCTAAAATGGCCCCAATTTTAAATCAAAGAGATATAGGAGAGCTCCCACTTCTCCCCTCACCCTACCCCTTAGGTTCTTTGTAAGAATGAAAAGTCTGATGAAAAGTCTGCCTAGGTCCACCCTCAAGGCTAGGAACTCTTCCAGGGAGCAGATACAGTATGCCAAAACCTCAGGCCCTCCCTCCACTCACCAAGATCAGAATAGCTCCTCTTGCAGAACTGCCTACGGCCTCCAAAACAGAGATCAAAGGGCTGCTCATCTGCTTGGCGCAGCTTATGGCCACTCTCAATGGCTGCAAATGCCTCCTCAGCATAGCGGTAAGTGACAAAGCCATAGTTATCACTGGTGGGGAGAGAGAACCATTTGGGCACATTAAGAAGACACAGTACCCCAGGGTATAGAGGTGGTTCTCATTCCCCAGTAGGCAGCCCTCTGATGGTAGAAATAAAGGAGCCTCATATTGTCCAACACACCAGAACAAGTAAGACAAAGAAACATTAAGGTAGATAAATGGGACAGAAAGGATATCCTGACCTTGGACCCAAACTTACCCTTGGACTCGAAAGTGGATGGTGCACTCTTCAATCTCTCCAAAAACAGAAAACCTCTGTTTCAGTTCAGACCGAGTCATGCGGCCTGGTATCTTCCCAATGAAGACTACCCTTCTCTCTTCCTGTATTGGGTATCAAGAAAAGAGACAGACTGAGCCAGAGCTGCAGCTACAGATGGTTCTCTGAGCTCTTAGCTCAGGGCAAGCCCTCTTCTCCCATGACCTGCTCCTCTACTCACTATTGCACGCTCCTTCTGCAGCACTCTCTGCCTTTGGTAATGGTCATGTGAACGGTAAGAGCTGTACCTGACAAGAGAAGATGTTGTCAGCCCCCCAAACACAAGACAACTCAAGACTCAGAACTCTTAGGCAATCTGTATCCTAGAGTCACTGCCTCAGGAAACATGCTCACCGCCGCCTCCTGTCACTTCTCCGGCGGGGGGATGGGGAGCGAGAACGGCTTCGGGAACTAGATGAGGATGAGGAAGACGAAGATGATGATGATGATGAAGAGGAGGAAGAGCATCTTCTGGAACGTCCAGAGGAACTGCAGCTGGACCTAGAGAATTAAAGGGCACGTGGAAATGCTGGGAGTGGTACGAGTACAGTCCACTTACCTCAGCCAGGCCCCAGCCCTGCCTCTGTCAGGAAGGTCAGGAACAAAGATAAAGCAGAGCAGGAGTCTAGATCACAGATGAAAAAATGGAGGCCCTTCATAGAACTTTACATAATCTAGAATGTGTGAGTATGTTTTGGCAAACATGTTTATTTTCAACTACACAACTGAAAACTGAAAAAGATTTCACAAATCAGTAAGAGGAAGGAAAATAATGGAGACTCAAGAAGATAAAGGACTGGGTCCTAGTTCTCATAACCAGTTTTGTCTGTGGTGCTGGACCCTGGCCGGAGTCTCTGGGTGATAAATGCTTCCCAACCATGTCTCAGGAATACTGTGACCATGACATAAAGGGACATGACTGTTATAGCAGGGGCCATTTCTGGAGATATGATCACTGCCAAAACCCAAGAATTCTTTATTGATTAAGTAGAAAACTTGGATCTGTTGCTAAGAAAAAAAAGATACTGCCAGGAAATAAATGAGGCCAGTGACATCCCAAGGAACCGTCCCAGACATTTTCCTCAACAGATGATTAAATGAAGAACTGTTTCCCATTAACAATTAGCCCATTGTCCCACATACCACCAAGAAAATACCATAAATGAGGACCGATAACAGTATGTGAAGAAAGATATAGTCAAGATCAAACCCTAAGTCTCCCCAAGGCATGTCTCAAGGAAAATAGGAGACTGAGGAATACCCCAAACTCCAACAGGAGATTGAAGCTATAGTCTTATAGCTTTCCTCTTTCAACAACCCACAAGAGGGGAAAGACAAAGGCCAAAGACAGAAGACTTTGTGCCTGAAAGTACCCAAGCCAATATGTAAAAGTTTTCAAAGTAAACCAGAGAAGAGAGTGTATGAACTTCCTAAATGGAGAGGACCTAACAGGCCATCAGAGCTCACCTTCGCCACCTCTTGTGTGGGGGGGAGAGGGACCTGGACCGGGATCGGGATGAGGAAGACGACGATGAGGAAGATGCTTCACTGGTCCGGTTGGACCCAGAGCTGACAGAACGGCTGCTGCGGCCTCGACGGCCCTGCCAGCCCCGGCTTGGGGGACTGGCTGACCTGCAGGCTTTTCGGTAACAGCGCAATGACCGCTGCTTGGCTGAGGGCTCAGGGGGAGTCCTAGTGTTCATGTCATTCCGGCAGGGTGAGGCCTCAGGAGACAGCAAGGCAGATGGGGCAAGGCAAGGCGCTGAGGGATCTGCCTGCTCATTGCTAGTCCTGTGATCAAGTGGCTCCTGGGAGGCGGTTATGCATGGGAACAGGGGAGCAGCTGGGCCCAGGGACAAGACAGGTTTGATGGTGATGTCCTGATGTCGTTTGACATTCCATCGGGAGCCCACCTCTGGAATGACTAGGGCAGGCATCTTTTTGGGGGGTGTCCTGCTCCGGACACAATAGTCATGGTCCCCAGAGCCCACATGGACTGGACTAGGGCCATGGACCCCATCTTGGAGGCAGGCTGCAGCTGGATGTTTGGCCTCTGTAACTCCTTCAGGCTTCAGGGTTCCCTCCTGGGCGGTGGACTTAGGAGATTTGGCTTTGGCCAGCAGTGAGACAGCAGCCAAGGGCTTCCATAACTGATGGGGAGGGGTAGCTGGAGGGGTGAGCCCTGTGGGGGGGGGAGGGAGGATGGAGATAGCAAGGTGAGATCCGATTCTACACTTCACAAATACCATCTCTAGGTTCCAGAGACCCCACTTCTCACAAAAGTACACAAAGGATGGTCAACAGCCCAACTTCTCCCATCGTTTCAACTGCTCCTTCCCCCATGTTCTCCATCTTGGGAACCAGCAATTAAAAACCTAGCCAGCTGGAGTCTTCCTAAATCCCTCATGCTCTCATCTACCCAAATCTAGCTGGTGACCAGGTTTTATCTGATCTGCCACTCCATCCTTAGATCCACCCAGCACTGCCTGACTTCTAGGCTGCATCTTGCTTGGACTCATGAAATAACCTTATCTCCCTGCTTCCAGTCTCACACCTGCCCACCCTTTTATGACCCTGATAGACATACCATCCAAAAACCAATGTGATATCAATTATTTCTTCAATACACAGGATAAAGTCCAAACAGCTTAACATGGCAAAGTTCCCATAATCAATCTCCTATTTACCACTCCAGTTTCATCTCTTGCTTTTGTTGTACCCACTACCCTGATCATCCATAATTCAGGTGAAACTGAGCCATTCACAATTACCTAAAGCATGGTAGGCTGGTTCTGATTCTTCAATTCACTCCAGCTATTCCATTTGCTTAAATAGCCCTGTCCCCTAAATCTCCACCTGATTGATATCAATGATTTCCTCAAGCATCAGCTTAGGAGATAACTTTCTATATAACTCTTCCCCGAGTGCCCAATTCAGATCTCACTGAAAACCACAGGCTTCTTTCACGTTGTCACCTTAGATACTCAACATGCTCATTTGTTTACACATCTACCCCCTAGACTATGAACACCTCAAAGATGGAGATCACATCTCTGTATCCTCCATGCCTATATACACTTGATGCAGAGCAGGCACTGCACGTTTGCTGCACAAACTAGTCATAGGCAAAGTTCCCCAACCTGAACCCACCTGCCACGTTGGCCAGTTCTGGGGCTTGTAACCGGTCTAGGGGTCTCTTCTCCTGGGGAGTGTCAACGCTGCTGACAGGGGGGAAAAGGGAGAGCCTGGTTCATTGCCTCCTCAAAATTTTGTACATCTACTTTCCTCACAAAGCAATGGGAGAGGGTGCGTGCAGATAAGAATAGAATGCACAAACTGCCCCCACTCATCCTTTCCAACACAAAAGGGGTCTTAGTAACTGAACTATAGACTGAATGAATCTCAGCTCAGCTCTGCTCAATTTCAGAAGGCCGGCTGACTATGACCTTGAATACCCCCCATTTCCTTCAAATCAGGAAACTTGCCTACCCAGCTCAAACCAACCTAAAACCAGCCTAGAGGAGAACACACTTGGCAAAACAGGATGGTATACCATGTACATGAAAAATGAAAAAGGACTCTCACTGCTGGAAGACTTGGGAGGGAGGCAGTCCAGTGTGCCTATATTCTCCAAGGAGTCAGGGAAGCCCTACTCATTAACATCTTCCCTCACTCTAAATTATTCCATCACCAGCACTAAGCAAGCTTAAAAGGTCTGTTTAATGAAAGACAGACTTCCCCAAAGGCATAACTTGCCAGAAGATGATAAAGGCACCTGGAATCCCTGACTTGAATCAGCTGGTGGACAGCACACACCCTTCCACTCAGCACTACCCAGGACAGTGCTGGTCACAAAAGGCAGAGTAGTGGGTGGAGAAACAGGGAAGAGGCTAGAGCTGATGGAATGTCCCTCCAACAGAGGCATCCAGCTGATGGTCCTAGAGCACTGGCCAGGCTACTGACCAATAGCTATAGGGTTAATTCATATGTCTCCATACTTACCCTGAGTTTCCTACAGCCAAGCTTTCAGCAGGAACTGGAGGAGGACACTCTTTTTTGGCTGCAAAAAAACCAAACTTGTTAAAAGCCCAACCAGCTGTTCCAGACAGAGGTGGTATAGAGGGCTTACTCTAAGACCCAAAGAAAGTACACTTTGTCAATGGACCTTTATTTATTTATATGCAGTGCTGACAATCAAACCCAGTGCCTCACACATGCTAGGAAAGCACTTTACCACTGAGCCACAACCCCAGCCCCACACTTTGTCTATCCCTCTTGGGCTCTCCCAAGAGATTCAGTTTCCTCTAGTGGGTGCCCAGGTACTATGTTTAATTATCTGTTTTCTGCTCAGAAACACTCTCTCACTGGGTACAGTGGCAACACATGTACAATCCCAGCAACTCAGAAGGCTGAGGCTATAAGCAACTTAGTGAGACCCTGTCTCAAAATAAAAAATAAAAAGGGCTGGGGATGTGGCTCATTGGTTAAGTGCTCCGGGGTTTAATCCCCAGTACCAAAAAAAAAAAAGCGAAAAGAAATACACCGTCCCCATTTAAGGTGAGAAATTGAATCTAAATGTATAAGCTTACCATTGAAGGTTCTGCATGACCTGCCTAACTAACTTCCTAGCAGCATAGCCTATTTTGTGTGTGGGTGGTGGTGGGGATTAAACCCAGGGCCTTGTGTATGCTAAGCACATGTTCTCCAACTAAACTACATTCCTATTTCACAGCCTACTCTTGTCCCACACTTATATTTTCTATTTTGCCTTGTACTATAGGTATCTGGTACTAATATTAACTTAGTGGTTATATCTGCAAATTCTTCTCCCAATTAAACCATAAGCTCCTTGCAAACAGGAGTCTCCACAGCACCTAGAGCCTAAGAAAACCAACTATTCATTGCCTTCCAAATACACCATACAGCTGGGCATGGTGGCACATGCCTATCATCACTGTGACCTGGGAGCCTCAGGCAGGAGGATCACAAGTATGAGGCCTCAGCAATTTTAGCTAGGCCCTAAGCAACTTAGCAACCCTGTCTAGAAAAATAAAATACAAAGGAATGTAGCTCAGTGGTAAAGTGCCCATGGATTCAATCCCTGGTACTAAACAAATCAACACTATACAGAAAT
Organism: Xerus rutilus; assembly: GCA_028644305.1. Lineage (NCBI taxonomy): Eukaryota > Metazoa > Chordata > Mammalia > Rodentia > Sciuridae > Xerus > Xerus rutilus. The sequence goes on from CM053404.1 coordinate 23,335,155, forward strand.
CCTTCTTATACTTCCTCTCCCTGCCTTTATTCACCACATGTATTCTATGAAATCCTGTCTTTCAAGGCTCAGCTTGAAGCTACTTCCCTCTAGAAATATATCCCCAAACAATCCCAACCAACCTGGAACTCCCCATCTGACCTTTTTTGTATTGTGGTGCTAGGGATCAAACTCAGGGCATGCCAGGTAAACATTACCACTGAGCTACACCCCAATCCCTCCATCTACTCTTTAATATTTGCCATGCTGTACCACCATTGTCCCTGGCTTGGATTATTGCCATAGTTGAATCTTACCTCCCCATTCCAACTAGGGGGTGCTGTAGTGGCTGAGACTACTGCCCCCCTAATTGGAATGGGGAGGTAAGAAAAAAAAGCCTAAGAACTAGCCAGGTGCAGTGGTGCACGCCCGTAATCCCAGCAGTGTGGGAGGCTGAGACAGGAGAATTCCAAGTTCAAAGCCAGCCTCAGCAACGGTGAGGCGCTAAGAGACTCTGTCTCTACGTAAAACACAAAATAGGGCTGGGGATGTGGCTCAGTGGTCCAGTACCACTGAGTTCAATCTCTGGTACGAAAAAACAAACAAACAAACAAACAAAAAGAACCAAACTATCCATGTTCCCTCACCTTCTGATTTTTCAAATTGCTCCAACAGACTGGACAAGTCTGATGCCTCAATCCCTGTGGAGGCACACAATCAAGAATTAAAAACAGCTCCTATAAATTCAAGTCCCCAAAAGACCCCAATCACTTCACTTCTCCCTTTACATACCCCTAGCCCACCATACTAAGTGATCCAAGGAAACAGCACAAAGCTTGAATGAGTCAAACCAACCCAGAGCTCTGCTTCTCAAGAACTCTCCAAAGAAACCAACAAAGCTACCTCATCAAGATGGTTAATCCTGTTCTATGAAGAACACTCCCAGGCGAACCCTGTACCCTTTCACACCAACTGCACTGTGCTACTCACCAATCTCACTGATGAAAGCCTGTACCACATCCTCAGGACCCTGGGTACGTGGGGTGGGCAGGAAGGACAGCTTCCTTAGACGGGCTGGGTGAACAGCAGGCAGCTTGGGGACAATGCTCTGCCTTGGTAAGGGAACAGCCTTAATAGCAGGAGAGAGGGGCTTCTCCCTAGGCTTGGTCTCCTGGCTCTCAGGCTTTAGCCTCTCTAATGCAGGCTCCTCAACAGCCACACTCTCAGGAGACAGACATGGTGAAGCCTTGACCCTGGGGCTCTGCACCAGGGAGGACACCTTGTGTCTCAGATGGGGAGATGCAGGCACTGGCTTGACCTCCACCTTGGTAGGTTCTATTTGTGGAGCTCCATGGCCTGGCCCAAGACCAAGGGAAGGAGCCACAGGTGCAGAAAGTACATTTTCAGGAGGACCAGCTGGAATGCTACTGGGCTCCACCTTAGGCTGGAGAATAGCTCTCCCAACAGAGGCTGGAGGCAAAGGAGGTGGGGGTACAGCAGACCAGAATGGAGGGTGTTGTAGCCCTGGGCCCCATCCCATGGGCCCATAAGTACAATTGGAGTTGTAAGGTGAGACAGGGCCAGGAGGGGGTACCCAAGGCACATTGCAAGCAGGAGGTACAGCATAGGTGCCAGGAGTACCAGACACTAGGGGCACTGTTGGTGGGGGAGGCAGGCAAGGATACCCAGAAGGGGACACAGGGGGATAGCAAGGCCAAGGTGGCACAGGGGCATAGTGAGTATAGGGATCGGGTGGCACTGGTCCCACAGACACTGGAAGACCAGGAGGAGGCAAAGGAGGTGGGGGAAGACTGGGGACCCTTTGTCCACTTGCAGGAAGAGGCAGCATGGGGGGCACACTCAGCCCACCTGGGGGGAAAGGCAAAGGAGTGGGCACTGTGTGAGGCATGGGCCCAGCAGGAGACATGGACTGCACAGGAGGGGGAAGTCTTGCAGGCAGTGGCATCTCTTGGGATGGCACCACCTGTTCACTGGAAGTTAAGATCATAGGCCTGTTTGCAGATGGCTCAGGACTAGGACAATCAGAGATGGGACCCACAGGCACAAAGCAAGCCTCAGGAGGAGCTTCAGGACTTCTCTGCAGAGTTGTCTTCTTGGCTGAGGCTGGTGGGATGACAAGACAAGGGATGTCTGCCAGCCCCGTGGGGGTCTCTGGGAGGCTGGGCCACTTCCCAGCTGGACGCTGGGAACTCTTCTCTTCTGCCTCTGCTTGCCGTTGCTGTCTTCGTCGTCGGTATTCAGATAGGCTGAGTGGCCGAGGTCTGGCTTCCTGGGCTGTGGCATTAGTACCACTTTCCACCTTTAGAGGACCTACAACCTCCTTGACTTCAGGGCTGATGGCCTTTGGGGGCGCTGAGGACTCTGAATCCAGGAGGAGCTGGGAAGCTGGACTTCCCTGGGCTGATGATGTTGCACCACGCCTGGGGTCTGTTGGTCTGGACTTAACCAGTATAGAATCAACTTGAGCCAGGTCACTGGGAACAGAGTCGACTGGCACAGGGTCAGTTGGGACAACATCAACTGATGACAAGTTATCTGAGATGGCAACAACTACCGCAGGGTCAACTGCTGCCGAGTCAGCCAGGGCTGGGTCAGTCAACACTGGATCAGCTTGGAGAGGGTTAACCAGCTCTGAGCTCGATGAAGCCAGGTCAACAGGTACAGGGTCGGTCACAGCAGGGTCAACTGCTGTGGTATCAGCTTCAACAGAGTCAAATGCCATTGGGTTGGCTTGAGAGTCAACCAATGAGAGATGGGGTGAAACAGGGTTGGCTTGGACAGTGTCAACCAGCTTGGAATAAAGATCTAGAGGCCCTTCTTTAGTAGGACTACCTTGCGCAGCACTTCTCTCCAAGTTCCCAGAGCTAGGCTTCTCCAAGGCAGTTGCCCAGGCCCGAGCCCAAGCCCGTGGCTTTCCCCTACCCTGGGAAAGCCCACCCTCTCTCTGAAGTTCCTCCTGAGGCTGTTTCTGCAAGTTGCCTGCCTGAGAGGTCACTTCTGTAGCCACAGTAGATTGACTACGAGAGGACGACCTCAGCCTCCTGGCATAACCTTCCACACAGGCTGCTTGCTGCTCCTTGCTCTTCTTCCTCCTGCCCTTTCGAGCTCTCTGGGAACCCAGCGCTGCATTGGCAGGTGGATTCTTTAGCCTGTTGGACACCAGTGGCTCCATGACCTCCTTCGGCTCCAATAAGCATGCTGAGTCCAATGACAGCCCCTCTTTCTCAGGGCAGGGGGCTATCTTGGGTATAGCAGTCTCTGTTTCTGATTCAAGTGTGGGCATGAGCAGCTGCAAAGCAGAACTAGCCTCTAGTGAGTCATCCAGAAGCACAGACTGGGGTCCAGTAGGAATCTGCCGTACTACAACTGGGATCTCCAGATCATCACCAGTTGTGGCTGCCTGACCCACAATCTCCAGCACCACACAACCCTCAGGTAGTGTCAAATCATCTGGTTGTTCCTGAAGTTCATCCTCAAGTGATGCCATGTGGGTGAGGTTGGGCAAGCAGTAAGGATGCATGGCCCGTACTAGCTCACTCAAGGAAGAGATGCTCTCATCACCAGCTAATGGCACTGCCATCTCTGCTGTTGTTGCCTTATCTTCTTCCTCAGGGCAGGCCAAGTGCATGGGGAAATCCGGGATAGTGCTCATGGAGTTGTCAAGTTCTCCAGCAAGCAACTGGCCACTGAGGCTGGCTGCTTCTTCCTCTTCTTCTCCATCACTGCGCTGCTGGGGAGGAGGAGACTGGCCCCAACGTGGTCTTGATCTTGGGGGTCTCCAGCTAGGCAGCTTGGGAGAAGAGGTCTCCAAGAAAGAAGGTGGGGAAAAGTCCCAAGAGGGATCTGCAAGAGACATCTCAACCTGTAGAAGAGAAGACAAACTCAGCAGGAGTTTTCTTCAGAAAAATCCTTTCTAGACCTGCCCTCACATATACCCACCTCCAAGTTCCTGAGCGACCCAAGACCAGGCTCACCCCACTTACCCTACTACTGCCTGTGCTGGGCCCCAGTGGGTCAATTGGGGTGATGAGGTCACGTTCTGGGGGTGTCCGAGAGAGACTGAGCAGCTTGTGCAGCTAAGAGGAGAGAAAAATCTAAGATCGGTGAGTGCTCCAGAGCTATGTGAACAGGCCCAGAGATGTAGCTGTAACTTTTTCAGCAGCCAATATGTTCCCTTTCCCTAGTCCCTTACTCACAGAAGAGCCCTCCCGAGGTGACACAAGCAGCTCCGAGTCAGGAATGCTGTCAAATGGAGACAGGTTCTCAGAATCTGCATTGTCCAAGATCTCCGTCAGAGCTGTGAGCAGCGACACTTCATTCTGTTCCTCCAGAGATAACCTGCTCTGCTCCAAAAAGACAACAGAAAGATCCCACCAACATCTCTAATGACCCACTGGGCCACTTAGAAGGACTGGATACCAAGCAAATTAGTTTCCCAGGATCAATGCAGCTCAATCTGCCAGCAAGAAGGACATGAGTATCAGGAGGCATGGGTTCCAATCTCATTTACAATCTACCACCTCTCTAGTGCCAACACAGACGAGTCTTAAGCTTGGGTTTTACATACTCCCCACTTTCCAGTAAGATGTAGGATGCCCCTTGGCTAGGTTAGAAATGGGTTCAAAATCAGAGATCAAGGGCTCAGATAAAGGGAAAGGCCTTGGACTATAGTCTAAGCTAGCCAGGGCATCCTAACATGGCAGCCTGCAGCCTAACTCCCACCTAGGGACAAAAAACACTTTAAAAAACTCAAGTTAGGCATGCGGAAGAATTGAGCCATGCCTAAAACAACTCCAAGGATTTGGTATAGAGCCTCCCAAGCAAAGCTAAGTCCAGCTTCAGCTCACCTCTCCAAGGCTCCCAAAATCCTCAATGAGGGAAATAAGGGAGGCATCCATGTAGCTCTGCATGGTCCCCAGTAGTGTCTCATCTTGTAGCATCAACTCCTCCATTTCCAGATCTTTGTCCCTCAGAGATGGGCCCAGCCGAGACAAATTGACAAAGCCAGAATCATCCCCCTCTTCATGTAGTAGCACCTGGAACAAAAGAGGGGAGGGTGAAAAGGGCACAGGTCCTCTGGGGGTAACTGAATGATATGGTCCATTTATCAGCTATCAAAAGTCTCCCATAAATGAACCCAAATTTAGCAGCAGGCCCACCATCACCAAACCTCTAGTCTAATTAAGCAGAGAAGTACAACCAATGAGCAAAAGCGCCAACCAGGATGACAGTATTCTGGGCACAAGAGAGCCTGGACTCCATCAACAAGTAGAGCCACAGAAGATTATTAAACTGGTGAGTAAAAATATCAAAAAGAGCCGGGCG
>CM053404.1:23340579-23388243 GCA_028644305.1 Xerus rutilus
ACGCTTGTAATCCCAGCACTTAGGGAGGCTGAGACAGGAGAATCGCGAGTTCAAAGCCAGCCTCAGCAATGGCGAGGCACTAAGCAACTCAGTGAGACCCTGTCTCTACATAAAACACAAAATAGGGCTGGGGATGTGGCTCAGTGGCCGAGTGCCCCTGAGTTCAATCCCCAGTACCAAAAAAAAAAAAAAAAAAAAATCAAAAAGATCAAGAGTTCAGAATTTATCTGCTAGCAGTGAGCAGGATGTCAGTCTAAGGGGCACACCAAAGGAAAAGAAGTCAGTCAGGAGACTGTTGAGCTACAACAACCTGGCCTACCTCAGATTCCACTTAGGCCTCAGTTCTCTGCTAAGCTCAAATCTTACCTTCTTGAAGATACCTTTCCCAGCCTACATTGATCTCTCCTCACACCAATTCACACATTTTTCTGAAGCATGCACTTTTCTGACAATCACATCCTGTCCCCCAACTCCGTGACATTCTTCCTCATCTCAGTGAAAACTGAATTCTAAGTTCCCTTGAGGCAAATAACTCTACATTCTATTAGCTTATATTCTTCTTCTCTCCCAGAAGTTAAATGTGCTTATACTTCCCAGTTACCCAAGATACTCACAGTACCTTATATTCAACTCATACTTTTACTTCATCCTTTCTATCCCACCCCCTACCACGTTCAGGATTGAACCCAGGGCCTTGTACATGCTGAGCACACACTCTATCACTGAGCTACATTCTCATGGTAGTTCCAAGGGCAGAGTCTCTTCCCCACCTCTTTCTTGCAGATGAGAACCAAAAAAGAGAAAGCTTGATTCTACAAATGGAGAGCCCTGCCCCACACTCCTCTGAGAGCTAACATCTTCAGCCTTGTTAGGAGGCAGGAAGCTGCCCGCCCAAACCTGTCAAGAGAGTGGGTGTGGGCAGGGCCAGAAGTGGCTAGAATGGGGCTGGTGAGGACAGAGCCCCAGCTAAGAAACATGGTACAGGGCTGGGGTTGTGGCTCAGTGGTAGAGTGCTTGCCTACCATGCATGAGGCACTGCGTTAGATTCTCAGCACCATACAGAAATAAATGAATAAAATAAAGATCCATCAACATCTAAAAAAATTATTTAAAAAAAAAGAAAGAAACATGGTGCAAAGGCTGAGAACAGGATCAAACACAGACAAGGCACACACACACACACACCCCCCCACTTCTTCAGCAATGGGAAACTTGGGCATTTCACCTCCAAAAGAAAAAAGCAGCAGGTATGACTATAGCCCTCCCCCACACGCAACATCCTAAAAAAGTTAGAGTTCAAGGGCCCAGAGAAAGGAAGGGCTGCTTAGGGATACTTTAGGAGGCCAGGTCCAGAGATGAAGTGAAAGGTAGCAGGTTTTAGACACTAACCCCTCCCAGGCCTTTACAATCCTGTAATTACAACCAGCAGCTGTGACTAACAGCTGTCTCAGCAAACAGTCCTAGGTGAGCAAGGAACCTGCATCCCTGCTTGCCGTGCCACCTCCCTACCAGAGCCCCAGTCGCCAGGCCAGAATCTCAAGATGATGCCTAGCTCTACAAACTATTAATCTCCACCTCCATTAGACAGGTACAGAAGACCTGGTCATAAACACTTCCCCTTACATGACCTCACCCATCTCTTGATTCCCAAACAACATGGTTCCTATTGGGCCAAGATCATCCAAAGGCTAAGCCCAGGCTAAAAGTGTGCCAGCCACCAGCATTTCCAACTTCAATGACCTCACAGCTGAGAGATTCTTGTTCTTCCAGAGTTCAAAATCAGCCAGAAACTTTTTAAAATGCATGATCACTTCCTGATAGTCCTTGTAAATCTTCAATAGCATCTTACTGCTCTTGGTATTTGGTTTAAACTCCTTAATGTGGCTTATAGGGGTGCTAGTCTTCCCTAGCACACTATTCTGCTTCAGCTTGTCCTCACCCACTCCTCCACCATACAGGTATCTTGGTTCCTCCAATAAGCCATGTTCTTTCTCTCAAAGCCTCTAACACATTATTCCCTCTAAGGAAAATTTTGTACATACATATAATCTTGGGGTCTCAGTTTAACATGTCACTTCCCAAACCTACAAAGTAGATTATTATAGGTAGTTATATAATCCCAAATATCCCTCGTTTTCCTTTTGTCCCACACATCATCACTTAATACCTGTCTATCCTGATAAAACATAAGATTGTGGAGAACAAGGATCACATTTGTGAAGTTTATCTCTATCTCCTGTGCCTGAGCATAATGGTATCTCAGTAACTAGCTGGTTGACTAGCTCACATATACCTCCTTTGTTAGGGGGAGGTGATCTCTCTATGAGACTCTGTCCAACCCCAAATAACCATCTATTACAGCTGGATCCCTCTTGGCTCTCCTTCGGAGGGTGAGCAGCACCACCCACAGAAACTATCTATGATCTCTGAAAAGAAGGGGTGGGCTGCTCCCAAATTCATGCCCCAGAAGCCATTCTCCCAAGGAAGGACTTAGATTTGTCTGTTGGACCTTGTATTACTAGGCACCGTGAAGACCAACTTCTGCATAGGAGGAGAAAAATTCATCAAGGACTTAGCTTAGTTGTGGAAGAGAGATAACAGTTCAAACTAATTCCCACCCACTGCCACTCTAGGTGGGAACTTTTAAGTCTTCTACTTAAGAGTTAGACAATAACACTTTTTAAGTGTGGTGAACTCAAGGCCAAGAAAATATAATCTGATCAGAAACTCTCCCTCATCCAATAAATGTGCAACTAGTGTTGAATACTGAATGTCTCAAACTACCTCCAACTTTTCCTAATCCCAGTAAAAATTCAGAAAACCTTAAATACAGATATAAACAAACCACCTTTGGTTTGTGTCAGTTCACAGGGCAGGCCTTAACTACTTCCTCGAAACAGATGCTAGAGAAAAAAGTGAGGGAGAGGATTTCTCTCCCATTTTTTAAGTTTGTCCCGGGTATATTTCACACTCCTCATGCCCCTTGAATCACAAATGGGGCAGCAATGCAGGCAACCAAAACGCCAGTGCCAGTGACTCACAACCCACCCCAAGCCGGTCAGACAGAAGCTTCCACAAGCTCACTCCTCCACAATCTTCTACCCTTCACATCACATTGCCATCTGCAGGGAAAAGACTCCTCGAACATCTGGAAAGTCCACTCTCCTCTGTCGAAAGGCTCTACAGGACAATGCAACAGGGCAAAAACTCCAAAGCCCCTGCAAAGTTGTATCTAGCAACCTCTACCTTCCCTTTCTGGCCAGGGGCCCCCAGCCCCGGGCAGGGATGGCGGGACCAGTTGAGACACACCCAGTTCCCAGCAGTGCCGCTCCAGCGCCGCTTCTAGATGCCGGACAGCCCGGGACGCGAGCCACGTGGACAACCCTTCCCCGCCCCCACGTGGACCCGCGCCCCCCCTCACCTCCGGAGCCCAACCAACCCACGTGGGTGCCCCAGCCGCCTAGAGGGGGAGGGGAGACAGACAAGTTCTCCCGGGAAAATAGCTCTCCCCCACCCCACGTGTTCCAAAAAGGGAACCGCGGCGCCGGGCTCCTGGAGTCCTCCTCGGCATCCTCATAAAGAGGTCTTAGCATTCGACTTCAATTCCGAATCCCTGACCTCCCGACCGCAGGCCATGTTTCAGACACCCGGCTCTGCCACTCTGGCGTTCCCAGGAATAGACATACGTACTCTACCTCTGCCGGCGGACCCCCAGCAAATCGCTTGGGTTCCCTCGACCTGGCCCGGCCCGACTCCGGTGGCCACCCGGCATCGACTCCCAAGCGCTTCCTCCCTTTCCTGTGGCGTCCACGTGTCACCGCCCGGCACACGCCGCTTTGCTGCCAGGCGCCGGCCGCCCGCCAGCTTCTCACCTGCTCCCCACAGCTCACGGAGCCCACGGTCCCATAAGGCGCTTGGTTCCGATTCCCCCAACCGCTGCCGCGGAGTCCACCGCCGGGGTCAGGGCCAGGGCCCCCAGTCGGGGACGGCGCGACTCCGTCTCTCCGTCCCCGGCGCGCCGCCATCTTGGCCCCTAAACACCCAGCGCTGCTCTGATCGCCGGCGCCGCCTCGCCCAGCCGATTGTGGGAAGGGAACTACAAGTCCCGAAGGACACTGCAAGACTACGAATCCCAGAAGGCCGTTGGGCGAGACCCACTTGCACTCGGGAAGAAGGCTCTGGCCTCGCGCGAGGGTTCCTGGGAGAAGTAGTCGCTTTAAACGAAGGCCGGTTGCCGCGAGTTCTAGTTCTTAGATTTGTGTTACTAAGACCAAGTTGGGGAACACGCAGTAATGAAGATAATTAATATTTACGTATCACTTTATATTCGTTAATTCGTCCAACAGTTGGAACGCCCTCTTTATCTGACTGATGTTCTACCTGTTCTGCTTTCCTTTCACCTTAGTCCGAGTTGGGCCTGTTTTGAAATAGCACCTCCTAGTGGACATCCGACCTCTATACACTAACCCACACCTAGTCTCACACTGCGGCATTACGGCAAATTTACTCTTAAAATACCGCATTCTCTACTCTTTCACTCTTTCTCAGCTGTTACTCAGAAACTTACGTTGGGTTCCCATTGCCAAGTTTATTTCCCACTACCCCAAATCTTTCTGTCCACCAAAGACAAAAAAGTGTTCTCTTACCTTTGTTTTTCCACTTGGAATACACAAAACTCGAAACATCTTTCATACCCAATTTAATCTAGGAAAGCCTTTTTATTATCCCAAAAGCAAAACGTGATCCCTTTCTCTCTCTTTACCGTCAATCGCTGTCTCTACTATTCACTCATTTTTCACCTATCCTCTTCTTTATATTTTTTTCTGGGTGTGTGTTTGTTTACAAAAGATTAGCAGTTGGTTCAAATGATACAAAAACATATGCTGGGAGCTGGGCACATGCCTGGAATCCTAGCAACTCTGGAGGCTGAGGCAGAAGGGTGGCAAGTTCGAGGACAGCCTCAGCAATTTAGCAGAACCTATCTCAAAATTAAAAAAAAAAAAAAAATACAAGGCTGGGGGTGTAACTCAGTGGTAGAGCACTTGCCTAACATTTGAGAAGCTCGGGGTTCAATTCCCAGTACCGCAAAAATGAAAAGGACTGGCAGCCAGGTGCGGTGGCCCACGCCTGTAATCCCAGCACTTTGGGAGGCTGAGACAGGAGAATCGCAAGTTCAAAGCCAGCCTCAGCAATAGCGAGGCTCTAAGCAACTCAGTGAGACCCTGTCTCTACATAAAACACAAAATAGCAGCAATGGTGAGGCACTAAGCAACTCGGTGAGACCCTGTCTCTACATAAAACACAAAATAGGGCTGAGGATGTGGCTCAGTGGTCGAGTGCCCCTGAGTTCAATCCCGGGTACCAAAAAAAAAACCAAAAAACACAAAATAGGGCTGGGGATGTGGCTCAGTGGTGGAGTACCCCTGAGTTCAATCACTGGTACAAAAAAAAAGAAAGAAAGCAAAGGACTAGGGAGGTAGCTCAGAGGTAAAAGCACCCCTTGGTTCAATCGCCAGTATAATAAATAAATGTGTGTATTTGACCTGCAAATTCCAGTTCTACTTTCCAGATTTAGCCCTTGTTACCTTTACTGTGTATTCATGCACATACTTTTCTTGGATATAAAGATGTAGCCAGCAGTGGTAGCTCTCACCTGTATTCCCAGCTACTTGGGAGTTCTAGGCCAACCTGAGCAACATAAGGAGACCTTACTCAAAAAAAGGGTTGAGGGAGGCTGGGGCTGTAGCTCAGTGGTAAAGCGCTTGCCTCACATGTGTGAGTCACTGAGTTTGATCCTCAGCACCACATAAAAATAAATGAATAAAATAAAGATATTGCGGGCTGGGATTGTAGCTCAGCGGTAGAGTGCTTGCCTCGCATGCGTGAGGCCCTGGGTTCGATCCTCAGCACCACATACAAACCAATAAAATAAAGACATTGTGTCCATCTATTTAAAAAAAAAATAAAGATATTGCATCCATCTACAACTAAAAAAATATTTTTAAAAAAAGGGTTGAGGATATAGCTCAGTGGCTTGCATATTTGAGGTCCTGGGTTCAATCCTTTGTACTAAAAAAAAAAAGGGGGTCATTCTGTATGTATGGTTCTACAACTTGCTTCTTTCGTGTTAAATTTATTCACTAGCCAAACATTTCCTAAGCTGAGTAACAGTTCCATTATATAAATATATTGAGAGGCTGAGGTAGAAGGATCACAAGCTCAAAGTCAGCCTGGACAACAACTTAGAAGACCCTGGTCACTCTAGCCGGGCACAGTGGCATAAGCCTTAGGGAGGCTGAGACAGGAGAATTGCAAGTTCAAAGCCAGCCTCAGCTAAGCACTAAGCAACTCAGTGAGACCCTGTCTCTACATAAAACACAAAAACAGGGCTGGGGATGTGGCTCAGTGGTCGAGTGCCCCTGAGTTCAATCTCCAGTACCGAAACAAACAAACAAACAAAAATCAGAGGATGTAGCTTGGTGGCAAACTGCTCCTGGTTCAATCCCCAGTACCAAAATAATAATTAGCTGGGTGTGATAACACATGCCTATAATCCCAGGAGCTTTAGAGGCTGAGGCAGGAGGACTGGGAGGGAGTTGAAGGTCAGCTTCAGCAGTTTAACAAGGCCCAAAGCAACTCAGCGAGACTCTGTCTCAATAAAATACAAAAAAAGTCTGGAGATGTGGCTTAATGGCTAAGTGCCCCTGGGTTCAATCCCCGGTACCAAAAAAAAAAAAAAAAAAATTAGAAGAATTTCAAATGAAAAACAATAATTCAGTTGCTGAGTTTAAAGATGTAGGCACTTGAAATTCAGTGGATAAACCGGGCACGGTGTCGCAAACGTGTAATCCCAGCACTTAGGGAGGCTGAGACAGGAGAATCAGGAGTTCAAAGCCAGCCTCAGCAACGGAGAGGCACTAAGCAACTCAGTGAGACCCTGTCTCTACATAAAACACAAAATAGGGCTGGGGATATGGCTCAGCGGTCAAGTGCCCCTGAGTTCAATCTCCAGTACCAAAAAAAAAAAAAAAGAAAGAAATTCAGTGGATAATGACAAATTGCCTTTTTGGAATATTGTATCAACATACATTCCCACTGAAAGTTCATGAGAAGTGCTAGGCAAGTGCTCTACCACTGAGCTAAACCTCAGCCATTTCAAATTTTTTTTAAAACATTGGGGATGTGGCAGTACCAAAAATAAATAAATAGACTGTCTCAAAAAAAATAAAATAAAAGGTGGGGCTGGGATAGTGGCTCAATGGTAGAGAGCTTGCGTAGCGTATGTGATGCACTGGGTTTGATTCTCAGCATCCCATATAAATAAATAAAATAAAGGTCCATTGACAACTAAAAAATATTAAAAAAAAAAAAAAAAGGTAATGCATGGTGGCACACACCTGTAATCCCAGCTATTCAGGAGGCTGAGGTGGGAGATCTCCAACTCAAGACCAGCCCTAACAACCTAGTAAGACCCCATGTCAAAATAAAAAATAAAAAGAGCTGGGTCCTCAGCAATGGCGAGGCGCTAAGCAACTCAGTGAGACCCTGTCTCTAAATAAAATACAAAATCGGGATGGGGATGTGGCTCAGCGGTTGAGTGCTCGAGTTCAATCTCTGGTAACAAAAAATAAAAATAAAAAAGAAACTGCTTTGGCAGAAAAAGGAATGTTAATGGTAAATGGTGATGGTGATGGTGACAGATGGAGAGAGGATGGTCATGTGTAGAGGCAAGGGAAAACAAACCCTATCAGAATTCTATTTTTTTTTTAATTTTTATTTTTTTAGTTGTAGTTGAACACAATACCTTTATTTATGTGGTGCTGAGGACCGAACCCAGTGCCTCACACATGTGAGGCAAGCGCACTACTGCTGAGCCACAACCCCAGCCCCAGAATTCTATTTTTTTAAAACATTTTTTATTTTTTAGTTGTAGGCAGACAGAATATCTTTATTTTTTTAAATTTTTTTTTAGTTGTAGATGGACACAATATCTTTATTTATTTATTTTTATGTAGTGCTGAGGATTGAACCCAGTGCCTCACGCATGCAAGGCAAGCGCTCTACCACTGAGCCACAATCCCAGCCCCCTTTATTTATTTTTTTAATATCTTTATTTTTACGTGGTGCTGAGGATCCAACCCAGTGTCTCATGCATGCCAGGTGAGCACGCTACCACTGCGCCATAACCCCAGCCCCTCTATTTTTTTTTGGTACTAGGGATTGAACTCAGGGGTGCTCGACCACTGAGCCACATCCCCAGCCCTATTTTGTGTTTTATGTAGAGACAGGGTCTCACTGAGTTGCTTACCACCTCGCCATTGCTGAGGCTGGCTTTGAACTCGCGATTCTCCTGTCTCAGCCTCCCTAAGTCCTGGGATTACAGGCTTGAGCCACCGCGCCCGGCTCCCTCTATTTTTTTTAAACCATTAATCTTAGGTGAATTTCATCTCATAAATACAAAAGAACACTGGATGTTTTTATCTATTTATTCAAATTGGCTAAGTCTTCTGTCCTCAGGGACATTGTCATAAGTTAAAGACCTTTTACATAGACTCAATCCCTCTGCCCCCACATCCCAAGTGTATCTGCCAGGCATCTGTAACCTTCCTTTCCATTTTTGCCAGTACCACAATCCCTAAAACTGAGCAGGGTGCGGTAGAGCACACCTGTAATCCCAGCAGCTTGGAAGGCTGAGGCAGGAGGATCTCAGATCAAAGCCAGCCCCAGCAACTTAGCAACTAGGCCGTTAGCAACTTAGCAAGACCTTGTCTCTAAATAAAATACAAAAAAAGGACTGGGGATATGGCTCAGTGGTTAAGTGCCCCAGGGTTCAATCCCCTACCCAAAAAAAAAAAAAATTCCTCTGAAGCTGCTCCAAAGATGTTCTCCATTCCTGAATCTGTTTTTGTGGTGCTAAGGATGAAACCCAGGCTCTCAGGAATGTTGAGCATGATGAGCTCTACCCACCCCCATTCCTGAATCTCTGTTTTGTTTTGTTTTGTACTGGGGATTGATCCCAGGGGTACTCTACCACTGAACCACATTCCCAACCCGTTTTTCTTTATTTTGAGACAGAGTCTTCCCTAAATTGCTGAGATTGGCTTCGAACTTGCAAACCTCCTGCCTCAGCCTCATACATCAGTGGGTTTACAAGTGTGAGCCATCATGCCTGGATGAACCTCAGTTTCTTGCTTGTTCAATAGAGGTACTAAATAGCACTTTGTAGCCAGGTGTGGTGGTACACACCTGTAATCTCAGCTATTCAAGAGGAAGGATCTAAAGTTCAAAGCCAGCCTGGGCATCTTAGTGAGACCCTGTCTAGAAATAATTTTTTTTTTTTTGTTTTTTGTTTTTTGTTTTTGGTACTGGGGATTGAACTCAAGGGCACTCGACCACTGAGCCACACCCCCAGCCCCATTTTGTGTTTTATGTAGAGACAGGGTCTCACTGAGTTGCTTACCACCTCGCCATTGCTGAGGCTGGCTTTGAACTCGCGATTCTCCTGTCTCAGCCTCCCTAAGTGCTGGGATTACAGGCTTGAGCCACCGCGCCCGGCTAGAAATAATTTAAATTAAAAAAAAAAAAAGGCTTGGATATAGCTCAGTGGAAGGGTATTCATCTAGCTATGTGCAAAGGTCTAGGTTCAATCTCTAAAGCTGCAAAACAAAAAACAAAAAAAATCACCAGGCACTATGGTGCACGCCTATAATGCCAGTGGCTCAAGAGGCTAAGGCAGGAGTGTTACGAGTTCAAAGTCAGCCTTTCCAAAAGCAAGGCACTAAGCAACTCAGTGAGACTCTCTCTCTAAATAAAATACAAAATAGGAATGGGGCTCAGTGGTCAAGTGCACCTGAGTTCAATCCCTGTACCCACTACCCCCCCAAAAAAAAAACCTTAACAAAAAATTCACCTTCTTCCAAAGGTCCTCATGAAGACCACAGTTATGAGACAGCTAGCACAGTGACTGATGCATTGTGCATCCTCAACAATGAGTTTTTTCTTTCTTCCTTGCTTTCCACCTTCCAAATGCATAATCTAGAAGGGAACCTCAGATTCAGAGGATGCAAAGACCTCCATAGGGTAGGTTGTAATGCTCATTGTCCACCCAAGTGATACTGATCATCATGGAATCTGGCCAAGCTAGTTGTTTGGAATGAATGACCTTAGGCTTAAGTGGTCACAGAATTGAGAAAAGGCAAATTCATGGACAGTAAAGAAGGGTGTCAAGGCAGGTATTTGTCTTCCTCTGTACCACCTGACATCAAGTCAATCCAGCCTCCTCCTGACACTCTTGGAATAACAACCTCAAAAAAATCAGAAAGGCACTAATGATTCTATTGAGTACTAACTATATGACTGGGTAGACATTGTCTGCTTTTAGTCTTATCAAGCTGCAGGTACCAATTATGGAGAGTAAATCTGGAGTTTAGAGTGGGGTTTAAAGTCAGGTGTCCCAGGTCATTCAGCTAGAGATCCCCTGTCGCTGGGATTACAGGTGAGTGCCAACCTACTTGTCTCAAGGAAATACGTGTGAATGTGGATGGCTTCAGTAATGTCCCTTCATGCCCTCCCTGGGGGGTTGGGAGAGCTGAAGGTGCGATAATCTACAATGTGGAGCTTCCCCCTTCCTAACCACACAGGTAGTGGATGTCCCTATTCCTAAACAGGCCCTATTTTTAATCCCTAGACTCTGCATCTTTCCATCATTTCGTGCCCTCTCAGCAAAAATCTAAGGTGGAGAGAAGGGGTCTAATAAACACTTCGGCCTCCACATCTGTAACCCTCCCGCAGCCAGTCAAGAGTCAAGTCAGCTGTACAGATTCTGAGCTAGAGTAAGAGGACCAAATAGCCTTCGCAACCAATCCCCCTCTAAGTAACAAAGAAGGGACCCTCCTCCCAAGTGTGGGCCAAATGCCCTAGGGTGGAGACATTAGCTCAGGTCCCCAGGGTCTACCCCTGGAACCCACTCCGATGCTAGCAGCTGGGGACCCCCAGGAACTCTATCCTCCAGAGAAAGCCTCTCTCGGCCCTCCTCCCTGCTAATAGGTATTTCCTGTTTATGAGGCAGCTAGGGCTGGGCTTTTTGGAAAGGGATGGAGGTGGAACCCCTCCCCTCCTAGGGTTGGGTAGGGGAGTCCTTCAGGAGTCCCCGAAGGTTGGGAGACTCCTCCCTAGAAAAGTGTTTTACAACGAAAACATACATATTCCCCAACGGGTAGGAGCCACTGGAGGGGTCAGCTTCTTGTTCTCAGTCTCTGAAACCCTCGAAGGAGAGCAGCTTCCAGGCAGGGGGCGGAGGGCGGGGAGAGAAGGCGCCGAGGCTGGATAGTGAAAGGGGGGAAGGGAAGTCTTAACTGGTGCGTCAGAACCCGCAGAAAGGGGAAGGATGGCCTGCGTGTCACCTCTCCCCGGTCCAACTGGTAGTCTTCCCGCAGCCCCCTCCCCCGGTAAAACGTGAATCCCTGGCCCTTAGGCGAAGAAGGGCGGGGACCCCACTTAATTAACCCTTTCAGCTCCAGTTCCAACTGGTTTAGCAGGCTAGGGAGGAATGGTTAATTTACAGAGGGGGTGAGTTGAGAGGTGGCTACAAAAATTAGGATAATACTTTTCCCAGGTAGGTTGGGGTGGGCACGCAACAAGGGGTCTCGTACCGGCTGGGGTCTGCAATCCTTTTTCTCTCCGGGAGCGCGGCCCCGGGTGCAAAGAAAGCTACACCTCACAGCCCAACCTGGCTCCGCCTCCCCTAGTCCAGGCTCCCGCTCCCGCTCAGCTCCGCTCCCAACCCGGCGACACCCGGAGGACCGACACCAAGTGCGAGGCTTCGCCTCCTCCCGCTCCCTCTCGCCCTCCCTTTCTGGGGTCTCTGCCTCCGTCTCCTTTTTTTAAAAGCTGCGTCACATGCATGCCGTTCCCTAGCATGCTCCCGGGCCTTAGCAGCCCGCCCGCCGCGCGGCGCACGCACGTCGTAGCTCGCCGCGCGCTCGCCTGGGTCACTTTGACATAGCTCTCCCCTCCCACTAGCAGGACAATTAGCATATTAATAAAGCCCGGCCCAGCCCGGCTGGGGCTGGAGAGCCGGCGCCTGCGAGAGGCAGAGCGCGAGCGCGAGCGCGAGGGCGAGAGCGAGGGGGGCGAGCGGCGGCGGGAGCGCACAGACACGCACACGCACACGCGCACACACGGACACACACTCCGGGGACGCACACCCGCGCGCACACACGCAGAGGCAGCTCGCCTTCCTGCCTGGCTTCCTTCCTGTCTGCTCGGCGCCTGACAGGCCCCTCGCTGCAACCAGGGGCCGCCCGCACCGGGCCGAGGCCGGGCCGGGCCGGCTGCGAGTGCAGCGGGGGCCGCGGGCGGCGGCAGCGGCTCATGCCCGGCCTGTCTCTGCTAGGGGCGGGCACCGTGACTCGGCTGGGCCCCCAGCGGCGGGCGATGTGAAGATGTCAGTGGGCTGTGCCTGTCCTGGTGAGTGGGTTGCGCGGCTGCCTGGCCCCTCCCTTCCCAACCTTCCCTATGGGCCCCTCACCCCTTGTTTGGGGAGAACTTGCATGGAGGGCATCGAAGGCATGGGGGTATCGGGAGCTGTTAAGGGGTAAGCGGGGCCTCAGGCCGGGAAAAGGCTTTCTCAACTGTGTAAATGCGCAGCAGCCTAGGGGCACGGAAAGGGGGCGCTGGGGATAGCTTATGTGTATGGTTTTTGGATTTTGGGTTTTTTTGGGAGGGGGTAGCTAATTGAGGAGGGGCGGGGGGAGACTGAAATTCCCAGAATTCCAGGTTGTTAGCCAATCAGAAGTGACTCTGGACTTTTGACCCCCCCCTCAGGTCATCATAGAGTTGTGATTGGCTGTTTTGGGTTGTCCCCCTTCTTTGCTGCCTATTTCCTTTTACATATCCTAGGACACCTACCCCTCAAGCTATTTCTGAGGACGCTGTTTGAGGGGAGGGATTGATTGGGGCCCATCTCGCCCCCCTCCAACTTTTCCTGCCTGTTGCCAGGGAAGGTTGGCTCTCCTGAGAGACAGGAGGTACTCCTAGTGGGTGCCAGATAATTAGGCCCTTGGGTCTGGCATCTTTGCCTTAGTGGAAGAGAGAATGTGGCAGTCTCTAGGAAAATAGAGTGATTTGCAGAGTTGAGTTTGGGGGAGTAATTCTTAACCCCCAAAGTGAGAACTTGATAGAGGACCAAGGCTCAGCTCAGATCACTACCTCCCCAAAACACATGTCAGCTCTTGCCAGGGACAGCCTGTGTCTGTTTTTTCCTGGGGTGGGTGGGGGTAGGCGCAACCTCAACTGCCAGAAGGAAAAAGAAGAGCCATTTGACTGAGGAAGTAGTCTACTTGGGGCCTCAGAACAACTATCTCCATCCCCAGGACTGTAGGTCTTCAAATTGGTCCTCCTGTCTCAAGTTATCTCCTGTCTTTTTCCTGGAAGTCAGTGCCACTGAATCTAGTGTGTTTTGGACCCTCTGCCCTGTTCTCTGGGAGATCCACACTCTACAACTTGATGACATCCCCCAACCCCAGCACAAACATACACTCCCCCCAAGGGTAGCTGCCAGTGCTGAAGCTTCCTTGAAATCATGTGACCCAGGCCAAGCTAGGTTGGGTTGGGCACACACCTAAAGTGCCTACTGAGGTTGACATTTAAGGTGCAAGGGACCCAGAGAAAGAACTAGGAGAGCCTGAGGATCCTGGAATATCTGATTATGGAAACTCTTGGCTCCTGCAGAGGGTGGGGGAGAGGAGGAAAGGGAAGACCTTGCCAAGCTGGAATCCTGCCTGGCGCCATCACCCTTCCTTCTACCAGCTTGGTGTGCGTGTTTGTATTTATGTTTTCTCCCTGAACTGGGTATCCCAGTTCAGATCCATTCATGCTCCAAGCCCATCCCAAGGCTGTGACCCTCCATCAACACACAAAAGCAGAGCAGAAACTGAGGCTCTGAACAAACAAGCTAAAGGGTTGAGTCTTAAATTTTGATTCTTAGTTACTACAAGTAGTGAGGTAGGAAATGTGTGTGGCAGGGTCGGCAGACTGGACGTGGATGGGAGCTTGGCCTGAAGTTGGGGAAGGGTGCCTGGGGTCCAGTGGAAGGGGGAGAAAGTTTCCCTTTCAGTCTCTGTGAATAGCATGGGGACAGGAAAAAGCCCATGCCTGGCAGGGGTTGAGGGGAACACGAGGTGGGTGCCAACTTCAGTTAGTACCCCAAAAGGCAAGTTCCTTTTGTGTGTCTGGTGGCCTGGGAGATGAAGTGGGGGAAAACATGGCTGACAGTAGGGAGTTGTTTTCCTGTTTGTGAAGCAGAATGTGGATGGAGGTTAGACTTCAAGGAGAACCACGTAGGGAAGGGCTTGAGAGTGGCCTGGAGGTGGAGAATGGCAGGAATTAGGGTGAGAGAGGGAACCCAGCTTGCATGGGTGGATGGGGGGAGAGCACATGCTTAAACACAAGAGCATTCTGGCAGCAGGAGGCAGTTCAGGCCCAAAGACCCCCACCACTACCTTGAGCAGCCCTGGGGTGAGGGCCCAGGCTCCCTGGCAGGCCTCCTGCTGCCTGTTTCCCTGCTTGTCTGAGTCTCTCCTTTGTGCTCTGCTGTCTCAGGGCTCCTCCTCCTCCCCCAGCCCAGCAGAGACAGCACATGCCCCACACATGTGACTGAAGGAAGCCAGAGCACGCAGACCCACACACATGCACATGCAGAAACACCACAAGATACACACACATACACACTCCCAGTTCCCTTAGTACTGCTGGTGTAGAGAACAGCTTCTGGGGCTGAAATGGCCAGAAGCAGGGACAAGCTCTGCTAAAGGGCATCTCCCTGGGCAGGATGCTGAGGGAGCCAGGCCTGTCTGGGGCAGCATGTGGCTCAGAAGGGTTAAGGCAGGGAGGAGTAGGGGGAGGGGAGGAGGCAGCAGTGGTGGCGGCTGGGAGCCAGGAGAGGAGGATGGCAGAGCGCCAGGCCAACGGGAGGCCGGGCACAGACAAAGGAAGGGGGGCAGGCACACTGGAGGCCTGGGTCAGGGGCCTGGGCAGGGGGCAGTGCTGGTACCTCTCATCCTGTGGGCTGGGGCTTGGCTACTGTCCTTTGAGTCCCCCACTAGGAGGAGTACTCTCCAGTTTCTCTCCTTTATCACCTTTGTCATTCTTTGCTGCTCCTACCACCACCAATTTTAGGGCCTTTTAACTTAGACTTGCTCCCTTTAGCTGGACCTCTTCTGCCCTGTGCGTGGGGGTGGGGGTGGGGGGCGGTGTCAGAGCAGGAGCAGACTTGCTAGAGAAGGGGAACTGGAAGAGAGCCTGTTTTGAATGATATGCCAGAGTCTTGAGGTGTCTTAGCATTTAGGGACCTTTCCCCACAGTGAGAGGGGAGGCCCCTGTGGCTTCTCTTTGAGGAGACATTCTGGGTGCGGTTTTGAGCTATGGACTGGGGGCAAAAGCTAGTTCACTGACCCCCTTCCCCCTCCCCATGTGGACAGACATTTGAGGCCTGGAGAGGGAAGGGAATAGGAATGGCTGCAATGCCCCGAGGCTCAATTTGTATCAAGTAGAGTTAGAAGTTCAGGATTCCAACATCAAGCCCTCCTGTCTCATGTGGTCTATTCAAGTTAGGATTTTTCTTTTTTTAATATTTTTTTAGTTGTTGATGGATCTTTATTTTATTCATTTATTATTTATATGTGATGCTGAAGATTGAACCCAGTGCCCAGTGCCTCACGCATGCTAGGCAAGCACTCTACCACTGAGCTACAGCCCCAGCCCTCAAGAAGGATTTTGACAGTGTGTGCATGTGTGCTGTAAGGATCACTTTAGATAATGTCTGTCAGAGCATTTTGGAAAGTTTAAAGGCAGGAAACAGTGGCACACGCCAGTGACTCAGGAGGATGAGGCAGGAGGATTGCAAGTTCATAAGCCATCCTCATCAATATAGTTGAGACTGTCTCAAAATAAAAAAATAAAAAGGGCTGTAGATGTGGCTCAGTGGTTAAAAGACCCTGGGTTCAATCTCCAGTACCAAATAAATAAATAAGGCAGGAAACAAATAACAGGAATTGTCCTGTCAGTAAAGGAGGAGTGTGGCTATTCTAGAACTGGGTTGGAATCAGTAGGGATATCTTAAGTCCAGGTGGCCAAAAGTTATAGATTTCAATATTTGTGAAAGCTAGGGTATATTTTGTGGGCAGGCTGTGATGGGGAATGGTGTGAAGATTTCAGGTAACCCATTTATGAGCTAAGTCCCTGCATAACAAATGATCATTAAAATACCACCTCCCCCCATGCCATGGTGCATGCCTATAATCCTAGTGGTAAGGGAGGCTGAGATAGGAGGATCACAAGTTCGAAGCCAGCCTCAGCACCTGTGAGGTGCTAAGGAACTCAGTGAGACCTTGTCTCTAAATAAAATACAAAATAAGGCTGAGGATGTGGCTCAGTGGTTGAGTGCCCCAGAGTTCAATCCCCAGTACACAAAAACACAAAAACAAAAACTCCCTGTCTGGGTGCAGTGTTACACACTGTGATCCCAGCAGCTTGGGAGGCTGAGGCAGTAGGACTGCAAGTTCAAAGTCAGCCTCAGCAACAGCGAGGCCCTAAGCAACTTAGTGAGACCCTGTCTCTAAGATAATATAAAAAAGGGCTGGAGTTGTGGCTCAGTGGTTAAGGGCCCCTGGATGGAATCCCCAGTACCCCCTCCAAAAAATAACAACCCTGAACCCCAACCCCCTGCCAGCTGCTCTGTGTGTGATAGTCACAGGTTTAAGGTGTACAGCCTAGTTTTGGTGTTTATATTGGGGTCAGACTATATATGTATCTGCATGTCTGTGTCCAGGGTTTTGGTATATTTAGGGTCTAAGGTGTATGACAGGTTAAAGTGTGTATCAGGTACTGATTTATGTGAAAGTGGGAGATGTTATTAATGTGTGGAGGATGTTCACAGAATCAGGTACAGTATTACTGCAGTCAACCAGTGTGTATGTCATGAGAAATCTTGTCCTTGGAATTATGTGTGAATATAGTTGGAGGAGATGGGAAGTATAGAAGACATTCAAATTGCAAAGAATGAAAGTAGGAGCGCCCCCTCTGAGTGTGTTGTGTGAGATTGACTTTTTCCTATCTGTCTAGGTAGTAAGGCCTAAATGGCTACCCAAGTTTCAGAAGTATCTCCTTCCTTAGGATACCTCCTGTGGGACTTGGCTCTACCTCCACTAACCACATACCTTTTTAAATCTGAGATGATGGGGCGGAATCAGTAGCTTCTTCTGGAGCTGACATGAGCAAGTTTGCCTTCCCTAGCTCCTGACAATGCCTCTTTCTCTAGCACCCATGTGGCTTCAGGGATAATGGTGGGGAAGGGGCCTTCCTGTTAAGGGATCTAAGCCAGGGCCTGGAACTTATCTAGGTTGGGGGCAGGGAAGCCTAGAGTGTCCCCTTCCTCCAATCAGTGTGTATAGTCTGATGTCAGAATGTGTCTGTCAAAAATAACCCCCTGGGGCCTACCCCAGCTGCTCTGGGATTTCACCCGAGGAGCCCAGGGTAGGAGCCCAGGGTAGAAGCCCAGGCCAGTCTTCAACCTGAGAGATCACAAAGGTGAGCAAGAGAGATTTGGGGGAGGTTTGCCAGGCGGCTTGAAAATATTGAAAGTCTATAAAGAGGCCAGCATCCTCCTCCATCCCTATCTGAAGCCTTGGCACCCCTGCCCACTACTGAGAACTACGTCTGGGGCTGGTGGGGTGCATTTTGCTGCTGGCCCCCCAGGTCTCCCCGACGTCCAGGTCTCTCCCGACCGGTTCGGTTCTGTCCCCGGTCTCCGGATCTCGGTCTCTCTTTTGTTTTTCTCAGCAGTCCCTCCTCCCTCCCTCCTCGCTCTTCCTCCTCGCTCGCCGGGAGGGGGCGGGGCCGGCGGGGCAGCTCCACCCTCCGCCCGCCCTGGGCCCTCATTCGGAGAGAGGCTCGGAGAGCGAGCGGGGAGGAGAGGGAGGAGGAGGGAGAGAAAGGGAGAAAGGAAGGAGCCGGCGGGCGCTGCGTGTGTCTGAGTGTGCGAGTGTGAGTGTGAGTGAGTGTGAGTGCCAGGCTCTGCCTCTCCTGCTTCCCCCAGCAGAGGGGTTGGGTGGCCTGGGGAGGGAGGGCGGGCGGGCTGCTTGGAGGCAGAGGCAGTGAGAGGCGGCAGCGGGGAGAACCGAGGAGGAGGAGAGAGGAAAGAGCGGAGCAGCCATTGTTGAGGGAAACCTTGCAAACAAAGAAGGCTCCGGACTCCCTGCTGCCCCCCGCCCCCTAGGCCGGCTCCCTGGCCCCCAGCCCCCGGCCCAGTGGCCATTGTAACTTTCCCCCGGGGCTGTGGCCGCCACGGGGCTGGCGGAGACTGTGCGTGCGAGTCTTTGTGCGGCTGGCGGAGTGGAGCTCCCAGCCAGGCCCGCCTGTCCCACTCAGGACATGAGCGGCTGAAGTTGGTCCTACCTCAGTTCTCACCCCCCACCTGGGACCCTCTGGGCTTCCAGACGCTCCCCGCACCTCTCCTGGCCCCCTCAGTTCTCCCAGGTAAGTCTGGGCACCCTGCAAGGTTGTTGGGGGTGGGCGTAAGGCCCTCTGTCTGGCCCAGGCCTGGTATGTTGGCCGGGGGAGAGGTGCCCCATCTCAGAGAGGCCAGGGCTGTTGGCCTGCTGACCAGCAGTCAGCCCCCAAAGGGAGGGGGCCTGCTCTCAGGTCATACTGGTTACCATGGGAATGCCCCGCTGGAAGTACCCTCCGCAGTCCCAGGATGCAGCTTCCATTCTGAGAAAACTTTGTTAGTTCTGGACTCTTATTCCCTCCTCCTTCCTAAAGGCTCCAGTTTGCTGGGAATGGGGTATCCGAGATCAGGGCAGGATGATGCAGTTCCCTTCAACCCCACCTTTCTCCTTCTACTCCTGCTGTTGGGGACAGGCAGCAACAGGGACAGATGGTCTGGGCATGGTCCCTCCCCTTCTCCCACTTCCATCCCCTGTGCTAGGTCTACTGGGAGTTGCTGTGGCTCTGGAGAGGTGCTGAATTTGTTTGTGTCCATTCACTGGAGGTGTAAATAGAGGCTCCAGAGCAATGAGCTTTAGCTCCTCAGAACTATTACTCAACTCCAGACAATGCATGTTCTCTCTCTAGAGAGAGAAACTAAGGCTCTGAGACTTTTTTGGAAATTGGAGTGGAACCCAGGTGTTCTACTACGCTTCTCTGCAGGTTCTTGAACTGATGCATTTCAGATGGCACTGAAACTACCAGGGCAGGGGTAGTTTTGTTTTTGAGGAAAGGATGGCCTAATTAGGAGATGAGAGCCAGTCCTGAGAATCTAGATTCTTGGGTTCATTGCCCAGGCCCTGGTATCTGGTGGATTTCATGAGCCTGGGTTTCCTATATGGTCTTGGTCTACCTGTCTCTGGAGTTGAGAGTCTTGGGGACTGGGTAGGGACTCTTTCCTGAAACCCAGGCTTAGCATAATACTGGCATGCAGAGGCAGTGTGTGCTATGTTTGTATCATGTGGATGTGGCCCATGAGAGCTCACATGGGGTGAGAGCCTCTTGTGGGCACCCTGATCCTGCCTGGGGCTGCTGGGTTCCAGCCTTGGTGGGCATGTTGGGGCGAGCTGAAGGTAGAAGCCTGCTAGGCAGGATGGAGGCACATGTGTGTGAAGGCACACACAGGCTCTGACTCTTCGCACCTTCAGGGACTGTGCATCATGGGCCCCTCTGGGACCATCCTTTTGCCCACATCATAAGGAGGGTCCTCTGGGGAGAGAATTAAATGACACATGTTGGCACAGGGTCTTCCTTTGTCTTTTCCCCCCAAGGAACAACATAGTTTTGTATTTAAATTGGAGAGGGGGCTTAGATTTAGTCAATATAGCTGTCTTTCCAAATGACATCAAGTTTTGGGGACCTAAGAAAGTGAATATGACCAGGGCTAGAACCTTTGGGGCTATACCTCGGTTTCACATTTGGTCAGGAGTTGCATGGTTACCTGGCTCCTACCCAAGTACAAATTTAACACTTAACATTCAGGAAATAGTATGCCAGGAACTATTTATGCTGCTAGATGAGGTGGAAGAGTGGCAACCATGTGTACATGCCCACATATACAAGAGACCTGTTTTTTCCTAGTTACCATTTGCCTCCTAGACTGAGCCTTGTGGAACCCAGGTTCCTTACCAGGCTTCCTGTGTTCATTCCTAAGTAGTATAGAGGCTCATCTGCTTCCCTTCCCCACTGCAAGTCTCAAGAGAAAAGGGGTTGAGGCTTTGGGTGTCTTCTTGGGAGACAATACTCTGCCCATGGTGGGTGTGGGTATGGGGGCTGGGCTGATAAGAAGTGGCTGTTGTGGTGGGGGCAGAAGACCCAACTAGTTATCTGGTGAGTAGCACCCAACAGGCACCCTGTCTTTATCTTTCTATCCCCTGCCCTCCTGAGATCCTGGGGGTGGAGGAGGGGCAGAGAGTTCCCAAAAGTTCCTTCTCCCCTGCCAGTTTTGGTCTTTAGAGGACAATAAAGGGGTCAGATGGTAGAAATAGTATAGCATATAGAAATCAGAATATCTAGACTCAGGTCCTAGCTCATTGCTGACTTTATGATCTTAGCAAGTACCTTTGAGCCTTCAGGTGCCTTATCTGTAGGATGGGAATGTTACTGTTAACCCTGCTACCTGGCTAGGTTGTTGTAATGATTGACTGAAACTGTGTAGATAAAAAGGGGGTTATCAAAATTAAATTCTGTGGGGCTGGGGTTGTGGCTCAGTGGCAGAGCACTTGCCTTGCATGTGTGAGGCCCTGGGTTCGATTCTCAGCACCACATATAAATAAATGAATAAAATAAAGGTCTATCAACAACTAAAAAAAATATTAAAAAAAAAATTAAATTGTATTTACTCCCCCCCCCGCCCCCAATACTGGAGGATTGAATTCAGGGGCACTTTACTACTGAGCTACATCCCTAACCTTCTTTATTTTTTATTTTGAGACACAGTCTCATTAAGTTGCATGGGCTGGTCTCAAATTTGAGCTCTTCTTGCCTCAGCCTCCTGAATAGCTGGGATTTAATATTTAGATATTTATTTATTCTGATATTGACATTTCTTCCCAGCTTCAGTTTCTCTTCTGCTATTCAGGGCTCAAGCCAAATGAAGAAACAGTGTCCTGAGTATGGGCTGGGATTAGGGCTGAATACTCCCAGTTTCTTTATTTTAGGGCTGTTTTGTTTTTCCTTTCCTTTTTATACTGAGATTGAACCCAGAGATGCTTTATCACTAGCTAACATCCCTAGGCCTTTTTTATTTTTTATTTTGAGACAGGGCCTGCTAAGTTGCTGTGGCTGGCCTTGAACTTGGGATCCTCCTGCCTCAGCCTCCTAAGTTACTAGGAATACAGGCATCTGCCATGGTGCCAGGCTGAACCCAGGGTATCTTGCATGCTAGGCAAACACTCTATTAGTGAGCTACATGTCAGCTTCCCAGTTTCTTAATTAAACAAGGCTGGAGCCAGATTAAGATGCTAGGTGCTCCCTAGAGTAGTCCCTACACCAGTTCACCATTCGTGGTAACCTGGCCAACGGGTTCCAAGAGATAGTCCCTGTCCACATGGTCTAGCAAGCTTCCAGGACATCTCCCAGGAGTAGTTCAAGGGGCTCTTCCTTTCTCTTTTCTTAGGTTGTTCCTCAAAGTCATTCAAGCTGTACTCACCGAAGGAGCCCCCGAACGGCAACGCCTTCCCTCCCTTTCATCCCGGCACCATGCTGGATCGGGATGTGGGGTGAGTCCCTTGCCAACTTCATAACCCTTCTTTAGATGGGAGCCTGCCTAGAAAGGGGAGGGAGTGGACTCCCCCCCCCACAGTAATTCCTGTCTTCCACCCCCGTTCTCATAGCCTCTTCCCTTACACAGCCCAACTCCCATGTACCCACCTACGTACCTGGAGCCTGGGATTGGGTAAGTAGAGTTTAACAGGAAGGGAGAAGTGGGGGATAGAGTGGCTCTGCTTCTATTGACTTCGCTTCACTTCCCCAGGAGGCACACACCATATGGTAACCAAACTGACTACAGAATATTCGAGCTTAACAAACGGCTTCAGAACTGGACAGAGGTATGACAAAGGGAAAAGAGACCAAGAGCGGAAGGTCCATCTGGGCACCTCTGAAATATCTTATGACACATACACACACACCCCTCCCTATCCTCCTAGGAGTGTGACAATCTCTGGTGGGATGCTTTCACGACTGAGTTCTTTGAGGATGATGCCATGTTGACCATCACTTTCTGCCTGGAGGATGGACCAAAGAGATATAGTGAGTGGCCTCTGGGGGTCTTGCTGTGAAGTTCCAAGGGGTCTGTCTTGGCAGGGGAAGCATCTGCCTGATCTTTTTTGAGGTCCCTCAGTCCTGAAGTTTGTCCCATCTCTGCAGCCATTGGCCGGACCTTGATCCCACGCTACTTCCGCAGCATTTTTGAGGGGGGTGCTACGGAGCTGTATTATGTGCTTAAGCACCCCAAGGAGGCATTCCACAGCAACTTTGTGTCCCTCGACTGTGACCAGGGCAGCATGGTGACCCAGCACGGCAAACCCATGTTTACCCAGGTTAGCAACTCTGTAGGATGTGGAACACTGGGGTATCTGGGTTTGCTTTCCTCTCTTCCAACATGTACTCAGAGCTGTTCCCCAGGGAGGCATAATGGAAATGGCAAAAATAAGAAGGGAAAACAGGAGTGCTGGAGCATTCAACAAACACTTATCAGCTTTATATATGACATTTTGGGGGGGCCCCAAGGTTAAGCAGTGAATAAAAACCTGCCCTTAAAGCTTGTAGCTGATGGGTGTATCAGTAGCTGTATAGGGAAAGGACAAGGATCTGTTATGCTTTCTTACTGGGTGAATGTGTGTGTGTATGAAGGCCAGGTGTGCTACATATGTGGGATGGGGGGTTGCTATGACAGTTATGCACCCAGATTTATGCAGGTAACATAAGTGTATATAATGGGAGAGTTGTGAACAAACAGGAGAACTGTAACAGGCACATTTTCTTATATATGGGGATGGGACAAGGTTGTGACAAGCCTGTCCCCAGGTGTGTGTGGAGGGCCGGTTGTACCTGGAATTCATGTTTGATGACATGATGCGGATAAAGACTTGGCACTTCAGCATCCGGCAGCACCGAGAGCTCATCCCCCGGAGCATCCTTGCCATGCATGTGAGTTGTGGGCAGGACAAGATGCAAGGGGGAAAGCAGGCAACAGGAAGGGTGGAACAGGGTCTGCCATGTCCTGGCTGTGGTCTTAGAGGTTGAGAGTTTCTTTACCTTAAATAGCGGGTTTAATACTAGCCCCTATTTTCTCTTAGGAGTGTCATACTGCTCAGATGATAGGGTCAGTGAACAGATGCAACCCAAAACCAGTATTCTTGTCTTTCTTCTCTCTAGGCCCAGGACCCCCAGATGTTGGATCAGCTCTCTAAAAATATCACCCGATGTGGGTTATCCAATTCCACTCTCAACTACCTCCGAGTGAGTCTCTAATCACCCTGTGCCTGCCCCATCCATTTGATCTGGTTTCCATGTCTTTCCCCTGATGAGCTACCTTCTGGTCTACCCCCAGCTCTGTGTGATACTTGAGCCCATGCAGGAGCTCATGTCCCGCCACAAGACCTACAGCCTCAGCCCCCGAGACTGCCTCAAGACCTGCCTTTTCCAGAAGTGGCAGCGCATGGTAGCACCCCCCGGTGAGTGGCTTGTACCTGCTCTTACGACCTGACATAAGCCCCCAAGACTGTATCTTTATCTCCTTATGAAGTTCCCTCTGGCCCTTCCTTGCTTTTGGGTCTACAAGATTGGGGATAGTGTTGGCTCAGTCTACTGAGTAGCCAGAATGGAGGACAGGGGCCCCCAAAGCCCTCTCCCACCTGAGTCTCCTTTCCCTGACACAGCGGAGCCTGCACGGCAGCAGCCCAGCAAACGGCGGAAACGGAAGATGTCAGGGGGCAGCACTATGAGTTCGGGGGGTGGCAACACCAACAACAGCAACAGTAAGAAGAAGAGCCCAGCCAGCACCTTCGCCCTCTCCAGCCAGGTACCTGTAAGCATCTCGGCTTTCTTCTCTCTTCTGGGCTGCCCCACCACTCACCCTTGACCCCTGTCCAAGCTTGAGCTCACTAGTAGACATAGAAGCAAAGATATTTTTACTATGTATTCTGCCAGTATGAACTGACTTCTTTCACTGATGAGAGAATCCTTGCAGGCACATGCATGGTGGTAATCACACAGACTCAGCCACAGGCACATGGAACACAAAGGAATGGAGACAGCCTTGTAAACATGGACATTCAGGGCAGACAGCTTGGGGCACACACCATCAGAAATACACACACTCACACTGATAGAAGGACACACAGACTTGAATGTTTATAGATCTAAAATACACACACATTCACATGTACACACACACATTTCCCTCCCTCATGTTTTTGATTTGCTTCCTCCTACATGTGGACAAAAGTTTAGGAGCCCCCTTAAATTCTGGGGGAAATGAATTAGGAAGCTAGGGGATTGATGTTTCTTCCGGAATCTAATGGATATGAGCTAAAGGCTTTGATGCTCTGGTGTCCTTCAGTGGGAAGGATTCCAGGAGCTGAGGGAGTGAGAGGAGTTGGGGTTTTAAACTTGGATTTAAGGAAGGGGTGGGCGTGTTGAACTTCCAGGGTGGGCATGGGGGTTTTGGGGGTATCTGCTGCCCTGGGCTGGGCGAGCCCCTGCCCCGATTATGTTTGGGGACCTCCGCCACTCTCAGGATGTGATGGTGGTGGGGGAGCCCACCCTGATGGGCGGGGAGTTCGGGGACGAGGACGAGAGGCTCATCACCCGGCTGGAGAACACCCAGTTTGACGCGGCCAACGGCATTGACGACGAGGACAGCTTTAACAACTCCCCTGCACTGGGTGCCAACAGCCCTTGGAACAGCAAGCCTCCGTCCAGCCAAGAAAGCAAATCGGAGAACCCCACGTCACAGGCCTCCCAATAAAGGCCCTGCCATGGTCGCCCAGTGCTCTGCCTGCCTGCCCTACCCCGTGTAGCCCCAGGGAGCAGAAGACAGAAGAAGAGACTGAGCATCTAAAATGGGCAGCCTCCATCCACCCACTTCAGGGAGGAACTGGACTCGCTGGGGGCAGGTGCCAAGATGTGCCCCCTAGTGGCCCTGGGCTGGGCCTGGCCCCTGCAGAGCCTTTTGGGGGAAGGGGTTACTCATGTGGATGCCTACGTGGACCCTGGACCTCTGAAAAATGTCTTGACCATCCCCCCAGGGCATTTGCCTCCATCTTCACCCCAAGTTCTGGGTTCCCCATTCTCCTGGCTTATCTTCTTCAAGACTGGGATTGTCCGTACCCACAGCCCTTAGGGGTTAAGGTCATGGGGCTTAGTTGAACGCCCCTTCCCCTAGGTGGCTGGTATAAGAGGGTTAAAGCTCTGGGCTCCTTGTCCCTTTTGCCACATCCCAGCTCCAAGTTTTTAAAAAAATAATATTAAAAATGTAAGTTTTAAAAAAAAATCACTCATGTTCCCCCTCTTCCCCTTATTAAAGTCTAGCTACCTCCCTTCTCCTGGTAGATGGGAGAGCCTAGGGCCTAGGTGGTGGTGGAGGTATGCATACCATTTTATATAGTTCAAGAGCTTCAGACCAAGGAGACACTTTGCCATCTCTCTTCCCTTTTTCTCTGGGGTGACTGGAGTTGGGGAAGGCATGCCGTGAGTGAGTGGAGGTGGGGCATCGATGGCACATCTTTTGTGACAACTCCCTGCTGTTGTCTCTGTCTCCCCATCCTTCAGGACTCTAGCCTGCCCTCCAGTGTTTGTGACTCCCTCTATCCTACCCCACTCCCACCCCATGGTGTGTATATTCTTTACCAGTCCTCCACTAGAGCAGCTGATTTGGATGAGGGGAGGGGAGGCTCCCTCCCTCAGGGAGTATGGAGGGAAGGAAGCAGCCTTGTTTGTCACTATTTTTTGTTTTGTCTCAGTTGGGCAGGCATGGGATGGGAGAGGGGCTCATTCACTCTCTACCAGAACCCTCTTCTCTTCCCCTAATCCCTCAAACTGCATATCTCATCCTAGCCTCCCCTCAGAAGGGAAGGAGCCATTAAGGATATCCCAGCTCTAAGCCCACCAAGGAGAAATAGGCCTCTGTCCCCAGATGAGGTAGAGGGTCTTCATCTCCCAACACCTCCCCTTCTTCCTTCCTCGTAGAAGGGAGGAGAAGGCAGCCAGGATCCTCAGCTCCAGTACACACCTGGACATATGGAGGATAAGGGAAAGGGTCCCATGAGGCTAGGCCCAGCTCCTGGCTTGGCTGCCTTTTCCTGTGGCCAGTCCCAGGAAGCTTCAGCGCCACCTCTCTCCTCACTCTTCCCTCTGGATTATGGAGTTCCCATGTCCTGTTTCCTCCATTCCAACTGCCACTTTGGGGAGGATACTATGTCAGGAGCTGAGGGAAGGGGTGAGGAAAGTGGATGTCCCACCCCAACTGTAATGCCTTTTTTTTTTCCTTTTTTTTTTTTTTTTTTTGGGCCATTTGAGTCATGTATGGTACCGATCAATAAACAGACTTTTTGGTTTGAGAGTGTCCTGGCTTGTCATTGATGCCGATGCCTATTAAAAACTCAGTTCAAAACGATCTTTCCTATCCTTGCAGTTCCTAAGATCAGTTACTGAGAGAAAGGGTATGAACAGGCCTCATTTTCCTTATGGAGTTACCCTGAGTCATGCCTATCCTTTACCTCAACCCCCAAATTTGTTCCCAGGTATCCCAGCCTGGCCCCATCTCCCTTAGAAGTTAAGTTCACCCCTGCCCTTCCAACTGTTGTCCCTTACCCCTAGCTGTCATCAGGTTGCCAGGCAGGTGGCCTTCCTGAGGCAGGGTTCCTGGGGATAGAGCCTAGGGTTAGACTGTTGAGGGAGGGATGGGGAAGAGGTCCTTACCTAGGAGGGGTCTTGGATTGGAGGATCTTGGGGTGGTTATTGTGTCTGAAATGTGCCTTCCTATTTTCTCTGAGATTTCTGTCCCTACCCACCTTATAGTGTAGCACCCAATCTAAGATCTAAACTAATCCCTTGATGCTGAGGTCCCTGGAAAGGAGATTGGGAGGAACAGGATTGTTTGCTTCTGTTGAGTTTGAATGGGGCCACTGAGGGAGGAGGACACCTATATGGAAGGAGAAATAGAGCCCTTTCCATACTCTAGCAGGTAGCTACTCTCTCCAAGTCCCCTCTGCACCATTAAAGACCATTGCCAAGGCTAGGCATTGGTGGCGCATGCCTATAATCCCAGCTACTCTGGAGGCTGAGGTAGAAGGATTTCAAGGTCTAGGCCAGCTTGGGCAACTTTAGTAGACCCTGTATCAAGAAAATAAAAATATGGATCCCTAGTACTGAGAGAAAAAGTATTGCCAAGATAGGGAGACTGTAGTAGCATCCACTAAGTCCCCTAGCCAGTATTCCTCATTTTCATCCCAGGCAAGTAGCTGAGGCTTTAGACCATTGTCACTAAGGTCTCTGGATCTCAAGCAGATCCTAATAGACCTCCACCTCCACCTCACCTTCCCATCTGGTGAGAATACAATGGAGGGAAGGGCTGCCTGGCTACCCCCTACCTTCTAATCTGCAGTTACCTTGGTCCTACCCTGCTGCCAGCTCACCCTTTCATATTCCCAGTGCCTCAGGACCCAAAGAACTGCATTTTCATATATATCCTCCTCTAAACCTGGCCTGACAAGGACATTGACCAGCCAGATGCTACCACCAACTCACCCCAAGAGTGCCAGGTAACACTGCAATGGGTCCATGTTTGTCATTGGGAGCACATCTGGCCATTAGCCTGAATGCCAGTGTATGTATGTACACGACTACTGAGCTGGGAGAGGGCCTGCTTTCACATAAGGGAGGGTATGCATGTGAAAATGTATATGTGGGCATACCTATATATGTTTATGTAGGTGTTGAATTTGCTCAATCACTTAGTATTCATTAAGCCCTCTTTGTAAATATATACCAGGCCTAATTCTAAGTGCTGGGTATATGATATTGAACAAGGCAGAGAAAATGTGCTGGGGGGTGAGTGAAGGCTGTAAGTACAAGAGGATGCATTGTTTAAAGCATTGTTTGGCAGTCAGACTGTTGGGTTATTGGCCACTGGGGCAGTAGTTGTGTGACTGGGCTGGGCATTTCCAGGTTCACATCCTGTATGAGTGTTTGTGGGGGGAAAGGTAGCTTGCCAGGCCCTGCCTTGTTTGGGGGAAGAGTTGGCCAGAGAGAGAAAGAGGAACCCACTATTTAAACTCAGGAAACACAGTGGCCAGCAACTTCCTCTGGAGCTCCAGATCTGGCTCCTCTTCATTTTCCCCCAGTGGCCCCTGTGGGGAAGACCCCTGGTGAAGAATAATTGCTATGGTAAAGGAAGGGAGAAACCCTTCAAGGCCCTCATGTCCTCTATCTCCAGGTGCAGGCATGGGCCCAGTCCCAGTCAGGCCCCAGCATGCCACTGAAAAACTTGTCTTAGCCCGACTGTGTAGCCTAGCCAGGGTCCCTGAAGCCTAAAAGGCTTGGCCCTGAACCCAATTCCTAACTTCTCTCCCTTCTACTGGATGTCCAGCTTAGCCTGACTCCAGCTCCCTTCCTGTTTCCTGGTCTGGTCCATACAGCCTGACCTCCACCCGCTTTCCTAGTACTCTCATCTAGTCCAGCACAACCTCCAGCTCTTTTGAGATCTTCAGCCCAGCCCAGCCTGACTTCTAACCATTCTTCAAAGGGAAGACTCCAGTCAGCCCCTTCCTCAAGCCACTTTCTCTAAGATGAAAAACTAAGCAGGGCTGGGGTTATGGCACAGTGGTAGAGTGCTCGCCTAGCACGTGGGAGGCACTTGGTTTGATCCTCAGCACCACATAAAAATAAAATAAAGATATTGTGTCCACCTACAACTAAAAAATAAATATTTTTTTAAAAAAACAACTAAGCAGCCTTCCTAGGATCTCTCCCCACCCCCAGCCCTCTTTCACAAAGTAAGGCCTTATCTTGGGGATTGGTGGAAGTAGACAAGAAGATAGGTTTGGAGCTATAGCCTGGAAGAGGGGAAGGGCAGGGATACAAGGGCCAGAGATTCTGCTAGTGGCCCAGGTGTACTCTGGTCCAAGTTGAAAAGAAGACAATACAAAAATGGAGTTTTGAGTCGGGGGCCTAGTTCCAGGCCAGATTCCAAAGATGTTGGTTTTGCCCCTGCCGTTTTGCCCTGGTCTCCTAATATCCCTAATGTTTACAGTTGTCTACTACTGTTATCCGTGTGACCACAGTTTCATTTTCTCAGGACACACTTCTGAGGTTCCTCACAACCCCCACCCTGAATCAGGCATAGGAAATGGGTGGGAGATTTTGCACCCTGCAGTTCTTAAGAGAGTAGGGGAAAGTAAGTGGGAATAGAAGCTGACCCACACCACCATGTTTCTTCTCCAGCCTCTGGATGGGGCCATTTTCCCACGGATTCCAGAACTCTTCCTGAGATGGCTAAATCTTTTTGTTGTTGTTCTAATTAGTTATACAGGACAGTAGAATGCATTTTGACACATCATACATAAATGGAGTATAGCTTCTTGTTCTTCTGGTTGTACATGATATAGAGTTACACAGGTCATGTAATCATATATGCACATAGGATAATAATGTCTGATTCATTCTATCATTCCTACCCCTATGCTCCCTCCCCTCCCTTCACTCCCCTCCGTCTAGTCCAAAATACAAAGGTAGCTAAATCTTCAATTACTTCCTTCCCTGTTGTCCCAGTTCTATGTCACCAACTTGGCTTTCCTGGAGAAAAGTCCTAGAGGGTATAGGGAGAAGAATCTTTTCCCCATCACCCTCAACAAGTAAGGTTATATGAGAAGCATAATTATGGCATAATTTCTTTCTTGTATTTTAATGGACCTCAGGTACACAGAACTACATTAATCATAACCTTAGTTCATGACACACTTTCATCATTGCACCCACACACAGCACATATTTGTTTACCTATAGTACTGTCACAACAACTTATCATCATCACTATGAAAGCTAGGACCTTGGCAATAACTAAATCTGCTAATGTGGTCCATTCCCCTCCCAAGGGAGAGAGCTCCCAAGATATTCGTCATTTCCTCATTTTCCTTTTTTTTGGGAGGTACTGGAGATTGAATCCAAGGGCACTCCTACCACTGAGCTACATCCCTAGCCTTTGTTATTTCTTTCTTTTTTTTTTTGGTACTGGTGATTGAACTCAGGGTCACTGGACCACTGAGCCACATCCCCAGCCCTATTTTGTGTTTTATGTAGAGACAGGGTCTCACTGAGTTGCTTAGCGCCTCGCTGTTGCTGAGGCTGGCTTTGAACTTGCGATTCTCCTGTCTCAGCCTCCCTAAGTGCTGGGATTACAGGCTTGCGCCACTGCGCCCGGTTTGTTATTTCTTTATTTAGAGACAGTCTCACTAAGTTGTCCAGGCTGGCCTCAGACTTGCAATCCTCCTGCCTCAGTCTCCCAAGTAGCTAGAATTACAAACATATGCCACCACACCTGGCTTTTATTTTCCTTTTATATATTTATCATAACTATCTGTATCTAAAAACTTAAGAATTTTTAAAATTCTAGCTTTTTTTTTCAGTCTTGGGGATAAATTCTAGTTATTTTAAACCTTATAAGGGAATATTACTGCATGTAATTCTTAGTAGTTTACTAATTTTGCTTAATATTATATTACTAAGATTCAATATTGTTACATATTGCTAGAAATCCACTCTTTTTTTTTTAAATATTTATTTTTTAGTTGTAGGCAAACAGGATATCTGTATTTTATTTTTACATGGTGCTGAGAATCGAACCCAGTGCCTCACACATGCTAGGCGAGCACACTACCACTGCGCCACAACCCCAGCCCCCACTCTTTTTTTTTTTTTTTGGTACTGAGGATTGAACTCAGGGGTACTCGACCACTGAGACACATCCCCAGCACTATTTTGTGTTTTATGTAGAGACAGGGTCTCACTGAGTTGCTTAGCGCCTCGCCATTGCTGAGGCTGGCTTTGAACTCGCGATTCTCCTGTCTCAGCCTCCCTAAGTGCTGGGATTACAGGCTTGCGCCACCACGCCCGGCTTAGAAATCCACTCTTTTATGAGAACTTTTTAATATTTCATTTTGTGCTTCTACCACTATTACTCATTCTCTCATCACTGGACATTTGGGTTGTTTCTTGGTTTTTGCCATACTATTACTCATTCTCTCATCACTGGACATTTGGGTTGTTTCTTGGTTTTTGCCATTATGGAGAGCACTTTCTTTTTTCTCTACTTTTTTTATACCCAGTTTTGAACCCATGGGCACTTAACCCCTGAGCTATATCCCCAGTCCTTTTTTTTTTTTTAAATATTTTTTTAGTTATAGATGGACACAATGTCTTTATTTTATTGCTTTGTATGTGGTGCTGAGGATCGAACCTAGGGCCTCACGCATGCGAGGCAAGTGCTCTACCACTGAGCTACAATCCCAGCCCCTCCCCAGTCCTTTTTTATTTTTTATTTTGAGACAGGGTTTCACTAAGTTACCTAGGGACTAAGTTGCTGATACTGGCTTTGAACTTGTGATCTTCCTGTCTCAGTCTTCTCAGCTGGGATTATAGGACTGGGCCACTATGTCCGGCAGTAGACCTTAATTAAATGGTGTATTAAGGAAGGTCTCTCTGAGAAAGTGATGTTTCATCTAAGACTTGAAGAATGAGGAAGATAGGGAGGTAAAAAGTATGGAGCAGAGGATTTCAGAGAGCAGAAACAGTTCCTGGTGCTGAAAGAATAGGAGAAAACCTGGGGAGTTCTGAACCTAACTAGAACAAGGTCAAATAGTGGCAGGAAGGAGAAGCTGGGGCCAGATTGGACAATGCTCTTGTGTTAACGGTGACAGTGATAATGATAGCAATTAGCATTCATTATGTTCCAAGTCCATAAGAACCCTTCACATCAATTATTTCACTAAAAGCTGACCAATTTTTTCATATATTACTATTTATTTAGTTTTTGGTACTGGGGATTGAACCTAGGGGTGCTTAACCACTAAGTCACATCCCCAGCTCCTTTTTATTTTTTGTTTTAAGACAGGGTCTCCCTAAATTACTTAGGGTCTCACTGAATTGCTGAGGCTGATCTCAAATTTGCAATCCTCCTGCCTCAGGCTCCTGAGATACTGAGGTTGCAGGTGATCAACACTGCCACCCAGCTATCTTTTTCTTTTTTTTAACCTTTGGTGTCAGTACTGTTATCTCCCATTTTATTTACACAAAGAAACTTAGGGTCAGAAAAGCTAAGCAACTTGTCTATGGTCACAGAACCAGCAAGAATTTCAGATTTCATCCAAATGTAATGGGCTGTGACTGAAGGATTTAAAATAGTTTGCAGTTGCAATCCTCTTGCCTCAGGATACAGACACTGGGATTATAGGCAATGGCCACTGCACCCCCATCTCCTGCCCTGTTGGGATGTACTTATGAGTGGAATTGCTGGGTCATATGGTGACTTTATGTTTACCCTTCTGAGAAACTGGCAGACCACTTTCCAAAGCAATTGCACCATTTTATATTCCCACTGGCAATATATGAAGGCTCTAATTTATCTATATCCTTGCTAACACTTTTTATTGTCCATCTTTTTGATTATAGCTGTCCAACAGTGTATGAAGTAGGATCTCATTGTGATTTTTATTTGCATTTCCTTAATGACTAAAGATTTTGAGATTACTGGCCATTTCTGTATCCTTCTGGTAAAATGTCTATTCCAGTCAGTCCCTAGACCCACCGTTTTTGTTTTTGTTTTTGGTACTGGGGATGAAACTCAGTGGTGCTTTACCACTAACTGCACGCCCAGCCCTTATTTTTTTAATTTATTGTGCTACTGGGGATTGAACCCAAGGGCCCTTTACCAATGAGCTATATCCCCAAACATTTTTATTTATGTTTAAAATTTTGAGACAGGGTCTCATTAAATTGCTGAGGCTGTC
This sequence comes from Xerus rutilus, assembly GCA_028644305.1. Classification (NCBI taxonomy): domain Eukaryota; kingdom Metazoa; phylum Chordata; class Mammalia; order Rodentia; family Sciuridae; genus Xerus; species Xerus rutilus. Next base: position 23,373,633 of record CM053404.1, read on the forward strand.
CTTGAACTTGTGATCCTCCTGCCTTAGCCTCCTGAGTTGCTGGGATCACAGATGGGTACCACCATACCTGGCTATGGTGTCTCTTTTTTTTTTTTTTTTTTGGAACCAGGGATGATTGAACTCAGGGGTACTCGACCATATCCCCAGCCCTATTTTCTATTTTATTTAGAGACAGGGTCTCACTAAGTTGCTTAGCATTTTGCCTGTTGCTGAGGCTGGCTTTGAACTCGTGATTCTACTGTCTCGGCCTCCCAGAGTGCCAGTATTACAGGCGAGCGCCACCATGACCGGCTTGTGCCCAGTTTTTTTTGGTACTGGAGATTGACCTCAGGGGCACTTGACCACTAAGCCACACCCCCAGCCCTATTTTGTGTTTTATGTAGAGATAGAGGTCTCACTGAGTTGCTTAGTGCCTCGCTGTTGCTGAGGCGGCTTTGAACTTGCGATTCTCCTGTCTCAGCCTCCCTAAGTGCTGAGATTACAGGCTTGCGCCACCTCGCCCGGTTTTGTGCCCAATTTTTGATGGAGTCCTTTTATTTATTTATTTATTTATTTATTTATTTATTTATTTATTTATTTAGGTGCCAAGGATTGAACTCAGAGGCACTCGACCACTGAGCCACATCCCCAGCCCTATTTTGTATTTTATGTAGAGACAGGGTCTCACTGAGTTGCTTAGTGCCTTGCCGTTGCTGAGGCTGGCTTTAAACTCGCGATTCTCCTGGCTCAGCCTCCCTAAGTGCTGGGATTACAGGCTTGCGCCACGGTGCCCGACTTGATGGAGTCCTTTTAAACAAATGTTTTAGCCGGGCGCGGTGGCGCAAGCCTGTAATCCCAGCACTTAGGGAGGCTGAGACAGGAGAATCACGTGTGCAAAGCCAGCCTCAGCAATTGAGAGGCGCTAAGCAAGTCAGTGAGACCCTGTCTCTACATAAAACATAAAATAGGGCTGGGGATGTGGCTCAGTGGTCGAGTGCCCCTGAGTTCAATTTCCGGTACCAAAAAAAAAAGTTAAACACAAATGTTTTTAATTTTCATGAGGTCCAGATTTCCCTATTTTTTTCTTTTGATGCTTGTGCTTTTGATGTATTTAGTAAACTTTTTATTTTTTTATTTTTATTTTTTGTGGTGCTGGGACTTGAACCAAGGGCCTTGTGCATGAGAAGCAAGGGCTCTACCAACTGAACTATATCCCCAGCCCATAAACTTTTTATTGAGGTATAACACAAAAAATACACCTATGTCATAAATGTATAATTTGCTGGGTACTGCAGGGCACTCCTATAATTCCAGCCACTCTGGAGGCTGAGACTCGAGTACCACAGGTTCGAAGCCAGCCTCAGCAACTTAGCAATACCCTGTCTCAAAATAAAAAAAAAAAGGGGGGGTATGGGGGTAGCTCAGTGGTAAAGTGCCCCTTGGTTTGGTTCCAATTACTGGGGAAAAAAAAAAAAAACTAAATAAATGTGTTACTAGGCAAATTTTCTCACACTGAACACACTATGTAACCAGCACAAAGATAGATCAAGAAGAACAGGGCTCCCGCGTGCACTGAAGATGGCGGCTGCGGTAGGAAGGCTGCTCTGGGCCTCGGTTGCTGGACATGTGAGTGCCATCTCTCGGGGCATTTCTGCCTCTGCAGTCCTTAGGCCTGTTGTTTCTAGAACACACTTGACAAACATACAGTGGTCTGGCTCTGCTCTATCAAAATTCACTTTTAGCACCAGTTTCTCCTACCAAGCTCCTGCTGTCCGTCACTCAGCACGCTCCCTACTTCAAGGGTACAGCCATTGTCAACGGAGAGTTCAAAGAGCTCAGCCTTGATGACTTTAAAGGGAAATACTTGGTGCTTTTCTTCTACCCTTTGGGTTTCACATTTGTGTGTCCTACAGAGATCGTTGCTTTCAGTGACAAAGCCAATGAGTTTCACGACGTGAACTGCGAAGTGGTTGCAGTCTCGGTGGACTCGCACTTCACCCACTTTGCCTGGATCAATACGCCGCGGAAGAATGGCGGTTTGGGCCACATGAACATTACACTCTTGTCGGATTTAACCAAACAAATTTCTCGGGAGTATGGTGTGCTTTTGGAAGGTGCTGGTCTTGCACTCAGAGGTCTCTTCATAGTTGACCCCAATGGAGTCATCAAGCATCTGAGTGTTAACGACTTGCCTGTGGGCCGGAGTGTGCAAGAGACCCTGCGCCTGGTGAAGGCATTCCATGGAGAAGTCTGCCCAGCAGACTGGACACCAGATTCCGCTACAATCAAGCCAAGTCCAGCGGCTTCCAAAGAGTACTTGGAGAAGGTAAATCCTTAGATCATCCTATGTGCCCCTGCAGCTTCTCACGCCAGAAGAGAACCACAGCTGGAACCTTTTTAGCATTTCAAAGATGATTATTTATAGAAGGCAAAACGTAATTATGCTTGAATTTATAAACATTATTCTAAATGTTTTGTTTTGTAACACTGGCTAAGACTTTCTAACAGTAGTTGCTTGACATCAGGAGTCAGTGGGATCATCTTGATGGCTAGTAAGTTTCCACAGAAGGCCTGGCTCCCTGTTTCTTAGATCATGTCTTCAGTGGATAAAGGAAGCACTCTTAGCCTTACTTGAACCTTTGTCTACACCTAAGTAGCACAGGTGCTGAAAGCTTCTGATCAAGGGTCCTGAAAATTTCTTCTTAGGGCCTGGGGCTGTGGCTCAGCGGTAGAGCGCTTGCCTTGCATGCGTGAGTCACTGGGTTCGATCCTCAGCACCACATACAAGTAAATAAATAAAATAAAGATATTGCATTCATCTACAACTAAAAAAATATTTTAAAAAAATTCTTCTTGGATTTCTTTGTATTAAACTGCTTTTTAACAAAGATTATAGTTTTACATTATTAACCTTGGCAGTCCAAGTTAACTCTCAAAATATGTGATGGAAAGAAATGTGAGTCATGTTGTTTAAAAAACACAGTAGCAGAGGACTTAACTGATCATGCATGATCCCTATCCCTGAGATTTATCATTTACATAGTTATTTTACTCTTTAGCTGAATTAGTGTCTACATATATTCCTAGATTTGTTCATTTTGTTTGTTTGGTTTTGGTAGTGCTGGAATCAAATCCAGCACCTCATGCATGGCAGGCAGCCACTCTACCGCTGAGCCACTTCCCCAGCACTATTCCTAGATATTGATGAGGTGTAATTATAAAGGATGTATATTGAATTATTAAACCCATGGATTGTTTTGAAATTATTGTAATCATTTACTTTCCTGAAGTGCTCAATATAAAATATGTCATAAAAAATAAACATTTAAAAATAAAAATAAATAAATAAAAAAGAAGAAGAACAGTCTCAATACCTCAGAAATCCTTTTCATGACACTTCCCCATCACTTTTCCCCTGCAAGGGTAACCACTTTTTAATACCATGATTGGTTTAGGATTTGTTTGTTTGTTTGTTTGTACATACTGGGAATTGAACCCAGAGTTGATTACTGCTGAGCCACATCCCCAGAATTTTTTAATTTTTAATTTTATGACAGGGTCTAAGTTGCTTAGGACCTCACTAAATTGCTGAGGCTGGCCTCAAACTTGGAATTTTCCTGTACCAACCTCTCAAGTGCTGTGATTACAGGCATGTGCCACTGTGCCCTGCCCATGATTGGTTTTGCCTGCTGGATTTTTTGTTTTTGTTTTTCAGTACTGGAGATCAAACCTAGGATCCCTTTACCATTGAGCTACATTCCCAGCTTTTGAGTTTTTTCCAAATTTTTTTATTTTTTTAAATTTTGAGATAGGATCTTGCTAAATTGACAAGACTGGCCTCAAACTTGTGAACCTCCTGCCTCTGCTTCCAGAGTAGCTGGGATTATAGGTGTGCCAGCAGTTTTACTTGTTTTTAAAGTATATAAGTGGGGGGGCTGGGGTTGTGGCTCAGTAGTAGAGCACTTGCCTTGCATGCCTAAGGCACAGGGTTCGATCCTCAGCACCACATAAAATAAATAAACAAAAGTATTGTGTTCATCTACAACTAAAAAAAATTTTAAAACAAAAGTATATAAGTGGAATCATACTAAATAGGCAGATCTTCAATTATAGTATCCAATGCTGGGAAGGATGCAAAGAGATTGGAATCTCATAAATTTGGAATAAACTAATCTGTCAGAAAAATAATTTATATTAATGAATATAATTTTTGACCCAGTAATTCCATTTCTGGGAATCACAACATTACTTAACTAATTACATATTATAAGCATTACTTTTAGAGAATTTGGAAACTCCTCAAAGAGATGTAGGGGAATGGTTTGGTAAACTATAGAACATCCTAAAAATGGAATGTTATATAGCCATCAAAATGATGTTCACCAGCCAGGCATGGTGGCACACACCTGTAATCCCAGTGACTTGGGAGGCTGAGAGCAGGATCGCAAGTTCAAAGCCAGCTTCAACAACAGCGAGGTGCTAAGCAACTCAGTGAGACTCTGTCTCTAAATAAAATACAAAAAAAAAAAAAAAATAGGGCTGGGATGTGGCTCAGTAGTCGAGTACCCCTGAGTTCAATCCCCAGTACCCCCCACCCCCGGCAAAATGATGTTTACTAAGATGTTAAAAGAATATGGAGCCGAACACAGAGCACATGTGTAATCCCAGCAACTGGGGAGGCTGAGGCAGGAAGATCACAAGTTGGAGACTAGCCTCAGCAGTTTAGAGAGACCCTGTCTCAAAAATAAGAAATAAAAAGGACTGGGGATGTAGCTCAGTTGTAGAGTGCCCCTGGATTCAATCTCCAGTACCAGGGGGAAAATTATGAAAGCCTGAGGCAGCGGGGTGTGTATGTGTGCGTGTGTGTCAATACTGACAATGATAGGTACAGTGTTGGGCTCAGTATCTGGGGAGTTGGGGCTATGTACACCTGAAGTTTCAAGGCTTGGCTAGGACCAGTTGCAGAATCTAGAAATACTTCCCAGGAAAAACTAGAGAACAACAAGCAGCCTTGAAGTAACACCATGAAGATAAGATTGTTCATCATAAGGAAATTGAACATCTGCAGAAAGAAATTGAGATGCATGAAAAGATCAGATATCTAAAACATAATGATTAAATGCACACAGTTTTCCATAGAATGGCACAAATGCCCACTTTCACAAAGACGTTTCTGGTTTAATTAATTTTTGTTCTGTGTGTGCCAATAGATTAATTGTCATAAGTGGGGGGGGGGGGAATACTGAAGCCAGACACAGTGGTGCAGGCATGTCTTTCCAGTGACTCTGGAGGCCGAGGCAGGAGGATCTCAAATTTGAGCCCTGCCTTGGCAATTTAGGGAGACCTTGTGTCAAAATAAAAAATTCAAGCCAGGCATACGGTGGCCCACGCCTGTAATCCCAGCACTTTGGGGGCCTGAGATAGGAGAATCACAAATTCAAAGCCAGCCTCAGCAACAGCTAAGCACTAAACAACTCAGTGAGACCCTATCTCTAAATAAACACAAAATAAGGCTGGGGATGTGGCTCAGTGGTGGAGTGCCCCTGAGTTCAATCCCTGGTACCAAAAATAAAAATAAAAATAAAAATAAAAAACAAATAAATAAGTAAATAAAAATTCAAAATTCAAAAAGAAACAAACCAAACCAACCAAACAAAAATTTGAGGATGTAGTTCGGTAGTAAAAAATTTCCATGGGGTTCAATAGCCTTTTCTACAAAAGGAAAAGAAAAAATAGAACATGGGGGCTGGGATTGTAGCTCAGCGGTAGAGCGCTTGCCTCGCATGCGTGAGTCACTGGGTTCGATCCTCAGCACCACATAAAAAATAAAGATATTGTGTCCATCTACAACTAAGAAAATATTTTTAAAAATAGAATATGAAGGGCTGGGGTTATGGCGCAGTGGTAGCGTGCTCGTGTAGCACGGGTTCAATCCTCAGCACCACATAAAAATAAAATAAAGATATTGTGTCCACCTACAACTAAAAAATAAATATTTAAAAAAAAAATAGAATATGAAACACACACTCACACGATAAATGTTAACTGAAAAACTAGAAAAACTAGGAGAAAAAGTATCATGCACTCTGCCAACTGAGCTATATCCCCAGCCCATGCAAGAGCGTTGATTGGCCCTGGAGAGCCGGTCCCACGCCGTCCTTGCCTGCTGACCACCTCATGTCTGCGCGTTGGGCCTGTCCCGCTGGACACCCGGACCGAGGTCGGATGCGGAGAGCCCTGGGTCCTGGGAAACCCGGTGTGGATGGAAAGGGGGCCGCCCTTTCGCCGGTCACGCCACTCGCATCTGTGGAGAACCTGGTGCTAAACCATTCACAGACTACCTGCTTCTGGGTGGAGGTTTCAAACGAAGCAAAACAGCTCCCTCGCTGCGATCTATTGAAAGTCAGCCCTCCACACAAGGGCATAGGGCTATCTTTCCTTCTTCAAACAATGGTGGCACATGATATGTGTCAGGGTTGGAGAATTGGAACGTTTTTCTCCTGGACGTCTGTCAAACCTGCAGTAGGATACATCTGTCAGTCCATCTCCTCAGTGGAGGGCTCTAAACGGTCCTCAAGGAAAAGACTAGAACGAGTGAGTCCCAGAAATTCTTCCTTGGGATCAAACCTCTCTTTCTTCCACTACACCTCTTTTTTTCTGGGAAACGAAACCCCAAAGTTTAAATAATAACAAGAAGCAATAAAATAATAACAAGCAATAACATAGAAATTTGGAGGAAAAACAAGAAAAAAGTATCATGCAAAATGGCTGCAATTATGTTAAAGAATCTATGCACAGAAAAAATAAGTGGAAAGAAAGGACAATGTTTGTAATAACATGATAGGATTCTCCTTCCCCAGCACCAAAAAATAAATAAATAAAATAATAATTGGATCCTAGGTTGATTTTTTTCTCATTATTTTTCACATTTCCTCTAATGTGCTCAAGCTACCTTTATAACAACAAATAAATACTAACCATAAAAGACAAAGAATCCTGTTAGGAAGTAACAAAGGTCTGAATTAGGGCATTTGTGGTGGAACCTATGGAACCTGGGAGGGAAGAATAGGTACAAAATTGTTGCTCACTGAATTATGGGTGGTGAGTGGGTGGGCAGGACAGAGGCTCACATTTGGAGAAACTGGGAGGACACTGGTGTGGTGAACTTCAGTGGGGATCCCTGGAGGAATCACAGCACAGTGGTTCAGAGCATAGACTCCTGCAATAGTCACCTGTTTTTTTTTTATTTTTCTGTTTTTTCTTTTTTATAGTACCAGAGACTGAACTCAGGGGTACTTGACCACTGAGCTACATCCCCAGCCCTATTTTGTTTTACTTAGAGACAATGTCTCACTGAGTTGCTTAGTGCCTTGCGGTTGCTAAGGATGGCTTTGAACTTGCGATTCTCGAGTCTCAGCTTCCCCAAGTGCTGGGATTACAGGTGTGCACCACCATGCCTGGCTTTGGGGACTAAATATTATAGAGGTTCAAGAATGTAAGGCCTCTAGCCGGGCGCGGTGGCTCATGCTTGTAATCCCAGCACTTAGGGAGGCTGAGACAGGAGAATCGCGAGTTCAAAGCCAGCCTCAGCAATGGCAAGGCACTAAGCAACTCAGTGAGACCCTGTCTCTACATAAAACACAAAATAGGGCTGGGGATGTGGCTCAGTGGTTGAGTGCCCCTGAGTTCAATCCCTAGTACCAAAAAAAAAAAAAAAGAATGTAAGGCCTCAGGATCCTAGGTCACACAAATTTCTTTTTGACATGTCCTTATTTCTCTTATTTATTGATCATATAAGCACTTAATACTCTTAATCAAATCTGAATCACTGCTCCTGGCTTCACCTGTGTTTTTAATCCTGGCCCAACCACTTAAAGATTGTTAACCCTGAGCAAATTATTTATCCTCTTTGAGCTTGTTTCCCCATCTCTAATAACAGCATTAATAATGGGGTAATAATAGCATTTGTTGTTGGGAGGATAGATTGATATGCAGAGTTAAGAAGGTGCCTGGTGTGGAATAAATTTTCGATAAAAAATTAACTTCTAGCCGGGTGTGGTGGCACAAGCCTGTAATCCCAGCACTTTGGGAGGTTGAGACAGGAGAATTGCAAGTTCAAAGTCAGCCTCAGCAATGGCGAGGCACTAAGCAACTCATTGAGACCCTGTCTCTACATAAAACACAAAGTAGGGCTGAGGATGTAGCTCAGTGGTTGAGTACCCCTGAGTTCAATCCCTGGTATCAAAAAAAAAAAAAAAATTAACTTCTGATGTGACCAACAGCCCTGGGAGATCAGAAGCTAGTATTTCTCTGTCCCTAGCCACCTGTCAGACCAAAAATATTTCCTTCACCTAACCTCCCTCACTCAGCTCACTACCAGAATGTGACCTGTGGGATGATCCAAAGTCCACAGGAGTAGGAATGGATGGGACCTTAAAGTGGGTTGTATGGAAGGACTGGAGTGGGGAAATGAGGTAGGGTTAGAAACTAACTTGTAAAAATTGCAAAGTAAGTAGGCCAGATTAACAGCCAAGCAGAGGCCGTGGAGCACTCCATCAGAGCCCTCTGATTCCACGTCAGTGAATCAGTATGTTTTCTGGCTGATGTGAGGCAGGGGCACAGAAGGGGATGTCCCCTTTGCCCAATAGATGCTGCCTAATTCATTCATTCTGCCTTCTGCATCTGGAACTAGAATTGCTGAGTGCCCAAAAAAAAAAAAAAAAGGGCTGGTGTTGTGGCTCAGCAGTTGAGCGCTTGCCTTGCATGTGTAAGACACTGGGTTCGATCCTCAGCACCACATAAAATAAATAAAGGTATTGTGTTCATCTACAACTAAAAAAACATTAAAAAAAAAAATCTAGTGTTTAAACTGGGCGCGGTGGCACAAGCCTGTAATCCCAGCACTTTGGGAGGCTGAGACAGGAGAATCGTGAGTTCAAAGCCAGCCTCAGCAAGGGCGAGGAGCTAAGCAACTCAGTGAGACCCTGTCTCTACATAAAACACAAAATAGGGCTGGGGATGTGGCTCAGTGGTCCAGTGCCTGAGTTCAATCCCCAGTACCAAAAAAAAAAAAAAAAAATCTAGTGTTTAAGGGAAAAAAAAAAAAAAAAGAGCCAGGCACGGTGGCTCATGCCTGTAATCCCAGCAGCTCAGGAAGTTGAGGCAGGAGGATTGCGAGTTCAAAGCCAGCCTTAGCTATGGCGAAGTACTAAGCAACTCAGTGAGACCCTGTCTCTAAATAAAATACAAAATAGGGTTGGGGATGTAATTCAGTGGCCAAGTGCCCCTGAGTACAATCCATGGTATCCCTCGCAAAAAAATGAGAATAAACCCGCTGCAGTGGCACACACCCATAATCCCAGCTACTCATGAGGCTAAGGCAGGAGAATCACAAATGCCAGGCCAGCGTGGGTAACTTAGGGAGACCCTATCTTAAAATTAAAAATAAAATAAGAAAGGTTGTCCTCCACATATTATAAGAAAGGTAGCTCAGTAGTAGAACATTTCTAAATTCAATCCCTAGTAACACACACACAGAACAAAGAGAAGAAAGAGAGACTGGTGAGACATCTATAAAAAGATGAGAAGGAGCTCTGTTTGCAAGTCTGGCCTCTAGCAACATCCCCTGTCACCTCCCCTTGCACCCCTGCACACTCAGGAGATGAGTCTGTGAGCAACTACCCAGTGTCTAGCTAAAGCCTGAGACCACATTCCCTGAAACACGATCACATTCCCTGGCTATATAACATGCCTGGTGCATGCCTTCATCTCCACTCTGGTGTTCTGCCTCTCCAGCCTTAACCTGTTCCGCTGCCACCCACGTAGGTACTACAGGGACTCTGTTCCATTAGTCTTCTTCCCAGCACTACCTGCCTGCCTGTTTTCTGATGGCTGTGACCATACTCCTCTTGTATGCTGCCCCTGTCCTGCCTGATGCCCATTCCTCATCTCCGAAAGCTGACCCCTCAGGACCCAGCCACCTATGACCTCCTCAGGAAGAGCCCAGCCTAACCTGGGACCCCCTCCATATTTTTAAAATTTATTTATTTATGTATTTATTCTAATTATTTGTTCTAATCAGTTATACATGACAACAGAATGCATTTCGACTCAGTGAACACAAATGGAGCACAACTTTTCATTTCTCTGGTTGTACACAATGCAGAATCACACCATTTGTGCAATCATACAGGTACATAGGGTCCCCTCCACATTTATGTAACTTGTTTCCCACTTGAACTATTTTGGCCCCAGCTCTCCTAGAACCATCCTCTTTCAATCTAGAACTTCTCTGTACTCTGCCTCCTCCCTCTCTGATCCTGAACCCCCTTCCATTTTCCTCTCTTTTTTATTTTATTTTTATTTATTTATTAAAAAAAATTTTAGTTGTAGATGGACACAATATCTTTATTTTATTTATTTATTTTTACGTGGTGCTGAGGATCAAACCCAGGGCTTCACACATGCGAGGCAAGCGTTCTACCACTAAGCCACATTCCTGGCCCCCATTTTCCTCTCTTATCTGTGACCTTCCCCTCCTCACACCTCCATCCATCCCCTCCTAACTTCCACACCTCTACCTATGTACTACCCTATTCCTCTTTCCTGACTCTATTTCTCTCCCCCATTTGACACTTGCCTCTCCATGGGCTAGAACATCAGCAGTTTTATCAGCAATGAGCAGATACGTGAGGCCATTTCCTACAATGGTTATTCTCTCAGGAACAACATGTACAACCTCTTTTCTTTTTCCTCCTCCCCCTCCTCCTCCTCCTCCTCCTCCTCCTCCTCCTCCTCCTCCTCCTTCTTCTTCTCTCTCTCTCTCTCTCTCTCTCTCTCTCTCTTTCTCAGAACTGAACCTAGGGGCACTTTACCACCGAACCATGTCCCCAGCCCTTTTAAATATTTTATTTAGAGACAGGGTTTCGCTGAGTTGCTTAGGGCCTCGCTAAGTTGCTGAAGTTGGCTTTGAACTTATGATCCTCCTGCCTCAGCCAACTGAGCTACCCTTGCCCCTTCTTTAAGGCACAGAGGGAACTTAACTTTCCCTCTGGCCCTAGGAATTTCCCTCTGGGCCCCTATCTCCAATTCACTCCAGAATCCCAGCCTCCCAGAGCATTTGGGTTTACACCCACGGGAGTGGCAGATTCCAAGCATCACTGTCTCTGACACAAACCTCAGCCGGTCCAACCTCATTTCTCTGTCCCTTCTCCCTAGGATCATTTCAAGCAAGAAACCTCCTTCCTTCAGATGTTCCCTTACTCCTAGTATGCACTGCCTATGGATGGGAGCCCATCGGAAGAATCCGATCCAACCTGCTTGGTGAGATGGAAATAGCCTGCAGTAGGGCTGAGAAGGTGGAGCTCTCCAGTAGTTCATTGTCATCCTGTCTTCCCCAAAAGCTGGGATCAACATGTAGGTTGTCCTTCTGGGTATCAAAAACCCATGCTGGGACCTTGTCCCAGCAGATTGGGAGTAAATAGTCAAGTATTTTTCATTCAACACGGACTCTAAAAGCAAGACAACAACTCCTTCTTCTCCTCCTCCTCCTTCCCCTCCTCCTCCTTCTTCTTTTTTTGGTACTGGAGATTGAACTCAGGGGCACTCCACCATTGAGCCACATCCCCAGCCCTATTTTGTGTTGTATGTAGAGACAGGGTCTCACTGAGTTGCTTAGCGCCTCACCGCAGCTGAGGCTGGCTTTGAACTCCAGTCTCAGCCTCCCAAAGTACTGGGATTACAGTCATGTGCCACCGTACCCGGCTCCAGACAACTTCTTCTGAACCTGGTGCTCAACCACTGAGATAATAATTTGTCCCAATGAAGGAGAAAAAATAAATCTGAGTTGCACTTACTGAGAAGTTGGTTTGACATTAAGAAGAGGATGTAGGGGCTGGGATTGTGGCTCAGTGGTAGAGCACTTGCCTCGCATGTGTGAGGCACTGGGTTCAATACTCAGCACCACATAAAAATAAATAAAATAAAGATATTATGTCCATCTACAACTAAAAAATATTTAAAATAAGATGATGTAAGGAATTTTCTTAGTTAATTTTGACAATATTCAATTTTCCCCTAGTACTGGGATCGAGTCCACTTTACCACCAAACTACATCCCTAGTCCTTTTTTATTTATTTATCTTTTAAAATTTGAGTCAGAGTCTCACAAAGTTGACCAGGTTGGCCTCAAATTTGCTATCCTCTTGCCTCAGCCTCCTGAATTGCTGGGATTACAGATGTGTGTTACCATGCCCAGCTATGATATTAATTTTTTCACCTGTGCTTGACTCTAGGACTTTATCTTTGTAGAATATAATTCTGTGAAGCCAGACATAATGGTGCATGCATGTAATTCCAGTGATTTTGGAACCTGCCTGCTCACTCAGATCTGGGGCATTTCTCTGTGTTTGTTACTCTGCTTGGATTACTTTCCTGTCAGTAGTATTCCTCACTGGATAAAATTCATAAGAAATATTTTTTTCTGTGCTGGGGATTGAATCCAAAGACCTTGTACATGCTAAGCACATGCTCTACCATTAAGCTACACCCCTTACCCTAGAATTGATAAGAATTTAATCTCATCTTCACCTCCTATTGGCTGTGTAACCATGGGTATGTTTCTTAACCTCTCTGAGCCTTAATTTCCTCAGCCATAAAAAAGGAAAGAAAAGACAATTTTGAGGATGGAAAGAGCATGGGTGAAATTATTTGTAAGCTATAAATTCTTTACGTATTCACTTGAAGGCCACTAATAGTAACTGGAGGAATTTCTAAGGTCAGTTTTACAGTTTCACTCTGTTTTACACAGGAGGAAACTGAGGCTCAGATATTGAATAAGGAAATGTTACAAAATAATAAACAAGATTTTTGGGGGGATACAGGGAATCCAACTGCTGAGCCACATCCCCAGCCCTATTTATTTATTTATTTATCTATCTATCTATTTATTTATTTATTTATGTACCAAGGATTGAACTCAGGGGTATCTGACCACTGAGACACATCCCCAGCCCTATTTTATGGTTTTTTTTTTTAAGTATTTTTTTAGTTGTTGATAAACCTTTATTTTATTTATTTGTATGCAGTGCTGAGAATCAAACCCAGTGCCTCACACATGGTGGGCAAGCACTTTACTATGGAGCTACAACACCAGACCTACTTTTTAAGTTTTGATACTCTCAGTCCATTGGTCACACACCTGCCCTCCCACACCTAAGTCCAAAGTTAAAATACTGAAGCTATGGCAGTCAAGCCATAGCTGGGTGTTCATTCTATCCTGAAGCTAGGAGGTGTTCACTGGGGCCCTGGGGAAGGGAGAATTGTGTGACCTAAAGCTTTTGTCTCCTTTCTAGACCTGGCTCTCATCTGGTATCCAAGGAGCCATCTTACATGTTTGCAGCTTAGTTTTCTCATCTGCACTATGGACATCATAACCCCTGCCCCTGTTTCAGAGGGTACAAGGATCAGATGAAGTGACTGACAGGGAGGTGCTGTGAGGTATGTGTGCTCTTGCAGGGTGTCTGTGGAAGGGAGGAGAGTAGAAGTTATACAAAGAGTCCCCAGACTGTGGCCTGGACTTGGCTGAATAAGCAGTACCTTCCTGCACTGGAGTCAACATCAGGTCCTCTTTCTATTGTTAATACCAGTGTCTGGGCTCAATTTATTGTTCTTGAATCCTCTCCTATCTATCTTTGAAGAAGGTTCTGCAGAGCATTGATTTCTTTGCCCCTCAGCTCACTAGGAAGAGGGATTGGTTGAACCAAGAACCAAGAATGTTTTGGGCAGCAACATCCAGACCACCCTGGGCAAAGTACGAGGAATTCTGCAAGCAAATTCAAATTCATGGCCCAAAGCTCAACCTTAGTGTGAGCCTAGTGAGAGACCTCCTGAGACCCCCAGACACTACTGCTGTTCTGAGCCTAGCCCAGAAAAGATAGGCTGTACGCAAATTATATACCTTATCCTCAGGGAACTGCTGTGCTGTGTGGGAGACCTCCTCACTCTTATGCAGTATATTAGTTTCCTGACATAACACATTTCCACAATTCTCCCACCCATACTGTGGTATTGTTGAACCTGGTGCTTTGCCACTGAGCAACATTCCTACTTGCTTTATTTATTTATTTAGGTACCAGGGATTGAGCTCAGGGGCACCCAGATCACTGAGCCACATCCCCAGCCCTATTTTGTATTTTATTTAGAGACAGGGTCTCACTGAGTTGCTTAGCGCCTCGCTATTGCTGAGGCTGGCTTTGAACTCATGATCCTCCTGCCTCAGCCTACTAAGCTGCTGGGATTACAGGTGTGCACTACTGTGCCTGGCCCTAGTCTTTTTTAATTTTTTAGTTTGAGACAGGGTCTCCCTGAGTTGCTTAGGACCTTATTAAGTTGCTGAGGCTGGCCTCAAATTTGCAATCCTCCTGCCTTTGCCTCCTGAGTTGCTGAGATTAAAAGGTGTACGCTATCATACCTGGCAAATTTCTACAAGTTCCAAGCTTGTTCTCTCATAGCTGCATAGACCAGAAGTCCAAAACCAATGTTATTAGCAGTTTGGGCTTATTCTAGAGGCTCCGAAGGGGAACCTTTCCTATGTCTCTTTCCTAGCTTCTGATGACTATCAACAATCCTTGGT
>CM053404.1:23388343-23402192 GCA_028644305.1 Xerus rutilus
GTGGCTCAAGCCTGTAATCCCAGCACTTAGGGAGGCTGAGACAGGAGAATCGCGAGTTCAAAGCCAGCCTCAGCAATGGCGAGGCACTAAGCAACTCAGTGAGACCCTGTCTCTACATAAAACACAAAATAGGGCTGGGGATGTGGCTCAGTGGTCGAGTACCCCTGAGTTCAATCCCCAGTACCAAAAAAAAAAAACAAAAAAACAATCCTTGGTGGTGCTTGGATTGTAGATCCATCCCTCCGATCTCTGTCTGTCTTCACATTGCCTTCTCCTTCCATGTCTGTGTATTTTCTCCTTTTGAGTCTTATAATGATACTCATTGGATTTAGGGCTCATGTTAATCCAAGGTGATCTCTTTTATTAATTTATTTATTTGCCACTAGGGATTGAACCCAGGGGCACATAACCATTGTGCCACATCCTCAGCCCTTTTTTGTATTTTATTTAAAGACAGGGTGTTGCTGAGTTGCTTAGGGCCTTGCTCAGTTGCAGAGGCTGACTTTGAACTTGTAATCCTCCTGCCTCAGCTTCCTGAGTCACTGGTGTTACTAGTGTGTGCCACTGCACCTGGCCCAGAACGATATCTTCTTGAGATTCTTACCTTAATTATATCTGCAATCACCCTTATTCAAAACAAAATCACATTCTGAGGTTCTAGGTAGACATATCTTTTGCAAGTCACAACACAATCTGCTATAAGAAGCTTCAAGTTTTTATTATTATTATTATTATTATTATTTTGTGTGTGTGTGTGTGGTGCTGTGGATTAAACTCATGGCCCTGCACATGCTATGTACACACTCTACCACTGAGCTATAACCCCAGCCTGGAGTTTGCAGTTTGACGGTGATCTACCTCATTGTTGGAGAATCTCTGAGTCCTACAGAAGTACACCCTACTTTTAAGAAGCCCCTTTGTCTCTGGGTTTGATAGCCAGAAAGAAGAAAAAGGAGGACAGAGGAAAGAGGAATGGAAAGGAGAAGGAAAGAGAAGAAAAGAGAGAGAGAAAGAGCCCCTTATGATGGAGAAGATCTTGATTTCCATCCTGGTCCTCAGGAGTCTTTTTTATATCTATCTACCTACCTACCTGTTTATCTATCTATCTACCTACCTACTGCCTACCTTCCTACCTACCTACCTATCTATCTATACTAGGAATTGAACCTAAGGGTGGTCTAAAACTGAGTTACAATCCTAGCCCTTTTTCATTTCTTTCTTTCTTTTTTTTTTTTTAAATATTTTCTTAGTTGTAGATGGACACAATGTCTTTATTTTATTGCTTTGTATGTGGTGCTGAGGATCGAACCCAGGGCCTCACGCATGCGAGGCAAGCGCTCTACCGCTGAGCCACAATCCCAGCCCTTCATTTCTTTCTTTTTTGAAGGTTCTGCAGAACATTTTCTTTTTTGTAACAGGAATTGAACCCAGGGACTTTAACCACTGATCCACATCCCCAGCCCTTTTTATATTTTATTTAGAGACAGGGTCAAGTTAAGTTGCTTAGGGCCTTGCTAAGTTACTGAGGCTGGTCTCAAACTTGTGATCCTCCTGCCTTAGCCTCCAGAGTCACTGGAATTATAGGTGTGTACCTAAGTGATTATTCTCACTGATCTATATCCTCAGCTCCAGGCAATACCTACATTTATCTATCTATCTATCTATCTATCTATCTATCTATCTATCTATCTATTTTTATGTGGTGCTGAGGATCAAACCCAGTGCCTCAAACGTGCTAGGCAAGTGCTCTACCACTGAGTCACAACCCCAGTCCCAGGTACGGCTTTCTTTTTTTTTTTTTAATTTTTTTTTTTTAGTTGTATATGGACACAATATCTTTATTTATTTATTTTTATGTGGTGCTGAGGATCGAACCCAGTACCTCACGCATGCGAGGTGAGCACTCTACCACTGAGCTACAAAAGCCCCCAGGTACGGCTTTCTTTCTTTTTTTTTTTTTTTTTTTTAAAAACCAGGCGCTCGGAACCAGCCTCACGGGCAGCGCGGTTTTTTTTTTTTTTTAAATAGATGGACACAATGTCTTTATTCTACTGGTTTGTATGTGGTGCTGAGGATCGAACCCAGGCCTCACGCATGCGAGGCAAGCGCTCTACCACTGAGCTACAATCCCAGCCCCCAAGGTACGGCTTTCTTAAGGAGAGCAAACTCAGAATCCATTGCTTTGGGTACTGACCAGTGACAGATAAGAGGAATGGAAAGTGATGACTGGGGCTTAACAGAGTGGTGGCAAGGAACTGAAGCTAGGGGACAGAGCTGGGAGGGGCAGGAAAGACTTGTGACTGAGACCTGTTCCTTTTTTTTCAGGGCAGGGGGCAGGGAGTGGGGAGGCAGTGCTGGGGATCAAACCCAGGGCCTCACTCATGCTAGGCAAATGTTCTACCATTAAGCCACATCCCTACCCCTCTCTTTTGTTTTCTTGATTTTTTTCTCAGCTGTCCCCACTTGCAAGATCCCTTGGAGCTAAGCTTCAAAAAAACTATTCACAGCCAGGGGGCAGTGGTGCATACCTGTAATCCCAGCACTTTGGGAGGCTGAGACAGGAGAATCGCAAGTTCAAAGCCAGCCTCAGCAATGGCAAGGCTAAGCAACTCAGTGAGACCCTGTCTCTAAATAAACACAAAATAGGGCTGGGGATGTGGCTCAGTGGTCGAGTACCCCTGAGTTCAATCCTCAGTACCAAAAAACAACCAAAAAAACTATTCACGGGCTGGGTTGTGGCTCAATGGTAGAGCGTTTACCTCGCATGCATGAGTCACTGGATTCAATCCTCAGTGCCACATAAAAATAAATAAATACAAAAAAGATATTGCATCCATTTACAACTAAAAAAAATTTAAAAAATATTCACAGAAATAGGTTGACTGTAGTTTCTTTTCCTGGTGTTCCCTCATGTGAAGCACATGAGCTTTGTTTGTGTTAAGTATTTGACCACTGAAAATTAAGGAGTTGAGTCGGCCACAGTGGTACATGCCTGTAATGCCAGTGACTTGGAAGGCTGAGGCAGAAGGATGGCAGGTTTGAGGCAAGCTTCAGCAAGTTAGCAAGTACTTAAGCAATTGAGAATGATCTTGTCTCAGAATAAAAAATAAAAAGACTGTGGCTGTAGCTCAGTGGTAAAGCACTCCTGGGTTCAATTCCCAGTACCAAAAAAAAAGTAAAGTAAAAAGGTCAGGGCTGGTAATGGATAAAGCTAACAAAAGTGCCAAACGTGCCGGGCTCGGTGGCGCATGCCTATAATCCCAGCACTTTGGGAGCCTGAGACAGGAGAGTCGCAAGTTCAAAGCCAGCCTCAGCAATGGCGAGGTGCTAAGCAACTAAGTGAGGCCCTGTCTCTACATAAAACACAAAATAGGGCTGGGGATGTGGCTCAGTGGTCGAGTGCCCCTGAATTAGACAAATGTGGAGCCAAGAGTTTATTCCCAGCTCCAGTTAGATTTTTCCTTAAAATAATAAAATCATACGTATCACGAGTGGCATGAGCAATAATTAATAATTATAATTACTAATTATTCGGAGGTGGATTTTCTTTTTTTTTTTTGGTACTGGGGATTGCACTCAGGGGCACTCGACCACTGAGCCACATCCCCAGCCCTATTTTGTGTTTTATGTAGAGACAGGGTCTCACTGAGTTGCTTAGCACCTCGCCATTGCTGAGGCTGGCTTTGAACTCGCGATCCTCCTGTCTCAGCCTCCCTAAGTGCTGGGATTACAGGCTTGCGCCACCACGCCCGGCTCGGAGGTGGATTTTCTTTAAATGCAAGTGTATGTTCAATCACAACAATTATCAAATATAATTAATTAATGCAAAAAGTGTTGGGTGTGCTGGAGCACCCCAACTAGCATTCAGTGCGCACTAATTAAACACTATAGGTGAGTTACACTATCCTAGGGAAACTAAACACTACCAGCAATTCACATAATCCTAGGGCAACCACGAGCCCCAAAATACCTCTGATGCCAGGTGACTTCTCTTAGCCAAAGAGCAGATGTTGTCCTTGTCTGGTGGTTCTCTTCAGCCGACGGCTGGACGTCAGGGAATGGTGAAGTTGATCCAGGGATGGACAGCAAGGTGGCCGGTCTCACTGATGTCTTTGGAGCAAAGCCCACAATGTGGCAGGACAAGTAGTTTAAATGCAGTTCGAAGTTGGTGGTGTGAGCTGGTGATTGGTTACACCCAGTAAAAGTCAATGTCCATTGGTTATGTCCAGGGAGATAGTATAATTACAACTGGGCCTTTCTTTGTGCATGTGCATGGAGCTGTGCTCCCTATCAATTGTAACCAGTCATTGCTAGGCAGGCCTATGTTTAGGTGCCCCTTACAGCCCCTTATCAATTGCAAGCAGGCATGACTAAGCAAGTCAATGGCTGCTGTTCCTTATGGCCAGGAACTTAGTGAGTCCCTGGCATGTCCAGGCATGTCTTTGCCATCGGCTCCTTACAGTCCATCCCCTGGAAGCCCGCGGACATTCAGAGGTACAAGGGCTTCTATCATAATGGAAGAATCATAGGATACATAACAAAATATAATTACAGTTCAAAAATCAAATCACATCAAAGGAAATCAAAATATACCAAAGCACATCAATCTCATACATTCATATCTTCATAAACATGATCATCAGAATCTGGGATTTGAGCAATCATGGTTTCATACAATGCATCAGCAATGAGCAAGTGTACTTTGGCATTATCATGAACAACAATAGCATTTCTAATCCTGTGGTTACAAAAGCACAATAGTTTTATTGCAAAATAATACACAGCAAATAGGATAATATAATAAAGAATCCACTTAACAAAATTTAATAGGGAGGGCCAATGTAGGCACACTGTATTGAAGCACAATAACTTTTGGATAGCTATAAAAGGGGAACATGGGGAATTTAGGGTTGCAACATCTTGTTTTAAGGCAATAGTATTGGTGTTGAAGATATGTACCACATCATTAACATGGGAAGTACTATGTTTAAGATCTTTGAGCTCCATAGAGGATTTGCTCTGTAAATTTTGTAACTGTCTCAAGTTATCATCTATGTGTTTGTTCAGTCTAACATGTTTGTCCATGAAAGAGTGGAAGATCTGACTGGGAACATTTATGGAGCCTATTCCCATAGTGGTGTTTTTTGGAGGTATATGGTAGAAATACTGGAAAGAGTGCCACATTTTTGAGAAGACCTTCCATGCATAATTAATCATAACACAGTCATTGTGTATAGATACATTATATATATCAATGTTATTGTGGCCTAGGGCAGAGATGTTTGCCATCATATTAGAATATGCAATGAAACAGTAGTCACCTAGATCATAGAGTCTAAATGGAATAAATGTAGTCTATACCTGCATAAAGGAAAGCTCTGGTTGTAGGTCATGTAAGACCAGATATTGCAATGGGGACAGTTGTGTCAAAGACTCAGTACTATACAGTTTGCCATTAATCCAGATAGTATATTCCACTGGCAATACTGTAAGTTCACCAATTTTCCTGGGATATTTATGTGTCTTATAGCCTGTGACCTTTTTAAGTGTAGAGATTTGCAAAAGATTTATCAAGCAAAAATCTTGATCACATCCAGAAGTGTTTGCAGGATCCAAGAAAGATTTGGATGTGGCAGTGTGTGCAGCAATGCCTGTCTTAACCATTTCTTGTAAGTCTGTGTAGGTTTGGACAAGTAACTGTCTCATAGTAGCACAAATATTTACCTTATGTAGTTTGTCAGCTACAGCCTCTAATACCTTTTTAGTGGCCTTATCATCTTCATATATTGCCTTGTAGGAGTCTGTGAGGATCTTAGTTTGAATATTAATATTAGTAAGTAACGAAGATAAGGAGGAGAGTGAATTAGATAGGGCTGTGATGGTTTTCACCTGTTTCTCTTGTAAGTTAGATATTTTGTCAACAACTATATGTCATTTTCCTATCTCATGTGCATTGATGAGTTCGCCTGTGGCAAGTTCCGCTATGGTGATCCATTCAAATTAGAGTAGTTTTCTGGGACCTATCAATTGAAGGTGAGGGAGTTGTGGCAGGTAAATAGGTGTATTGGGTGTGCAGTATGGTGCAAAAGAAGGGAAGCATAGGGCATGAAGGTCAAGGTGGATGTTGAGCCTGTGTATGTCTGGTTGGACTAGCACCGAAAGTGGGGTGCACACATCAGAGACATAAAGTGGAGCAGGAGATATAAGAGGAGGGTGTTTAAGCCTCCAGCGAAAAAGCAAAGGCAGGTTTATAATGAGCTGTAATGAAGTAGTGGGTAGTATTATAATCATGGCGCAAAAGAATGCATGGCCCAGGGGAATTTTGTGACACATAGCATCTGGAGAAATAAAGGGGGAAAATGTACATAACATTAGATTTTTGTTCAAGCATATTTAAATGCATGGTGGTGATGGCATTTAGTACCGGGTTGTGGGCTACCATTTCAAAAAGGTGCCATTCGTTGTTGAATGGAAGTAGCATCTGGATGTATATGGCAAAAATGAAAGTTGATGAGTACATAGATTTTGGAAAGCTTGTCCGTGGGTGGTCCAAAACATTAATGGACAGTTGTCTGCTTCCTTAATGTGGTAGCATACGGTGCCATTATGAAAGCTGATGGGGCAACGAGAAAAAAAGACAGAAGAAGCATGGACTGAAGAAGGAAAATAGTCCAAGGAGGAAAGGAAATATTTTAGCAGGCAGGAGAATAGTGGGCAAAAGAATAACTGGAAGACCTATGGTTGTAAACGGGTTCTTCAGAAACATCTAAGGAGATGAATGTATCAAAAGGAGTTAAGGGAATAGATGTCCTTGCACACTTGGTAAATATTTAAGGTAAGGTAGCAATGTGGGGTAAACATACTTTGGTGGAACTTAAATATATTTACCAGAGGGCCAAACAAGAGTAAGGTGTGGAGGTAAGAATTGATCTACTTTTTAGGTAAAATTGTGTAGGAAAGGTTGAAAAAGTGCAGTTTCAAAAGGATTAGAAATCCAGTTCATGGGCATAGAATCTGGGTTATGCCAGGAAACGTAAGTGCTCCTGTTAGAAGATCCCAGATGCATTGAAATAAAGCATGGTATTAGCTGGGCGCGGTGGCGCAAGCCTGTAATCCCAGCACTTAGGGAGGCTGAGACAAGAGAATCGCGAGTTCAAAGCCAGCCTCAGCAACGGCAAGGCACTAAGCAACTCAGTGAGACCCTGTCTCTACATAAAACACAAAATAGGGCTGGGGATGTGGCTCAGTGGTCGAGTGCCCTGAGTTCAATCTCTAGTACCCTCCCAAAAAAAGCATGGTATTGTCAATCTGAGTGTTTTGAATGTTGATTTGTATCATAGTTGTGGTACCCTGGTAAGTCCTAACGAGTTATGGATGTAAACCATCAGAAGAGAAATTGACAGTGGTATTTAGAAAAGGATAGAGTCCAGGAGGTAATGAGAATTGGTTTGTATGAGCTTTGGAGTTTGAAAAACAAATAAAAGATGGGATTGCATGAAATGTGGTAGAATAGTTAAGTTGACGGTCAAGTCTGGAAATATCTGGTATAGAGAGTACTAACACACAAAAGTGGGAAAGGCAGGCACAAGGGGGTCTTGGTGGAGGCTTAATTGGTGCCATGTTGATGGGTTGTAGTAATATATCTGTTAGGGCCACTGGGAAGTGCCAATATTGAGTACCAAGTGCTGCATACCGATATTGTACATTCATGGGTGGTTGGGAAACATTATAAATCCGTGGGTCCCAAGAGGCATTATGGCGGTATATTTCCAATTGAGAGAAGAATAGTGGGTTTGGAAAGTTGACCACACATAACACTAAAGTGTTTGGGTTGTTGAATCCAGGGTGTGCCTTAAAGAAGTCCATTAGGCAGTCAAAACCAAAGGGTTCTGGGAATTGTTGGATGCTTCGTGGGAAGTCAGGCGGGACAGTACAGTCAGAGACATCCGGAAAGTATAGGGTGTTTGAGTTATAATCCTCTTCTTCCCCTGTTTTGTCATTTGAGGCAGTTAAGTTTGTATGGTCATAGTAGTCATAATCGTTCTTTCCACAAGTGAGTCATAATCGTCGTTTCCACAGGGAAAATAAAAAATTGAGTTCCATAAGGAGAAAAATTTTACTTTGGCAGCCAAGTTACAATAGAATGATGGGCTGCTGTCCATTATTTCTGTATATATATAAATGGTGGTATCACCACTGTAGTTGAAGGAAATAAAATCATAGGAAGATGAAGATAATGAGTAAAAGCAGTATGAGAAATATGCTGAAGCTGTGGTAACTTGTCTCCATGTTTCAAAAGAAGAACAACGGTGGGGATTGGGGTCAACCCAATTAGTGATGCTATCTAAGAAGGTTTGATGCCATGAGCTATACCTTTTGGTGGCTGCATAATATTGAGTGCAATATATTGAATCTATGTGTCTGTAGAATGTGTACTTAGCCAAAAAAGATTTCAGGTTGTATTTGATATGATAATGACCATGTGTGCTCTTTCAAAAATGGAGCACCTTGGATAAATTTATATATGTCCATCGTGTTGGAGTAATATGTGTAAAGTTCCAGGTATGTGGGACTTGTGAGTCTAAAGGGATGTCCTCCTCAATAGTAGGATTAGAGTCAGTTGAACTAGCATTGTGTGGCCAGATCATATGGTGGAGGAGGAAAAGGAAATACAGAGTCAGTATCCATTGGAATGGTGACCTCATGTTGAGAAGCCAAATGTTGCAGGTGCGTTTGCATCAAAGATACTAGAGAGACAAATGTGGATGGTGATTGGTTAAGGGAGACTCTTGGGAGCAATTGTGCTAGAAGGTCAGAGATCATGTGGGGTATGTCTAAGTAGAGGGAGACTCTTGGGAGCGTTTGTGCTATGAGGTCAGAGATTATATAGGGAATGTCTGAGGTGGTGGGTTGGAATAAAATTTAAAAAGGGGAAATGTGATATGTGTGAACGTTGTTGTGTTGGGCTCGCAGTATCACAACACCTGTATCCGAATTAGCTGCAACAGTAAACTCTGATGTGATATCCTGAGGTTTTATCAAGGGGCTAACATGCATAAATGGAGCACCTTGGATAAATTTACATATGTCCATGGTGTTGGAGTAACGTGTAAAGTTCCAGGTATGTGGGACTTGTGAATCTAAAGGGATGTCCTGTATGTGTATGTGCACTGTATTTGCAGAGCCTCATACAGTGTCCATATGTAGAAGAAAAAAGCAATAGAAGGATCAAAATGAGAAAAATCAATAGGGGTGAAGGAGGCAACACATTAGGTGACTGGGAGGAAGTTGGGGAAGGAATCCAAGGCCAGGAAAATGGCCACACCGTAGACATGCAGATAAAGGGAAACATTCAATGCCAGGTTTCACAATAAGTATGCGAGGGACCAAACAGTAGGTGTAAAAGATGGGAAGAGAAGAAATAGAGTTCAGTAGGGGTCAAGTCAGTAAAGGCTCCTAGAAGCCAGAGGTCCTCGATGAGATCCAATACCTGAGTGAGAGAAAGTTGGTCAAGGTCTATTGAAGGCAGTTGGTCCAATTCATTCCTAAGCAATGTCAAGAAATTCTCAAAGGAGCTGGGCGTGGTGGCGCATGGCTGTAATCCCTGCACTTTGGGAGGCTGAGACAGGAGAATAGCGAGTTCAAAGCCAGCCTCAGCAAGGATGAGGCGCTAAGCAATTCAGTGAGACCCTGTCTCTACATAAAACACAAAATAGGGCTGGGGATGTGACTCAGTGGTCGAGTACCCCTGAGTTCAATCCCCAGTACCAAAAAAAAAAAAAAATTCTCAAAGGAAACCTGAGAGAGAGACATTTAGATTCACTGTAAGGTTTCTATAAGGCAGAATGTATAATTCACTAGGAATTTGTGTTGCCAGAACTTGGAGTACTCAGTAGAATTTGTGTAGGTGCGATGCTGGCAAAAGGTAAAATGTCCAATAAAGACGAGGGCTGAAAGTAAAATGCAAAAGTATCTGATCAAGTAGATAAATTCAGTAACAGCTCTCTAAGGCCAAAGCAGAGTCATAGGTGATCTTCATGGAGAGAAAGAGATGTTGCTGCCTTTAGTCAACTGGAGGTGGCCTTTTGCGCCAGTTTCCATTCGCAGATGTGACAATATCCTGTAGGGAAAGGGGATTGTCTTTTGAATTTTTAACAAGTGCTCTGGGTAGGATGGAGGTTGTGTATTAGGTAGTGTAACAGGTGGGTCACAAGGAAAAGCTGCCTGAAAAGGAGAATTTCTGTTTAAATGAGGTCTATTATTTAATTCAAAGACTGCAATTGGGAAGGCCTTAGCTAGAAACAAGTCAGTGAAGGCCATAAGTTTAGTTTTAAGTAGTCCATTCCATCATTCAATAAAATCACTGGCAGTAGAATTATAGGCAAGGTGATAATTCCATTGTATGCCCAATGTATCAGATAATTTTTTAATTTGGGCTCCTGTGAAATGTGTTCCCTGGTCACTTTCGACAATGTTTGGTAATCCATAATGGCTAATCCATTGCCATAAAGTTGTTATGGTGGTTTCCTGGTTGGGTCATGAGCAAGGGTTTGCTAGTCCCAATCCAGAGAAGACATCTACAATTGTACATGCATATTTGTTCTGAAAATGTTGCAAAGGTCCTATAAAATCAATATGAAGCATGAAATTAAAAATGTCAGGTTTGTACCTATCTGAAGGTGAGGTATGTTTAAATCGTAATTGAGCATTAGAACAATCAGTGCATGTTGGACAACAGATTTACAGCATTGCCATGATGGAGGAAGGTTTCTTTTGGAAGCCCACTGAAACCATGTGTACCTATATGTCTGAGCCATTTATGTATATATAAAATCTCTGCATCAGATACGGTGGCATGGTTTTGGGATGGGATTTTGGCCCATTTATTAGACCATTTAAATGAGATTGTGTATGGTTTAAAATTGCCATCAGGTTGTTGGACCATTTTTAAAGTTGGTTTAGCTGTCCATTGATTTGTGTTTTGTAATTTTAAGTGCAATGTATTGATTTGTAATTTAGAGAGCTCATCTACCTTGTGGTTATGTGCCGATGTTTTATCTGTGTGCTTAGTGTGTGCATCTACATGAGAGACACATATTATCATGCCACATTTTGCTAGATGATCCCAAATGTCAGGAGACCAAATAGGCTTACCATTAATAGTCCAATTGGAAGATTTCCATTTTCCTGACCAAATGGTGATGCCATTTGCTGTGGACCAAGAATCTGTGAATATATATATAATTTTGAGTCCCTCAGATTTAGAGTGTCCTATAGCCAATTTCACCGCATGGACTTCGGCATGTTGGGTTGAGCGTTCTGTCCCTTCATCAGTCAGAATCACTCCATCTGAGGGTCTATAGGCTGCAGCTTTCCAGTGCAGCTTCCCATTTATTACCGTAGCAGTGCCTTCAGTGAACCAGGCATTTTGTAGCTTTTCTGACCATTTCTCAGGTCCCCAGTACCCGATTGGTCTGCTGCGTGGCACAACAGGCTTATGTTTTGGAATAGGTGCAATTGGCTGGGCTGCTATGTGCTCAGTCAATTTGGCTACCGTCTTTCCCATTGTTGTTGGGCATTCCTTATGGAACTCCTGTATGTACCATTTCCATGTTAGCACCTTAGGTTCCATCTGTACTCCATGGAGTGTTTCTCCAGGTACAAGGGCCCATGGAAATATTGGTAGAGTTGATTGGATTTTTATGGGTTGATTCTGACATAGTGGGGAAACAGTGTGCAGAGCCTCATACAGTGTCCATATGGTTTTCTCAAAAACAGAATATTTTGATGATACCCATGGGAATTTCCTGCAAAAGAATGCCATGGAAAAAGTCTATCCATTAATGGTGGTGTAAAGTCCCCAGTTACCATAATCTTGTAAGAATATTATATCTAGTGTAAATCATTCCTTTCCAGGTGCCTGTAAGTGTTGGTATTGTTTGATGTATTCTTTTAGTGTGTTAAAGGCAGAACATTGTGGTTCTCCCCAAACAAAATCTGCTTTCCTTGTCACTTCATATATGGGTTTTTTTTTTTTTTTTTTTTAATTTTTATTTTTATTTTTTTTAGCTGTAGATGGATACAATGTCTTCATTTTATTGCTTTGTACGTGGTGCTGAGGATCGAACCCAGGGCCTCACGCATGCGAGGCAAGCGCTCCACCGCTGAGCTATAATCCCAGCCCCTCATATATGGGTTTTAAGATGATTTGTAAATATGGGATATGGTTTCTCCAATAACCAAAAAAGCCAATTAGGTGTTGGGCTTGTGTTTTGTTTGTGGGCTCAGGGAGAGCCATAATTTTATCAATGGTGGTAGGTGGAATTGATTGTTCAGTGGAATTCCAAATTACTCCCTAGAATTTTACTTGGTCTGCAGGTCCTTGTACCTTGTCTTTATTAATGGTCCAACCATTTCTAGAAAGTTCTGTGACCACTGTATCAAGTGCTTCTTGTACCTTATGTATATATTGCCCATAAATTATGATATCATCTACATAACAATATTTTGACCTTTGGGTGTGCTGTCTTAATAGGGTCCAGGTATTGTGAGATAGTAGCATTGGCTATGATAGGACTGTTCTTATATCTCTGAGGTAATCTCTTGAATCTATATTGCTTGGCATTCCATGTAAATGTGGTTTGCTCTCTGGATTGTTCATCTATGGGTATACTAAGGAACACATCTGTAAGATCAATAGTAGCATAATACTCTGGGGTTATCCTGAGTAATAATATTCATGATCTTTTCTACCTCCAGGAGATTTGCTGGTAGTAGGGGTACTCCTCTGTTTAGATTATGATAATCAACAGTAAATCTATAAGAGCCATTGGGTTTTAGAACAGGCCATACTGGACTGTTAAAGTTAAATGACTGTGTTGGTTCAATAATGTCATTTTGTAATAGTTCTTGTATTTTGTCAGAAATTTCCTTGTGACCCCCCCTTTAGTGGGTATTGCTTTGTAAAAGGTGTAGCTGGAGGAAGTTTAACAGGCTGCATTTTAACTATGGACAAACATACAGAAGCTTTGAGCCTTCTTAGAGGCAGTAAGATTCCAAATATTGTGGGAATATAATCCATCCCCAGGACATTATGTGGGCTTTGTTGTATAACTAATAAATCAGCTGTGATAGGATCTTGATTATATTCAAGAATATGGGCCTTAATAAGGTAACCTGTAAGTGTTCCTTCAGATATGCCTTCTACTTCCATCTGTCTATTTGTTTTAGCAAGTATGTCTCGTACAATAGTTATTTGACTACCTGCATCTATAAGAAAATTTAAATTATAATTTTGATTTTTGTATAAAATGGATAAAGAGATATATGGTCTGTTATCTGTGCTACTTAGGCATATTTGGGTTGGTTCCTCCAATTTGTCATCCTCCCTGGGGTGGGTTGTTGTTGAAAATTGTTTGGACCTTGGGGACTCTGATCCTGACGGAGGAGTCCCCTCCATCCATTTTTTAGATTGAATGTTGGTCTATTAGGAATAACTTGGTTGGCATTTTGGGAGTTCCTTCCTTCCCTATTAGGCCTTCCCCCTGCATCAGCGCATCCCCTCATATGGGGTGGACCTGTTTGTGCTCTTCCCTGGTATTGACTATTACATCCATTACACCTGGGATTTCTACATCTGCTACCTCTGTTAGGCCTGTTTTGTACATTTATATTTTGAAATTATGTCAGGAAGGATATTTTTGCCTGAGTAATAAATGAGATTGCCTTGTCCGTCTCAAGGTTTCTGGCTTGTCTTAGATATTCTATTATGTCATTTATGGTTGCGGCATTAGCTAGTGCCACTGCTAATGTTATCCTCAGATGGCTTGGTCCTCCCTTAATAATTAAA
>CM053404.1:23402292-23430001 GCA_028644305.1 Xerus rutilus
TTTTGGTACTGGGGATTGAACTCAAGGGCACTCGACCACTGAGCCACATCCCCAGCCCTATTTTGTGTTTTATGTAGAGACAGGGTCTCACTGAGTTGCTTAGCGCCTCGCCATTGCTGAGGCTGGCTTTGAACTCGCGATTCTCCTGTCTCAGCCTCCCTAAGTGCTGGGATTACAGGCTTGAGCCACCGCGCCCGGCCAATAATTAAATTTTTATCTCCTGGTTTATAGGAGCAGCTAATGGTGTAGTAGCCTCCTCAGAGTATATCATTACAATAATCCCTATCTTATGACACAGTTTTTTTAAAAATATTTTTTAGTTGTCAATGGAGCTTTATTTTATTTATTTATGTGCAGTGCTGAGAATTGAACCCAGTGCCTCACACGTGCTAGGCAAGTGCTCTACCACTGAGCCACAGTCCCAGCCCACAGCAGTTTTATACACTGCTCTATATTAGCCCAATGTAACTGCGTCCCAAAGGACAATAGATCCATCATTGGAAATGCCTTAGTTCAAGCTTGGGCCACCCAGTTAAATATGGAATATGATTCAAGAGGTTGTTTGTCAACTAACTTTAGTAGTGCATCATGAATTTGTGGATTCTCTATGATACTTACTAGGGCTGACATTTCTCATCCTGAAACTATCTCTCTGTTTGCTCCCCTGTTCCAAAGTTTTAATAAATATTTGACATCTCTAGTTTCTTTCTGTGCAAACTCACTTCTATATGCCTGTATCTTGGTCCTGGTTAAGTCTCTAATTCAACAGTTTGTTCTGGATTTTCAGAGCTCTCTGGCCTAATTACTTTATTTGTGATGACTGGTAGGCATTCTTTAAGTTCCTGGACTTCCATTATGTCCTGTAGGAACGGATTATTTTTACTTCTTTCAATAATTCTCTTGGCTAGCCTTTTTCTCTTGTCTATCTTCATCTACATCTACAATAGTTTTACACAATATTACAGGTATTTCTTTAGGGTCTGCTCGAGCAATTATGGGTTGCACTACTTCAGGGTTTGTTAATGTGACTTCTGCATTCGTCCCCTTCTGGAACTTTGGGAGCTTTTCCTGTATAGCCCTCTCTATGCCTGGCCAATGGTTTTGCGGTTTTAATTCCTTTAAGGTTTCTTTTGACCAGAATTTTAACTTATTTAGTTTTTCCTTAGTTCACATCATTTTTTGTAACTTGAGAGCTATCTGTAATATTACCTTAATCGTGTACTTCCTACAATACCACGATATAGTGCTATCAGCAAATACACTTGACAAAGATTGCTCAATCAAAAATTCTGCACGTCTATATAGTCATTTTACTAACCATTCCTGCTTGTGCAATTTGGTATTCGTGCCACCTTTGTGTTTGCTGTTCCCCTATCAGAGCCAATCTTACTGCCAAGACACCCTCAACAGGTGTCATTTGGAGGTGAACAGACAGCATGCAGTGTTAATGAAAGCTACCCGAGTTTACAACTTCTATTTCAGCCAATTACCCATAAATTTGGAAAATTAGATAATCCTGCCGACCACACCAACTGTCACGAGCAGCATGTGCAATTAATAATTACTCGGAGGCGGATTGTCTTTAAATGCAAGTGTATGTTCAATCACAACAATCATCAAATATAATTAATTAATGCAAAAAGTGTTGGGTGTGCTGGAGCACCCCAACTAGCATTCAGTGCGCACTAATTAAACACTATAGGTGAGTTACACTATCCTAGGGAAACTAAACACTACCAGCAATTCACACAATCCTAGGGCAACCACGAGCCCCAAAATACCTCTGATGCCAGGTGACTTCTCTTAGCCAAAGAGCAGATGTTGTCCTTGTCTGGTGGTTCTCTTCAGCCGATGGCTGGACATCAGGGAATGGTGGAGTTGATCCAGGGATGGACAGCAAGGTGGCCGGTCTTACTTATGTCTTTGGAGCAAAGCCCACAATGTGGTAGGACAAGTAGTTTAAATGCAGTTCGAAGTTGGTGGTGTGAGCTGGTGATTGGTTACACCCAGTAAAAGTCAATGTCCATTGGTTATGTCCAGGGAGATAGTATAATTGCAACTGGGCCTTTCTTTGTGCTTGTGCAAGGAGCTGTGATCCCTATTGTAACCAGTCATTGCTAGGCAGGCCTATGTTTAAGTGCCCCTTACAGCCCCTTATCAATTGCAAGCAGGCATGACTAGTCAATGGCTGCTCTTCCTTATGGCCAGGAACTTAGTCCCTGGCATGTCCAGGCATGTCTATGGCATAGGCTCCTTATAATACCACTTCAAGGTTTCAGTAGAGAGATCTTCTGGAACCACCTGGGAAGATGGCATTTTACAAGAACTTATTTCCTTTATTGGAGATTCCACAAAGATTTAGGAAATCTAATTAGTGTTCTTTGCTCTGTCTTTCTGACTCCCCTTCTAACCTCTTTATTCTGGGGCTGTTCTCATCTCCTCTTTCAAAGCAGCCCTTCCTTTAATGTCAGCAAAGGATAGATAATGTCTTTCCCTTTCCCAATATTTAGAGTCCTACTTCCTACTGAACTCACTAGGGTCTGACTAGTGTGGTAGAGAGGGGAACTGGTTATGGATTGTGTCCCTTCCTAATTTCCAAACTCCTCATAAATCTTTTTTTTTTTTTTGGGTACCGGGGATTGAACTCAGGGGCACTCAACCCCTGAGCCACATCCCCACCCCTATTTTGTGTTTTATGTAGAGACAGGGTCTCACTGAGTTGCTTAGTGCCTCGCCATTGCTGAGGCTGGCTTTGAACTCGCGATTCTCCTGTCTCAGCCTCCCTAAGTGCTGAGATTACAAGCGTGAGCCACCGCGCCCGGCTCCCATAAATCTTGTACCCCACATAGACCCTCCATTATTTCCGAAAGAGCTCTGAGAATGAACCAATCTTGTCATTGATGAGCAGTCACCTAATTTTCCCTCTGGGCATCTATCTTAGACATCCAGGTCACTGCCCCCTGCTTTGGCCCAGGGCCTGGTCTGCCAATCTCTGTGTCCCTCTTGACCCAATACTTGCCCTCAGTCTTCTCTTCTTTCTCCCCACTGTGACTCCTAGAACCCTGTTCATCCCTCAACATCAGGGCTCTGTCCACCTCTTCTTCTTCTTTTTTTTTTTTTTTTTTAATATTTTTTCGTTGTTGATGGACACAATGTCTTTATTTTATTGCTTTGTATGTGGTGCTGAGGATCGAACCCAGGGCCTCACGCATGCGAGGCAAGCGCTCTACCGCTGAGCTACAATCCCAGCCCGGTTCCACCTCTTCTGAAGAGGACCTGCCCTGAAAATCTGAGGCTCCTAGTTGTTCCTAGTTCCTGCCTGGGGCTGTTAAGGGTGAGGGAAATGCTCACCTCTTCCCACTTTTCTCTAGAATTAAACAAAAATAATAGAAGTTTAAAAGACTACATATCCCCTTGGAATCTGAATGACTGCCAAATCCCGGGAACCTGAAACTGATGAAAGACCTGAAGAGTCTACAGCACCAGAACCTTCAGGAGGCCCCAGAGGCTGGAGGAGGCCCAGGATGAGGTGGACTCTCCTCATTCACAGTGGAGGCCACCATCTCACTCCTGCTTCCTTAGCTTCTCGTAACTCCTTCCCTTGTCCTCTATTTCCCAGAAAATAGAAACTTGTGGGAGATGTGAGCTAATCCAGCTGGCCTATGGGGTGTATGTATTGGCCAGAATTCTGGTGAGAGATCTCAGGAGGGACCCCCTTTTTGCTCCCTTTTCCCAGCTTTTATATTGACAGCCTCCTCTGCTCCTCAGGGCAAACACATTTCCTTGCCTCTCCCCCAAGGACTTCTCCCCATTCCAAGCTATCTCATCTCCTTCTCTGCTGCTTGTGCAGTTCCATCCTAGGCATCTCTGATTCCAACTCTCCTTGCCTTTGTTCTTGCTTATGTCCTATATGGAGACCTCTGGATCCAGGCCTAAGCCCTTCCTTGGGGAATTAGGGGAGAAACAATGTTTTATAACTAGAGAGTGATTCTGCTCACTCAGCCCTCGCCTTATGGCTAGGTTCAGCTTCTTTTCCCACCTGAATTTTTGTTTACCAGCCAAGTTGGGGTCTCATGCAATAATAGTGCAGTTGGCCCACTAGCCTTGAAGTTGTGATTCTCAAAAAGTTAAAAAAAATTTGTGTGGTGCTGGAGGTCAAATCTAGGTCTTCAGGAATGCTATGCAAATGCTCTGCCGTTAAGCTTCCTCCCTAGCCCTCCTTTATTCAAGGGAGATTCACCTTAGTTTCATATTTTGTGCATAAAATGAGACTTTATTGATTTTTAAGTAAATCTTGACATTCTTGTATTTAGAATTCATAGAAAATGTGGCCTCATTGTGCCCTCCCAGGAAACTTCTGTGTCCTTGACTTCCTCCCCAGTTCCAATCCTGGAGAAAAAGAATCCTGGCAGCTCAGGTTTCTTTCCTTTTAGATGACACTTTCTTAGTGAAATATCTGGATCCCTTCCCCTTTTCATGATTCTGCTCCCTAAATTCTCTTCTAACTTCTCTGTGTCCTCAGAGAACCTTGATTTACTACCTCTGGAGGTTTCTTCCGTCTTTGCTTGAGAAGGGTAATTTCATGTTTGATGGAGCTGGCAGTGTCAAGAGTGACCACCAGGGGGAGCCTGTGCCTAAGAAGAGGCTGAGATGGGACTGGACATTCATGGAGCCACTCCTGAGGATTTTTCAGGCCTTCCCCAACCCCTACACTCACCGAGACTCTGATGAAGTAAGTGTGACAAACATTCCAGTGTGGGGTGGCTCTTTATGGAGCTGGGAGTGTAGAGTTGCCTCCATGCCTGACTCTTCCCCTTTTTTCCTTACCACAGGTCACTGTGAACCAAACTCTGGCGCAAATGTATAATGTGGAACACTTCCTAAGGACAGGTTCCCTCAGGGTCAGATTCAATGTGAGGATCAACCTTTTAGAGCTTTGATTTCAACTACAATTTCCAATAGTGTCTGCTGCCCATCCTTCTTCTGAATCCTTTTCACTCAGGCTTTCCCATCCCCTTTTCTCTCCTAATTTGGGGATATGGGCCCTGGGTAGTCCCAGTTATATCCCTTTCTTTTACTCCCACCCCAACTCTCAAGAATGGTCCTAGCTCAGTGGCTTTTCTTTCTTTGTTTTTTTTTTTTTTTTGGTACCAGGGTTTGAACTCAGGGGCACTTGATCACTGAGCCACATCCCCAGCCCTATTTTTTTTTTTGGTTGTAGATGGACAGACAATGTGGTGCTGAGGATCGAACCAAGTGCCTCACGCATGCGAGGCAAGTGCTTTACCACTGAGCCACAATCCCAGCCCCCTATTTTATGTTTTTATGTAAAGACAGGGTCTCACTGAGTTGCTTAGTGCCTTACCGTTGCTGAGGCTGGGTTTGAGCTAATGATTCTCCTGTCTCAGCTTCCCAAAATGCTGGGATTACAGGGTTCAGTGGCTTTTCTGCCCCTACCATTGCTCCAGGTGGCCTGTTTCTTTTTTCAGATCCATCTGCCTTCTATTGATTTCAGGTCTAGATCAACCAGTCAGTCTGGTCTGTAGGTAAAAAAGAGAAAAGCAGCCAGGCATGGTGGCACATGCCTGTAATCCCAGCACTTAGGGAGGCTGTGACAGGAGAATAGCGAGTTCAAAGCCAGCCTCAGCAACAGCGAGGCTCTAAGCAACTCAGTGAGACACTGCTCTACATAAAACACAAAATAGGGCTGGGGATGTGGCTCAGTGGTTGAGTGCCCCTGAGTTCAATCTCTGTTACCAAAAAAATAAAAAATAAAAAAAATAAAAATGGAGGAAAGCCAGAAAATCTATAAAGCCCAGAGCCTATTCCCTTTTTCTCACCCAGGCAGTAGAGACCAGTCAGATCCTACATCTACACCAACTGAACCTATTATAAGCCTGGCTTTGTGATACATGCTGAGGTTACAAAAATACAAATAACCATGCTGTCTGTCCTCAAGGAACTTGAATGCTAATTAGGGAGACAAACAAATAATTAGGTAATCACAGCATCAAAGAAGAATGGCTGGAAAGAAGATTGGAAAGACAGGCAGGGCCAGACATGAAGGAAAGGATGCCTTTGTAGGAGTTTGACCTCTATTCTGTTTGTTTGTTTGTTTGTGTTTTGGTACTGGGGATTGAACTCAGGGGCACTCGACCACTGAGCCACATCCCCAGCCCTATTTTGTGTCTTATGTAGAGACAGGGTCTCACTGAGTTGCTTAGCGCCTCGCTGTTGCTGAGCCTGGCTTTGAACTCACTATTCTCCTGTCTCAGCCTCCCTTAGTGCTGGGATTACAGGCTTGCGCCACCGCACCTGGCTTTGACCTCTATTCTGAATACTGAAGTAGGTTCTGAACTTAGTCATATTTGCTAAGTACTCTGGATGTTATAGTTTAGATTAGCTATCTCCCAAAACTCACGTGTGAGACAATGCAAGACAGTTTAGAGGCGAAATGATTGGGTTATGAGAGCCTTAACCCAATCAGTGAATTAATCCCTTGATAAGGATTAACTGAGTGGCAGGCAGGGTGTAGCTGGAGGAGGTGGGTTCATGGGGGCATGCCCTTGGGGTTTATATATTGTCCATGAGGAGAACTCTCTCTCTCTCTCTCTGTTTCCTGATGTGATGTCTTGAACTGCCTTCCTCCACCACACTCTTCTACCATGATGTTCAGCCTCACTTTGAGCCCTTAGGAATGAAGTTGGCCATCTATGGACTGAGGCTTCTGAAACTGTGAGCCCCCAAATAAACTTTTCCTCTGCTAATTGTTCTTGTCAGGTCTTATAGTTACAGCAGCAAAAAGCTGACTAAAACACTGGGTAATCAAGGTTAGATTTGAGGATACAAGAATAGCAATTAGAAAGTCGCCATAACTCTCAGTGACAGGTGGCCACATCTAGGCAGAAGGCTAGGTTGGGGTATGGGAGGACAGCAGGAGTTGTCCTTGTTACAATTTTTTTCAGGCCACTGGTGGAAGAAGGGGTGGGGCTCTGGCTCTGACCCTTGTAGGCTGGTAGAGAAGGGAAGAGGGTCTGAGTTTCCTGGGTAGGTGACAGGTAGGACTTTAGGCAGGCCAGAGGGCAGGAAGCATTCTCAATTGTACCTCATCTCTGGAGTTCCATGAGGTTCTCCATGTCAGCCTACTTTGTCTTGACCAGGGAACTTGGATCTGAAGCCTTGTCCACTCCTCAAATGTTTTTTTTTTGTTTGTTTGTTCTTTGGATAGAACTCAGGGCCACTTGACCATTAAGCCACATCCCCAGCGTTTTTTCGTATTTTATTTAGAGACAGGGTCTCATTGAGATGTTCAGGGCTTGGCTAAGTTGCTGAGGCTTGCTTTAAACTCATGATCCTCCTGCCTCAGCCTTCTGAGTTACTGGGACTACTCAAGACTTTTAGCGCCAGAATATCCCCCTTTTTTCAGGCACCTAAGGTCAAGGTCCTCAGTTCCTAGATTTCCCACTCTGTAGACCCCCAACATCTTTTTTTTTTTTTAATGCACTTTAGTTTTAGACCACTTGACATGTTTTTTTTAAAAAACAATGCCTCAGGCCAGGCGCGGTGGTGCACTCCTATAATTCCAGCTGTTTGCGAGTTCAAAGCCAGCCTCAGCAACTGGTAGGCACTAAGCAACTCAGTGAGACCCTGTCTCTAAATAAAATACAAAATAGGGCTGGGGATGTGGCTCAGTGGTCAAGTGCCCCTGAGTTCAATCCCCTATACCTCCCCAAAAAACAATGCCTCTACTCCAAATAAATCAGTCAAAATAAATGAGCTAGAAATTTATGGAATGTTTCATGAATTTGTGTGTCATTCTTGCATAGGTGCCATGCTAATCTTCTCTATATCAGTCCAGTTTTAGTATATGTGCTGCCCAAATGAGCACAAGTCCCAACATTTTGTCCAGGGGCCCACCCTTTCAACCACAGACCTCAGACTTGGGATCTCTACCTGCCTATTCAGACACTTTTGACTCAGGAAGAGACCAGTCAGATCACAGTGGGTCATCACTCTGATGATCCTCTCACACGGTCCACCCAAACCCATTCAGACCATGATATTTGCCATCTTGACAAGTTCTTCAAAGTTCCAAAATGTGGTTTGGGATCACTTGCATCCTCCACACTGGAGATGGGGGATGAGCAAGGGCCAGTATAATCAAATATCAGCCTGTAAAGGTAGATAAAAGCTCCCAACTAGCTGGGCACAGTGGCGCACACCTGTAATCCCAGCGCTTTGGGAGGCTGAGAGGAGAATTGCGAGTTCAAAGCCAGCCTCAGCAATGATGAGGTGCTATGCAACTCAGTGACACCCTGTCTCTACATAAAACACAAAATAAGGCTGGGGATGTGGCTCAGTGGCTGAGTACACCTGAGTTCAATTCCTGGTACCAAAAAAACAAAAAAAAGCTACCAAACATCCAAAGACCATCCAAGGCCATCTGCTCCCCTCAGAGCTGCCAGATTGGGTGGTCTCCACGCTGAGGCCTTACTAATGGGTGACCCAGAGGAATTTCCTCAAGGAAAAGTTTGGTCCTTTCCCTATGCCCTCAAGGGCCCACTGAGTATGATTCTTCCTCCTCCTGGCACAGCAGGAAGCCCAAGCCAAATCTCAGGTTGAGAAGCAACCATAATTCAGTAGGATCATGATCAGGAAAACAGCTTCCAGTGTTGGGCCACCCTCATCTTCCCAGCTTCAAGACTAAGAAGAAGAGGAACCCCTCCCAAACTCGAAAGGGGCTGAGGTGACAGCTAAGGAATAAGCAGCAGCTTTAAGGCTAGTAGCTAAACTCCAGGTGTTGGTAGACAGGCTGGCTTGAGTCCCAGGAGAAGGGCCATTCAAGCCTTGGATAAGACCAAGTTGCCATCCTAGGACTTCAGTGAGGCTAAGAAAGCATCTCAGATGTGGCCATACAGACAAGCCACCTTGAGGCTGGGGAACTAACAACATTCATGGGCAAGACTAAAGGGAGACTCCCTTCACCCTGAGAATCTAAGAGACCATCCTTAGACCCATGTGAACTTGACTCTACTGTTAAGCCCAGGATGAGGCTGAGCAGAATCTAAACTGCAGGTCCTAGATGAGAACAAAGCTGAGTGGCAGTTCTTACCTTGGTCCTTGCCTTATACAAGGGGTAGGTGGGGCCTAGGATGCTGTTGAGTGGCAGCATCCAGACGCCTACCCTAATCCAGAACTAGGCAGAGGGGCCACTTGGGTAGAAATGGACAAACGGTCAAGAAGTCTTTGGACATCTAATCCAGACAAGTAGAAATCTGTGTTACAGATGCTCTTATTTCTTGGTTTAAGGATTCAGTAGAAATGTGGGGCCCTCTAAGTAGCTCTGCTCCCAGTGACTCATTATTGAGCCAGAGGACTCTGAGGCAGCTCTCCTGACTGTATATTTTCCTTAAAATCAGAGGCTGCTCTAGGAATCCTGGAGGAAACAGGCACAGGCTCAGGGCCCATCACAATTCTTCCTCAGAAAAGTCCCAGGGAAAAGGTGTGGCTCCGCAGAGTCCCCTCCCTACAATGGGCTGGAGTCCAGCATCAATCCAGGGATGAGGAGCAGATTCAAGCCCAAGGAGGCTGGAGCTACTGTGCTATACAGTGAGGCAGGTCAAATGTTACAGCTTCTACTCTCTAGCTGACTTGCTTGGTCAAGTCATTCAGTCTTTCTAGATCCTATTTCCTCACCTGAAAAATAGGGATAATGTCAGTACTTTTCTAGCAAGGTTAAGAGAAGCATTAGAAGAGGGATCATATAAAGACCAGCAGAGAGCCGGGCGCGGTGGCTCAAGCCTGTAATCCCAGCACTTAGGGAGGCTGAGACAGGAGAATCGCGAGTTCAAAGCCAGCCTCAGCAATGGCGAGGTGCTAAGCAACTCAGTGAGACCCTGTCTCTACATAAAACACAAAAAATAGGGCTGGGGATGTGGCTCAGTGGTCGAGCACCCCTGAGTTCAATCCCCAGTACCAAAAAAAAAAAAAAAAAAAAAAAAGACCAGCAGAGTACCTGGCACATATGAAATACTCATAAATTTAATTATTTTCATGATTGGAAGTAGCTGCTTCAGCCAAAAGATCCAGATTCACCCACCCCCTCTATAACCCACAACTCTTGAGACTCTAAGCTATTAAAAAAAAACAAGCAGCCGGGCGCAATGGCTCAAGCCTGTAATCCCAGCACTTAGGGAGGCTGAGACAGGAGAATCGCGAGTTCAAAGCCAGCCTCAGCAATGGCGAGGCACTAAGCAACTCAGTGAGACCCTGTCTCTACACAAAACACAAAATAGGGCTGGAGATGTGGCTCAGTGGTCGAGTACCCCTGAGTTCAATCCCCAGTACAAAAAAAAAAAACAACAAGCAACAAACTGTATATATTTGACATTTACATATATTTTAAAATGCTCCAGAAGAGAGAAGAGTATTGCACACACAGGTCCCACCCTGGCCCCCTCTAACTCCTAGGTACCCTTCCCTAATCACTGTGTTCTACAAATGATTTCCTGTATCAGTCACACAGAGGCTCTGTCCAGATAGTGCCCAGGCTTCCAGTCCTGGGTGATCTGATGCCTGGAGGATAGTCATAGGTCCCGGGGTGGGGTCGGGGGTGGAGTGCCTGGGTCCCAAAGGATGTCCTCATAAAGGCTTAAAACTGGGCCTGAGGGCCGTCCTTGAGCTCCAGTCTGCTCCAGCAGGGCTTTGAGCAAGCCCACTGTAAGAGGGGGTTCTGCCCCAGGCTCAGGAAATGGGGTAGGAGGCCCCACTTCATCTGGGAGGTGTGTCCGCAGTAGAAGTAGGAGTTCATCTGGAGCTAGTTCTGGTGGGCACAGGCGGCAAAGGAGGGGGAGGTGAGCATCGAGCTGGCGGTGCTGGGCGAACTGGGCCAGAAGCAGTTTGAAGATCTCACTTCGAAGCAGTGGGCTGGAGGGGCCAACGGCCAGGCCAGCCTCCAGAGCCCGTTCCCACTGCTTCTTTTGCACTAGCTGGCTCACAGCTTGCAGCACAGCTTTGGGCCGCCCACTGCCTAAAAGCAGCTCCAACTCCAGTGTCTCAGGCCTGGTCCCCTCCTCACCTATCACTGCCAGGGCTCGGCGATACAAGGGCAGCCCGGGGCCTCCAGCCCCCCAGCCTGGCCCACCCTGCTGCTGTGCCAGTTCCACAAAGGGGGGTAGCCATCGTGGCTCCAGCCGGCACAGACACTGGCAAAGGAGTTCAAAGAGGGGCAGTATCCCATTGGGTGTTTCCTTTCCAGCTGCTGTATCCCCTAGCACCTTCTTCCACACATCAGGGGGAGCTTGGGACCTCAGCCTGCCATTTCCATCTGGCTGGAGCTGCAGGGCCCGAAGAGTGGCACCCCAGGCTGCTGTAGGAAGGGCTTGGAAAATGGTGTTGAGCTGGGCCAGCTGGTCTCCTGTTAACTCGGTCCTCAGCAGGCGTGCTACTTCGTGCTCAGCCAGCTCAGTCCAGCCAGCCTCTTCATCATCACCAGCCACCAGCTGGGTCTTGAGCTGCTCTAAACCCCGGTAATCCCTAAGCTCCGCCCTCAGTGTAGTTAACAGTGTAGATGGGGGCAGGTGGCCCTGAAGGATGGAAGCCAAAGCTTGAGGTGCTCGGAATGTACTGTCATGTCTCAGTTCCTCTGGGGTGAGTTGGGCACCCCGCAGGCTCCGCCGCTGGTAATATACACAAGCTTCCTCAAATACCAGGTCCTTGGCTGAAGGCAGCTCAAGTTCCTGGCGGGCTTCCCAGCCTACACAAAACAGACCCAGGGCTGAAAGCATACGAAGACCTCCTCCAATAAACAGCTCTTCCTCATCCTTCATGCCAGGGGCTGGAGCTTCCAGCAAATATACTCTGTCTGTACTCAGGACCTTCCTTTCCAGCAGCTGTCCACTGCCCATGTCCAGCAGTTCCAATGTGGAGCCCAGCACACAGGCTAGTGTGCCATGGAATATTCCCAGGGCTGCAGACCCCTCTGGGCCTACAGGTGCCTCCTGCAGGGTTCCCACAGCACGAGTACCACCGTGGGACTGCACTAGGCTTACAGTGCCACCGAAATCAAGCAACAGAAGGCCCTGGGGAGCTGGGGCCCAGGTATGTACAGCCAGTGGCTTTCTGGGGGACAGCAACCCAGGAAGGCCTCGGAGCAGGGTCCGGAAGTCCCAGGTGTCCCCTTGTCTGAGATTCAGGATTTTACTGTGGGAGAGGCCAAGCAATGGGGCAGACACTATCACTTTGCCCTTGCTTGGGCTCCAGATGAGCAGAATGTGGGCTACACCAGGCCAGGTGGTGGCAGTGGGGACTAGGAAGAGATCCTTGCGGGAGGCTAGCAGGCCAAAACGGGGGCAGTGGTGCAGCAGGACACGTGTGCGGCCCAGGTTTGTGCCTGCCTCCCCACTGGGCTCCAGGGTCCTGACGCACACACGATAGCTGAAAGCCGCTGAAAGCCGCCCTATCGGGTCCTCAGTGCCAGACTGACGCTCCTCGCACCACACCAGGCGCCCTCGGGCAGCCGCCACGGCTGCCACGCGGGCTTCACCGCCCGGACACAGCTCGGTGCTCTGCAGCAGCTGCCAGCCAGGCTCCATCCTCGCTCCCCACACCTCAGTTTTGCCACTTTCCCACACAAGAACCAGCGCCGGTCGCGCCGGCCATGGCAGGAAGAAGGCGTCTAGCGGTGAAGGGTGGCCCTCGGGCCAGGCCCGCTCCAGTTCCGAGCCAGATCCACGTACAGCGACCAGCAGTTGCGGGGCTGGCGCCCCCGGGGGTCGCAGCAGCAGCAGGTGGCGGCCGTCTGGACTGCAGCGTACTCGGACAGCTGGGTCCCCAGCCAGCAACTCCCGGAGCCGCGCGGCGCCGCTGAAGTTGCTAAGGTCCAAGAGCAGGCGCAGAGTCCCCGCACGCTTCATGGTGCCGGCCGCCCGGTGGGGCGAGGCCCCGCTCTCAGTGCGCTGTTCTCCGGGAAGTCGAGAGCAGGGCTGAGACTTCCGTTCCCCGTGGATGAGGTGGGCCGAGGACAGGCCTGGGTGTCGACTCCGCCCCGCCCCGCTACGATAGGTGGGGATTGCCCGAGTGCACGCCCGGCTGGCAGGACCCGCCTGCCGGGGGAGGAGCCTCCGCAGCTCCCGAGGGTTTCAGCTTCTCACGCCAGCTTCCCCCAGCCCCAGGAAGCCGCAGCGTGGCTCAGTCTGTCCTGATTTCGTCTCCGCTGAGGCCCAGAAAATGTCCATCTCCAAGGCTTTTCTTTCTTCTAAGCTTCGCACTTGGAGTCCAGTTTACTCATTAATTTTTCTTCTTCTTTTTCTTTCTCCCCCCCGCCCTTCTTCTTTTTGTGCAGTACTAGGGATTGAGCCCAGGGCCTCACACATGCTGGGCAAGCAGTCTATATCACTGAGCTACATCCCCAGCTATCTATCTATCTATCTATCTATCTATCTATCTATCTATCTATCTATCTATCTATCATCAATCATCTATCTATTTATTGGTACCAGGGATTGAACTCAGGGGTACTAGACCACTGAGCCACATCCTCAGCCCTATTTTGTGTTTTATGTAGAGATAGGATCTCACTGAGTTGCTTAGTGCCTCGCTGTTGCTGAGGCTGGCTTTGAACTCACGATTCTCCTGTCTGAGCCTCTGAAAATGCTGAGATTACAGGTGTGCGTTGCCACGCCTGGTTTACTCATTTATTTTTGAAAGTTTTATTGAGCACCTAGTTTATGGCAACCTCTGAGTAGTAGACCCTGAACAAAACAGAAAAACCTCAACCTCGCCTGTAATCCCCAGCGGCTCAGGAGGCTGAGACAGGAGGATCACAAGTTCAAAGCCAGCCTCAGCAATTTAGTGAGGCCCTAAGCAACTTAGTGAGACCCTGTCTTAAAAAATAAAAAGGGATAGCGATGTGGTTAAGCGCCCTGGGTTCAATCCCTGGTACCAAACAAAAAACAAAACAAAACAAAACAAAAAAAACCTTCAACTTCATGGAGATTGACAATCGAATGGAAAGTAATAATAGGTAATATTTCCATGGTAGACATTATGGGACAGACCTGCTCCCACCCCTTCCTTTTGCAGATAAGGAAAATGAAACACAGAGGTTAAGTAACTTGATCAAGATTACACAGGTGCTTACCTCGCATGCACAAGGCCCTGGGTTCAATCCCAGAATCACCAAAAAAAAAAAAAATTACATATATATATATATATATATATATATATATATATATATATACACACACACACACACACACACACACACCCATACACACACACACACACACACACACACAGAGGTATTAAGCAGTAGAGGTGGGATTTCAAGCACAGGTATTCTGGCTCCAGAGTCACTGTGCCAAACTATTTTACTCTATCAACTATTTATCACCAAAACCAGCAGTTTGCTAAGAAAACAACAACAACATATTGAGAGGCACAGAGTCTGTCATCTCTTCAGCAACACCTACAAATTTAGTTTTTAAGTTCTTTTTTTTTTTTTTTCAGTACTGAGGATTGAACCCAGGAACACTCTACCTGTGAGCTACATTCTCTACATTTGACAATCTCCTTATAGAAAGTTTCTCCTGTGGGTTCCACTGCACCTTTACCTCTGGGTTTCTTCTTTTTTTAGGTTGCACTTTTTTTTTTTTTTTTTGGTTCCAGGGATTGAATCCAGGGGTGCTTAACCACTGAACCACATCCCCATCCCTTTTTTTTAAAAAACACATATATATTTAGCTGTAGATGGACACAATATCTTTATTTATTTATTTTATATGGTGCTGAGGATCGAACCCAGTGACTCATGCATGCAAGGAAAACGTTCTACCACTGAGCTACAATCCCAGCCCCTCCCCAGCCCTTTTTATTTTTTATTTTGACACAGGGTCAGGTCTCACTAAGTTGCTTAGGGCCTCACTAAGTCACTGAGACTGGCTTTGTGATCCTCTTGGGATTATAAATCACTGGGATTACAGGTGTGTGCCACCTGGCTGGACAGCGCTATCCTAATGGGTTTCTTTGTTTTGTTTTGTTTTTGGTACCAGGGATTGGACTTAAACACTGAGCCACATCCCGAGTCTTATTGTGTATTTTATTTAGAGACAGGGTCTCACTGAGTTGCTTAGTGCCTTGCTGTTGCTGAGGCTGGCTTTGAACTTGCAATCCTCCTTCCTCAGAATCTGAGCCACTGGGGTTATAGGCTAGTGCCACCAGGCCTGGCTATCTTAAGTGTTTTGTTTGCCATTGGTTCATCTTCTTCCACCATTCTTTATTTTATTTTTGGCACTGGAGATGGAACCTAGGGGCACTTTGCCACTGAGCTACATCCCTTTTAAATTTTCTTTTTTTATTTTTGAGACAGGGTCTCACTAAGTTGCTTAGGGCCTTGCTAAGTTGCTGATGCTGGCCTCAAACTTGTGATCCTCCTGCTTCAGCCTCCTGAGTTACTGGGATTACAGTTGTGGACCACCACATTAAATGTTAGCACTCCTCCTTCCATTCCCCAATGACATTTTGCTCTGTCTCTCTATCCTCTTTCCTTCCTTATGGCTTGAACCATTACATGGAAGCCAATGATTCCAAAATATTAATCTATAGCCCAGATATCTGTTGAGTGCCAATAAAGGGTATCCAATTTTTCTGCTTGGATGTCTCACACTTTAATCTCAACATATTCTTATTATTTTTATTTATTTATTTTTGGTACTGGGGATTGAACTCAGGGGCATTCGACCACTGAGCCACATCCCCAGCCCTATGTCATGTTTTTTATGTAGAGACAGGGTCTCACTGAGTTGCTTAGCGCCTTGCTGTTGCTGAGCCTGGCTTTGAACTCACGATTCTCCTGTTTCAGCCTCCCTAAGTGCTGGGATTACAGGCTTGCGTCACCGTGCCCGGCTTCAACATATTCTAAACATCATCTTCCTGCCCCAAATTACTCCTCCTCCAGTTGCTTCTAGTTGCCATAGGATTTATTTCGTTTTGTACCTTATCTTCATTTTTAGAGTAGAGTCTGGCACAAAAACTTCGATTGATGTTTGCTGAAGGAATGAGTAAGCTTATGTGGGCACATGTTTGTGTGTGTGTGATATCATTTGGAAAACTTGTGGTTAAAAGTTACAGAAATAGCCTATGGCTATGTTAAGTTAAAGTGCTATTAATTAG
This sequence comes from Xerus rutilus, assembly GCA_028644305.1. Taxonomy (NCBI): domain Eukaryota; kingdom Metazoa; phylum Chordata; class Mammalia; order Rodentia; family Sciuridae; genus Xerus; species Xerus rutilus. The sequence continues at coordinate 23,418,463 of CM053404.1, forward strand.
AAGAACATAAGGAACTTACAGAGTCTTACAGAAAGGAAGAACCGACTTGCACAATGAACAGTAACCAAGACACTCACTGAAAGCCAAGAAATAGGAAGCATGACTGTTTTTCATTGGGAACCATTTAATCAGGGTAACGTGGTCCCTGGTGCTACATGATTTAGGTGCTGCACCAGAGGACAGAAACTATTATGAATAAATTCTGATCATCCTTTCATCTCTGCATCTCTTGATCAAAAGCCAAAGTCCTTGGAGGTTACAGCTAGTGGCCAAAATTAAATAATGTGTCTTTGGGCCTGGGATTGTGGCTCAGCGGTAGAGCGCTTGCCTCGCATGCGTGAGGCCCTGGGTTCGATCCCCGGCACCACATACAAAGCAATAAGATAAAGACATTGTGTCCATCTACGACTAAGAAAAAGATTAAAAGAAAAAAAAAAAGACATTGTGTCCATCAACAACTAAAAAAAATATTTAAAAAAAAAAAAAATAATGTGTCTTCACTTAACTCTGGCTGTTCAGGGCATGTTTTTCCATTTAGACTATGCCTAAGAGTTCCAAAGAATTCTACAGAATAAGAGGGGAAGAGCTCAGCCAGATAACCAAACCAATATGATACAGGCCTTATTATTCTCATTTTCCAGATGAGAACACTAAGGCACAGAGAGCTTAAGTAATTGGGACCGAGGATCCATTCCCACAATGTTCCAGAGGTTGTGTACTTAACAGCTGAGTATATGACCTTCTAAACTTACCCTAGTGTGAATGTGTATTGAATTTACTTCCTGACATAGGTGTGGGTCACGTATTATGTTGCCTCACTCTCATACCCTCTCCTTTCCTTTTCTTCTCTCCTCTTCCACCTCACATGTTCACCTTCTCCAGGAAGTCTTTGGAAGTTGACATGAAAGTTTCCCTTCTATGAATTTTCAGGGCATTTACAACTTTAGCCTTTCTAAGTTTGCCCTTGATAAATTCGCTCTCTGCTATTTAAAACATTTAAGTGTAGCCAGGTGTGGCAGCCTATACCTGTAATTTCAGTGAAGGCAGGCTGAGGCAGGAATATCACAAGTTTGAGACCAGTCTCAGCATCTTAGGGAGACCCTCAATAACTTATTGTACCCTGTCTCAAAATAAAAAATAAAAGGGCTGGAAATGTGGCTCAGTGGTAAAGTGCCCCTAGGTTCAATCCCTAGTACCCACCTCCCCCCACACAAAAAATTAAGTGTATATATACCTATCTCTGTATCTACTACTTTGTTACAATGTAATTTCAGAATCATAACTTATTGTTGTTGTTTTTTCTTTTTACTACTCACAGGATTGAGTTGTCAGTAGGCGAGAAACAAAGTTTGAAAAGAAATCAGGGGGCTGGGATTATGGCGCAGTGGTAGCGTGCTCGCCTAGCACGCATAAGGCACTGGGTTCGATCCTCAGCACCACATAAAAATAAAATAAAGATATTCTGTCACCTACAACTAAAAAATAAACATTTAAAAAAAATCAGGTTTGGAACAGGGTTCTTTCATTCTTTTGGCTGGACAGAGGGCTGCTGCTTCTTTTCTATTTTTTTTTTTTAAGTAATGGGAATTGAACCCAGGAGTGCTTTACCACTGAACTACCTCCCCAGACCTTTTTTTTTTTTTAGTACTGGAGATTGAACTCATGGGCACTCGACCACTGAGCCACATCCCCAGCCCTATTTTGTGTTTTATGTAGAGACAGGGTCTCACTGAGTTGCTTAGCTCCTCACCATTGCTTAGGCTGGCTTTGAACTCGCGATTCTCCTGTCTCAGCCTCCCAAAGTGCTGGGATTACAAGCGTGAGCCACCAAGCCTGGCTCTGAGGCTGGCTTTGAACTCATGATTCTCCTGTCTCAGCTTCCCTAAGTGCTGGGATTACAGGCTTGTGCCACCGCGCCTGGCTCTCCCCAGACCTTTTAATTTTTATTTTGAGACAGAGTCTCGTTAGGTTTCCAGATTGGCCTCAAACTTGCCATCCTCCTGCCTCATCCTCCTGAATTGCTGGGATTACAGGCATTTGCCACTGAGTCAGGCTGGACAGAGGGTTTCTAACTGGTGTTCCAGAACTATTAGGATTTGCTTTATGACACTCTCCCCTTATCCTCTTCACTCTTATTTCTATGCTATTAGAGTAATCCTCTCCTCTTTCTTGGTTCGATACTCAGCATACTCCTCCCCTCATTCTTTCCTGATGCACTTAGGTTCAAATTATTCTTCTCTTACTAATTCTAGAACATTAAACAAACTAACCACTCAGAACCCCTTTGTTTTCCTATAAGGACTGAAATACATACACACTGTTGGTAGGTGCCTGGCCTTTTTTTTTCCTGGTGCTAGGGATGAACCCAGGGACTCTAACATGCTAAGTAAGCAGGTATTCTGCTACTGAACTGCATCCCCAGTGCATTTTTTAAAAAAATTTTTTTGGTACTGGAGATTGAACTCAGGGGCACTCAACCACTGAGCCACATGCCCAGCCCTATTTTGTGTTTTATGTAGAGACAGGGTCTCACTGAGTTGCTTAGCGCCTTGCTGTTGCTGAGGCTGGCTTTGGCTCAGTGCATTTTTTTTTATAATGTTGTTGTATTTTTTATACCTTTATTTATTTGTTTATATTTATGTGGTGCTGAGGATCGAACCCAGTGCCTCACGCATGCTAGGCAAGCGCTCAACCACTGAGCTACAGCCCCAGCCTTGGCCCAGTGCATTTTTAATCTTTCATCTGTATATGAGAAACTTGAAGGTCAGAGAGTTTACTTGAGGTTGAGCACAGTGGTGCAAGCCTGTAATCCAGGCGACTGAGGCAGGATTACAAATTTGAGATCGGCCTCAGCAATTTAACTAAGACTCTGTCCCAAATTAAAAAAATAGATAAAAAGGGATGGGGTTGTAGCTCAGCAGTATAAGTCCCCTGGGTACAATCCCAGTAGTAGTGGAAAAAAAGCACAACTTTAAACGACAATTTATTATTTTTTTAAAAAAATATTTTTTTAGTTGTCAATGGATCTTTATTTTATTTATTTACATGTGGTGCTGAGAATCGAACCCAGTGCCTCACACATGCAAGGCAAGTGCTCTATCACTGAGCCGTAACCCCAGCCCCGACAGTTTATTCCTTTTTTTTAAAAAAATATTTTTTTAGTTGTTGATGGACCTTTATTTTATTCATTTATTTATATGTGGTGCTGAGAATCGAACCCAGTGCCTCACACATGCTAGGCAAGTGCTCTGCCACTGAGCCACAATCCAAGCCCGACAATTTATTCTTATTAGGCATGCAAATTTATTTTATTATGATTATTTTGAGATAGGGTCTCACTAAATTACCCAGGTTGGCTTGGAACTTGTAATCTTCCTGCCTCAACCTCTTCTGCAGCTAGGTTTACAGGCAGGTGCCACCGCCTCTAGCAACAACTCTATTTGTTGAATGAATGTTTGTTTCCAATGTTTTACTTATAAAGCTACAGTAAATATCTTGGAACGTACATCTTTTCAAACCTTGCCAGTGTTTCTAAATATATCTATTCCTAGAACGAATTGTTGAATTCAACGTCGGCCATATTTCAAAAAGAAAACCACTACTGTAATTTGTAAGTCAAGAGGCCGTCTGCTAATTTTTCTCTTTCGCGATGCCTTTCGGGAGTTGTAGTTTTTGCAATGTTTGCTGGGAATTGTGGTCTGAGCTAGCCTCAGGAAGCGGGCGTGGAAGAACGTATTGCAAAGCGGGCTTTAGGACCCTGCGGGGCACTGGGGTCGGAGAGGTCGGGAGCGCGCCCGTGAGCCCGGAGCAGCGGCGGCGTCGGTGGTGTCGGGAGCGAGCGGGCCCGGGAGCGGCGCGGGTGGTGGAGGAGGAGCCGGGGGCTCGGTAAGCGGCGCCGGCCCGGCCGGGTCCTCGAATCTGGCCAACCCCCGCGGGTCCTGTCACTGTAGGCCTTGGCCCAGAGGCGGCTCTGGGGGCGGGGCTTGCGCTTGCTGCGGGGACGACGGGGGTGACGAGGGGAGTGGAGGAAGGACCGCTGCTGAGGCTGCGTGCCGCGGGGAGGGTTGGGCCCGGGGTGGCCGAGCGAGCGAGACGCGGCTTTTCTTCGCCAGCGGCTCGTCCTTCTGACCACCTGGTGCCGGCCTGGTCCTTTCCTTTCCCCGCCCTTGCAGGGGCCTCTGGGCAGCTGAGGCCCTGACCTTTGACCCCAGCACAGGGCTGGCCCCGACCCCTGACTGGAGAGCCTGTCCTCCCACGTTGTTGGTGGCCCTGTGGTGAGGGTCAGGGGCTAGACCTCTGAAAAGGAATTAGAGGAAGGCGGATCTGTCCGAAGTATTTAGGTGTCCCGGAAGGGACCCTACCTAAGCTCTTGAGTCTCCGACCGACTGCCATCCTTTACCACTGGGCTGCATCCCCCATCCTTGTTTGAAAATTTGAGAGACGATCTCTAAAAATTGCTGAGACTTGCCTCGAACTTGCAGTCCTCCTGCTTCAGTCTCCAAGTGGCTGGAATTACAGGTGTGCACCACCGCACCAGTCTTCCCATCGACTGCCTTAGGCTCACCTTTCACATAGAGTTACTCGGGGTTACTTGGTGCAAATCTACCTCTTCACAGGCAGGTGCGCGGGAAGAAATGAGAGAACAGGTTCCCTGGGGGAAGGAGAGCCATCAGAAGTTAGGAGTGCTGCCCTGGCGAATGGGACAGTAGGAACTTGGCCCAGGCCTGAATAAATGTTTCTGGATCATCAAATCCTCCCCGGTTCTTCCTTTCCAGAAAAAAAGTTTTTTGTTTTTTGTTTTTAAAAAAAATTTTTTTTGGTAGTGGTATATGGACAACATGCCTTTATTTATTTTTATGTGGTGCTGGGGATCGAGCCCAGTGCCTCACACATGCTAGGCAAGCACTCTGCCATGTAGCTATAGTCCTAGTCCCAGCCCCAGCCCCAGAAAAAAGTTTTGAACTTAGAATTTTTTTTGATACACCAAGACAAATAAGATTTGTGTACCTCCCTTTAACTTAGGATACAGGTTGCTTGGAATTATTTTGGGTATGTCTTCTGTTGGACTTCATAGTAATACTGTTTAGTAATTTCTATGTGAAGGCTTTAAGAATATCAGAGTCTAGGGAAAGGTAGATTCCTCTTGTTAGGATTATAAAGGGAATTTTCATTCTTTCCTTAGTGAATAAGGAAGTCTTTAATGTGTTTTCAGTCATAATTTACTCATTCAGCCTCTTTTTTTTGGTACCGGTCATTGAACTCGGGCACTGGACCACTGAGGCACATCCGCAGCCCTATTTTGTGTTTTATTTAGAGACAGGGTCTCACTGAGTTAGTTGCTTAGTGCCTCGCCATTGCTGAAGCTGGCTTTGAACTTGCGATTCTCCTGGGATTACAGGCGTGGGCCACCGTGCCCAGCTACTCATTCAACCTTTATATAATTAAATAAATTTGAAAACCTCAAAGCAATTGTTATGAAATTTGGATTTTCACATACAGCATAGTTTAGGAATCCATAAAATTTGGAGATAATTGCCAAATAAATTGATCCAGGATATATGAATGTGAACTGTTTACTCACATTTATTGATCACTTATTATATAACTGGTACTGAGGTTAGAAATAGTACCTTCCTTCAAGGATATCCAAGACATAGTTTGATGAATTTTTGTACTGCTGTGTTATATATCCATATAAAGACATTTATACAGAATAAAGGGAATAGTGCCATCACCTAGGGGTAGGGAGATCTTTGTAGGGAGAAGACATTGAGTTGGGCTTTGAAGGGTGAATAGGAACTTGCACAAGTAAGAAAAAATATTCCAGTTGCAGAAAACAGCATATACAAAGGCATAGTTGCAAGTTTGAGGTCAGCCTCAGCAACTTAGGGCAGGGGATGCGGCTCAGTGGTAGAGCACCCTTGGATTCAATCCCACTACCACTAAAAGCGGGGGAAAAGAGGTTAGGGAAGACAGTATGATATTCTGAGATAAATTTGCCTGTGTGATGTATAGATGGAGATGTCAGTAGGCAGCTGGAAGTAAGGCCTAGTGAGCTTCATAGCTTGGTAACAGCTCTTGATAAATGAGGGCATATATGAGAAAAATCTTGGGGGAAAATGTTTATTTTTTTTTTGATAAGTGTTTATTCTGTTTATTAGCAATTGGTAGGATGTGCACTTCTTCCACTTAATAGTGAGGTACTGAAGGCAGCGACCATAACTTAGTAAGTTTTGATCCCTTTCTGGCTTATACTGTGCTTGTGTTTTAATATTATAAAGTCTTCATAAAAGTTATTAAACTAGCAGGAAATCGGTTGATTTTGTAAGGTTTCAATTACCTTTCGGACTTCTTTAAGATATGGTAATTGTCTTTTTATTTTTTTTAACCTTTTTCTCCCCTCACCCCTTTTCTTGTGGTGCTGGGGTCAAACCCAGGGCCTCATTCTTGCTAGGTAAGCGCTGTACCACTGATTTACACCCCCATTTTCATTTTATACTTTAAATGGTATGCATGGGGCTTGTCTGGTTCAACAGGAAAGAAAATGAGAAGATGAGGCAGGTGTTATGCTGCTTGAGGAAGTTTAGAGCTTGAGTATTAATAGTATTAATTTTTTTTTTTTGGTACCAGGGATTGAACTCAGGGGTACTTGACCACTGAGCCACATCCCCAGCCCTATTTTGTGTTTTATTTAGAGACGGGTCTCATTGAGTTGCTTAGCACCTCACTATTGCTGAGGCTGGCTTTGATCTTCTGTCTCAGCGTTTCTCCTGTCTCAGCCTCCCAAAGTGCTGGGATTACAGGCGTGCGCCACCGTGCCCTGCTGGAAATAGTATTAGTTTTTAAGAGGCTCCTGCTCTTGAAAAGGGAGATCTTTTTTTAAAAATTTTTTTTTAGTTGTAGATGGATGCAATATCTTTATTTTATTTATTTATTTTTATGTGGTGCTGAGGATCGAACCCAGTGACTTGCGCATGGGGAGCAAGTGCTCTACCACTGTGCCACAGCTCCAGCCCAAAACTCTATTTTTTTTTTTTTTTTTTTTGGTACTGGGGATTGAACTCAGGGGCACTCGACCACTGAGCCACATGCCCAGCCCTATTTTGTGTTTTATGTAGAGACAGGGTCTCATGAGTTGCTTAGTGCCTTGCCGTTGCTGAGGCTGGCTTTGAACTCGCGATTCTCCTGTCTCAGCCTCCCTAAGTGCTGGGATTACAGGCTTGAGCCACCATGCCCAGCTCCTGAAAGGAGGATCTTGCAATGAATTCTCATTCTGGGATATGTCAGAAAAATGTGGTTTTCTTTCTTTCTTTTTTTTTTGGTACCAGGGATATTGAACCCAGGGGTACTTAACCACTGAACCCCACTCCAGCCTTTGTGTGTGTGTGTGTGTGTGTGGTGCTGGGGATTGAACCCAGAACCTTATGTATGTAAGGCAAGCACTCTACCAACTGAGCTATATCTCCAGCCCCCAGCCTTTTTTTATTTTTTATTTTTATTTTTTTAAATATTTTTTTTAGTTGTAGATGGACACAATGTCTTTATTTTATTGCTTTGTATATGGTGCTGAGGATCAAACCCAGGGTCTCACGCATGCGAGGCAAGCACTCTACCACTGAGCTACAATCCCAGCCGCCCCCGCCCCCAGCCTTTTTTTATTTTACTTTGAGACAGGGTCTCACTAAGTTGCTTAGAGCCTCACTAAATTGCTGAGGCTGGCTTTGAACTTGCCTTAGCCTTCCAGGTAGCTGGGATTACAGACATGCACCACTGTGCCTGGTCACCTCCAATTTTAAGTATAGGTTAAATACCACTTGGGTGAGTACTGTCCATGGCACATACAACATAGCAACCTTGCATAATAGTGGCCTGTGCTTATTTAATCAGTCTGGTTCTGTCTTAACATCTAGAAAAATAGTGATGCTTCTTGTCAGATGATATCCTGAGTCTACTGACTTTTCTTGGATAAAGTGAGACTGTTGATATTAAGGACCAGTTTGGAATTTCCATAGAATTGTAACTTTAACTGAATCTGGTTTTTTTTTTTGTGTGTGCGTGGAGGTAGGGTACCAGGGATTGAACTCACGGACACTCAACTACTGAGCCACATCCCCAGCCCTATTTTTATTTTATTTAGAGACAGGGTCTTACTGAGTTGCTTAGTGCCTTGCTTTTGCTGAGGCTTGCCTTGAACTCGCAAGATCCTCCTGTCTCAGCCTCTTGAGCCTCTAGGATTACAGGCATGCGCCACTATGTCTGGCTCCTGAATCTGGTTTTTAATATTTAAACAAATGCTTAGTGAATAGCACTTGTTTTTTTATACTCACAGTACATTCTGACAGGGTGAAGGGCTACCAGAGAGAAAGACTGAGTGACTTTACTTCCTAACAGTGTTACTTTGGGCAAAGTAAAATCTTCATAAAATTAAGGTAGTAGTACCTATTTTATCTGATTATTTTACAGATTGGCAACTGGACCTTAGATGTCAAAGGAACCCATTGGTCTAAAGTGGGAAGAATAAGATGTGGGAAGGTGAGGGTCACTCCAGTGCTTTTTCTAAAAAATGCATAAGTTGTATCCATTGTTCAGATAATCCTTTCCTTTCAAAAAACCTTCAAGTTTAAGGCTTAGATGAATACTTCTTTTCTTTTTTTCTTTCTTTTTTTGTGGTACTGGAGATTGAACCCAGGGGTGCTTAACCACTGACCTACATCCTCAGGCCTTATTATATTTTTGCTTAGAGACAAGGTCTCGCTGAGTTGCTTAGGGCCTAAGTTGCTGAGGCTAGCTTTGAACTTGTGATCCTCCTACCTCAGCCTCTTGAGCCACTGAGATTACAGGCATGTGCCACCACACCCGGTTTAGATGAATATTTCTTAATGTTTAGTGGGTATCAGAATTACATGGAACAGAATTTTTCAACCTTGTCACTATTGGCATATTGGGTGGGGCAATTCTTTGTTGTGGGTGACATTGTAGGATGTGTAACAGCATCCTTGACTTATACACAGTAGATGCCAATGGTACTTCTCTTTCCAGTTGTGACAACCAAAAAAGACTCTAGACACTGACAAGTGTCCTCTGGGGGGTAAAATCGCCATATTTGAGAACCACAGACCTGGTGTGATTGTTAAAAATATAGATTTCCCTTGCCCAACACAGAGATGCCTATAATCCTAGCTATTTGGGAAGCTGAGGCAGGAGGATATAAGTTTGAGGCCAGCCTTAGCAATTTAGTGAGACTCTCAAAAAATGAAAAGGACTGGGGATGTAGTTCAGTGGTAAAGCACCTGGTCAATTCCCAGTACCAAAAAAAAGATAGCTGGGTGTGGTGGCACACGCCTGTAATCCCAGCACTTTGGAAGGCTGAGACAGGAGAATCACAAGTTCAAAGCCAGCCTCAGCAATGGCATGGTGCTAAGCAGCTCAGTGAGACCCTGTCTCTAAATAAAACACAAAATAGGGCTGAGGATGTGGCCGAGATGTGGTTTAGTGGCCGAGTGCCCTTGAGTTCAATTCCTCATACAAAAAAAAAAAAAAAAAGGTAGATGTCTGAGTTGGGAATGTGGCCTAGTGGGAGACTGCTTGCCTGCCATGTATAATACACTGGGTTCATCCCCAGCACTGAGGGGGAAAAAAAAGGAGGAGGAGAAGGAAACAATATTCCTTATCTTGAGCCATCTTATTCATTAGTAGGGTAGAGGGGTTTAGGAGTCAACAAGTTTAGGAGGTACTTTGAGAGATTCTCACACAGGTGATCATAGCTCTGTAAGCGCTAAAGCATTCTCCCTTCCCAGCTGAGGGCTGTATAGACTCGTACTTGTTTTATTTCTCTCTTGTTTTATAATGTCTTTGCTTTCATTATCAAGTTTAGATGGAGAATTATCCTTAGAGGACTGACAAGTTTCAATTAAGATAGTGTCAATTAATTCCTTAAAAAGATCAGTGTGAGCTGGGCTTGTTGGTGCATGCCTATAATCCCACAACTTTGGGAGGCTGAGACAGGAGGATCGTGAGTTCAAAGCCAGCTTCAGCAATGGCGAGGCAATAAGCAACTCGGTAAGACCTTGTCTCTAAATAAATACAAAATAGGGCTGAGGATGTGGCTCAGTGATTGAGTACCCTTGAGTTCAATCCCCAATACCAAAAAAAAAAAAAAGGATCAGTGTGTTTCAACCTTTTTTAAAAAAATTACAATACTGCATAATCTATCAACTTGACTAGACAGGTTCTCCAGTTTTCCCTTCCAAGTTTTCCACCATTCCATTCATTTGTCTGTTCCCCTCTGTTTCACTTCACTATTACCTGTATTTATATACTGATACATATATCAGTTATCTTTTATTTTTCTATCATGGCATCTTCACCCACCAACAAACCGGAGTGATGACACTTAAGATACTGGACTCTCTATAGTTTGTTCCTTAAGGCCAACAAATGTATATTCCTCATCACTCTCCTGAAACTTCAGTTTCTCTGGAGGATCTGTTTATTGAGCAGGTTATTGCCTGTCCCTACTCTTACTTATATGGACAAGCTTTTTTTTTTTCTTTTTTTTTCCTGGTATTGGGGATTGATCCTAGGGGTACTTTACCAGTGAACTATATCCCCAATTCCTTTTTTTTTAAAAAGAGAATATATCATGCTCTAAACATTATTTATTTGTTTTTATGTGGTGCTAAGGATTGAACCCAGTGCCTCACACTTGCTAGGTAAGTGCTCTACCACTGAGCTACAACCCCAGCCCTCCCCCATTCCTTTAAAAAAATTTTTTTTAAGTTGTAGATGGATACCTTTATCTTATTTATTTATTTTTATGTGGTGCTGAGGATTGAACCTAGTGCCTTACATATGCTAGGCAAGCGCTCTGTCACTGAGCTACAACCCTAGACCCCCCCAGTTCTTTTTATTTCTATTTTGAGACTGGGTCTGGCTTAGTCACTGAGGTTGGCCTTGAACTTGTGATCTGCCTCAGCCTCCAGAATCATTGGGATTACAGGTATGTGCCATTGTGCTTGGTGTTTTTTTTTAAATTTATGTTTCAATTTTCTCATTGTAGACTTCCTGGATCATAAAGCTGTTGTGAGGATAAAATGAACTGATGTATATAAAGTGCAGTGCCTGGTACATAGTATGTGCTAAATAAGTGTTAGCTCTTCGGTTGTTGTTTTATTTTTGTTTTTTTTTATCTTTTATTTTTTAATATTTTTTAGTTGTAGATGGACACAATACCTTTTATTTATTTATTTTTATGTGGTGCTGAGGATTAAACCCAGTGCTTCACATATATGAGGTAAGTACTCTACCACTGAGCCATAGCCCCAGCCCTGTTTTTTTTTTTTGTTTTTTTGGGTACTAGGGATTGAACTCAGGGGTACTTGACCACTGAGCCACATCCCCAGCCCTATTTTGTGTTTTATGTAGAGACAGGGTCTCACTGAGTTGCTTAGCACCTTGCCATTGCTGAGGCTGGCTTTGAACTCACGATTCTCCTGTCTCAGCCTCCCTGAGTGCTGGGATTACAGGCTTGAGCCACCGC
>CM053404.1:23430101-23513100 GCA_028644305.1 Xerus rutilus
GGCTAAGCCCTGTTTTTTGTTTTTTATTTTACTTTTTAAAAAAATTTTTTTTTAGCCGGGCGCGGTGGCTCACGCTTGTAATCCCAGCACTTAGGGAGGCTGAGACAGGAGAATCGCGAATTCAAAGCCAGCCTCAGCAATGGCGAGGCACTAAGCAACTCAATGAGACCCTGTCTCTACATAAAATATGAAATTGGGCTGGGGATGTGGCTCAGTGGTCAAGTGCCCCTGAGTTCAATCTCCAGTACCAAAAAAAAAAAAAAAAAAAAAATTTTTTTTTAGTTGATGGGTCTTTATTTTATTCATTTATTATTTATATATGGTGCTGAGGATCGAACCCAGTGCCTCACACATGCTAGGCAAGCGTTCTACCACTGAGCTACAGCCCCAACCCCTTATTTTACTTTTTTTTTTTTTTTTAAATATTTATTTTTTAGTTGTAGGTGGACACAATATCTTTATTTTATTTTTATGTGGTGCTGAGGATCGAACCCAGTGCCTCCCGCGTGCTAGGCGAGCACGCTACCACTGCGCCATAATCCCAGCCCCCTTATTTTACTTTTTTAAGAAATATTTTTTAGTGGTTGATGGACCTTTTTTTTTTATTTATTTGTATGCAGGGCTGAGAATCGAATCCAGTGCCTCACACATGCTAGGCAAGCGCTCCACCACTGAGCTACAACCCAGCCCCTATTTCACTCTTATTTATTTATTTATTTGGTACTTCGGATTGAACTCAGGGGAACTCAACCACTGAGCCACATCCCCAGCCCTACTTTGTGTTTTATGTAGAGACAGGGTCTCATGAGTTGCTTAGTACCTCTCCATTGCTGAGGCTGGCTTTGAACTTGGGATTCTCCTGTCTCAGCCTCCCTAAGTGCTGGGATTACAGGCTTAAGCCACCGCGCCCGGCTCCTATTTTACTCTTAAAAGACAGGGTTTCACTATGTTGCCCAGCCTGGCCTTGAACTTGGCAATCTTTGTGCCTCAGCCTCCTAAGTAGTTAGAATTATATATATGCACCACCAGTCCCAACTGTTACTTATTTATTGCTTTGTGAGGATCGAAATTAGGGGTGCTTTACCACTGAGCTATATCCCCCAACCTTTTTTCTTTCTTTCTTTTTATTTTTTTTATAACTTTATTTTATTTATTTATTTTATGTGGTGCTGAGCATTGAACCCAGTGCCTCACATGTGCTAGGCAAACACTGTACCTCTGGGCCACAATCCCCACTCCACTAGCCTGTTTTATTTTTTATTTTGAGATAGGGTCTTGCTAAATTGCTGAGATTGGCCTCAAATTTGCAATTCTGCCTCTGTCTATTGAGATGCTGGGACTAAAGGTGAATTCCACTGCTTCCAGCTCAGCTGTTATTTTATTTTTTTAAACTTCTTTTAAAAAAATATTTTTAGTTGTATATGGACACAATATATTTTACTTATTTTTATGTGGTGCTGAGGATCGAATTCTGCCTCGCACTTGCTAGGTGAGCCTCTGCCACTGAGCTACAACCCTAGCCCCCGGCTATTATTTTAGATTGATGTCCTGAATGTTCAAGCTTGGTATCCCTTCTAATATCTATTATAGTGTTGTCACAGATGCTGTTAAATTTTCACATAAATGTGAACATACATACTTTTTTTTTAGATTAAGGAATAATTTACAAAATGTGAAGTTCATGTTTTTTTCATGTGTGTACCTGTTTTGTGTGACCTCCACTCAAATCAAGATTGATCATATTACTTTACCTCAGAAGGTTCACTGTGCTCCCTCCCGCCTGTCTCCCCACAACTATTCTAACCTTTCTCATTGAGGATTAATTTTGCCTTTTTTTTTTGGAACTGAGAGTTGAACCCAAGTGCACTTTACCATTGAGCTACATCCCCAGCCCTTTTTATTTTTCTGTTTCTTTCTTTTTTTTTTTTTTTTTTTTTTTACCGGGGATTTAACTCAGGGGTACTCGACCACTGAGCCACATCCCCAGCCCTATTTTGTGTTTTATGTAGAGACAGGGTCTCACTGAGTTGCTTAGCGCCTCGCCATTGCTGAGGCTGGCTTTGAACTCGCGATTCTCCTATCTCAGCCTCCCAAAGTGCTGAGATTACAGGTGTATGCCACTGCGCCTGGCTTTATTTTTCATTTTGAGAAAGGGTCTCATTGAGTTACTGAAGGCCTTGCTAAATTGCCAAGTCTGGCCTCAATTTTGGCATCTTTCTGCCTCAATCTCCCTCCCTCCCTCCCCCCTCCCCCCTCCCTCTCCCCCTCCCCCTCCTCCCCATATATATTTATTTATTTTTTAGTTATATATGGACACAATATATTTATTTTGTTTACTTATTTTTATGTGGTGTTGAGGATCGAACCCAGTGCCTCACATGTGTGAGGTAAGAGCTCTACCACTGAGCCACAACTCCAGCCCTCTCTGCCTCAGTCTCTTGAGTGACTGGGATTATAGACATGTGCCAGTGCACCTGGCTGATTTTGCCTTTTTTGAACATCATATGAATGATCAGGTTATGCTTTTTTTTTGTATTGTTTTGGTTTTTTTGGTACTTAGGATTGAATTTAGGGGAGCTTTACCACTGAGCTACATCCCTAGTCCTTTTTTTTTTTTTTTTTTTTAATTTTTTTTAGCTGTAGATGGGCATAATGTCTTTATTTTATTGCTTTGTATGTGGTGCTGAGAATCGAACCCAGGGCCTCACGCATGCGAGGCAAGCGCTCTACTGCTGAGCTACAATCCCAGTCCCCCTAGTCCTTTTTTAAAAAAATTTTTTTTCTTTTTTTAGTTGTAGATGGACACAATACCTTTATTTTGTTTGTTTGTTTGTTTTTGGTACCAGGGATTGAACTCAGGGTTACTTGACCACTGAGCCACATCCCCAGCCCATTTTGTGTTTTATGTAGAGACAGGGTCTCACTGAGTTGCTTAGCGCCTCGCCATTGCTGAGGCTGGCTTTGAACTCGTGATTCTCTTGTCTCAGCCTCCCAAAGTCCTGGGATTACAAGTGTGAGCCACCATGCCCAGCTGTTTGTTTTTTAATATGGTGCTGAGGATTGAACCCAGTGTCTCACACATGTGAGGCAAGCACTCTACCATTGAGCCACACCCCAGCCAGCCCCCTAGTCCTTTTTATTTGTTATTTTGAGACAAGTTATTGCCAAGTTGTTGAGGCTAGATTCAGATTTGCCATTCTCCTGCTACAGCCTGTTGAGTTGTTGGGATTATAGGCGTGCATCACCATACCCAGCTCTTTTGTATTTTTTTCATCAACGTTTTTGTGAGAGTTTTCCATGTTGTTTCAGGTATCAGTAATTGTTCTTTTATGTTTCTGTATGACATTCTTTGGTACGAATATAATGTAATTTTTCTATTCTGATGGATATTTAAATTCTCTCTCTATATTTAAAAAACTTACAAACACAAAATACTTCAATAAACTTTACAAAAACATCTCAAAAAGGGAATGTTTATGTCTAAGACCCTGGTGTGTTTGTCTCTGGAATATACCAGTGTGTTCAATTTTGGGGATCTTCACACTTGTCATTTCCTCTATTTGGAACACTTTTCTCAAGATTTTTTACTTGGCTAATTCCTTCCTGTTAGTCTGGATCTCAGCCAGGTATTACTCTCAGGCCAACTTTAATCTCCCAATCTAACGTAGCCTCCTTAGGCAATTTGTCTTCAAGGCACTTACCACTGTTTCAGCTTGTCTCCCCTCTACTACAATGAAAATTCTATGGGAATAGGTTATCTTTTCTATCTTATTCACTGCTACATCCCTAATGCTTGGCACCTAAAAGGTCTTTAATATATATTTATTTGTTCAGTGAATGAAAACCTGATGTGTAGGTCGGTTGTTTATTTGTAAACTGTGGACACATTTAATTTATTTTCCTTTTTTCCCCTTTAAAATTTTTTATTCTCTTCCATATGTTTTTCTTATATATTAGTTGAAGTGTTTTAGGATGCTTACCTTAGCACCTGGTTATGTGAATGTTTTTAAGTCATGAAGAAAGGGTGATACTTGGTAACAGTCCTTTACAAATGTGAACCTAGATCCCTAGGCCATTAAATTTGGAAGCCCACAGAAAACTATCCCATGGCTTCTTTTTACAGATTGGCAAATTGAAGCCCAAGGAGGAAAAAGAAACTAACAGTTATAGAAAAAGAGTGTGTAAGTGGAGACTAGAACTCAAGACTTTGATGGATTAACTGTGACAACTCTCTGGAAATTAGAGTGAAATTCTATTCAATTCATTTTCTGGTCTTAGAGTATGTATGTGTGCTACCTAAAAAGACAATAAAAACAAACAAACAAACAAATAACCAACTGGCTCCATATAACTCGCATTCCTTCCAAATTTGACAGTGGAAGAGTTTGGCTTTCGGTTTTAAAATCTTAATATTTGGCCATTTCCTCTTTCAAGAATGTGAATTTAAGAAGTATGTGGCTTTAAGATATAGATCTTAACAAAGTTGGGTCTTATAGAGGGAAGTTGTGTTGTGGGTCTTGGGACCAGCAGGCTCCCAGGTTTAGGATTAAAAGGCTTCATTGAAGCTGGGTGAGGTGTCGCATGCCTGCAACCCCAGCATTTGGGAGGCTGAGATAGGAGGATTGCAAGCTCAAAGCCAGCCTCAGCAATGGTGAGGTTCTAAGCAACTTAGTGAGACCCTGTCTCCACATAAAACACAAAATAGAGCTGGGGATGTGGCTCAGTAGTTGAGTACCCCTGAGTTCAATCTCTAGGACCAAAAAAAAAAAAAGGCTTCATTGATTTATGATTTAGTTGAGGGAATTTGAAGCCATTCCTAAGTTGTTTTTTTTTTTTTTAAATATTTTTTAGTTGTCAATAGACATTTATTTTATTTATTTATATGTGGTGCTGAGAATCAAATCCAGTGCCTCACACATGCTAGGCAAACGTTCAACCACTGAGCCACAATCCCAGCCCATTCCTAAGTTTGATAGTAGATGAAGTTAGTATTGAAAAGTCACCTGACTTTTTTTTATACTTCACCTATGTCTTATTGTTGAAAAATGATGTTAAAACCTAAACTGACTTTATGTGAGATTACTGTGCCTTGACCATGTTTGCTGCTTCTACAGAAGGATTTAAAAGCTGGAATTGACAGGCGTGATAGCAGAGCTGTTGAATGTTGCTGTTTTCCCTGTCATATGGTCCCACAGCATTTTCTTTGTTCCTCTACTCCATTTATTTCTCATACTTTGCCTTGTGCTATGGTTTATTATGTGTCTGTTTCTGCTAGTAGATGGTGAGCTTCCAGAGGATCGGGTTTGGAATTTCCTCTCTGCAACCTTATATTGCCTAAACTGACAATATTTAGGTGCTTCTTATATATTTGTAATACTTCAGTGATGCGGAGGGAAACATTAGATAATAGTCTCATCCAGTCCCCTTCTTTTACTTGTGAGGAAATTGAGAAGTACAGTGACTTGGACAGTGTTGCTTAGTTGGCTGAGGTCTGTGTTCTAGTCTCAGTTCTGCTGATTTGTTGTTCCATTGCTCAATGGGGAAAAGTTGTAGAAGAGGAAAAAAAGCACTGGGCAGGTGGAAACAGATTATACTTACATTGCTGAGGTGCTATAACTTACTACTCTACCAATTAGATATTTTGTTTTCAAATTTAGGAGCTCAGGTTTAATTTGTGAGACCTGAAGAAAACCTTTTGTAAGACTTCTACATTTCTCCTAGTCTACCACTCCAGAAACTCTTGTTTGCAGTTTTCCATGGTTCTGAATGCTGGTAAGAGTAATGGACTTTTGATTGTCAGTTTCCAGTCACATTTCAGGCAGCTTGGGTGGTGAATTCCAGCTGCCTGTGATGATGACAGAGAATAATTAGTTGGAGCCTTTGGCTGAATTTCCTCCTGCTCCAAATGGAATGAGAGCAATGAAAATAATTTAATTTCTTAGGAAATTTGGTAGTTTGGATTGGAATTGTTTTCCCCTCTTCTCCTATTCCCTTTTGCTTATTAGAAAGTATTGATTCTGAAATAGAGTGAGTTTATTAGATTTGGGGTGGACATTGATTAGCTGTAACCCAATTATAAATCCTCAGAGGGGTATGTTTGTAAACATGTGCCTTTCATTCAGGAACTCATGGTTCCCACTGTTCTTGCTAATCAACTGGTTGAAGCTGAGCACATGCAAGATCTATATCCACTAAGCTTAGAATTGCATTGCTTTTGATTTATTTTAATAGAATCCTCTTGATTTCCAATTTATTTTCCTAAGATAAGGACATCTTCCTTTTGACAACCTATTTAAAAGACACAGGAATGTTTTGAACAGAGGCTGTATTTCATGCTTTAAGGCAGAGCCTTAATCAATATTATGTAAATTGTCTAAAAGAATCTTCTCTCTTTGTTGTTATTTTTTTCCTTCAGTCTTCTCTAGACCATGAAAGAATTTGAAGGCTTAGTGAAACCTTAGTAGAAATAGGTCTTACTAAAATTTTGGGCCAGACGGGGACTTTTGAGGGATTTTTCCTATGAACTTTAGAGCCAGTCAATGAACAGCTCTGCTGAGCATTTGCCATTAGCTTATAATAGAAAAACTATTAGTTTGTAGTCCTACTGTTCAAGATGTTTAATATTAGGGGCTGGGGTTGTGGCTCAGTGGTAGGGCGCCTGCCTTGCATGTGTGAGGCACTGGGTTCGATCCTCAGCACCACATACAAAATACATCAATAAATAAAATAAAGGTTTAAAAAAAATCTTTAAAAAAAATTAAAAAAAAGAAAAGATGTTTAATATTCAGTTGGGGAAATTTTCTGTGTTTTAATGTTTGCTCAAAGGTAAATTTACTTTTCTGACTGCATGTATTAGAGAAATCAGATGTCTGAGATAGAATCTATAGTCTATTCTCTTGGGTGCATCTCTTCCTTATACAGAATTTTGATTTGAAAGGTAATGCATACTTTTCAAAACTTATTGAACAAAATTAGTTCTGCTTTGATTTTGTCTGGAAGTAAAATCAGCCTCCTCCCTACCTTCCATGCTTGTCATTGGATGAGCTTCGATTTCACACCTAGATCTTAGGATTTATGAGTGCGAAGGGAACTTTGTTAGTATAATATAATTAATCTGGGAGATGAGGGAAGATGTGTAAATCCATAGTGGAGACCTGTGGCATTTCAAGTTCTCTCTTAAAGAAAAGTTGAGACTTCCTTGAAGCAAGATTGGAAAATTGGGGCATGATTCATGGAACTGCTTTTATATAGAATTGAAAAATACACTGAAGTTTGATCTGCCAAATATTACAAATATATACAATTAAGTTTGAAAGTAGTAAAGTATTATATTCAGTTATTTTGAAGTCAAATTTAATTTTTACCCTCTTAACTGCTATTTTCTGCCCTGAGTCTCTTTTCAGAGGAATTTCTAAAGACAGTCAAGTGCAGTGTGATTTATGAGGCAGTGAAGGCCAAGTACTTTGCAGTGACGAGAACCTACTTACTTTGGGAAAATCGATGGAGCACATCAGTCTGCAGCACACTTCCTGCCTTAATGGTCCTAAGCTCAATCAATATTTGAAATTTAACTTCACCATCAGTCTGTGGGAAGTGTGTGCTTTGCAGCCTTCCTTCTATCAACCTCAAATATATGGCCAGACCTATTATAGATGGAGCTAGTTACACTTTCCTGTTTGGTTTTGGAACTGCTTTAAGCCTTGTCCATTGGCACGTTTTAAGGATGTAAAATGTGTTGTGCTTTAGGACAAATAATGATTTACATCTTGACATAACTGGGACGAGAGTGGGGATATTGGATAGATCTATAACATGATTGTTTATTGTTTCTTCTTCCTAAAATATTTTTCCATTGAAAGGCATTTCAATAGATTCTCCAACATCTTGGAGAGCATTATGGTACTGACTGTGGCTTTGTTTTCTTTTTAAAAAGACTTTATTTATTGAACCTAGAGGTGCTCCACTCCCAGTCCTTTTAATATTTATTTATTTGTATTTATTTATTTATTTAGTTGTGCTGGAGATTGAACTCAGGGCTTGGGGCCTTTTCTTTCAGTGAGCTATGTCTCTACTCCTTTATCTATCTATCTATCTATCTATCTATCTATCTATCTATCTATCTATCTGTTTTTTTGGGTACTGGAGATTGAATTCAGGGGCACTCGACCACTGAGCCACATCCCCAGCCCTATTTTGTGTTTTATATAGAGACAGGGTCTCACTGAGTTGCTTAGCGCCTCGCAGTTGCTGAGGCTGGTTTTGAACTCGCGATTCTCCTGTCTCAGCCTCCCTAAGTGCTGGGATTACATGCTTGCGCCACCGCACCTGGCTTCCTTTATTTATTTTTTATTTTTGGTATTGGGGATTGAACTCAGAGGCACTTTATCACTGAACCACTTTCGCAGCTATTTTTATTTTTATTGTGAGACAGGGTCTTACTAAGTGCTTAGGGCCTCACTAAGTTGCTGAGGCTGGTCTTGAACTTGCAATCCTCTTGCCTCACCCTCCTGAATAGCTGGAATGATAGGTATGCACCACTGTGCCTGGCTCCCAGCCCTTTATTTATTTTGAGTAAAATAAGTTGCTGAGGTTGACCTCAAACTTTGATCCTCTTGCCTCAACTACCTGAGTTGCTGGAATTACAGGCATGCACCATTGTGTTCAGCAGAAATCTATTTTTTCAGTTATTTTATATTCACAGAAAATTTGAGGGGCAGGTGCAGAAATAGCCCAAACTATCCCATAAGTTCCCTGCCTCTATGCATATACAGCTTTCCCCATTAACATTTCCTACTAGAGGGATATTTGTTACAGTTGATGAATTAGCATTTACTTACACATCATCATCCAAAGTTCACATTTACATTAGGATACACTGTGGTATTATATAGTCCATGAATTTGAACAAATGAATAATGACATATATTCACCATTATGATGTATAGATTGTTTTTATTGCCCTAAAATGTGGCTTTTTTCTCATAGATTCTCTAACCATGGCACAGGTAGAAAAACGGGGAGGTTTGCTCAGGAAGTCTTCAGCCTCCAAAAAACCACTAAAGGAAAAAGTGGTGCTGATGTACGATGAGATCTTTATGGTAAGTCCTGGAGCCCTGTTATACTGTATAGCACGACTTCTTAGGTTCAGTGAGAAACAACCTTACATCTGCTTGCCACCTTCAAGTTTCTTAAGGAGATGGGGAGAGAAAGGGAGGGGATAGGAGGGAAGGACCAAACCCAAGGACAAGAACAAGCTCTCATAGTAGGGATTATGTTGCAGTACTGGGGATTGAACCCAGAGGTGTTCTACCACAGAGCTATATCCCTAGCCCTTTTTATTTTTTATTTTGAGACAGGGTCTCACTGAGTTGCCCAGGCTGGCCTTGAACTTGCCATCCTCCTGCCTCAGCCTCCTGAGTCACTGGGATTACAGGTGTGCATCATTACACCTGATTCTTTTTCTTATTTTACCCATTAACCAGAAATTTCTGACTTCTAGAATTTCTGTTTAAAAATTATTGCTAACAAATTTTGGGTTTTAGTGCCCTAGCTTTGCTAACGTTTTGGACCAATTTGAATTAAGGAAAGAACACATTAAAATCTCTGTATAGAAGGGCTGGGGTTATAGCTCAGTGGTAGAGCACTTGCCTAGCATGTGTGAGGCACTGGGTTCGATCCTCAGCACCATATATTGTGTCCATCCACAACTAAAAAATTATTTATAAAAAAATCTATAGAGAACTCCTGGGTTCAGTACTCAGTATTAAAAAAAAATTAAAATCTCTGTATAAAGGACTAAATGTATATTGTAGGGCAAGCAGAAACAGTCAACATAGGATAATGTAAAAACCATTGCACTGTTACTTAGATCACCTGGGTTCTGACTCTTACCCTTGTGTTAGTCACTTAACTTTGTGGAAGCTCTTTCCTGAAAGGAGGACAAATGATAATAATTACCCTTCCTGTCTCACTGGCTAGTTGTATTTTATTTTTAAATGGGTTGAAAACCACCATGCAAATATAAGGAGACATATTGTAATGTGACTGACTTATTCATATTTTTAGGTTCACTTCTTTTTTTTTTTTTGGTACTGGGGATTGAACTCAAGGGCACTCGACCACTGAGCCACATCCCCAGCCCTATTTTTTGTGTTTTATATAGAGACAGGGTCTCACTGAGTTGCTTAGCGCCTCGCTGTTGCTGAGGCTGGCTTTGAACTCGCGATTCTCCTGTCTCAGCCTCCCTAAGTGCTGGGATTACAGGCTTGCGCCACTGCGCCCAGCTAGGTTCACTTCTTACTAGAGGAGAACTATTTGAAGGATATTTTTTGAGCCATTATTTATTTATTTATTTAATTTTTAAATATTTTTTTGGTTGTTGATAGATCTTTATTTTATTCATTTATTATTCATATGTGGTGCTGAGGATTGAACCCAGTGCCTCACGCATGCTAGGCAAGCACTGTACCACTGAGCTACAGCCCCAGCCCATTGAGCCATTTTTAACTTTTGTTTCAGGGAATGTATCTCTATGCACAATGCCTTCCATTAGGCAAAAAAAACCCCTTAAAAATAAAATGTTTTCTTGCCTATTATAGCAGTTAGGATAAGCAAGATTTTCAAAGTTAATTTTGAAAGGTAAGATTGACTGTGTATAGCATTCTTAATTCTTTTGGTGTTAGCTGGGAAAGTTGAACATACTTATCTTCTGGTTTCAGACAGAGGACCCCAGTAAGTGTAGTCCTCGGTTTTGGGAAGAACTCTTCCTCATGAAGGTAAGACTTGATGGCCTCTGTTGGTTTTTCTGATAACCAAGATGGCTGTATTTTATATTCTAGGTGCTACACTAAAAATGTGTTCAGGTCCTTATTGTTTCATTGGCAGGTGAATTTAGAGTACCTAGAGGGCAAACTGGAATCTCTTGATGGTGAGGAGTTAATGAAGATCAAGGACAATATTAATTGCTTATTTCAACATTGCATCCAGGCTCTGGGAGAGGAACATCCAATTCGCGTTGTCAATGCATTGCAGGTACAAGGCTGGGAGACTGAGGAGATCTTGTTTATCAGAGAAAGGAATTGTAACTCCCCATTGGAATCTAAGGAACCTAGAATTGTCTTTAGGTATGAGGCCCCCCACCTACTACTGGGGATTGAACCTAGGGACTTTACTACTGAGCCCAGCCCTTTTTATTTTTTATGTGAGACAGTATCTTGCTAAATTGCCAAGGCTGGACTAAAACTTGGAAAATCTTGCCTCAGCCTTCCAAGTAGCTGAGGTTATAGGCATGTACCCTGCACCCACCTCAACGGCTACTTATTGAACAGTTGCCATGCGTCAAGCATTGGGCAGAGTGCTGTACTGAGGATACACTTAGCTTCCTCTTTTTTTTTTTGGTACCAGGAATTGAACCCAGGAGCACTTAACCATTGAGCCACATCCCCAGTCCTTTTTTAAAAAATATCTTTATTTAATTTATTTTTTTAATGTGGTGCTGAGGATCGAACCTAGTGCCTCACTCATGTGAGGCAAGCGCGCTACCACTGAGCCACAATCCCAGGCCCCCAGTCCTTTTTAATTTATTTTTTATTTTTAGATAGGTTTTCACTAAGTTGCTTAATGCCTCAGTAAGTTGCTGAGGCTGCCTTTGAACTTTGATCCTTCTGCCTCAGCCTCCTCAGCTGCTGGAATTATAAGCGTGCACCCCCATGCCTGGCCATACACTTGGATTCTTCTTTTTTTTTTCTCCTTAAGTAAATTTTTTTTTAGTTGTAGATGGGCAGAATACCTTTATTTATTTAATTAATTTATTTAGTGGTGCTGGGGATTAAACCCAGGGCCTGTGCATGCAAGGCAAGCACTCTACCATCTGAGCTATATTGCTGGCCCTATTTATTTTTATGTGGTGCTGAGGATTGAACCCAGTGCTCCACACATACTAGGCAAGCTCTCTACCACTGAGTCACAACCCTAGCCCACACTTTAAGCAGAGATTTTGACACTTTCATTCAGTACTTTTTTTCTAGTACAAATAACCTTGTTCAGCACATAGTTGATGGTCTAGAAATAAATTTTTACTGAATGAATGGAAGACAAAGTTTCTAGAGTTTGTAGTCTGGAAGGTCCAATATAGATTGGGAGTATATAGTATATACTTAGGGCAGTAATTGACAAGCTTAGAATTTGAAGAATTTACAATATAATAGAGGATTTTGTTGGAATTTTTGGTAGACTGGGTTTAAGTTTCTAATTTACTAGTTTGACAAATCTTTTTGTGAGCCCCAGTTTTCTCATCTGTAGAATGGATAGAATAATTACATCTTGAGTTGATGCCTCAGAAAGATGGCCTATGTTTATCCTAGAACTTTATTAACCTTTGGCACAATGTATTTCACATTTTGTGTTGTGGAGTAGGGGCTCAAGGAAAGTTGGAAATTGTACGTGCAGTAAGTATAGTGACTCATGGGGGCAGAAATAAGTTGATCTTAAGCTATTTGGTGATGCCCTAAAAGTATAGTACATTATTATACTAGTTTATACTAAATTTTAACAAAGTTCCTGGGACGACTCTTCTTTTTCTTCTTTTCTTTCTCTCTCTCTCTCTTTTTTTTTTTTGGTACTGGGGATTGAACCAGGGGTGCTTTACCACCAGACTGCATCCCTAGCTTTTTTCTATTTGATTTTTTTTCTTTTTTCAATATTTTTATATTTCATTGTCGATAGACCTTTATGTTATTTTATTTATTTATCTGTGGTGCTGAGGATCAAATCCAGTTCCTTACATGTGATAGGCAAGCACTCTATCACTGAGCTACAGCCCCATCCCCTTTTATTTGATTTTTGAGACAGTCTTGCTAAGTTACTGAGACTGGTCTATAACTTGTGATCCTCTTGCCTCCGTTTCCTTAATTGCTGGGGAAATAGGTGTGTGCCACTGTGCCCATCTGCAGTGCTTTTTTTTTTGGTACTGGGAATTGAAGTCAGGGGTACTTGACCACTAAGCTACATCCCTAGCCCTATTTTGTATTTTATTTAGAGACAGGATCTGACTGAGTTGCTTACTGCCTGGCTTTTGCTGAGGCTGGCTTTGAACTTGTGATCCTCCTGTCTCAGCCTCCTGAGCCACTGGGATTACAGGTGTGTGCCACTGTGCCTAGCTACTACTGCACAATTTTTTAAAAAATATTATTTTAATTGTTGATAAACCTTTATTTTATTCATTTATTTATATGCGGTGCTAGAATCAAACCCAGTACCTCACACATGTGAGGCAAGCGTTCTACCACTGACCCACAACCCCAGCCCACCTACAGCACAATTTTTAGAAAGAGGATGGCCTCAAAACAAGAAAGAGGCAAAAAATGAAGATGAGAACAATCACAGTTGCTGTTCCTCTTTTAATTTCTGGATTTTGCACATGTCAAGATGCAGACTGTAAAGCCGGGCGCTGTGGTACATGCCTGTAATCCCAGCACTTTGGGAGGCTAAGACAGGAGGGTCATGAGTTCAAAGCCAGCCTCAGCAAGGGTGAGGCGCTAAGCAACTCAGTGAGACTCTGTCTCTATAGAAAAGACAAAATAGGGCTGGGGATGTGGCTCAGTGGTTGAGCACCTCTGAGTTCAATCCCCGGTCCCCCCCTTCAAAAAAAAAAGATTCAGACTGTATTTTGGAGCTTAGAATAATAGAGAAATTAGCTATGTAAGAAGGTGGTTCTGAGGTTGTAATGTGAGGCTATAGATCTAGTGAGTGCCCTTCTAGTTTTGAGACTTCCTCTCTAGAAAGAATTCTTCCTTTTACCCCTGCAGACCTTGTGTGCACTTATTCGAGGAGTCCATCAAAAGAATAAGTCTACCTCTGGGTTTGATATTATCAACATGCTGATGGGCTTTGACAAGGCGGAGCTGTGCATGAAGGTGAGACATAAAGCTGCCAATGTGCCTATGAATGACTGCTTCTGACAGTTGTTCATGAATGCCATCTGCAGAAAGATGTACTAGAAGATTTGGATTATCATAGCCATATATGATTAAATTTGGCCCTGGACTTGGATTTTTAAAAAAAAATATTTATTTTTTAGTTGTAGGTGGACAGAATATCTTTATTTTATTTTTATGTGGTGCTGAGGATCGAACCCAGTGCCTCATGCGTGCTAGGTGAGCACGCTACCACTGCACCATAACGCCAGCCCCTGGATATTTTTATTTAATAGATTTTGTTTATCTGAATCAAGGAAAAATTTTAATTTAAATTTGAATTAAGGAATCCTTTTTCTACAGGATAAAGACTGAACAGTTTATTATTGTATCATGTATTTGTATACAAGGGTAACTTTTATTTTTTTGCCGCACGGAGGATCAAAACTTGGGTATTGGCATGTGCTAGGCAAGCACCCTACCAATGAGCTACAATCCCAGCCCTTATCAAGTTTTTTTTTCTTTTTCTTTCTTTTTTTTTGTTTTGGAGATGGTGTCTCACCATGTTGCCTAGGCTTCTCTCAAACTCATGGGCTCAAGTGATCCACTTTGACCTCCTAAGTAGCTGGGATCATAGGCATGCACCACCATGCATGGCTCAGATTTTTTTTTATCTACTATTTAGCTCTATCTTCTTCTTTTTTGGTAACTTTATTTTATTTATTTTCTTATGTGGTTCTGAGGATTGAACCCAGTGCCTCACACATGTTAGGCAAGCGCTCTATCCCTGAGCCATAACCCCAGTCCCTAATGATACTTTCTTGATTCATATTTCTTACAATTCACTTTTTTAAAGTGTATAATTTAGTGGGTTTTAGTATATTCACAGAATTGAATTTTAGTATATTCACAGAATTGAACAACTATCACCACTATACATTTCAGAACCCATTTCATTACCTTGGGGGAAAAAAACCCTATACCTATTAGCAATTATTCCCAGTTATTCCTTATTATGTCTTCTCTTAAGTCATTAAAAACCATTGTTTCCTTTTTTTTTGGTACTGGGGATTGAACCCAGGAGGCGCTTAATCACTGAGCCCCAGCCCTAGCACTTTATTTTTATTTTTATCTTAGAAACAGGGTCTTGTCTTGTTAAGTTTCTCAGGGCCTTGCTAAGTTGCTAAGGCTGGCTTTGAACTTGTGATCCTTCTGCTTTATCCTCATGATCCACTGGGATCACAGGCCACTACACCTGGCCATTAGTTTGTTTTGTTTCTCTGTGTTCCTCTATTCTGGACACCTCATATAAATGGAATCATGATCATATGTGGCTTTGTTTTTTTGTGGAGGAGGTACGGGGCATTGAACTCGGAGATGCTCTATCAATGAGCTATATCCTCAGTCATTTTTATTTTTTGTTTTGAGACAGAATCTTGCTAAATTGCCCAAGCTGGCCTTGAATTTGCGATCCTGCAACCTCAGCCTCTGGAGTTGATGGGATTATAAACATATGCCAATGTGCCTATCACCATGGTTTTTTTTTTTTTTTTTTTTAGTAGTGGGGATTGAATCCAGGGGTGCTTAACCATTGAGCCACATCTTTTTATTTTGAGACAGAGTCTCACTAAGTTGCTGAGGTTGACGTTGAATTTGAGATTCTCCTCCCTCAGCCTGTGAGCCACTGGAATTATAGGCATGTGCTACCACACCTGGCTCAGCACCATGTTTTTAAAGTTCATCCTTGTTATAGAATATGGTAGTACTTCATTCCTTTTTTGTTGCTAAATAATACTTCATTGGATGGATATACTATATTTTGTTTATTCATTCCTCATTTGAGAGACATTTGGGTGGTTTCAACATTTTGGCTATTATGAATATTGCTATTCTGAACATACGTGTATAAGTTTTTTTGTTTTTTGTTTTTTGGTACTGGAGATTAAACTCAGGGGCACTCGACCACTGAGCCACATCCCCCGCTCTATTTTGTGTTTTATGTAGAGACAGGATCTCACTGAGTTGCTTAGCACCTCGCCATTACTGAGGCTGGCTTTGAACTTGCAATTCTCCTGTCTTAGCCTCCCTAAGTGCTGGGATTACAGGCCTGAGCCATCGCGCCCGGTTCGTGTATAAGTTTTTGTGTGGATGTATGCATTCATTTCTTTTGAGTATCTAGGAATACAATTGTGGGTCATATATGATAACTCTATATTTGAGGAACTGCCAAACCATTTTTTTCTTTTTTTTTGGTATTGAGGATTGAACCCAGGAGTGCCTAACTCCTGAGCCACATTCCCAGACTTTTTTATTTTTTATTTTGAGGTAGGGTCTTGCTAAATTGCTTAGGGCCTTGCTAAATTACTGAGGCTGGCCTCAAATTTGTAATTCTTCTGCTTCAGCCTTCCGAATCTCTGGGATTACAGGTGTGTGCCACCATGCCTGGCCCAAACCATTTTTTTCTTAGTAACTGTTCCATTTTATAGTATCACTAACAATATATGGTAGTTTCAGTTTCTCCATATTAACAATTATTTTTGTCTGTTCTGTATTTTTTTTTTGAGAAATGTTTATTAAAATTCTTTGCCAATTTATAGATTGAGTTTTCTTTTTATTATTGAGTTGTAAGAGTTTTTGCATATTCTGGATATATTAGTCCCTTATCAGATATATGATTTGCAGTATGTTTTTAAATATATATAAATTTTTTAGTTGTAGATGAACACAATACCTTTATTTATCTTATGTGGTGCTGAGGATTGAACCCAGTACCTCACAGATGCAAGGCCAGCGCTCTACTGCTGAGCCACAACCCCAGCCCAATTTACAGTATTTGATAGTTCCTCTCCTGTCACTCACTAAATTTAAATTAAGAATTTCTCCCTACTCCCAGTACTAGGGATTGAACACTCTACCACTGAACTATACCCCCAGCCCTTTTGTTTTAATTTCATGACAAAATCTTACTTGCTGAGATTGGCCTCAATCTTGGCAATCCTCCTGCCTCACACTCCTAAGTAGCTGGAATTATAAGTATATACCACTACACTGGGCTTAAATTAAGAAATCTTTGTTCTAAAGAATTTTTATAATGGTGAAGTTATAAGACATTATGTATATACAATTTTGAATATACAAAGATTAAGTGCCAAGTGTCATTTTAAAATTCTGGTCTATTACAGTTTATATATATGTCATGATAAAATCTTAGATCCTTTTTTCATACTTATAGTCCCCACACCTCCCAGTACTGGGATTGAACCCAGCAGTGCTGTTACACTGAGCTACATCCCTAGTACTTTTTTTTCTTATTTTTTTTTTTTAGTTGTAGATGGACACAAATATCTTTATTTTATTTATTTATTTATTTACTTGTTTGTTTGTTTATGTATGTATGTATGTGGTGCTGAGGATCAAACCCAGTGCCTCCCACATGCAAGGCAAACACTCTACCACTGAGCTACAATCCCAGCCCCCTAATACTTTTTATTTTTTATTTTGAGATAGGGTTTCACTAAGTTGTAAGGTGGACCTTGAATTTGCAACCCTCGTGTCTCAGCCTCTTGAGCTGTTGGGATTACAGGCATGTATCATTGTGCCCAGTTGTCATTCTAATTATTGCCTGTATGCTTTTGGTGCTGTCTTTATATTTAGGTTTAACATTCCTTCTTGGGCTTTCGTAAGCACTTGCTGGATATTCTCTCTTACATATCCCATAGGTACCTTTTGCTTGACATTTCCAAAATGAAACTTACTGTTTTTTCTTTATCTGTTTTTCTCATTAATTTTCTTTTGGAGTGGTCACTTGTCTTCTCAGTCCCCAAGCCAAAAACCTGGGAGTCATCCTTGACTTTTTCCTTTTCCTCATCTTTATCTCTAGATGATTACTACAGCTAGTTTTACCTCAGCAGATATTTCTCAAATCTATCTTTTCTTCCTCAACTGTCACTGCTCTTTTATATCTCACCTGAACTATTATAGGGATGCCTTATTTCTTCTTCTTCTTTTAAACTAAGGATTGAACCCAGAGGTGCTTTACCACTGAGCCATATCCCCAGCCCTTTTTATTTTTTATTTTGAGATAGGGTCTCACTAAATTGCTGAGGTCTTCCTAATTTACTGAGGCTGGCCTTAAACTTGTGATCCTCCTGCTCAGCATCCTGAATTGCAGGGATTATAGGCATGTGCCACTGTGCCCAGCTTATTCATTCTCCTTTTTTTAAAAATTTTTTTGTAGTTGTAGGTGGATAGAATGTCTTTATTTTATTTGTTATGTGGTGCTAAGGGTCGAACCCAGTGCCTCACATGTGTTAGGCAAGCACTCTGCCACTGAGCGACAAACCCAGTCCCAGCTTATTCATTCTTTTGACAGATATTTTTTGAGCTCCTATATGCGAGGCACTGTGTTAGGCACTGGGGATACTGGAGTAAATAAGACATGGCTGAGGAAATTGATAGATTTGTTCTCATTGGTTTCCCTTCCTCTAGGCTTACCATCTTTTAATCTCTCATCCACAATGATACCAGAGTGATGTATCTTACATTTAGATCTTTTCTGCTTAAAATCCTTCATTAATCTTTTAGCCTCATAAAATTTTCATACTTGCACCATATTTATTTCTCTAGTCTTGTCTCTCACCTCTGTGCCTCAGCCTCTCTCTCTCTACTGCCCTAATAACAAACTACTTACGTTCTATCCCTATGCCCAAGGCCATTTTGTTCCTCATGTGTCTTGGATCATGCTAATGCCTGTCTGGAATCCCTTTCCTCCTCAAGTTTTAATTAATTCCTACTGATTTTGCAAAATCAGACTTAACCCCTAAGGAGTTCTAGAATAGATGACTTTGTTTCTTTGTTTTTTTTGTTTGTTTGTTTTGTTTTTGTTTTTTAGTACCAGGAATTGAACCCAGGGGTTCTTAACCTCTGAGCCACATCCCCAGCCTTTTTTAACATTTTATTTTGAGATAGGGTCTTGCTAAGTTGCTGAGGCTGGCTTTGAACTCACGATCCCCCTGCCTCAGCCTCCTCAACCGCTGGCATTACAGGTGTGCACCACCGCACCCTGCTGGAATAGGTGACTTTTAAGCTGATGCTCTTCTTCTATGTATATTTCTGTCATAGTTAACATTAAATTGATATTGTTTGCTTATTTTTCTCTCCCATTAGACTAAAAGCACCTTGAGAGCAAGGGTCACCAGTTATTTTTTCTTATATTCTTTGAAAGCACACTATCATAGTAGATGCTCACACATTTGACTTGAACTCAAGAAGCTTATTTTGAACTTTCCTTATTCTCTGTTCATTTTTCTCCTTTATTTAACATAGAGTATTTCCTTTTTTCCTCCTTCTGTTGTAGTATTTAAAAGTTTTATCTTTTTCTTTCTCTTTTTTTTTTTTGGTACCAGGGATCGAACCCAGGAGTGCTTCACCACTGAGTCACATCCTAGCCGTTTTTTTGTATTTTATTTAGAGACAGGGTCTCACTTAGTTACTTCAGGCCTCACTGAGTTGCTGAGGCTGGCTTTTTTTTTTTTTAATAACTTTATTTATTTATTTTATGTGGTGCTGAGGATTCAACCCAATGCCTCACACATGGGAGGCAAGTGCTCTATCACTGAGTCACAACCCCAGCCCGTGAGGCTGGTTTTGAACATGCAGTCCTCCTACCTCAGCCTCCAAGCTGCTGGGATTACAGGTGTGTACCACCACACCTGGCAAGTTTAATCTTTTGATTAGTTTGAGTCTAAAAGCTGATTTTTTGTATAAGGAATAAACTCCAACCACATTGTCAAGGAGAGTTGACCATGATGGACACATACTGTATTTGTTAGTACTTATGGCCAATGATGGCCAGTAGTGGTATTGTCCCTTTGTTATTTCTTCAGTATACCTAAATCAAGTGATGATATCTCTGTGTACAGTTATTTAATCATTAGATTTCTTTTTCAACTTATCCTCATTCTTTTTTTTTAAATATATTTTTAGTTGTCAATGAATCTTTATTTTATTTATTTATATGTGGTGCTGAGAATTGAACCCAGTGCCTCACACATGCTAGACAAGTACTCTACCACTGAGCCACAACCCCAGCCCCCACATTCTAATCTGAAGATTTAAATGTGGATGGTAGGCTGCAAACATTAATTTGGTAAAAGAGTAAGTTCTTTATTGTTTTGTAGAATTGTTCTCAAGCATTTCACCCAAAAGAGCTAGACTTTGAAGTCTTCTTTTTCTTTGATTTTGCAGGGTTAAGGCCTAGGGGAATGATATAGTTGCTTCATGGTACATTATTCACATTACCCTGTGTAATATATCCCAGAGTTGGGCAAAGATGGGATGTAGGTGTTAATCAGTATGGCTTAATATTTAATTGTTCTCTTTCTCAGAACTTGATGGAGAGTTTGGATTCATTGCTTTGTGCAGAAGGTTCTGAAAGTCTGAAGAGTTTATGTCTGAAACTACTTCTTTGCTTAGTGACTGTAAGTAATCCATTTATATATTTGTCAAGGGTATTAATTGACAGCAGAGGCAAGCGTATTTCAATATTTGAGCCCAAAATTACAAATGAGAAGAGAAAAAAAAATCTTCTCTATTAGGGTATTGCATCACTTCCTTGTGTCTGAATATATAGAAGGTACTTAGTTGCCTGGACTTTTGCTTCCTAGAAGTTACTCTTTGTAGCAACTGCTGGAAGTTTTAGCCTGCAGATGATGTGATACTTATCATTTTAGAAGGACCATTCTAGAAAAACTACCATCTTCTAGATTGTCAGATTTGTCCTTTTTATCAGGTCTTACTTGGAAATGGCGCTTGTGATTCTGAATATTTTTATTTGGTCTGGCTTTGATTTTATAACTGGAGGCTTGCCTTTACTTCTTTTTTTTTTTTTTTAATTTTTTTTTTAACCTTTTATTTTATTATTTATTATGCATTTTGTACGTGGTGCTGAGGATCGAACCCAGTGCCTCACGCATGCAAGGCAAGCGCTCTGCCGCTGAGCTACAACCCCAGCCCCTTGCCTTTACTTCTTAGTGGAAGGAGGGTGGGGTGTTGTTCATTTACTTCAGGTGCTTCCCTTTTCCTGCTACCTCTTGAGGACTTTTGGATTTGTGAATCTCTTACTGTGTATTTGAGGAATGAAACACAGGAAACTGTTAAGCAAATGCTTGTGAGGGTATGAGAGAAACAATAACTTCAGATTTAGGAAGTTTGTTTTTTTTTAGTTGTTGATGGATCTTTATTTTATTCATTTATTATTTATATGTGGTGCTGAGGATCAAACTCAGTGCCTCACGCATGCTAGGTAAGCAGTCTACCACTGAGCTACAGCCCCAGCCCATGAAGTTTTTTTTTTTTTTTTTTTTTTTAAATATTTATTTTTTAGCTGTAGGTGGACAGAATATCTTTATTTTATTTTTACGTGGTGCTGGGGATCGAACCCAGTGCCTCCCGCGTGCTAGGCGAGCACGCTGCCACTGCGCCACAACCCCAGCCCCCCATGAAGTTTTAATTTGCTTATTTCCTACCTCATAGTGACTGCCTGTTCAGGCTCTGGTAGCTTTGGGTTGCTTGTGCTTGTGAAAGGTCTAAGTATCTAGTAGAGTGTTTCAATATTTTCATTTCATTTAGACATCAGGTTAGGAGATATAAATGAGATATCAAGTGCTTTAAAACAGATTTAAAAAACTTTTTATTCTATTCAGGTGACAGACAACATCAGCCAGAATACTATCCTGGAGTATGTAATGATAAACAGCATATTTGAAGCAATTTTACAGGTAAGTTAATTTCTTTCTCATCTCTTTGCGTTTTGGGTAGACCATCTCCTCAAATTTTGTTGGTCTGTCTACTCAGGAACCTGGAGTTAGCACTCAAGAGTTACGTATTTCTGGTTCTTGTTACAGATACTCTCCCATCCCCCAAGCCGTAGAGAGCATGGGTATGATGCTGTTGTCCTCTTGGCTTTGCTGGTGAACTACAGAAAATATGAGGTAAGGGAACCCCTTGAAGGGCAGTTGTTATTTTTATAATCTTCCTACATGTGGCTCCTCTTAAATATGGAAGTCATATTCTTGATAAATAGTGCAAAGATTTTGATAAACCAAATTCTTCAAATACAATAATTAAATGCATGGGGCAGAGAATGTAGTTGTTTAAAGGAATCATATAGTATAACCACTGAACCATGTCCTTAGCCCTTTTTCTATTTTATTAGAGTCAGGGTCTTGCTGAGTTGCATAGGGCCTTGCTAAGTTGCTGAGGCTGGCTTTGAACTCTCTATCCTCCTGCCTTAGCCTGTGAGCTGCTGAGATTACAGGTGTGCACCACCATGTTCAGCTCTCTGTAGTATAATTTTCTAATAAAGTATCTCTTAATGTAGTGGTTTCTAAATGCAGCTTATTAGAGTGACATGAATTTGTTAAAAAGAAAAAAGTTTTGGACTTTACTCTGGATACATCACACTGATACAGAATTTTGTGGGAGGGGAGCTGTGAATTTTTTTTTTTTAATATTTTTTGGTTGTAGACGGACACAATATCTTTATTTATTTATTTTTATGTGGTGCTGAGGATTGAACCCAGTGCCTCACACATGTGAGGCAAGCGCTGTACCACTGAGCTACAATCTCAGCCCGTGACTCTTTTTAAAAACATTATTATTATTTTAGAAGTCCCCAGTTGAGTATGATGATTGGTCAGGATTGGGAACCACTGATCTAGTGCATTTGGTTTGAAAGATTCTTATTTTTATTATCATGTTTCCTTAATAAAATCTGCTTGTATAAGTATTACTGATGGTTTGGAAACTCTTTCTGATTTTAATTAAAAAGTTGAAGACAAGGCCATATCCATATCAATTCTGGAATTGTCTTTGCCCTTGAGTTAATCAGGGTACAGATTTTAGATTTTTGAAATGAAGAGCAGATCTCAGAGATTAATGTGTGAGTTGATATATATACTGAATTCCTCTCAGAAGGCAGAATACACAGAAAGGAAGGAGGATACTCAGGGAAGACCAGGGGCTTCACTGGGGATTCCTTTTAAGGAGGAAGTATTTGGTGTAGAGTCCTGGACAATAGGAGTACTTTGCTAAACCCAGAAGTCAGGCATTACATTGAGGCAACTTGACTTTCTCCCCTTAATAAGTAGCAGCAGCACTATGAGAAATGGGCCAGTTGGAGAGCAGATCTTCTTTTCTGAGCTCCTGGCTCTTAGTGATTTTTGATATGATTTCTAGTTAGACTTTATTTGGACAGGCTGAAAGTAATGGGTAACACAAAATCTAGAGTTTATTCTTTTTTGGTACTCGGGATTGAACTCAGGAGCACTTGACCACTGAGCCACATCCCCAGCGCTATTTTGTATTTTATTTAGAGACAGGGTCTCACTGTGTTGCTTAGCGCCTCGCTGTTGCTGAGGCTGGCTTTGAACTTGCGATCCTCCTGTCTCAGCTTCCTGAGCTGCTGGGATTACAGGTGTATGCCACTGCACCTGGCTGGAGTTTATTCTTTTTTTTTAATCTTTATTTTATTTATTTTTATGTGGTGCTGAGGATCGAACCCAGGGCCTCACGCATGTGAGGCATCGCTCTACCACTGAGCCACAATCCCAGCCCTGGAGTTTATTCTTTTTTTTTTTTTTTTTTTTAAATATTCATCCCTTAGTTGTAAGTGGACAGAGCATCTCTATTTTTTTATTTTTTTTTATTTTTATGTGGTGCTGAGGATCGAACCCAGTGCCTCCCGCGTGCTAGGCGAGCACACCACCACTGCGCCATAACCCCAGCCCCCCTGGAGTTTATTCTTATAAGGAGAGATATGGAAGAAGGAAAGGCTGTAAGAAGGAAATAATTAAAGAGGAACTGGAATATGGAAAAATGTTAATGTGTTATAAATCCTGGTAGTTGTGCATTTTCATTATCTTGGAGGAACTGATGAATGGGGCATAGAACTACTAGTAAATACATAATTTATCACCAACATCTGTTTTACTGGTGATCTGAAGGGACTGGCATGGTAGCCTTTGTGATCTCTGTCATGTGTAAAAGCTTCTGGAGCCTTATTACAACAACAAGAAAAATAGCTGAGGAAAAATGCTGAGGATAGTTAAAGAGAGTTGAGTTATGTGACAGGAATGCGTCATCATCAGTAATGAATATTTTCAGAACATTCTGGTGGATGCAGGCTATTCTGAGGCAATGGTTTGGCTTCTTTAACTGTAAACTGAACCCTGCCTCAGCTCAGTAGGGCTTTCTGAAATGTCAGCCTGAAAAATTGGACCTGGCCAAGGAACTGGAGAAAATGACATTTCTGGAGTGAAGTATGCATCTTCGGTCTGTCAGAAGCCTGCAGAAGAATTAATATAGTAGGCAAGGGCAAGCTGGTGGGCATAATTTATCTGGGCTTTGCAGCTTTTCATATAAGTCACTCAACAGAAACCATTAAGGATGTCTGGTGACTGTGGAGCAGGAAGGTTTTTGACAGGAACAGAAGGAATTTCAGAAGAACATAGCAAAACCAAAAGCTGGTGAAATCTTATGAAAACTAGTAATAGAAGGGATGCTGGGGAGAATAGCATTCTGGCTATCACCAGAGTTGATCCCATGACCAAAAGAATAAGTTGTAATCTTTCTAGAACGGTATAGAGGTATTAGACAGCCTAGATACCCAACTGAGAACAGAGAAGGTAAATGAGGTGTTGGACATAAGGAATAGAACTCATGAAAAAGATGCCATGTGGTTAATGTATTATCTAAAGAGATAGAGGAGGTCAAAAAAAAAAAAAAAAGAGAGAGAGAAAGAAAAAGAAAAGAAAAAATAAAAGGTCTAGGGAAGAATAATGAAAATAACAAGTAAAACTTAGATCAAATAAAGGCAGGGCCCATTAGAATGATTTTGTGAAGGCTCACTGAGTTTGCAATTCTGTCTGGTGGGTAAAAAAGTAGATTGCCTCTAGTTTTAAAAGTGACCAGCACAAGCTTGGGTGTGGTGATGCATGCCTGTAATCCCAGCACTCTGGGAGGCTGAGACAGAATTGTGAGTCCAAAGCCAGCCTCAGCAATGGCAAGGCGCTAAGCAACTCAGTGAGACCCTGTCTCTACATAAGACACAAAATAGGGCTGGGGATGTGGCTCAGTGGTCGAGTACCCCTGAGTTCAATCCCCAGTATCCCCCCCCCCAAAAAAAGTGACCAGCACAGCAGGTTCAGTATTAAGGATAATCAATGTCTAGGAGAATAGATATTTTCACAGCATTAAGATCCTTCCCTTCTAGGCTGGTCAAGTCATTTGAGATGAAGTGACAGACCCAGTTGCTATCCTGAGCATGGTATATCACAGAAATCACAGAATTGTTTATTATATCTACTTGGAAGTTGTCCCTTTTCTTCTTTTCCCCTTCTCTCTTTTTCCTAAAGAACTTTTCTTTGAATGTTAATAATGTTAAAGGGGAAAAAATAACAGCTACCAATTATTAAGCTCTAATCATATGCTAGATATTGTTAAGGATTTTACATGTCTCATTTAATTAAAGTCTTTTAGCAACCCCAGGGAATAAATATCCCCATTTTATAGTTGAAGAAATTAAGCTTAGCTTAATGAATTTGTTTAACTTGTCATAATTAATAATAAGAAGAATTGGAACTCAGACCTTTGCTTTTAGCTACCTTGCCTTTTCCTCAGCTGCTAGTGAAGCATATGCTGGTCTTGGTAATCAGATGATTCTTACTGTTACCTAACACAGTCTAATTTTGGGAAGCTGAGTGAGGAAACAATGGTCTGCTCTTTTTTTCCTTTTTTTTTTTTTTAAATTAGGTACTAGGGATTGAACTCAGGGACACTCTACCACTGAGCTATAAATAAATAAAGCTATATGCCCTTTTTATTTTTTATTTTGAGACAGGATCTTGCAAAGTTGTCTAGGCTGGCTTCAACTTGTGATTCTCTTGCCTCAGTCTCCCAAGTTGCTGGGGTTACAGGCATGGGCCACTGCACTTGGCTATGATCTGCTCTTCTTTTTTTCCTTTCCTTCCCTCCCTCCTTTTCTCTCTGTCTTTTATTGGGGGTTGAACCCAGGGGCACTTTACCACTAAGCTATAGCCCCAATCCTTTTTTTTTTTATGTTGAGATGGTCTCACTAAGTTGCTTAGGGCCTTGAATTTAGGATTGTCTTGCCTCAGCCTTTTAAATTGCTGGGATTATAGGCATGCACCATTGTGCCTGGCTGGTCTGTTCTTTCTAATGTTGCTGTCATCCTGGTGGCATCTCTAGGTCAGCTGAGTGCAGATTTTCTTTTCCAAGAATCTATATACATTGGATCTTGCCTGAAGTTTGTTATATCGGTGGGATTGGACTGTTGGTTTTAGGAAGATCTGTTGAGAGCCTTCCTGCAGTCAAAACAAGTAACAAATGGAGTGGGTTCTATTTCCTTGAGTTCTGTTATATAAAACTTTATAAATATTTGGATTATTAAGCAAAGCTGTCTTTCTCTGTTCCCAATTAACATGCAAAAGATGCCCTCGGAAACTTGATTAAATGAGCTGTGTGGGGGGGTGTTAGCCTTTCAGTTGGGTTTTCAAGTTTCTTCCTAACGAGTTTTCTTGTAGCTGTAAAAGCTACCAGTCTGAGAACTATTGTTACTTGCTTCCCTTGGGCTAGAATTGGTGCCTGATCTGTATGAGATCTTTCCTCACATCCTGTGTGTGGGATATTTTCAAGGTGAGCAGGTCACTGGTTCCTGTACCACTTATAGGAGATGGTTCAGTTGTCTAATAAGTTTAAATATATGTCCATTTCTGTATGTTGCCCAGCTGAAATTGGGTCAGTAAAAACTCAAGAAATCTTCTAGTGCTATAAGTGATGGGACAATCATTAAATCCCAGTGTCCTAACCAGATTGTTGCTTGGGTAATTACATCCTTTTTTTCAGTTCCCCTGCAGTGTTATTTGGGAATCAGATCTCCATAAATGGCCTCTCTAGCTATTAAGCAGCTGCCACTTTCCACCCCCAAGGTGGCTTTGTTTTATGAGTGGGTGAATCAGTCCTTGTATATAGTTTGTGAAATGGTTAGTGAGCCTTTGGATTGAGAATATAAGTTAGCAACTAATAAATGTGTGCCTTATGGCAGGGAAGCTTTTATGTCTCCTAAAAGACAGTATCTCTAAGGACTTGAGTGAGTTTTGTGGAATGTTCACTTACTTTTTAGAAACAAGTAAGAGGGAAAGATGGGAGAAGTTGTAGACATAGGCTTGAGCTGATTCAGCCTAGAGGAAAATGTGGGTAGAACAGAACTGACCTGTGTTCATGCACATGTGCACTTGATAAGTATGCATATGTGCTAAGAAATTTTCTGAAAATGAGGGGAGTCAACAGTTAAGAGGATTGGCTCTGGGTTTTAGTAACATCACTATAGAGAAAAAGACCTTACAGAAGCATTTCTTTTTTTTTGGGTGGTACTCAGAATGGAACCCAGGGCCTCACTCATGGCAGGCAAGCACTCTGCCAACTCAGCCATATCCTCAGCCCTCTGTTTACACTTTCTTAAATAGCTGAAGGACTTTCTTAACTAGATCACACTCACCTTGACTCTCTTGTGTTGTTTTACAGTCTGTGAATCCTTATATTGTGAAGCTGTCTATTGTGGATGACGAGGCCACACTCAATGTGAGTATCTGGATCCTGGTGTATTGTCTTACTTGAATTCAGTGGCCTTATTTTTGGTGGACATTTAGAACAAGAGAGCAGAGAGGTATTGTGTTGATTTCTTTCTGGCTCAGAAAGAGGGAATTGGTATTTTTAGAGTCTTCTGCCTTAGTTTCATGGAAGGAGGGTTTGAGGGGACATTTTTGCTTGCTATTCATGATGAAGTGGTTATTTATTTATTTATTTTTGGTACCAATGATTGAACTCAGGGGTACTCAACCACTGAGCCACATCCCCAGCCCTATTTTGTGTTTTATTTAGAGACAGGGTCTCACTGAGTTGCTTAGCGCCTTGCTGTTGCTGAGGCTGGCTTTGAACTCGTGACTCTCCTGTCTCAGCCTCCCAAAGTGCTGGGATTACAAGCATGCACCACTGTGCCCAGCTGGTTAGTTATTTTTCATGTTGTAGTGTGCTGAGGTTAACTATCCTAGAGAGTCAATAGGTTATACATCCAGGAATAAGAAAGCTTAGATGACTTAATGATGGGAGATTCCTTCTTGTGGAACAATCTAGATGATATAAAAAACTTGATTTGGTGAAGCTGAAACATGAAGGATGATATATATTTGCTGTGTATATTCTTGAAAGCGTATGAGGTAACGTCTGGTCTCTGAATATGGAGAGGAAGAGGATGGCCAGGTGTCTGACTTTATTTCCTTTCTAACCAGTTCTCTTCATTTCTTCCAATATGCCTTATGAAAAAAATGTGCACACAATTCATCCTTACAGCCTTAAGTAATCTTTGTATTAGGCTTCATAGGTTCTTGGGGAAAGTTGATAAGTTACTTTAACATTTATTGGATGCTTCTTTCTTTTTTATTGCTATTTTATTGTGGCCTAAGTTAATGGCTCATCTGTATGCACCTTCATTTAGCATGGGACTCACTGTGGCTGTTTTGAAGGTGAATGAGGGCTTTCTGTTTGAATATTCTAGCTTAGTCTTCTCTTTGGAAGTAAAAATGATCCCAGTGAAATTGTCAGTAATCTGATTTGGTCTGTTTCAGCCCTCATCACTTTATTTTAAATTGTATCTGGGAATATTAAGTAAGGTAATTAGATAAGAAAAAATATTTCCAAAGAATTTTTTTTTTCCCCTTGCTTTCATAGTGACTCTAAAAATTTCTGTCATGGGGGCTGAGGTTGTGGCTCAGTTATAGAGCACTTGCATAGCATGTGTGAGGCACTAGGTTCAATTCTCAGCACCACGTATAAATAAATAAAATAAAGGCAATTGACAACTAAAAAAATACTTAAAAAAAATTCTATCGTAGTTGTCAACTTTTAGGCAGAACTTCTTGGGCAGAGTCCATGGGGATTCTGTGTTTTGTTTTGTTTTGTTTTGGTACTGGGGATTAAACTTAGAGGTACTCAACCACTGAGCCACATCCCCAGCCCCATTTTGTGTTTTATGTAGAGACAGGGTCTCACTGAATTGCTTAGCGCCTCGTCATTGCTGAGGTTGGTTTTGAACTCGCAATTCTCCTGTCTCAGCCTCCCAAAGTGCTGGGATTATAGGCTTGCGCCACCACGCCCGGCTGGTTTAGTGTTCTTCGTCGCTGAGTCATAACATCGCCACCAACCCACAAAGTCCACTCATTTCTTTCATCTGTACTGTTTTTTCTCTTCCAGGGAATGGGGCTTGTGATTGCTCAGGCTTTATCTGAGTATAACAGGTAAGTCTATCTTTCCAGAAGGGAAAAGTCTAATTTTATTTGAATTAGTTATGTAGGGAACAGGTTTGTTAGAGTTCTTGGGTGAAATTCCCTGGACCTATCCCAAAAGTGTATTCAGAGGTATAAGATCAATTTGCTCCTGCTCAGCTTGATGGTACTAGCAGGGGTTGTTATTGATTGATTGATTGATTGATTGTACTGAGGATTGAACCCAAGTGTGCTTTACCACTGAGTTACCTTCCCAGCCCCTTTTTATTTATTATTTTGAGATAGGGTTTTACTAAGTTGTTTAGGGCCTTGTTAGCAAGGCGTTACTGAGTCTGGCCTTGAACTTGAATCCTCCTGTCTTAGCCTCCTGAGTCACTGGGATTACAGATTTGTACCACCATACCCCACAGAGCAGGGGTTGTTTTTAAAACCAGGAGAAAAATAGCCACCAGGTTAGTATTTGTCTTTCGTTTAAGCAAATGGGAATATTCTTTTGCAGATTGTAGGTATTTTTTTTTGCAGAGAGTTTTTACTAGTTAAAAGCAGTCTTTTTCTAATTAAAAGCAATCTTTCCCATTTAGCCCAATGTGTCATACAGATATCATTTTCTAATATAAAAATGTTTGTGAAGTACCCCTTTTTTGTACTCTTAAAAAAAGAAAGGAAACTGGGTATGGTGGTGCATGCCTGTAATCCCAGTGACTTGGGAGGCTGAGGCAGGAGGATTACAAGTATGAGGCCAGCCTCAGCAACTTAGCAAGACCCTCAAGCAACTTAAGGAGTCCTTGTCTCAAAATAAAATATAAAAAGGACTGAGATTGTAGCTTAGTGGTAAAGTACCCTTGGGTTCAATCTGTAGTACCTAAATAAATAAATAAAAGGAGAAAGTGTATTGAGTTAAATCTATTTCGACATATCTATCTTATTTTCTTTCTGTGTCTCTGTGTCTCTGTCTTTCTGTCTTTCTCTCTCCTGGGGATTGAACCCAGAGCCTCATGCATGCTAAGCTCTAGCATTAAACTACACCCCTAACCTGAATGTTTCTTTTCACTAGTGATGATACTCATCTTCCTAGTGTCTCTCTTTACTCTGGCGGCTCTCTTCATTGATATTTGCTTTTCGTCTAGCTGTTGATAGGGGAAGGGTCTGATATTACATGAGTGAAAACCAGAAATATCTCTAATTGCGGCAAAGGCCATGATGGATCTTTCTTGCTTCTTTCCAGACTTTCCTTACACACAATTGGGTGTTGGGACTTCAAATCTGCCCCATCTCCACACATGTTTTAGCTCTTTGGTTTTCCTCCTTTTCCTTCAGAAACAAACAAGATTTTCACTGTTACAGCCCTAAAGTAATTTCACTGTCACACTTTTCAAGTAATAGTCTGTTTGGGAAATAACTGGATCAGCCATATGTTAGAGCAGTTTCACACTTTTGCAGCTTGCTTTCTAAGTCTCTCCCAAAGTAGCCAGGCATTTTGGTACACACTACTTCAAGGAGCAGATGGGTGCCTCTAGCTTGTGGGGGAACTGCAGTGGCATTGTCTTCTAAATGCTTTAGTTTTCTAAAGTTAGAGAATTCAGAGTGCTCTGCCCTGATTATCTAGAGTGTTGGGGACAAAGAAGTATTTCATAAATAATCCTAAAGTTGAATTTAGTTCTTTTTGTTCAGACAGTATAAAGACAAGGAAGAAGAACACCAGAGTGGTTTTTTCTCTGCTTTAACAAATATGGTAAGTCTTACTTGTTTTTTACTGCTACTCAAAAATTCAGTGTTAGGCAAATCTGGGATCAGATGTTCAGATGTTTGAGGTGATGGCATGATGAGGGGAGAGAGGCCACTTGGAGCATATTTTATTTGGAACTTTGTCTCTGTTAGTGAGTTCCAAAACTAGATAAGATGCAGAGAAGGGAGCTTTGACTCCTCTTAGACTTGCTTTTTCCTAATTAATTGATTGCTGAAAAAAAGGTATGTAGGAAGACTTTTGCTTCCTATGTGCCTTATGTAAGTGTTGACCCTATTTGGAGACTGACTCTTGGAACAAAGAATAGGAGAGTTTAGATCTGTGTCCTCCCTTTCTCCCACCCCAAATGCCCTTTTATAGTCTACTGTGCCCTTGTGATCCCTAATAGCTGGTCCTGTGGTCAAAGGGTCACAGTATAGTGGATCTGAGCCACTCCTCTAAAGTCTTAAGGTCTGGGCTGAGAGGTCCAAGGTTTAGGAAAAGTTATTGGTCTAGCTTGCTAGACTCCAGAGCAAGGTTTCATAACCTTGGAAGCATTGGCATTTTGGATCAGATAATATGGGACTAATTTTTAAGAGATAAATCTAGGAGGTTCTAGAATCCAGGCAGATTCACAAAGTCTGTCTTCTTGGACGTTTGTATCCAAATAATCAGTTCTAGAGCAAGACAGTTTCAGAGTTTATTGCAAGAAATGTTTGCCCTCTCTCCTCCCACAAAGATGCAATTTTCCCCCCAGTGCCTTCCCATCTTCCTTCTCAG
Organism: Xerus rutilus; assembly: GCA_028644305.1. Taxonomy (NCBI): domain Eukaryota; kingdom Metazoa; phylum Chordata; class Mammalia; order Rodentia; family Sciuridae; genus Xerus; species Xerus rutilus. The sequence goes on from CM053404.1 coordinate 23,461,877, forward strand.
AGCCTGCTCTCAGGAAAGAACCTGCTAAACTCTGAGGCATGAATGAGTGAAATCTCTCAGAGGCAAGAGAAGTATAAGTTTTATATTGGTATTTTATTATACAAATTAGATGTAATTATGTTGCTTCCAGGATCTTCAACTTTTAGTCAAGGAGAAAAAGTTTTGTGGCAGAAAAATGAAGCACCAGTTGTATAATTTTGGGCCTCAATAAGCAGAGAGAAAGGCCATTTTTAGGGGGTGGGCATCTTTTACATGCCTCTGAAGTCACACAGATGAGAGGCAGCTTATACCTTTTACCTATTTGCCTGCTGTTGCAAACTAAAGATTTTGTGATCTGAAAGATATTTCAAATGCAAATATTCCACCAAAGATCTAGTTGGATGTAATCAGCATGCTTTCCTTGACATTCCTTTCCTTTTTTTTTTTTTTTTTTGGTGAGGGGAGTACTGGAGATTGAACTCAGGGGCACTTGGCTACCGAGCCACATCCCCAGTCTGTTTTATTTTATATTTTGAGACAGGATCTCAGTGAGTTGCTTAGCACCTCTCTTTTGCTGAGGCTGGCTTTGAACTTGCAATCCTCCTGCCTCAGCCTCCTAAGCTCTGGGATTATAGGGTGTACCACTGCACCTGGCTTCCTTGACATTCTTTTTTTTTTTTTGGTATCGAGGATTGAACTCAGAGGTACTCGACCACTGAGCCACATCTCCAGCCCTATTTTGTGTTTTATGTAGAGACAGGGTCTCACCAAGTTGCTTAGTGCCTCGCTGTTGCTGAGGCTGGTTTTGAAGTTGTGATACTCCTTTCTTAGCCTCCCAAAGTGCTGGGATTACAGGAGTGCGCCACTGCGCCCAGCTTTCCTTGACATTCTTTTTTTTTTAGTTGTCGATGAACACAAATATCTTTATTTTAGTTATTTTTATGTGGTGCTAAGGATCAAACCCAGTGCCTCCCACATGGGAGGCAAGCATTCTACCACTGAGCTATAATCCCAGCCCTCCTTGACATTCTTGATGGGTTAGTTTGTGACTGCAAATAAGCAACTTACAGAAAAGATGCACAATGATAAGGATTTTATGTCCTTTTTTTTTTGTACTGGGGATTGAACTTAGGGGTATTTGACCACTGAGTCACATCCTCAGCCCTATTTTGTGTTTTATTTAGAGACAGAGTCTCACTGAGTTGCTTAGTGCCTTGCCACTGCTGAGGCTGGCTTTGAACTTGCAATTCTCCTATCTCAGCCTCCCAAAGTGCTGGGATTGCAGGCGTGCACCACGGCACCCAGCTGTGTATGTCCTTTTAGTGTGACAGTGGCTAAACTTACACACTGGAAGAAGGGCTACATAAAATACTGAGATTTTTAAAAAAGATCCTTTGAGGCAAGCTGATTCAGTTGGGTTCTCTTCATTTATTACTTACAAGTCTTTTAAAAGTGGACTGCTTTTGTGTGTGTGGCTGATGGTTTAAAGTTCTAAGTCCCTTCCTGCTGGAAGGAGTTTGGTTTTACACTGATTCAAAGGCTTCCTAGGCATACAACTTCTCTTAAATCCTACTATATAAAGTCTGCAATTCTCCGTTTTGTCCACAGGTGGGCAGCATGTTCATAGCAGATGCCCATGAGAAAATCTCAGTGCAGTAAGTGTCTTGACATTCTTGTGCAGTGAATTGAATTTTAGTGTGGGCTTTCTTGCTTGCTATGAAAGGTTACCTCTTGCTAATCTTTTTCAGACTGAAACTTTTTCTGGGTGGTTTATCTAACGTTTATTTCTTGCTTTATATTTGTTTTTGATGTTGGAATTGAACCCAGGGCTTTATGCATGCTAAGTACTCTAGCACTGAGCTATTTCCCCAGGCCCCCCCTTTTTTTTCAGGGGTGGAAATACCAAGAATTGAACTCAGGGGCACTCGACCACTGAGCCACATCCCCAGGCATATTTTGTATTTTATTTAGAGACAGGGTCTCACTGAGTTGCTTAGCACCTCACTGCTTCTGAGGCTGGCTTTGAACTCGCGATCCTCCTGCCTCAGCCTCCTGAGTAGTTGGGATTATAGGTGTGTGCTGCTATTTTATTTTTGGGTTTTATTTTTCTATTTATTTTTATTTCTTGGTACTGGGGAATGAAATCAGGGGTGCTTAACCACTGAACTACATCCCTAGCCCTTTTTTATTTTGAGACAGACTAAGTTGCTGAGGCTGGCCTTAAACTTTCAATCCTCCTGCCTCAGCTTCCCAAATTGCTGGGATTACAGGCATGTGTCACTCACCTGACTCTGGCTGGGTTTTTTTTAAAATATTTTTTTAGTTGTGGATGGACACAATGTCTTTATTTTATTGCTTTGTATGTGGTGCTGAGGATCGAACCCAGGGCCTCACGCATGCGAGGCAAGTGCTCTACCGCTGAGCCACAGCCCCAGCCCTCTGGCTGGGTTTTAAATAATGGACCCTTAGAAATATCTGCTTTGGTCTTATATGTATAGAGCCTCCTAAACTGAAAAACTGTACTCACCTACCTCTGGAATTAAATGAGAAAGGGATAGGTATCTGAGCTAGTTAAGAATTTAACTGGAAGCTGGGTACAGTGGCACATGCCTGTAATCCCAGCACTTTGGGAGGCTGAGACAGGAGAATTGCGAGTTCAAAGGTAGCATCAGCAACAGCGAGGCACTAAGCAACTTGGTGAGACCCTGTCTCTACATTAAACACAAAGTAGGGCTGGGGATGGGGCTTAGTGATTGAGTACCCCTGAGTTTAATCCCCGGTACCCACCCCCTAAAAAAACCGATTTAACTGGATTGGGGTGGGAAAGCAAGAAGGAAGATAGTGAATGAACTAGAATAAGAAGTGGTTGGACTAGGGGTATAGTACAGTGGTAGAGAACTTGCTTGTACATGTGAGGCACTGGTTTGATCCTCAACACCTCAAAAAATAAAAAAATAAAATAAAATAAAGGTATTGTGTCCATCTACAACTAAAAGAAAATTAAAAAAATAGAAATGGTCATAAGGAATTAGGGTTTTCACCTGTACGCTTTTGCATATGCCCCAAAGGAAAGTAAAAGATAACATCTGAAACTCAAAGGCATTGATAATAGAGAGCTGTGGTAAAATCTTGTCTTGATGGGTATAATGTTTTAACTTCTCCACTTTAAGAACCACTCCAATTTTTTCTCTTTTTCTTTAGAACCAATGAGGCCATTCTTCTGGCACTTTATGAAGCTGTTCATTTAAATCGCAACTTCATCACAGTATTAGCTCAGGTTAGTTACTTTAAAAATCTCAATCATTTTTCCCCTGAATTTCACACAGATTCATTCCATTAAAAAGGCTACCTGGGTGTACCTGTTTAAACTCTGCTTTGCATTGGTGAGTGGTAAGTAGCAAACTATGACTTTGCTGTGCCTAAAGGATATCCTCAGTGGTTGGCACAGAAGGGCACTGAAATAGGCTAAGAACTCAAGTTTGTGAAAGCTGTCTAAAAAAATTGATAAAAATATTTTTTATCTTTAAGCTGGACTCTTTTTAAAATGTGTATGTGGGTTCCTTCCTTCCTTCCTTCCTTCCTTCCTTCCTTCCTTCCTTCCTGTACTGGGCATTGAACCCAGGGCCTCACGTCTAGGCACTCTACCATAAACTATATCCCCAATCCTTTTTATTTTAAGAAAAGGTTGTCCACGCTAGTCTTGAACTTGTAATCCTTCTGCCTCAGTGTCCCAAGTAGCTGGAATTTTACTACTGCACCCAGTTATAAGTTTTTATAGAAGAAAAGTTTGCTTGTGTTTTTTTCTCAAAGGTCAGATGTGGCCAGGTGCAGTGATGCACGCCTGTCATCCCAGTGGCTCAGGAGGTTAAGATAGGAGGATAGGAGGAAAGCCAGCCTCAGTAAAAAGCAAGGTTCTAATAAGCAACTCAGTGAGACCCTGTCTCTAAATAAAATATAATATATGGCTGGGGATGTGGCTCAGTGGTTGAGTGCCCCTAAGTTCAATCTCTAATACCAAATTTAAAAAAATATATAAATAAAAGTTCAGATGTGTATAGATTCTACTATTTGAGATTGTTTTTAATTTTTTATTTTTCTCCAGTACTGGGGATTGAACCCAGGGCCACCGTACCACTGAGCTATATACCCAGCCCTTTTTATTTTATTTTGAGACAAGGTCTCATTAAGTCACCCAGGCAGGCCTCAAACTTGCCATCTGTTTGTCTCAACCTCCAGAGTTTCTGGGATTATATTCATGTAGCCAACTGCTGATTTGAGTTTTAACTAAAAAAAGAAAATAATAATAAAGTCATATTTTAAAAGCAGTATGCTCACTGATTTGAGGGATGCTTATTAGTTTTTATGATTGATACCATAAGAGATTTTATCTACCATTCTCACCATTTCTTGTCTGCTCTCCAAATTCTGTGACTAATTTTAACAGAAGAGGTGATGAAGGTAATGGACTGGTAAAGTTAGTGGAGAAGAAAAGGAAGATTAAAAAGAGCCACAACTCAGCTTACTTCTTAAGAGATGATGTGGCAGGGATGGCCGAGGAAAGTCAAAGACAGAAAAGTCATCTGTTTTAGTCCTTACTGGGTGTCTTCCTGTGTCGCTCTGCTTCTGCACCTAATACACTCTTGTTTCTTGTGGGTCAGGGAGGCTACTAAAATCATAGCTCTTTTTATGGTACCTAATACCCCTTTGTTCACTTACATTTATTAGTCAATTTATGGTCATTAGAACAGTCTCTAGGTGCATATTAGGTTGATCTGATGAGAGCAGTCCCTTCTCAAGTCTGGATAGAACTGCAAATGCCCTCTTTCAAGTGAAATCATCTGAATAATTTGTTTACTCCATATTTTTTACTTGTATGATTCTGCAGAAAAACATATGTAATAGGAACATAGTTACTTAAAGAAACCTGGCCCACAAAGCTTCTTATTAGTCAGGCATTCATTGGAACTAAATATAGGAGTCCCTATATTTAATTAGACAAAGTTTTAGTCTAATTATGAGGCCAGGGATACCAGTAAGGATACTCAGCAGAAGATACTCGGCAAGAACTGTATTTCTATTTTTTTACTCATCTGTATCCTCTTTCAGAGTCATCCAGAAATGGGCTTGGTGACAACCCCTGTCAGTCCTGCCCCAACAACCCCAGTCACACCACTTGGGACCACGCCACCCTCCTCTGATGGTGAGCCCATCATCTCATTTATGTTATTGATTAATATGATCTTAGATCTTTCAGGGCAAGCATTGCTGTGTGAACCAATAACACAGTAGTTAATTCTTTCAATAAGAAATTAGTCTAGGGGGCTGGGATTGTGGCGCAGTGGTAGCGTGCTCGCTTAGCACGCGTGAGGCACTGGGTTCGATCCTCAGCACCACATAAAAACAAAGATATTCTGTCCACCTAAAACTAAAAAATAAATAAATAAATATTAAAAAAAAAAAAAAAAGAAATTAGTCTAGGGACTGGGATGGTGGCTCAGTGGTAATGAGCTTGCCTAGCATGTGTGAGGCATTGGGTTTGATCCTCAGCACCACAAATAAATAAATAAAATAAAGATCCAACTAAAAAATAATTAAAAATTAAAAGAAAGAAATTAGTCTAAGCTGGGCACAATAGTATGTACTTGTAGTCCTATCAGGGAGGCTAAGGCAGGAGAATACTTAAACACAAGAGTTCAAGACCAGCTAGGGCAGCATAACAAGACCCTACCTGAAAATAAAAATTAAAAAAGAAATTTGTAAAGCCGAGCGCGGTGGCTCAAGCCTGTAATCGTAGCACTTAGGGAGGCTGAGATAGGAGAATTGCGAGTTCAAAGCCAGCCTCAGCAATGGCGAGGCACTAAGCAACTCAGTGAGACCTTGTCTCTACATAAAACACAAAATAGGGCTGGGGATGTGGTTCAGTGGTCCAGTGCCCCTAAGTTCAATCTCCAGTACCAAAAAAAAGAAATTTGTACGTAATATTACCCTTCAGTACTTCTGCAGTTCCAAAGAAAACTTTGGAAAAGATAGCCAACTGCTTTTTCTTTGAGTAAGAAGCAGTATAACTCTAGCTTGTCCTCCTCAGGGAATGGACAAAGATGATGGAATGCTAGATCTGAAAGGGACCTCAGGTTCAGTATTGCCCGTCCTGCTAAATTATCAGGTACTTGTAAGACTTAGATGAGATATTTCATGAAATGTACTACCATATGAATATAAAGCACTGAAATAAATATAAAATAGTAGTGTTATGACATGTAAACATTTGACAGGTAAGGAATTGAGGCTAGAAAAATGAAGCAGATTATTGAGAGTAAAGGTTAGTGAGAGTAGAGACTAAGAACTAAAGTATGTAATCAGGGCAGGGACTGTGTCTAGTTTGCCCAACATAGCACCTAGCATGGTAATTGCTTAGTAAATATTTGTTGAATAAATTAATGAGGTAGTGAACCTGGGATTTACTCACTGTTATGTACCTGCTGGCCACTTGGAGGTGTAAATAACAGGATTTGAGTGTATTATATTTGAGAGTTTGGTAGGTATTTAAGACTTCTTCCCCTAAAAACAACAAAATAAGTTTTTTCTTTATAACTTAAGAAAAAGGTAACAGAACCAAGCTACATATTGTGTTTGTGGCAGTAGCATTTTAAGATGATATAAGTAGTACAGGAGTATGGCAGGGAGGTATCATTGACATTCAGGTCTATGATAGCAAATTGGATCTGTTTCGACTTGAAAGCCAAATTCCAAAATACCTTAATGAGAAGAAGCAAGTAGTGAGGATTGCCTACTTGTCTGTTTATTCAGGTCACTGAATAAGCCAATGGAAATATCGTACTTTCTCTTTAAGGATGAAGCCTGCCTGGTTACTATGGATATCAAAAGCCATATATATATATATACACCTCAGTTCCATGTGATGTTGGGGTTTGGATGCTTTCAGAGAACTGCCTTTCAAACTGTTCATTGTGAACACTTCCACCCACACACTTGATTATGCAATGGCAGAATTTGTGCTTACTTACCTACAACTAGTGAGCCTTTATTTTTCTAGTGGGAAGATCAAGTCAGCCCACTTTGAAATGACTGTCTCTCTTGACAAAATCTGCTGGGAAGAATTAAGAAGCCAAAGATCAAGGAATGGTACTTTCTTAGGAAGGAGATTTTAATTTGTGAGGAATTATTTTATTCTGTCTGTCCCATTTGTTCTTATTTTGCTCTCCTAACTCATTTCCTTTCTTCAGAGGTCCTAAGTATTATAACCTTATTTTTAAAAATTTTTAGTTTTTAATTATAGTGCTGCTCAGTAGCTCACTTATATTTAAAGGTATGTCACTGGAGCCATTATTTTTAAAAGCCAGCAGTTTAGCTGTAACATTTGTTCTCAGCTCAGACTTGACATTTGACAACTCCGCCTTGGCATGAGAGGACTCTCTGGTAAACTAAAAATACATATACTTCTATATTTCTACATATTATATAAGATAGTTATTGCTGTGTGTGAACCAGAAAAAGTCCCACTTACTAGTTATATTCCTGTTTGTATTGGATAAAGGAATGATTATGGGCTCTGAGCTTCAAAAATAGGCTGTGGTTTGAAATGACAATCCCAGGTCATTAACCCATAACATGAACTAAGACCTTTTATTATTTTAGCAAAAAATATATTTATCTTTTATTAGTTCTTGGGGGCTGAACTGTGGGAAAATAGCCAATGGTTAGGCATACTAATTTCTTCTCATAAGGCTTTTTGCTGTGCTTGCTGTGTATTATGGATCTATAATATGTAAATGTTTCCCATTGTTAAATGTTACCTGTATACATTGTAATAACTCCAGTGGGATCCATTATAGTTATGAATACATATTATAAGTGATATCCTGAACTCAGCTGAGTGTTCATGGCTGAAAATACAGCACAAAACTATAGATTCTCCAGCTTGTCTGAGCCATCATGAGACTCCTTTTGTTTATACATTATGTCTTAGTGTGAAAGCATGTAACAAGTTCACTAATTCTAATTTGAAGTCTTAGATTCTTGGGAAGTCTACCTTAAGACTTCTTAGGTGGGTCAGTCCTGGTTTGGTCCTTCATTGTTCATCAGAACTGTGACTCAGAGAGTGTATATGTGTGGCTTTCTCAGAAACAGCAGCTGGATAGCTGGACATAGTGGTGCATGCCTGTAATCCCAGCAACTCGGGAGGCTGAAGCAGGAGGATGGCAAGTTTGAGGCCAGTCTCACCAACTCAGCAGGGCTCTAAGCTACCTAGTAAGCCCCTGGCTCAAAATAAAAAATAAAAAGGAGCTGGGCACGGTGGCGCAAGCCTGTAATCCCAGCACTTAGGGAGGCTGAGACAGGAGAATCACGAGTTCAAACCCAGCTTCAGCAACGGCGAGGCGCTAAGCAACTCAGTGAGACCCTGACTGTACATAAAACACAAAATAGGGCTGGGGATGTGGCTCAGTGGTCGAGTGTCCTGAGTTCAATCTCCAGTACCAAAAAATAAAAAATAAATAAAAAGAGCTGGAGACGTGGCTCAGTAGCTAAGGATCCCTGGGTTCAATCCCTGATACCAAAACAAAACAAAACAAAAAAACAAAAAAAAACAAAAAAAAAAAAAAGAAAAGAAAGAAAGGAAGAGGGGCTGGGGCTATGGCCTAGTGGTAGAGTGCTTGCCTAGCATGAGTGAGGGACTGGGTTCATTCCTCAGCACCACATATGAGTAACAAATGAATAAAATAAAGATCCATCAACAACTAAAAAAAAATGTTTAAAAAAAGAAAGAAAGAAAGAAAACAAAACAGATATAGCAGCTAGATAGATATATAAAACTCAGTTCCCAGGCTGTACGAATCAGTTATGTTTACATATTTTCAGTCTGATATTACTTCTCAGATTCCCTTTCAAGGGAGCAAGGAATTATGGGGTAGAATTTGAATGTAGTTTTGCCTATTATTACCCCTCTTTTATGTTGGTACTTCTAGTCTAAAGGCTTGTTCTCAAAATTGAGCAAAATTTCTCTTTATTAGGAAGGAATCTTCATTTATTTATTTATTGCTACCAGGGATTGAACTAAAGGGTACTCGACCACTTAGTGACATCCCCAGCCCTGTTTTGTGTTTTATGTAGAGACAGAGTCTCACTGAGTTGCTTAGCACCTCGCCATTGCTGAGGCTGGCTTTGAACTTGGGATTCTCCTGTCTCAGCCTCCCGAAGTGCTGGGATTATAGGCATGCGCCACTGCGCCCAACCAGAATCTTCATTTATTTTAAGCAAGAGACTCATCCATGCAAAGCTCATTTATACTTAATATTTATCTTTCCTTTAGGTAGAAATTACAGTGCTTTTCAGAAGGGCTCTGAGCCCTTTAGGGTTATGTGGGGCTGGAAGTAGAATCAACCCCTCTTAGGGTGTTGGGAGAAAAGTACTATTCCTGGAGACTGACTTTGCATAGGAGAGGGCATTGGGCTTAATCTGGGAAGTAGGAAGAGTAGATAAAAGTTTTATGGTGAGTACTTGGTCCTCCCTCTATTGCGGGAAAAATGTATTTAGTCATTTTCTTGCCTGCTGGCAAATTGGCTATGTGGGTAGAAGTGTTAGATGGAATATGTTATGGGCTAAGTGCATTTTATGTGTTCTATTCCAGTTATAAGTTCTGTGGAACTCCCACTGGATGCAGATGTACAGACCAGTAATCTACTGATAACCTTCCTAAAGTATAGCTCAATTGTCATGCAGGATACCAAAGGTAAGGTATGCTTTGGGGGCACAGGAAGTAGGAGGTTTGGCAGGCAGCTAGAATCATTGAGCAGCATTAATATTTTGAGGGTTTTTTTTTTTGCTTTTTTTTGTACTAGGGATTGAACTCAGGGGTACTTGACCACTGAGCCACATCCCCAGACCTATTTTTTTTGTATTTTATTTAGAGACAGGGTCTCACTGAGTTGCTTAGCGCCTTGCTGTTGCTGATTTTCCTGTCTCAGCCTCCCACAGTGCTGGGATTATAGGTGTGCGCCACTGCACCTGGCTGATGTTTTCCTTTTTTTAAAAAAATGTTTTTATTAGTTGTTGATGGACCTTTATTTTATTTATTTATATGCACGTGGTGCTGAGACTGAAATTCAGTGCCTTGCACATTCTAGGCAAGTGCTCTACCACTGAGCCACACCCCAGCCTTATTTTGAGGTTTTGACAAGATGAACCATCGGGGCCTCCTGTGCAGGATGATGGTCATGATTGCTGGAAAACAGTAATTTATCATAGCTAGGTGGATAATAGGTGATGTTGGGAAAACCTGAAGCTGAAGGGAAGTTTTAAAAAATAGAACAGGAAAAAATTTGGTCTGTATAAAAACTAGCAAAAAAAATTTGATCTCTATAAAAACTAGTGTCTTAGCAAATCTTGGTAAGTAGATGCTGGCTCTGCTGTGTGGGAAGTTGGGGAGATTAACATGCCTCAGGGAATTCCCTTTTGAGGACAAGAACTGAAAGTATCCGCTTGTGAGAATTAGAGGACTGTTGTGCAGAGTGTAGTAGGAAGAGGTGAGAATCAGAGGGACTGTATTCTTTAGCACTTAATATAGAAGTGTCAACACTCACCCTAGAAATGCAGGGTGGGAGAGGATTGTTAGAAAAGTTTGAGTTTTTTTGTGTTTGATTTCCCATTCTTTATTTGCTTATGATTTTGCTATGGCCTTTTAATTGCTGGTAGGGTAGTGGACTAGTTGAGCTCAGAGTAGGAATTCTATCCAATATAGATGCCAGTTTTATTTTTCTATTTAGTGTTTTTTCTTTACACTGGATTTATCTGAGTGTTCACAATTTTTATTTCTATGCACTTCCATATATATACCTAAAATTTACCATTGTAATCTTTTTAAATTTGAGATGGGGTCTCACCATGTTGCCTAGGCTGATTTTGAACTCCTGGTCTCAAGGGATCCTTCTATATTAGTGTCCTGAGTGCTGGGGCTATAGGTGTGTACCACCATGCCAGGCTTATCATCGTGACCATTTTTAAGCATATAGTTAGGCATTAAGAACATTCATGTTCCTGTGCAACCATCACCACCATCCATTTCCAGAACTCTTTTTCATTTTTTAAAATTGAATCTGTGTACCGTTTAAATACTAAGGCCCCATTCTTCTTATCCCTGAGTCTCTGGAAATCTCCATTCTGCTTTCTGTCTATATGAATTGACTACTGTAGGTACTTCATAGAAGCAGAATTTATCCTAGTTTTAACATTTTTAGGAAATAGGCCTTTTATTCTATTGTAACATTGAACTACCCCCCACCCCGCCTCAATCTGGTGTTGGGAAGGGAACCCAGGGCCTCTTGTATCTCTTGCATACTAGGCAAGTATTCTACCCAGCCCTGAGCTAGCATTTTTTCCTCCATTTTTTTTTTTTTGTACTGGAGATCAAAGCCAGGGACCCTTTACCACTGAGCTGTATCCCCAAGCCCTTTTAATTTTTCATTTTGAGACAAAGTCTCACCAAATTTCTCAGGGACTTGCTAAATTGCAGAGACTAGCCTCCAAGTTGTGATCCTCCTGAGTATAGATGTGTGCCACCATGCTTGCACACCTAGCTTTTTTTTTTTTTTTTTTTTTTTTTTGTACTAGGGGTGGAATTCATGGGTGCTTAATCAGTGAGCCATATCCCCAGTCCTTTTTTGTATTTTAGAGTCAGAGTCTTGCTAAATTGCTAAGGCTGGCTTTGAACTCATGATCCTTCTTTCTCAGCTTCTTGAGCCACTGGGATTACAGGAGTACCACACCTAGCATTTTTTTTTTTTAACTATTTAAAAAAATTTTTTAAAATATATTTTAGTTATGCATGGACACAGTGTCTTTATTTTGTTTATTTATTTTTATGTGGTGCTGAGGATCGAACCCAGTGCCTCACATGTGCAAGGCAAGCACTCTGCCACTGAGCCACCACCTCAGCCCGCATACCTAGCATTTTGATGAAAATTTTTTTACAGGTTGATCCAGTGGCTTCTTTCATTTAGAAAGATTTGTTTGTCTAATTACAAAAGTAATTGAAGTATTACTTGTTAAGTATTAAAACTTTCTAACAGTGGTTAATTTACAAAGTAAAAGTGCTTTTCAACCAAGTTTTCCAAAATCAGTCTTTTTTCCTTTTTATTCTTTTTAGATATACTTGGCAATAGAGTGTATTTTTTTTTTTTTTTGGTACTGGAGGTTGAACTCAGGGGTACTTGGCCACTGAGCCACATTCCCAGCCCTATTTTGTGTTTTATGTAGACACAGGGTCTTACTGAGTTGCTTAGTGCCTCGCCGTTGCTGAGGCTGGTTTTGAACTCATGATTCTCCTATCTCAGCCTCCCTAAGTGCTGGGATTACAGGCTTGCGCCACCGCGCCTGGCTAGTAGAGTGTATTTTGACATGTTATATGTGCATGGAGTATAACTTCCCATTCTTTTTTAAAAATTTTTTATTTTTTTAGTTGTTGATGGACCTCTATTTTTAAAATTTTTTATATGCAGTACTGAGAATTGAACACAGTGCCTCACACATGCGAGGCAACTGCTCTACCACTGAGCTACAACCCAGCCCCATAACTTCCCATTCTTATCGTTGTAAATGATGTGGAGTTACGCTGGTCGTGTATTCATATATGAACATAAGAAAGTTATGTCCGATTCATTCTACTGTCTTTCCCATTCCCAGCCCCACCTTTCATTCTCCTTTGTCTAATCTAATGAACCGCCCACTCTCTTATTGTATATTAACATCAACATATCAGAGAGAACATGTAGTGTTTGGTTTTTTGGGATTGGCTTATTTCACTTAGCATGATAGACTCAGTTCCATCTATTGACTGGCAAATACCATAATTTTTATTTTTCTTTATGATTGAGTAATATTCCATTGTGTATATATACCACATTTTCTTTATCCATTCATCTGTTGAAGGTCACTAGGTTGGTTCCATAGCTTAGCTATTGTGAATTGAGCTCCTATAAACATTGATGTGACTGCATCACTGTAGTATACTGATTTTAAGACCTTTGGGTATATACTGAGGAGTGGAATAACTGGGTCACATGGTGGTTCCATTCCAAGTTTTCTGAGGAATTTCCATACAACTTTCCTGAGTGGTTGCACCAATTTGCAGTTCCACCAGCAATGTATGAATGTACCTTTCCCCCACATCCTTGCCAGTGTTTATTGTTACTTGTATTCTTGATAATTGCCATTCTGAATGGAGTGAGATGAAATCTCAGTGTAGCTTTAATTTACATTTCTCTTATTGCTAGAGATGTTGAGCACTTTTCCATACATTTATTTGTTGACTGTTTATATTTCTTCAGTGAAGTGCCTATTCAGTTTCTTTGCCCATTTATTGGTTGGGTTGCTTTTTTGGTTGTAAGTTTTTCGAGTTCTTTATATATCCTGGAAATAATGCTCTCTCTGGTGCAGGTGGCAAAGATTTTCTCCCATTCTGTAGGCTCTCTCTTCATGTTCTTGATTATTTCCTTTGCCGTGAGGAAGCTTTTTAGTTTGATACCATCTGTTTATTAATTCTGTTTTTTTTTTTTTTGGTCCTGAGGATTGAACTCAGGGGCACTCAACCACTGAGCCACATCCTTAGACCTTTTTTGTATTTTGTTTAGAGACAGGGTCTCACTGAGTTGCTTAGGTCTCTTTAAATTGCTGATGCTGGCTTTGAACCTGTGATCTTCCTGCCTCAGCCTCCTGAGCTGCTGGGATTACAGGTGTGGGTTTTGATCCTTGCTTTGATTCTTGATTTTACCTCTTGCACTTTAGGAGTCTTGTTGAGGAATTTGGTTCCTAAGCAGACATGATGGAGTGTTGGACCTACTTTTTTTCCCTCAAGGTCTCTGGGTCTAATGCCTAGGTCCTTGATCCACTTTGAGTTGAGTTTTGTGTAAGGTGAGAGATAGGAGTTTAATTTCATTTTGCTACATATGGATTTCCAGTTTTCCTAGCACCATTTGTTGAAGAGGCTATCTTTTCTCCAATGTATGTTTATGGTGCCTTTGTCTACTATGAGATAACTATATTTATGTGGCTTTATCTCTCTGTCTTATGTTCTGTACCATCGATCTTCATATGTTTTGGTGCCATTTTTGTTACTATAGTGCTGTAGTACAATTTAAGGTCTGGTATTGTGATGCCTCCTGCTGTACTTTTCTCGCAAAGAATTGCTTTGGCTATTCTGGACCTCTTATTTTTCCACATGAATTTCATGACTGCTTTTTCTATTTCTATGAAGAACATCATTGGAATTTTAATAGGAGTTGCATTAAATCTGTATAGCGCTTTTGGTAGTATGACCATTTTGGCAATATTAATTCTGCCTATCCAAGAACATGGAAGATCTTTCTATCTTCTAAGGTCTTCTTCACAAAACCAATTACTCTTAACAAATTGACATAAATTCTTCCTTTAAGAGCTTCCCTATAAGGATCTTTAAATCTTGTTTTATAAACTAACTGTTTAGTAAATGAAATTGAGAGATTATTTGTTTTGTTTTTGTAGTCTTGGGGATTGAATTCAGGGCCTCATTCATGTTAGGCAAGCACTTTATCACCGAGCTACACCTCCAGCCTCAAGTTGGAGTTCTTAAATTGCAGTCTATGGACTAACTTCAGATTCCCAGATATCAAAAAAACATTTTCACTTTTAACAATTGTTAAAATATAATTATTTTTGCTACCTTACTTTCTGTGAAAAGAGATTAATGCCTTATGAGGTGGTTTAAGGTTCTCTCAGGCATTTAGTATACTTTCGAAGGCTTTTATTTACCAAGTGAAGTGAGCAGGTGCTTGTATGAGAGTTTCGGGAATCCTAGAATGTAGCTGAAAGGCAAGAGTTGTATAGAAGGGGAGGACAAGTTTCAGGGGCTTTTGGAATGAGAAAGAAACCTTGGTAGACAGAGATAGGAGAGGTAAAAGACAAATATGGCAAATGAAGACTTGCCAGAGAGAGTTGGTGAGTCTGAGCCATGTTATATTCAGACATATTTGCATTAGGTCTTCGAGATTTATACCTTGCAAACTTACACTTTTTTCTTCTCTTATGTCTTGTGATTGTGCTCTTTCAATAGTAAGATTATGCTGGGCATGGTGGTTCTTGCCTATAATCTCAGTGACTTGAGAGGCTGAGGCAGGAGGACTGCAAGTTAAAGACCAGTTTCAGGAATTTAATAAGGCCCTAAGCAACATAGTGAGACCTTGTCTCAAAAAAAAAAAAAAAAAAAAAAAAAATGGCTGGGGATGTGTCTCAGTGGTTAAGTGCTCTGGGTTCAATCTATAGTGCCCACCCCGCTCTCCCCAAAACAGGAGAGCTACACACAAGAGTGAGATAGATGCAGATATTTTTGTCACAAATGCCTAACATAGAATAGTCCATTGGGAACTGCCAAGGTGGCTGAATCTCGAGACTTGGCAAATGAGACCTGGCAGGCAAGGATAACAAGATTCTTGTGTATGAGTTTCCTGAGGCTATTGTTTATGGAAATAGGTAACTTCTTTCTTTCTCTTGAAATAGTGCAGCAAACATAGAAGAGAGAAATTGCATGAATGTGACCCAGAAAATGAACTTTTAGCTTTGCTTGATGTAACACAGTGAATTGAGGCTGTGTTGGAACTCATTTTTAGCTGTAATGATTATATAAGCCTTTTTGTCCTGGTCACTTCACCATCTATAGACTAGAAGCCAAAATTTAAGGGCAAATTAATTGCCGTATGGGTGGTCTCAGTGTCTCTAAATTCAGGCTGGGTTAGGTCTTTGCCAACAGGGAGACTAAATATGGTAAAGGGCAAGGTTAGGTACAATGAAGAGTTAATTTGAAAAATGGACCCTGAGTAACTTCATTGGCCCAGTTTTCTTCTGGTCTCAGTCCCTGACCTCCTGTGTCATTCTGTGACTAACAAGATCATATGATGTTTTTAGGGGCAATAGAGGCAACTTTTTCTCAGCTCTGCACATGTCCCCCCCAGCATATTATCTTTTTCTTCTTTATTATATATCTATCCTTTGATATTTATAAGAAGATACTTTATATATATATGTATGTATATAAATTGTAAGTATAATCTGGGTACAGTAGTGCACAATTGTAATCCCAGCAATTTAGGAGGCTGAGGCAGGAGGATTACAAGTTCAAGCCTTAGAAATTTAGCAAGACCCTGTCTCAAAATTTAAATTTAAAAATAAATAAATAAATGAAATACACAGGAACTTGGGAAGCTGAGGAACTTGGGAAGCTGAGGCAGGAGGATTGTCCAGGAACTTGGGAAGCTGAGGCAGGAGGATTGCAAGTTTGAGCCGGCCTCAGTGAATTAGTGAGGTCCTAAGCAACTAAACGAGACCCTGTTTCAAAATAAAAAAATAAAAAGGGCTGGGTATGCCTCAGTGGTCAAGCACCCTTGGGTTCAACCCCTATGTTGTGGTTTGGATGTGAGATGTCCCCCAAAAGCTCATGTGTGAGACAGTGCAAGAAGATTCAGAGGAGAAATGATTGGGTTGTAAGAGTCTTAACCCAATCAGTGATTTAATCCTCTGATAGGGATTAACTGAGTGGTAATTAAAGTGGTAGGGTGTGGCTGGAGGAGGTGGGAATTGGGCGTGGCTTTGGGTATATATTTGTATCTGGCAAGTGGACTCTGCTTTCTGCTCTTTTTTTTTTTTTTTTTTTTGGTACTGGGGATTGATCTCAGGGGCACTCGACCACTGAGCCACATCCTCAGCCCTATTTTGTGTTTTATGTAGAGACAGGGTCTCACTGAGTTGCTTAGCACCTAGCCATTGCTGAGGCTGGCTTTGAACTCGCGATCCTCCTGTCTCAGCCTCCCTAAGTGCTGGGATTACAGGCTTGCGCCACCACGCCCGGCTTGCTTTCTGCTCTTGATGTGAGCCACTTTGCTCTGCCACACTCTCCCACTGTGACATTCAGCCTCACCTTGAGCCCCAAGGAATGGAGCTGGCCTTCTGTGGGCTAAGACCTCTGAAACTGTGAGCCCTCAAATAAACTTTCCTCCTCTACAGTTGTTCTGGTTGGGTCCTTCAGTCACAGCAGCGAAAAAGCTAACTAAAACACCGCAGTACTAAATAAGTAAGTCAGTAAATAAATAAAATAATATCCTGGGGGATGAGCAGAGCCAAGAAAAAGTTACCTAAAGCTCCTAAAAACAGAATAAAAAGTAAAAGGACTGGCAATATTGTTCAGTAATAGAGTGCCCCTGCTTTCAATTCCCAGTACCAAAACAAAACAAAAGCTATAAAAAATATAATAAATAGCATGTTACAAAGTATAATAATAAAACAAACGTGAACTTAGCATTCAACTTCAAAAAGTAGAACACTATTAATGCTATTGAAGGCTCTCCCTCTGGAGATAGTCCACATTCTCCCTTGAATGCCTATTCCTTGCTTTACCCCCAAAGCATCTCTCTTTTGAGGTTGCCATCCCCATTTGCCCTTGAGTGTGTATCTACTTTCCTAAATAAACTTTTGTCTGTGCCTTTAGGAAAAAAATGCTGTCGAAGATACCTATGTGTCACCTCCCTAAAATTTTATGTTTATCATTATCTTGATATGATCCTGCATTTTTTTTGGTTCCAGAGATTGAATTTAGGTCCACTCTCCCACTGAGCCACATCCCCAGCCCTATTTTGTGTTTTATGTAGAGACAGGGTCTCACTGAGCTGCTTAGTGCCTCGCCATTGCTGAAGCTGGCTTTATCTCAGCCTCCCAAAGTGCAGGGATTACAGGCATGTGCCACTGTACCCAGCTTATGTTATTTATTTTTATGTGGTGCTAAGGATCAAACCCAGTGTCTCACATGTGAGGCAAGTGCTGTACCACTGAACTACAATCCCAACCTGCATGCCTTACTTTTATTCAGAAACTTTTTTTTTTTAAAGTGGAAAAACAGCTGCAAGTTTTTCTGAGAGAGTTACTTATCAGCTTTTGGGGAAAGGGAAGATAGTACCAGAGAAATTCTGTGACCAAGAGTTGATAGAAGAGTCTCTTGAAACTAATTTGCACAGGCAAGGTTATTGCTCTTTCTTGGGGTTCTACTGCCAGCTACAAGGAATCAAATAGGGATTATTAGCACTTTTTTTGTACTGCCTGTCTCTGAGGAGAGGTGAGTATTTCTGGACTGCAACCCAATTATACTTTTTTTTTTTTTGGTACTGAGGATTGAACTGAGGGGTAATTGACCACTGAGCCACATCCTCAGCCCTATTTTTGTGTTTTATTTAGAGACAGCATCTCATTGAGCTTCTTAGTGCTTCACTGTTGCTGAGGCTGGCTTTGAACTCGAGATTCTCCTGTCTCAGTCTCCCAAAGGGTTGAGAATACAGGCATGTGCTATCACGCCTGGCCCAATTATGCCTTCTAATCATTAAGTTTTAATTGAAGAAGAAGCTGGTTAATGTCAAGATGAGTAATATTAGCTAACTTCTACAGCATTAGAGTCTGTCAAGAGGTCTCTCCAGAATGGACTTCAGTCTGGGTCCTGTTAAAGCAAAATCATGAGCTGTTTGTCAGTTTTGGATGCACAGGCATGACCCTCTTCTTACCTTCATTTTACTCTCTCACAAAGTTCCTGGAAAAAGCTTTCATGATTTTGGTAATTGGCAGTGATGAAGTAATTTTTTTCTTTTCTTTTCTTTTCAGTGCTGGGGATTGAATCCAGGGCTTTGGACACATTAGGCAAGCACTTTGGCACTGTCTTTTTTGGTCATTTATATGTGGGCCTAGAGCTCTGTTATCTAGGTTACTGTTTCCTTTTTTTTTTCAGTACTGGAGATCAAATCCAGGGCCTTGTCACGCATGGTGGTGCAAGCCTGTAATCCCAGCATTTAGGGAGGCTGAGACAGGAGAATCACAAGTTCAAAGCCAGCCTCAGCAACAGTGAAGCGCTAAGCAACTCAGTGAGACCCTGTCTTCAAATAAACACAAAATAGTGCTGGGGATGTGGCTCAGTGGTTGAGTACCCTTGGTTCAATCCCTGGTACCCCACCGCCAAAAAAAAAAGAATCCAGGGATTTGCACACGGTAGACAAGCACTCTACCACTGAGCTACCCCTCCACCCCTTGCTTTGTTTTTTAATGACTAGAATGTGAGCTCTGGGAGACTGGGGACCTTTGTTAGTTCAGTATAATGTTTCTAGTGCCTAGCACAGTGCCTGCCACATAGTAGGTGCTAAATAAATAAATGTTGAATGAATAACTTTGTAGCAATTAAAATCTTTTTTTTTTTTTTTTTTTTTTTTGGTACCAAGGATTGAACCCTGGGGTGTTTTGCTACTGAGCCACATCCCTGGCCCTTTTTATGTTTTACTTAGAGACAGGGTCTCACTGAGTTGCTTATGGCCTCATTAAACTGCTAAGGCTGGCTTTGAACTTGCGGTCCTCCTACCTTAGCTTTCCAAGCTACTGGGATTACAGGTGCATGCCACTGTGCCACTCTTAAAATCTTTAAGAGTTCATATCTTTCCAGATAGTAAATAATGTGCACAGTGCAAGGAGAAGTATGGACTGGACACTGGTCTCCAGTTAATTTCATTGTTGGTTGACTATCAAAAGTCATGACACCTTTCTAGATTTTGTGGTAGGTAGGTATAAATGGTGCTTATAGGTGGTAGACAAGGGAATGGGAAAGAGAATGGACCTGACTATTCAGAAGCAAAGGGCTGGTTTGGACACAAAGATAATGGCCCATGACATGGTTACAGGGCAGGGTTCTATCACTGCAGTCCTCTCTCACCGTTCTTGGAATCACATTGGAAAGATTTCAGATGTATTTCTCAGATTAGCAGGCATGAAGTTATTTGAAGGGATAGGAAATTGGAAAAAGGGACACTCTAAAGGGAGAGAGTGAGTTGTTTTATAGAGGATGATAAGGAGCCATTACAAGGGTTAGATGACTCAGGAAAGTGTTTAACAGACCCAGGATATTTAAGAAAAAAGAAAAAAGAAGACGGTTTTCTGTGGGAACTCTTTTGCCTAAGAGGAAAGCTAGATTTATTCTTGTAGCACCTTGATTTTCATTCATGTATTTTGTGGGGAAAGAAAGTTTGAATGTTCCTTTTAATGATATATATCTTTATTCTCTGATAAAATATGATCTGTGTGATGTACAAAGAAGGGTGTATTTTTGTTTACAGATGAACACAGGCTTCACAGTGGCAAGCTCTGTCTGATCATCCTTACATGTATTGCAGAGGTAGGTCTCAACAGCCTTCTGGTATTGGCTTGTCTCTTACAAAGTGCTGGTTTTCCTTGCCCTGTCCCTTACTTCCTCTTTCATGACTTTTAGGTTCCTAATGTTTGGGAGAGAAAGTCTTCTCCCCCTTTGTATTTTCTATTCCTTTCCACTAGAAAATAAACTCTGACAATAGGGACTTTTTTGTCTTTTTTTCTTTTTTCTTTTTGGTACTAGGGTGCTTAACCACTGGGCCACATCCCCAGCCCTTTTTTGTACTTTATTTAGAGAGAGGGTTTCACTGAGTTGCTTAGGGCCTCACCAGGTTGCTGAAGCTGACTTTGAACTCAGCCTCCTGAGCCACTGGGATTACAGGCATGTGCTACCATGCCCGGCATCTTCTTTACACTTTATTCTCTGTCTGGCATGTGATAGAGGCTCAACCAGCATTTACTGATGCATTAGTAATGAATTGTGATATGGTAACTGCTATAGTTGAGAAGTGGAAGATTCTGGATTTTTTTTTTAAACAAAAGATTTATAACTCTTTAGAAAGAATAATCTTGTCTTTTGCATTTGGCAAAATAAAAGAGGAGTTCAGATTTCCTGGGGCAAAGGAATGGAGAAAATATCCAGAGTGGGGAGTGATTGCAGTTTGGTGAAAAACAAAAGCTGAAGGAAAAAAAGGAAGAGATGCTTATGCTTTGTGAGGAGGCACTTTGTACTGGATTAATTAGGCTTGAACTTACCATGGATCTTGGTGACATACAACTGTGGCAGAACCCGAGTCTGTTTAGAGCCAAATTTATAGCTTCAAGCTCCCTCCTTCACTATTTCTTACTCTTTTCTCTCTCTCAAGAAAAATAGTCCATGGGGCTGGGATTATGGCTCAGTGGTAGAGCACTTGCCCCTCATGGGTGAGGCCCTGGGTTCGATCCTCAGCACCACATAAAAAAATGAATAAAATAAAGATATCTGTCCATCTACAACTAAAAAAAAAAAATTTAAAAAGAAAAAAAAAGAAAAATAGTCCATGGTGGTGCATGCCTGTAATCCCAGCAGCTTGAGAGGCTGAGCCAGGAGGATTGCGAGTTCAAAGCCAGCCTCACTAAAAGTGAGGCACTAAGCAACTCAGTGAGACTTTTGTTTCTAAATAAAATACCAAATAGGGCTGGGGAGTGCCCCTGAGTTCAATGCCCAGTACCAAAAAAAAAAAAAAAAGAGAAAAAAGAAAAGAAAAAAGAAAGAAAGAAAAGAAAAGTAGTCAAGGTGGTCCACATGGAATAGCAGTCTCTCATACTTTCCCTATTTATGTTCTCTGTGGGAAGATGACCTCCTTTCACAAGGCTGGGGAAAGCTGGTTATAGAAGAGCTCCTTATTAGCAGTGGGCCTGGTGTAATTGCTTTTCAGAAATCTTTCCAAGAAAATCTTTAAAGGAATTGTTTTTAACAAGTTGCAACAGTTCCCAGTAATTGGGGTCTGTAAGCATGTCAGATCTTCAGAAGAGGTGTTGGGAAAGGGCCGGGGATGTTTATTGCTAATCCATGGTGAGAAGATTTTGATTTTCTGTTTTCAGCAAAGCTAGGGGTAGAAAGGTCTTACCTGCTTCCACATGCCTGTGTAGCACTTTTCTCCTGCTTGCTGAGTTCATTCCTAGCAGAGCACAGACCTTTCTGCTTATTCCTAGAGTCTCATGAGGAGCCTGTGCATTCATCCTGCAGCCCCTAAGAAAACCTTCAAGCTGTCACAAGCAGCTGACTCCTTGGGCATATGGGAAGGAAAAGGGAATAGGAAAACAGTTCCTTCTTAGTATTTGCCTCAAGTCTTTGGGTCTTAATTTTTGTTGTTTTAATTTTCTTAGAGATTTTTGACCAGTTAAAGATATACTGGGAAATTATACCCAATTAAAATCTCATGACTTAAATAGGGTTTGACGTAAAGGCTCTAGTAGGCTCATCCCATTAGCTTTCTAACTGATTTGTGAAAATAGGGTTTTTTTTTTTTTTTCTTTTCGTATTGGAGATTGAACCCAGGAGCACTCTACCACTGAGTAACACCCACATGCCCCACCTGCCACCCGCCTGCTGGCCCCACTGCCGTGTTTTTTGGGGAACAGTGTCTTGCTAAATTGCCTAGACTTGCCTTGAACTTGCACTACTCTTCCTGCCTCACCACGTCTGGCCAAAGTTATCCTTAAAATTCAGGGATTTGTAGAAGGTGTGATAGATTACACTGAGTTTCTTAAATATAGCTCTTACTCCTTATGTTTTCTTTATTTTTATTAGGATCAGTATGCCAATGCATTTTTGCATGATGACAACATGAATTTTCGAGTGAATTTACATAGAATGGTAGGTGTGACTTTTGCTTCTTATTTTCTGAGAGAAAATTTTTTGTTGGGATGAAATTAATCCTACTAGAACAAATATGGATGGGAAATTATACCAAAAGGTTCTTGCATGACTGATGTTCAGACTCATGCTTATCATTGGGACTTTTGTGCATCATAGAGCTATTTCTTGCTCAAGAGAGAATAGAAAGAGCCACAACCATATAGAAACTGCAGTGATGTCAGAATATATCATTAATGTTCCAGTTTCAACCAAGAGATGGGTCTCAGCCTTGTGTTTTCAAAATGTGATGTGATCTTAGATTGGCCAAGACTAGGTGCTCAATGATTTATTCATCTGAAAGATGGGACAAATAGAATATGGAAGATCAGGAGGGACTATTCTAAAGCTTGTAGTTATGTTTAAAAATATTACTTTTATGTTTGAATTTGAAACTTAATTTTGTTTTTGTATTTGGTACCATTGTTGCTTCTGTAGCCACCACCATCACCTCCTTTTCTTAATTATTATTTTTTTATCAAAGAAAAATGCAAGTGTACCTCTTGCTGTTAATAACACCATTTATGTAGTATCGATAGAATAAAAGTAAAAACAACAACTTTTCTATTTAATATGCATCAGTGCCCTCTGGGACTGTTGCTTTGTTGTGAATTGTATTTTTGTCACCCACCTTTACTAGTAACTGAGAAGCATTTATAAGTCTTCTCTGTCCCCACCCCACCTCCAACACTAGAAAAAAGGAAAAGGTAGCATCTCTGCAGAAATGATTTTATTTGCATCAGAAACATGATGATAAAACACTGGATATCAGTTCAGTTGTCTGCTATTTCCTTTCTTCTCTTTGTGTGTGTGAAGCCTATGAGACACAGGAAGAAGGCAGCAGACAAGAACCTTCCTTGCCGTCCTTTAGTATGCGCAGTACTGGGTGAGTATCATCATCAAGATTGGCATTTTCCACGAAAGTGATAGATTTTCATGAATAAGATCCTGGTTGATGTGTTTCTTCTTCAGAGAAATTATTAGTTATGTGTCTTCACTGGCCTAAGAAACCAAGTTTTTTGTGTGTTTGATAGAGCAACCCCAGTGAATAGAGTGCTCAATAAAGGATGCTGTTGTTCAAAGAAAACCTATTCCAGGGAGACAAACGACTATGTCTAAACTTTATACATGATTTAAATTTATAAAATATCTTACTCTTGATTGAGATTTCAAAATTCTTCCCTTCTTTTCATGGTCCACATTGATGTGTCAGGTGGTCAGGAGTCTTGAAGTTCAAGGTTCAGGCATATACAAAACTTCCTCTGAGTAAATGAGGCTGAGATGAGGTTGACAGAGCTAACAGGTAATTTTATCTGCCTAGAATTCTGTATTTTCCTTAGGGGCATTAGCAAAACTCTGTGTGTGTGTGTGTGTGTGTGTGTTACTGACGATTGTACCCAGGGGTACTCTACTATTGAGCAACATTCTCAGCCCTTTTCATTTTTTATTTTGAGATAAGGTCTCCCTAAGTTGCCCAGTTTTTTGATCCTCCTGTCTCAGACTCCGGAATAGCTGGGATTACAGGCATATGTCACCATACCTGGCAATAGAACTTTTTTTTTTTTTTGGTACCGGGATTGAACCTAGGGGTGCTCAACCACTGAGCCACATACCCAGCCCTTTTTAAAATATCTTATTAAGAGACAGGGCCTCACTAAGTTGGTGGTGCTGGCTTTGAATTTGGCAATCCTCCTACCTTATCTCCTGAGCCTCTGGCATTACAGGCATGTGCCACCACACCCAGCCCATTTTTTATTTTTTATTTTGAGACAAGGTCTTGCTAAGTGGCTGAGGCTGGCTTTGAACTTGAGATCCTCCTGCTTCAGCCTCTTAGCGATAGAACTTTCTAAATCTACTTGATTTTATAAACCATTGTTAAGACTTTATAATAAACTTCTATTGACCCAGAGCTTCACAGATTATTTCGGTTGATATCCATCAAACAACATGATAGTGAGATGGAGTAGACATAGTTTTAGAACGGAGACTGGTTACACAGTGTGATTCGTACTTTTTTCTTCTGCTTGCCTTATTACTCTAGTCTCAGAATATGACTTCCTTCTGGCATTTTGCATTAGTGCCATTGGTTTAATTGTTCTGGAGTAATGATATGAATTTCATCTGTACAGTGAAATTTCCCTTGTCTTTGAATTTATTCAGGGAGTAGGGAAGTGAACTATTTTTGTTTTTGTTGTTAATTTACAAGTGGCAGATGGTGAACAGTGTTGCAGAAAGTGTCTTATACAAAATAATTTAAGTGCATATGATTGCAGCTGTGGGAAGAAGATGCCATTCAGCATGAATACAAGGTGTACAGTACTCAGAAACTACCCCCCCCCCAGCTCAGAGGCAAAGAATGAATTTATTGTAATTGATCTAGTTTTTCTTCTTTCCTCTTTTAGACCTGATGGTAGAGTTTATTGTAACACACATGATGAAGGAGTTTCCTATGGATCTCTATGTGTAAGTACCATGATTCATTTAATATGTGCAAATCTATTTTAAAGAATCAAGTGATGAGATTTATGGTCTTTGTATATTTTACTTTAAGAAAAACAGATTTATATGTGAAGTATCAGGGAACACTTTGTGTATCTTTTCAGAAGGGGAAAAAGTACAAACCACAGTTAGGATTCTGCACATATCATCATTATCACTTTAAAGCACATTGCATAGGGACCTGGGCTGATGCCTTGAAGCAGTGAACATAGGGGGCTATTATAATCTAAGGGTATGCAGTACCAGCTGATGATTTAGTTGTCTCAGGGCTTTAACATTAAAGTAGTCAAGAGTAAGTAGAACTAAGGTAGGTCAAGGGAGGGCTCCTGGTTTAATCTTAGCCTACATTGTCCTGGCAGTCTAGCTAGAGCCCTACTAGCTAGGCCTGTCTGGGGGAGTCCTGCCTCCTTAGAAGATCTGATTGTCTATCACATTTCTTTACAATAGGACAATTGAAAAATCATCATATTTTAATAAAGTTTAAGTCTTTAATTTTTTTCTCTCCTTTGCTACTTCTACATTCTTCTTTATAATATGCCACATTGTGTCTCCAAATATGTGTATTTTTTTCCTTCCTTCTAAAGCATCTTAGTTGAGTCTGACGATAGGGTTGGAACCTCTGGTTTTGGGAGGCAAGAGAGCAATTTGGTACACAGCAAGTTCTGTATCTTTTTTTTTTTTTTTTTTTTTTTTAAACTAGGGATTGAATCCAGGGATATTCTACCACTGAGCTGCCTTCCTATTACCCACATTATTTTTTATTTGGAAACCGTCTCATTTAGTTGTTGAGGCTTTCCTGGAACTTTCTGTCCTCCTGTCTCAGCCTATCAAATCACTGGGATTACAAGCATGTACCACCACACCTGGCTCTCAAGTTCTGTGTATCTTATTCCTGTGCCAGGTCTAAGATCTAGAGAGGATAAAGGAGTTTACATAGAGCAGACCTCCAGCATTTTAGATTGCATGTAGATTGTATAGTCTCGGTTTACTAGTTCTGGAGTAATGATATAAATTTTAGTTTTAGATAAGTAGGTTGCATTTTGCATTTTTCCATGTGTTTTGAGTGTTTAGAAGTAAGTCTGAGGCTATTTTTGTGTAACAAACTATCCTAAAAGCCTAGTGGTTTAAAACAAATGTTCACTGTTTCTGTTGTTTAGCAATCCAGGAGAAGTTTGGATGGAGAGGTTTGGCACAGAGTCTCTCATACTGCTTGAATCAAGGTGTTAGCTGGGGCTGCAGGCACCTGAGGTTCTTCTGGGTCTGGAGAAACTTAATGGTTATTGTCAGGCCTCAGTTCCACCACCTGGAACTTCTCCATTGTTTTTTTATTTTTATTTTTGTGTAGTGCTGGAGATTGAACCCAGGGCCTTAAGCATGCAAGGCAAGCACTCTACCAACTGAGCTATATCCCCAGCACTCCACTGGGTTTTTCAACATGGCAGCTGGCTTTCTCTAAAGCAAGTAAACCAAGAGAGAAAGAAAAGGAGTGTGAGAGCACAAGAGGGAAACCCATAGTATCTTTTTTTAAAATTATTGATGGACCTTTATTTTATTCATTTATTTATTTATATGTGGTGCTGAGAATTGAACCCAGGGCCTCACACATGCAAGACAAGTGCTCTACCATTGAGCCACAACCCCAGCCCCATAGTATCTTTTATAACTTACTTTCACGTGACATCATTTCTTTGAGTCACATGAGTCATTTCTCTGATACATGTGGGAAGGGGACTATATGCATGTGCTATGGTTTGACTGTGTCTCCCCAAAATCATATGTTGGAAACTTAATCCTCATTGCAACAGTATACAGAAGTGGGTCCCGATGGGAAGTGTTTAGGTTATGAGGCTCCACAAATATGAATAGATTAATGCTGATTATAGAAGAGCTTGAGGCTGTGAATTCATTCACTTTTTCCTCCTTCCCACCCTCCCCTTCTCTATGTCTCTTCCTTTTTCTTTCCTCCTCCTTTCTTGTTCTTTTGTGCATATTTGCATATATGCATGCATCTCTGTGTGTGCATGCTCTTGCCTTTCCATCTTCCACTATGGAATGATGCATAGAATGCCCTTTCCGTATGTTAGCATCTTGATATCAGACTTCACAACTTCTATAACTGTGAGAAATAAATTTCTTTCTTTATAAATGATTCTGTCTGTAGTATTCTATATGGCAACACAAAACACACTGAGACAATGGATGTACATATCAGAAGGTCAGGATTGTTGGGGGCCATCTTTCAGACTGGTACCATAGTTGCACAGCTAGTAAATTATATAACCAAGATTCATACTCATTTCTCTCTAACCTTGGAGGCTGTACTCTTAACCACTTCTGTGATAAACAACAAAGGAAAGATTTATATAGAGTGACTATGCTGATGGGACATCAAAAAAGATATCAGAGAAGATTGCATTTGACCCGAGTCATGAAGAAACACTAGGAGTTTTCTGTGTGGAGTGAGGGAAGGACATACCAGGTAGGAACAGCATGAGAATGTTCAGGGGCTTAGAAACTCAACAACGTGGTATGTTTGGAGAATAGAAAGTGATTCTGGCTGGTTAGAGTGTAGTGTGCATGGAAGAAGGGTAAGAGTAGAAAAAATTTGCCTGAGACTAAGTGGGTGATGGGGAACAATTGAAGATGAGGATGACATGCAGGATTGTATGCTTAGTACTGTAGAGATATAGGTAATTGTCTATTCAACCCTCACATTCCTAGCCAGTGAACCTGTATAAAATGTCCTGTACTCCAGCCTCTGTCCCCTACTTCCTAACTTCACCCTCAAAAGAGGTTTTGTATTACCTTGCTTTCTTAGGTGCTTTTTCCACCTGCTTTCTAATTGAATATCCCAAGGTTAGGGAAGATGGAGAAGATAATGAGGCATCATATTGACAGAGGCTAGGCAAAAGGCCCCACCCTCCGGTTGAATTTACTTTCTTCATTACTACCCATGGGC
The DNA here is from genome assembly GCA_028644305.1 of Xerus rutilus. Taxonomy (NCBI): domain Eukaryota; kingdom Metazoa; phylum Chordata; class Mammalia; order Rodentia; family Sciuridae; genus Xerus; species Xerus rutilus. Next base: position 23,489,917 of record CM053404.1, read on the forward strand.
ATGTTTCCAGATATTCCTTCCCCCCTTTCCAACTTCCTTTCCACTTTTTGTAATTCGGAGTATCAAGTCCTTTTTAGGTGAACTTATCTGCTCCTAGTTAGGCATCAGGCCAGGTTGCTGCTTTCACTTCTCATTATTCACAGCTTTTCAGCAGCATACAGTAGAATGAGAAATTTAAAGCAAAATTAAATTTCTACCATTTCAAATAAGTTTATAATCCTCCTGATAAAATATGAAGAAATATGGAGTATGGAAAGAGTTAATGCTTAGAGCCAGAATCTGGGTCAGAAATGAATCAATTTTATATCAGTGTATGAATGCTGTAGGTAATGTAATGATGAGGGAAGGTGCTTATGCAAAAGGAAGAAGAAAGGAAATAAAGTCTTGCCTGAAGCAGTAAGAGGTAGGAAAACCTAGCCAATTAGTTTCCAATCCTGACTGTACTTCTTGATTCTTATTTCTACCTCCATTGCTAACACAGGATTTGGGAGTGAGAAATAGTCTTCAGGGAGAATAAACACTTCTTTTTTTAGGGGGAGGGCAATACTGGTGATTGAATCCAAGAGCGTTTTACCACTGAGTAACATCCCCAGCCCTTTTTATTTTTTATTTTGAAATAGGGTCTGGCTAAGTTGTGGAGACTGGTCTTGAATTTGCTATTCTCCTGCCTCATCCTACCCAGTTGCTGGGATTATAGGCATGCACCTCTGCAATTGTCTAGCCTCTTCTTAAAGTTACTCTTTTTTTTTTTTTAATATATTATTTCAGTTGTAGATGGACACAATATCTTTATTTTTATTTTATTTTATGTGGTGCTGAGGATCGAACCCAGTGCCTCACACATGCGAGGCAAGCGCTCTACCACTGAGCCACAATCCCAGCCCCTTAAAGTTACTCTTATGTGGGAAACTTGGACTCTTCTTAAGTCAGATATTCCCAAAACCTGTGGGTAGGACCCAGAAGAGAGGTACAGATTTCAGTAGGTCCTACAAGATTTCAGGTGAAACTGGGACTACCCACTATGTATATTTAAAAAAAAAATTTTTTTTAATTGTAGATGAACACAACAACTTTATTTTATTTATTTATTTTTATGTGGTGCTGAGGATCAAACCCAGTGCCTCACATGTGCTGGGTGGTAGAATGGTAGAATGCTTATTCTACCAATGAGCCACAACCCCAGCCTCCCACCATATATATATATATATTTAGTTGTCAATGGACCTTTAATTTATTTATATGTGATGCTGAGAATTGAACCCAGTGCCTCATGCATGCTAGGCAAGCGCTCTACCACTGAGCCACACCCCAGCCCCCCACTATATATTTTTCTTTTTTAAAATATTTTTTTTAGTTGTAGACAGACACAATGCCTTTTTATTTTGTTTATTTATTTATTTATTTTTTTATGTAGTGTTGAGGATCAAACTCAGTGCCTCACACGAGCAAGGCAAATGCTCTACCAACTGAGCTACAATCTCAGCTCTTCCCAGTATATATTTTTAAGTATGTAACAGTTATTAAAATTTTCATGCTGAGCTGGGATTGTAGTTCAGTGATAGAGAGCTTGCCTAGCACAGATGAGGCACTGGGTCCAATCCTTGGTATCACAAAAAAAAACAAATAAATAAAAAATAAAGTTTGTAAGTTCTTTAAATTTTTTTTCATTCTGCTTGGCAAATAGTATAAGTTATTGAGACCAAAGGATAATGATGGCATCATTTGGATAACTGTAGTGACAGGAACAGAGCTTAGGGATACTGCTGGATTGGCTGTGGGTAGACTTTGGATGGAAGTAGTGGCAGCAGGGCTTTGGGGATATAGGTTAGCACCTCATTGCTGCTCTGGGATGGCTTAGTGATAGGAGATGGCATTATCAACAGGAGCCAAGGTGCAGGATGTCTAGATTCTCGCTATGTGAGAAGACCTGGCACCCAGGGATGTACTGTGCATGGGCAGCATTTAGCCACCCTTAGTGGCTGCAACAAAGCTACACCCCTGGGGACCTAGTGATGGTTAGGCTATCAGTATTTTCCTTTCTGATTTTACTTGTGGCTTTTAAGCTTTCTTTTTAAAAATTAGTTACTTGTTTTTAAAATATATTATTATATATTGGTACATTATAATTATATATATTTGTATGGTACAAAGTATATTATGATCTTTGGATATAAAGCTTTTAAAATTATCAAAGATGAAAAAATATTTTTGTTAGGTTTCTAATTCTTAAAAGTTTCATTCATCTTATCTTTAACTTAATAATTGCTTATTTGGAAATACTCTCAAAAAAATATATTATTGGGTTGTGAATAACTTTGAATATTCAAAAGAACTTTTGTGATAATAGAAAGTTCTTAGCATGGCACATTAGTCCCAGCTACTTGGCAGGCTGAGCTAGGAGGATTACTTGAGCCCAGGTGTTGAAGTCCAGCCTGGGTAACATAGGAAGATTCTACCTCAAAGAAAAATAGAAAAGTTCTATATATCTGTCCTGTCTAGTGTTGTACCTATTAGCCACAGGTGGCTGTTAAAAACTTGTTTTGTGGTTAGTACAACTGAGGAAATGAAATTTTAATTTTACTTTTAATATAAGTAAAATTTAAGTTAATTATAACTTTAATTTAAATTTTACTTAAAATATAATTTAATTAGATCTAGAGACTTAAGGCCTTTAATTTTTTTGTTTTTGCATCCTGTGTCTGCCACTTTCAATAGAGTAATAATGATACATTCTTCTTCCCTTTCCTCTCTGGAATGATGCTCAAAGGAAAGGTATTGGTGGTGCCCAAGTGACTGTTGACCTCTAAGTGGTTATAGCCCCCTTTCCCCATTGACAAGGGAAATGAGTTGCACAAGCATTTTGCCCGCACGTGCGCGTGTATGTGTGTGTGAGAGAGAGAAAGACCATGAATGAGAGATATTGAGATTGAGATATATTTACCAGAGGAGTTGAATGTATATGTTCTTTTCTTTCCCATGTGTACATATTCATATCCAGTGTCTATAGTGACCCTAGCAAAGTTGCCCCACTAAAGAAGTGCTGTCTGTGGTGAATTGCACTGTATCATTAGGTTTACCCTAGTTTTTCTCTTTCTTGGTTCTAGACGCTGCATTCAGGTAGTACATAAACTGCTTTGCTACCAGAAGAAGTGTCGAGTTCGCCTTCATTACACCTGGCGGGAACTCTGGTCAGGTAACCTTCCTTCTTTATTGTCTTTCTTATGCCTTTTATGAGTACCTTGACTGGGTTTAAGGCAGTTGTTTTTTTTTTTTTTTAACCTTGTAGTTTATTTAGGATGCTTCTGTTTTCATTTATCCTTTTTGGCATTTTTATTTTTCAGCCTTTTTCTAATCCAGACCTGGGCATGTCACATTTTTATTCCACTTTCTCTTCTCTTCCTTCTCCTTTTTTTTTTTTTTTGTCAGCTGGTAGAAACAATTGAATTATTTCCTGAGTTCCAATGATTCTTCCTTTGTGTATGATAGGAGGAGTCAGTGCAAACTTGGATTCATACTCTGTTCCATTTGGTAGCAGCATATGGACTATAGGGAAGCTTCTGTGTGTTTCCTCAAGATGAGTAATCTCAGGAGGAATGTCATAGGGAGAGCGGGTGGGGGTGGGGGTGGAGAGATGGGGGGAATCCTGTTCTTTTTGTTACATCTGGCATTATTACTGTTTACAGACAGTGTCAGTTTTACCACTCCCTCTGTGCCAGAGAAAAAACAGTAAATTACAGTGTTTACTTTTGTCTTTATATCCATTTGGTAGTCCAGTAAAGTTACTGCCACCCCTGCAGGCGGGAAGTGGCTCTTCTCTAAGGGTGCAATTAATGCTGGCTTGCCACCCTTTCTTTTGTGTGATTAAATTGGAGGTTTCAGGAAAGCAGAGGAGATGTTTTTTCTAAAGTAGTCTTGCTGATAGGTCCTGTGGCTTTTGTGACCCAATAGTACAATAGACATCTTTAGATGATAATAGTGATGAATGTTTGCCCCACCCATGGGGGAGTTTCTCTGTATTCTGAGCAGAAGAGGGTATGTTAATGTTAGAGGCTTTATAAGAAACAGGCCAGTAACCCAGCCCCCTTCCATGGAATTCATCTCATTTGTTGTGACACATGCTTTCCTCCCAACCCAATTTGGCTATCTAAATTTAGTCTTCCATAATGGGAAGTAGAGATCTTTAATTAATGGATTAGCAAAGTTTTTGCAGTTATTGCCTGTGGTGGTGAAGAGGGGGAGAGGAGTAGGAGAATCATACTAATTGGCAATAGTGGCCTTTTAGTATTTCAGGAGGGAGAAGTAAGATGGTGTGAGAGTTTGAGATTAAGAAGTGCTGAAGAAATCTAGAGAGTGAAAAGGCTAAGGTTAGTAGAATTTCTTAGCAATATTTCTTTTTTTTCTTTTGGTGCTGGGAATGAACTCAGAGGCACCCAACCACTGAGCCACATCTTCATCTCTATTTTGTATTTTATTTAAAGACAGGGTCTCACTGAGTTGCTTAGCATTTCACTGTTGCTGAGACTGGTTTTGAACTCTCAGTCCTCCTGCCTCAGCCTCCTGAGCTGCTGGGATTACAGGTGTGCACCACTGTGCCTGGCCAGTGTTCCTTTTCTTTCTTTTCTTTTTTAAAATTATTTATTCTTTTTAAAAAAAAATTTTTGGTTTTGTTTTAGTTGTTGGTAGGCTTTTATTTTTATTTATTTATATGTGGTGCTGAGAATTGAACCCAGTGCCTCACCCATGCTAGGCAAACACTCTACCACTGAGCCACAACCCCAGACCCAAATTTATTTATTCTAAGCACACATTCTATATACCACTGAGTTATATCCCTAACTTATGAGCTTTTACTTATGTGTGTACTATAAAGCCTTGCCAATTTTTGCATCAGTTAAAACTCTCTATCAGTTTAATTAATAATTGAATCCAGGGCCTCCCACATGCTATGTAAGCACTCAACCACTAAGTTACATCTCCAGACCTTTTTTTTTTTTTGGTACCAGGGATTGAATTAAGGGGTACTCAACCAGTGAGCCACATCCTCAGACCTATTTGTGTTTTATGTAGAGACAGGGTCTCACTGAGTTGCTTTGCACCTCACTGTTGCTGAGACTGGCTTTGAACTTGTGATTTTCCTGTCTCAGCCTCCCAAAATGCTAGGATTACAGGCATGTGCCACCACACCCAGCCATCCCCAGACCTTTTTTTTTTGTACTGGGGATTGAACTCAGGGGTACTCGACCACTGAGCCACATCCCCAGCCCTATTTTGTGTTTTATGTAGAGACAGGGTCTCACTGAGTTGCTTAGCGCCTCGCTGTTGCTGAGGTTGGCTTTGAACTCGTGATTGTCCTGCTTCAGCCTCCCTAAGTGCTGGGATTACAGGCGTGCGCCACCGCACCCGGCTGTCCCCAGACATTTTAAATTTTATTTTGGGACAAAATCTTGCTAAGTTGCCCAGGCTGACCTCTAATAATCTTGCTGTCTCAGCCTTCTGAGTAGCTGGAATTATAGGTGTGTAATACCATGCCCAGCTTTGAATACAGTTCTTTACTGAATATATCACAGTTACCAATCTTCTCTGGGAGGCTTGTTCCAGTGATTTAGTATAAGTAGTCTACATTATACCAGATACAACCTTATATTAGTGTTTGTGCCCTTATTTAGTGTAAAATTAAATTCTTATTAAAATACTAGAGTAAAAGGAACAAAGTTTTTTAAAATTCTAATTAGGTATACATGACAGCAGAATGCATTTTGGTTCATTGTACACAAATGCAGTACAACTTTTCATTTCTCTGGTTGTATACAATATAGTTACACCATATGTGCTGTCATATATGTACCTAGGGCATTATTGTCCATCGCATTCTGCCATCTTTCCTGCCCCCATGTCCCATCTCCTCCCTTCCCTCCCCTTTGACCGAAGTTTCTCCATTCTTCCCATAGGCCCTCCCACATTATGGATCAGCATCCACTTATCAGAGAGAACATTTGGTCTTTGGTTTTTTGGGATTGGCTTACTTCACTTAGCATGATGTTCTCCAACATCATCCATTTACCTGCAAATGCCATAACTTGATTCTCTCTCTTTTTTTTTTTTTTTTTAATATTTTGTTTTAGTTGTAGATGAACACAATGTCTTTATTTATTTTATGTGGTGCTGAGGATCGAACCCAGTGCCTCACGCATGCGAGGCAAGCGCTCAACCGCTGAGCCATAACCTCAGCCCTTGATTCTCTTTTAATGCTGAATAATATTCCATTGTGTATATATACCACAGTTTCTTTATCCATTCATCTGTTGAAGGGCATCTAGATCAGTTCCACGGTTTAGCTGTTGTGAATTGAGCTGCTATAAACATTGAAGTGGCTGCGTCACTATAGTATGCTGTTTTTAAGTCCTTTGGGCATAGACTGAGGAGTAGGATAGCTGGGTTAAATGGTGATTCTATTCCAAGTTTTCTTTTCTTTTTTTTAAAATATTTTTTTAGTTGTTGATGAATCTTTATTTTATTCATTTATTATTTATATGTGGTGCTGAGGATCGAACCCAGTGCCTCATGAATGCTAGGCAAGCGCTTTACCAGTGAGCTACAGCCCCAGCCCTATTCCAAGTTTTCTAAGGGATCTCATACTGCTTTCCAGATTGGTTGCACCAATTTGCAGTCCCACCAGCAATATATAAGTGTGCCTTTTCCCCCCAGATCCTTGCCAACACTTATTGTTGTTTGTATTCTTTTGTTAAAAATATTTTTATTAGTTGTTGATGGATCTTTATTTTATTTATTTATTTATATGTGGTGATGAGAATCAAACCCAGAGCCTCACACATGCTAGGCAAGCACTTTACCACTGAGCCATGACCTCAGCCCTGTTGTTTGTATTCTTGATAACTGCCATTCTGACTGGCATGAGATGAAATCTTAGAGTAGTTTTGATTTGCATTTCTCTACTTGCTAGAGATGTTGAACATTTTTTCATATATTTGTTGATTGTATATCTTCTTCTTCAGCTCCTTAGCCCATTTATTGATTGAGCTAAGGATTGATTGGATTGTTTGTTTTTTTGGTGTTAAGTTTTTTGAGTTCTTTACATATCCTGGAGATCAGTGCTTTATCTGATGTGCGTGTGGCAAAAATTTATTCCCAGAATGTAGGCTCTCTGTTCACCAAATTGATTGTTTCTTTTGCTGAGAAAAAGCTTTTTAGTTTGAATCCATCCCATTTATTGATTCTTGCTTTTATTTCTTGAGCTTTAGGAGTCTTGTTAAGGAAGTCAGGGCCTAATTTGATGTGATGAAGATTTGGGCCTACTTTCTCCTCAATTAGATGCAGGGTCTCTGGTCTAATTCCTAGGCCCTTGATCCACTCTGAGTTGAGTTTTGTGCATGGTGAGAGATAGGGGTTTAGTTTCATTTTGCTGCGTATGGATTTCCAGTTTTCCCAGTGCCATTTGTTGAAGAGGCTATCTTTTTTCCAATGTATGTTTTTGGCACCTTTGTCTAGTATGAGATAACTGTATTTATGTGGGTTTATCTCTGTATCTTCTATTCTGTATCACTGGTCTACATGTCTATTTTGGTGCCAATATCATGTCATTTTTGTTACTATTACTTTGTAGTATGGTTTAAGTTCTGGTATTGTGATGCCTCTTGCTTTGCTCTTCTTGCTAAGGATTGTTTTGGCTATTCTGGGTCTCTTATTTTTCCAAATAAATTTTGTGATTTCTTTTTCTATAAGGAACTGGGATTTTAATTGGAATCACATTGAATCTGTATAGCACTTTGGGTATTATGGCCATTTTTTTTTTTTTTTTTTTGGTACTGGGGATTGAACTCAGGGGCACTCCACCATTGAGCCACATCCCTAGTCCTATTTTGTGTTTTATGGGTCTCACTGAGTTGCTTAGTGCCTTGCTGTTGCTGAGAATGACTTTGAACTCGGGATTCTCTTGTCTCAGCCTCCCAAAGTGCTGGAATTACAGGCATGTGCCACTGTGCCCAGCTTAGCATGGCCATTTTGACAATATTGAGTCTGCCTATTCAAGAGCATGAGAGATCTTTTCATCTTCTAAAATCTTCAATTTCTTTCTTTAGTTTTCATTGTAGAAGTCTTTGACCTCTTTTGTTAAATTGATTCCCAAGTATTTCATTTTTTTTTGAGGCTATTGTGAATGGGATAATTTTCCTAATTTCTCTTTCAGAGGATTCATCACAGATGTATAGAAATGCATTGGATTTGTGGGTATTGATTTTATATCCTGCTACTTTGCTGAATTCATTTATTAATTCTAGAGGTTTTCTGGTGGAATTTTTTTGTATTCTCTAAGTATAGAATCATGTTATGGGCAAATAATGATAGTTCTTCTTTTCCTATTCGTATCCCTTTAATTTCTTTCATCTGTCTAATTGCTCTGGCTAGAGTTTCAACAACTATGTTGAATAGAAGTGGTGAAAGAGGGCATCCCTGTTTTGTTTGCATTTTTAGGGGAATGTTTCCAATTTTTCTTCATTTAGGATGATGTTGGCCTTTAGTTTTGCATAGATAGCTTTTAAAATGTTGAAGTATGTTTCTACTATCCCTAGTTTTTCTAGTGTTTTAAACATGAAGAGGAGGTGTTGTATTTTGTCAAATGCTGTCTCAGCATTTATAGAGATAATCATATGTTTCTTGACTTTAAGTCTGTTAATATGATGAATTACGTTTATTGATTTCCATATGTTGAATCAACCTTGCGTACCTGGGATGAAACCCACTTGATCATGGTGCACTATCTTTTTAATATGTTTTTGTATGCAATTTGCCAGAATTTCATTGAGAATTTTTGCATCTATGTTCATCAGGGATATTGGTCTGAAGCATTCTTTCTTTGATGTGTCTTTTGTTTGGAATCAGGGTGATACTAGCCTCATAGAATGAGTTTGGTAGGGTTTCCTTCTTTTCTATTTCATGCAATAATTTGAGGAGTATTGATATTAATTCTACTTTGAAGTTCTTGTAGAACTCCACTGAGAATCCTTCTGGTTTTGGGCTTTTCTTGGTTGGTACACTTTTGATGGCATCTTCTATTGCCTTGCTTGAAATTGATCCGTTTAAGTTGTGTATGTCCTACTGATTCAGTTTGGGCAGATCGTATACCTCTAGAAATTTGTCGATGTCTTCGGGATTTTCTATTTTACTGGAGTATAAATTTTCAAAATACTTTCTAATTATCTTCTGTATTTCAGTAGTATCTATGTTGATATTTCCTTTTTCATCATGGATTTTAGTAATTTGAGTGTATTCTCTCCTTTTTGTTAGGGTGGCTAAGGATTTATCAGTTTTATTTATTTTTTCACAGAACCAGTTTTTTGTTTTGTCAATTTTTTGAATTGTTTCTTTTGTTTCAATTTCATTGATTTCAGCCCTGATTTTAATTACTTCCTGTCTTCTACTTCTTTTGGTGTTGATTTGTTCTTCTTTCTAGAGCTTTGAGATGTAATGTCAGGTCGTTTATTTGTTGACTTTTTATTCTTTTAATGAATGAGCTCAATGCAATGAAATTTGCTCTTAACACAGTCTTTATAGTGTCCCAGAGATTTTAATATGTTGTATCAGAGTTCTCATTTACCTGTGAGAATTTTTTTCTTCTCCCTGACGTCTTCTGTTATCCATGCATTATTCAATAGTGTATTATTTAGTCTCCAGGTATTAGAGTAGCTTCTATTTTTTATTTTATCATTGATTTCTAATTTCATTCCATTATGGTCTGATAGAATGCAAGGTAGTATCTCTATTTTTTTATATTTATTGCTAAGACTTGTTTTGTGGCATAACATATGGTGTATTTTATAGAAGGATCCATGTGCTGCTGAGAAAAAAGTGTATTTACTTGTTGATAGATGAAATATTCTGATATATGTCTGTTAATTCTAAATTCTTGAAACAAAAACTAAATGAAGAAACCACAGAATAATAATAATATAATCAATGAGAGAGAGAGGGGTGTGTTAAAGTCACCCAGTATTATTGTGGTGTGGTCTATTGATTCTCAAAATTGAGGAGGGTTTGTTTAATATGCATGGATGCTCCATTGTTTGGGGCATACATATTTATGATTGTTATGTCTTGTTGATGTATGATTTCCTCAAGTAGTATGAAATGACCTTCTTTATCCCTTCTGACTATCTTTGGTTTGAAGTCACCTTTATCTGATGTGAAGATGGTAACCCCTGGTTGTTTACACGGTCCATGTGAGTGGTATGTTTTTTCTCATGCTTTCACCTTCAGTCTGTGGATGTCTTTTTCTATGAGATTAGTCTCTTGAAGGTAGCATATTATTGGGTTTTTTTTGTTTTTTGTTTTTGGAGTTGTGTGTGCCTTTATTGCCTAGGCAGGCTACTTGAGCCGGATGTTGGGTCTTTTTTTTAAAATCTAATCTGCCAGTCTGTGCCTTTTAATTGATGAGTTTAGGCCATTATTGTTCAGTGTTATTATTGAAATATGATTTGTGTTCCTGGTCATTTGTTTTGTTTTTGTTTTTTAACTTGTCTTCGTTTTCCCATTGATTGGCTTTTCCTTTAGTGTAGTTCTTCCCTTTGCTGATTTTCATTGTTGTTTTTCATTTCCTCCTCATGGAATATTGTGCCGAGAATGTTCTCTAGTGCGGGCTTTCTCGTTAATTCTTTTAACTTTTGTTTATCATGGAAGATTTTTATTTCATCATCAAATCTGAAGCTTAATTTTGCTGGATATGATTCTTGGTTGGCATCCATTTTCTTTCAGAGATTGGTATATGTTTTTCCAGGATCTCCTGGCTTTGAGGGTCTGGGTTGAGAAATCTGCTGAGATCCGAATTGATTTCCCCCTGTATGTAATCTGAAACTTTTCTCTCGCAGCTTTTAAAATTCTATCCTTATTATGTATGCTAGGCATTTTCATTATAATGTGCCTTGGTGTGGATCTGTTATAGTTTTGTACATTTGGTGTCCTGTAAGCATCTTGTATTTGATTTTCTATTTCATTCTTCATGTTTGGGAAATTTTCTGATATTATTTCATTGAAGCGATTGATTCATTGATTCATTGAAGCATTTCTCCCATCCTCATTGTCCATTGTTCTCTTCCTCATTACTCTGTTTATATTGCTCTCTACATTGCCCTGTTCTGTCCCCCTGAGTTTCCCAAGGCTTCCGGTTGCTCTCCTCCTTCCTTTGGTTTTTATCTCTGTGCCTTCCTCTATCCCAATAATTCTTAGATTTGGTCTTTTCGTGTTATCCCATAATTCTTGTATGTTCTGTTCATGGTTTCTTAACATCTTCATTGTGTGGTCAACTTTATTTTCATGATTACATATTTTGTCTTCATTGCCTGAGGTTCTGCCTTCCAAGTGATCTAGTCTGTTGGTGATGCTTTCTGTTGAATTTTTAATTTAGTTTATTGTTTCTTTCATTTCAGGGATTCCTGTTTGGTTTTTTTTCAGAGTCTCTGTCTCTTTCTTTAAGTAATCTTTTGCTACCTTTATTTGCTCTCTTACCTCTTTGTTGGAGTGATCAATTGTTGCCTGTATTTACTCTCTAATCTCTTCGCTGATCAATTCTTGCCTGTAATTGCTCTCTTATATTATTCTGTGTTTCACAGATCATTTTAATTATGTACGTTCTGAACTCTTTTTCTGACATTTCATCTACTGTGCTGTCAATGGATTCTATTATTGTAGCATCCTGGTTTGTTTGGGGCATTTTCTTCCCTTGTTTTTTCATGTTGTTCATGTACCTTCCTCTCTAGCAGTGCCATTCTGAGGTAATACAGTTTCTGCTGTAGAATCTTGTAGTGTCCCTGCAGGTTACTAATACCTCACCTCTGGCGTAACCAGGCCTGCAGGGACCTTGGTGATGGTCTTCCTGGTCCTGGCTGTTGTCTCTAGATGGAAGTAGATTGGGACAGCCACGCGTTGGTATATGAGGGGTCCACAGCGTGGTTCGTCCCCTCTGCCTCCTCTGTGCATTGGGCTGGGGTGGGTCTGGGGTCGGTCTGCTCAGTATTTCTTTTTGATATAAATGGCTCCTATTGTTGCTTAAAGATAATAAGATGATTGGCTCTAAAAGCCTAAAATTAAGGAGAAAGCACAAAAATTATGCAAATCTGTATATTTGGTATAGCTGTAGGACTTAAAGTGAATGCATATAGGTTATATCTATAATTGAGATGAAGTTATATATTGCACTATTAAACAGTTGGTAGTAGTAGTTGTTTCTGCTTGCTTCTTCTGAGTCCCTTCTGGTTTTATTTTCTCTTTTTTTCTATTTTCTTTCTTTTCTGTCCTGACTATTCCTAGCTCTGGCCCCTGTGATCTCTCTGGCATTTATCCTGTCCTCATTGTTCATTGTTCTCTTCCTCATTACCCGATTCCATATTGCTGTCTACATTGCCCTGTTCTGTCCCCCTGAGTTTCCCAAGGCTTCCTGTTGCTCTCCTACTTCCATCTTTTTTTTTTTTTCGGTACCATAGATTGAACTCAGGGGTACTCCACCACTGAGCCACATCTCCAGCCCTATTTTGTGTTTTATGTAGAGACAGGGTCTCACTGAGTTGCTTAGCACTTTGCCATTGCTGAGGCTGGCTTTGAACTCGGGATTCTCCTGTCTCAGCCCCTCTAAGTGCTGCAATTACAGGCTTGCGCCACTGCGCCCGGCTCTACTTCCATCTTATATTCCCTGTCCTGTTGATAAATTGACCTTTTTATCATTGTGAACCATATTTTCCTTTCCTTTGTGCTATTGTCGTCATACATTTTACTTTTACAGGTGTCATAAACACTAGAATGCATTTTTATCATTTTTGCTGAAACTGATTATTATCTTTTACTATTTATTTATTTGGTACTGGAGATTGAACCTAGGGCCTTGGGTGTGCTTGATAAGCACTCTACCAATGAGCTATATTCCCAGCTCTCTTTATTTTGAGATAGAGTCTTACTAAATTGTCAAGGCTGGCTTCAAACTTGTCATTCTCTTGCCTCAGTTTCCTGAATAACTGGAATTATAAGCATGTGCCAGCCAGATGATTATCTTTTTTTTTTTTTTTTTTTTTGATATCAGGAGCTGAACCTAGGGGTCTTAACCAATGAGCCACATCCCCAGCCTGTTTTGTTTTTTGTTTTTTGTTTTTTTGAGATAGGGTCTCACTAAGATGCGTAGGGCCTCACTGGGTTGCTGAGTCTAGCTTTGAATTTGTGATCCTCCTGCCTCAGCCTTCTAAAATGCTGGAATTATAGGCCTGAACCACTGTACCTGGCCAGATGATTATCTTTTAAAGAGATTTTAAAATGTCATTTATATTGGCCTGGAGTTGTGGCTCAGTGGCAGAGAGCTTGCCTTGCACATGTGAGGCACTGGGTTCGATCCTCAGCACCGTGTAAAAATAAATAAACAAAATAAAGATACTGAGTCCATCTATAACTAAAAAAATAATTTAAAAAATTGTCATTTATATTTATCTTTTCTGACTCTTAGCATTTTTCCATTTTGGTTAGTAACTTGTGAAAATGACCATCTTTTTTTTTTTTTTTTTTTTTTGGTACCAGGGATTGAACTGCTTAGGGGTACTCGACCACTGAGCTGCATTCCCAGCCCTATTTTGTGTTTTATTTAGAGACAGGATCTCCCTGAGTTGCTTAGTGCCTCGCTGTTGTTGAGGCTGGCTTTAAACTCGCAATTTTCCTGTCTGAGCCTCCCAAAGTGCTGGGATTACAGGCGTGCACCACTGTGCCCACCTGATGACTATCCTTTATCCTGTGCTGGTTGGTTGACTTTGTCTTCAAGAACATTCCTCATGTTCAGGACTATTTGTAATCATGTGCTGTCTCAGGACTGATTGGTTTGCATTCTAAGACTCTTGATGGATTGATGGGAGGTGAATATGAGTGTCATTAGTGAGGCTTTGGTGAGTACTTGTTCCTAAGGCATAGATACTTGAATTAGAGTTTTCTGCTAAAAGATGTTAGCTTCTTTTCCTATGTAAACCAAGTAAGGCATCCTGGAACCCTGGCTCTCTGTGTTCATGCATGGAATGTACAGTGAGATGAAGAGCAGCAGGTGTTAATGAAAGCTGCAATATACAACACTGCATCCACTGCAGTCAGAGCCCACAGTAATGTATAATATTGCATTCAGTGAATACAAGTGTGGCTATGGAGGATCCACCCACTGCTTGGCTGGAACTACCCCTCTTATGTTGGAATACCCATGTTTTCATTCTTTCTTTGCCTTCTAGACTTTTGGATTTGAGGGAGGTGTGTGAAATTCATCATGGAAAATATGCTTATGGGGATATATGCTCGCCCATACATGTGCTGCAAACTATAACTGAATTTTATTCATAAATAAAACAGTCTGCATGTGTTAGATTGGTCACACAGAAGCCCTTTGATGTCTAGGTTACAATCAGGCAATATCCAAATGCCAATTTTCATTTGGAGTTGGACATTTAGTGTCAGTGTACTTCAAGTGCTAGTTTTTAATCCAATGCTGTGTGACTGCAGTTGTTCTTCTTTATTGGGAACATAGTCAGAGTTTCCCCAAATTCCCATAACGAATTCTCAGGAGTTGTCTATGGATGAGCAGGAACTAGCTGTATTAGTTGGAGATTCAGTCTTGCCTGATGTGCTTTTCCTACTGTTACACACATACAAAGCAGTGACCTACTCCTTACTGCTTCCTGTCTATTTGTATGATGTCTGTCACCATGGTATCTGAGTATATAGGGAAATATCCATAATAGAACCCAGTAGGATGGTTGTTATCATGTTTCTGACCAGCTGATTTCATCACTTTTGTTAGGACCAGCCATCCAACTTAGTTTTATTTGAGTTGTTGTTGTGAAAGGGAGGGGTAGGTAATCGCTCTTTCCTTTGTCTCTTTATAACTTTACCCACAGATGCATGGATTGCTTTTAACCAAGTAAAAATGGAAACTTTGATGGTTTCTAAGCCATTAACCAAAGAATGAGCAAAATATTTAGAGAAGCCTGCAGTTTTGGAAAGGGAACTACTACTTGTACAAAGCCTCATGGGTTTATATTATTTTACTTCCACTAGAGGCAGGAGGGATGTTGGAGAGGCAGCCTGCATTTAAATAGTGTGACTTTCCAAAGTCTGAAAACATGGGTTGATATGTGTGTCTTTGTGGGCAGGGGGAGTAGTGGGTGAACTCAGGGGTGCTCTACCACTGAACTACATCCCTAGTGCTTTTTTTTTTTTAGTTGTAGATAGACACAATGTCTTTATTTTATTGCTTTGTATGTGGTGCTGAAGATCGAACCCAGGGCTCACGCATGCGAGGCAAGCGCTCTACCACTGAGCTACTATCCCAGCCCCCCCTAGTGCTTTTTTTTAAAAACTTTTTTATTTCAAGGCAGAGTCTCACTAAATTGCTGATGCTGACCTTGAACTTGAGATCCTCCTTTAAACCTTGAGTAGCTAGGATTACAGGCATGCACCATCATGGTTTGATTTAAAAGCAGATTTACACTTACTTTTTTTTTTACTTGACATTTATCTGTGGATCACAATCCTTCTTATCCTTTCACTCTGTCATATCCCTAGGTGGTAAGTCATTATTTTTACCCCTGTTTGTTGGGGGAAGGGAGTAGAGAAGGGTTAAGTAACTTGCTGAGGATCATGGACCCAGACACTCAACAGTCATGATTAGAACTTAGAGTTCCTGACTCCTCTGCTCAGATGCAGATCACTAGGCAACATTTGCCTCCCTGCAGGAAGAAAGGCCTCCAATGCCCCCAAAACAATCTGTTCAGCTTCACTGTGCAAAATAGCATCCAAAGCATTCTCAGCTTTGTGAAAAACAGAGAAATTATACACGGTTTGACCTTTTAGATACCTACTGGGAAAAATGGAAAACCCAGAGAGTGTCACAGCTTTCTGCATCCAGCTGGCTCTCCCATCACTGGCAGAAGCCTGTGCCTTCATGGTTAGGTACACTTCAAGACTAGGAATTGAGAACCTTTCGTTGGAAGCTTGTTGTACTGTGAGCGTTATATAGGACTGAAATTTTTCAAGAGAAAGGCTGACTTGAACCACGGATTTATCTGGCAATTCTTGTATAGGTATAGCTTTGGCAATTTGGGAGCCCCTCCTCATTTTGAGAACTAACCTTTGAATTTTTAATTATCTACTTTTTTAAAGTTTAGTTTTTTTTTTTTACTTTATCTTTGTAGCACTGGGGATTGAACCCAGGGATGCCCTACCACTGAGCCAAATCCCCAGCCCCTCCACTCCTGATTTTGTAAAATTTTGAGACAGGTCTCACTAGGTTGCCCAGGCTGGCCTTGAACTTGTGATCCTCCCGCCTCAGTCATTCACTGGAATTATAGGCATGCACCACTGCACCCAGCTAGTTTAGTTTCTTTTTTTAAACTTTTAATTTTGATATAATTATAGACTTACAGGAAGTTGCAAAAATAGTAGTAGACAAAAATAGTAGCAGAGTTTCATATACCCTTTACCCAGCTTCCTCCAAGGGTAATATCTTATATAACTACAATATTGCTTCTTTTAGTTTAGAAAAGGGTATCCTGGTGGGAAAGAACATAGCAGTAAAATGGTAGATAGGGTAGATGGGAAAAGGAATTTTGACAGTTGCTGTTGCTGTCTTGTTTTTAAAATTGCTTTTCAAATTGTTATTTCTTATTCCCTAAATTTTCTGACTTAGGGAAATATGTCATAAGATACAGATTATGCTTGATGTATTTGATTAAGATTGCTTTAGCTTCCATGTGCAGAAAAACAAAGATTACTTTCTTCTGTGGTTAATCAATTTTTCAGAAAGTTAGAATGTTCTAATACAGGAGCTTTTCTGTGATTTAGTTATGAAAGATTCTGTATGGCAATATAGAAAGCCCAAAGACTGGAAAAAAAAATGCCAGGAAGTTTTTCCCTTTCAGATCACTACATTTGGCAAATCCAAAATTTATACTATTCTCTTTCTTTCATTCTCAGAAACTTGGCGGAGGCAAAAGATAAGAATCTCTAACAGCTTTAGCCTATTAGAGGGAGAAGATTCCCACATAAAAGCCCCTAAAAGTGAAAAATTGCTCTTTGTTCTTTTCTCTGCACATAAAATCACTTCCTATCCATAGAAGTGTCAATTCTCATAGGCCCATCAGCATCTTGTCAGGTAAAAGGGGCGAGGGAAGAAGTAGCTATGCTTTCTTTGCTTTGCCTATTACTAAGGACATATAGTTTTGGTTTGAGAAGGTATTATCCTTCCCTGTGTCTCTAGTGAGCAAATAGGTCTGTTATTGATCTTTTTTCAGTTTTCAGTTTGACAAAAAGTGAAGTTCTCAGTTCTACATCATATGGTTGATATAGACATGGTCACATTGACCACTAGATTTCTTTTTTTTTTCCTATTGATTGAATCCAGGGCGCTTTATTACTGAACCACATCCCCAGCCCTTTTTGTGTGTTATTTTTTGTGTGTTATTTTGAGACAGGGTCTCTCCAAGTTGCTTAGAGCCTTGCTAGGTTGTCGAGGCTGGATTTGAACTCATGATTCTCCTGCCCCAGCCTCCCAAGCTGCTGGGATTATAGGTGTGTCACCTCGCTGCGATCACTACATTTCTTAAAGGGTGATTTTTGCCTGGGTGCTGCGGGGCACACCTATAATCCCACTGACTCAGGAGAAGCTGGAGGATTGCAAGTTTGAGACCAGCCTAGGCTTAATTTAGTGAGACCTTGCCTCAAAATAAAAAATGGAAAGGACTGGGGTGTAGTGTAGAGGTAGAGTACCCTTGGGTTCAATACCCAGTATCAGAGGATGAGGAGAGGGAGGTGATTTTTAGCTTTTACTCATTTGGACAATGTTGAAAAAATAAGGAGGTGGTATAGAGCCTTAGAAGGCAGTGACTGCTGAGCACATTTAGTTATAGACAGCAGCATAAGAATCCTATATTCCCAAACTTAGATCTGGGAACTTTCAAAAAAGCTCATTTTCATGATAAAGAAGAGGATGGGTGGTAAAAAAAAAAAAAAGAATTATTTTGTCCCTAAGTAAATGAGGAATGGGAGATAGTTGAGAACATTAACTTCTCTTTTAGTAGAAACACATCAGCAGCAAGGAAAATGGTAAGGGCATAACCTGACTTCCACTTAAAGAAAGGATTTGTTCTGTTTTTTTTTTTTGGTTCATTTAGGGGGTGTGGGACCATTAGGCAGTGTGGGCTGTTGACATATAGACTTGTATGCTATGTTCACCTGGAGAAGCTCAGAACACATAACCAAAGACATTTCATTTTCTTGTTTGATTCATGGGCCTCTGTGTCAGTGAAGTGCTTAGGTTTGCAGCCACACAGACATCTGTATTCTGAGAAGCCACCTAGTGTGTTTTTAAATGATTCTCCTGGCAGGTATTAGCTTTTGAGCCTTTTCTGTACCACTCTGCTGGTTGACAATGAGCCTCCTGATTGCTAGCATTGTCCCTGGGTAATTGATGATTTTGTCCGGAGATGCTAGCATTGGTGGGCATTTATAGTGCTTCTGGGGTTTTGGTGGCATTAGCTTCTTATACTTGTATGATTTCCAGCTTGTCCTTTGAGTTCCTTGACTTCTCTCTCCTATGCAAGTGAGATGCTAATACTTTTCTTCTGTCAGTCACTGTAAAGTTATCCATCTCCCCTAATGAGCAGGTTTTGATTTGGGTTCTGTGGCACCTCATTCCAGCTTCATGCCAGGCCACAAAATGGGATCTGGCTGAGTCTTGCCTTTGCTTTCTCTTTCTCATCACAGTATATAAAAGCTACTTAGACAGATCTCTTTGACCTGATTCTTTGGAGAAATTTATTTGTGCTCTGCTGGAAGCTTTCTGCTTCCTTCCTGTTTTTAATCTTATTTAAATGTCATTCATTTGATTTTGTAATTAAGCCTCCCCTCTGCTGAAGCAGGCACCTGAGCTACCACTTAATTGCCTCTTCTCATAGTTGGCTTGTTCCTGTCTGCACCTGGTTTACCTTGAGGTGGAGGGACATGTTTTAGTCTTGGAGAAGTTCCCATTTTCATTATTCATTCTACTCTACCTGGCAATACACTTTGTTGCTACTTTCTTTCCCTCCTCAATTCAAAGCAGGATAGAAAAACATTGGGGGAAGTCCTTACTGTATAGGATATATTAATGCTAGGAACAGATCAACAGGCAAGGATCTTTGTGGGATGATGAGAGCCTGTATAAGGTGGCAGGACTCCATAGGTTGATGATACTGAACTCTTGTTTGTTTTGTTTTGAGATGGGGCCTCGCTATGTTGCCTAGGCTGCTTTTAAACTCCTGAGCCCAAGTGATCCTCCTGTCTCAGCCATCAGGTAGCTGAGACCACAGACATGCCCCATTGCACCCAGCTTGAACTCTTTGTATTTGAAAACTAGATTGGCTGCTTCTGCCTCTGGGAATTCACTTGGGACTTAAGGAACCATCAAGGTACTTCGTCTTGGTTCAGCTTCCCAGCACCTGGACACTATACACTATCCTTTATTCCACCTGCATTTGCTTGCAGAAAAGTCTGAATTTCTACACAGTGCATCATACTATTTCTTTCTTTCTATTTTGGTAATGGAGTTTGAACCTAGGGACGCTGAGCCACATCCCCATACCTTTTGATTTTTTATTTTGAGACAGAGTCTTGCTCAGTTGCTTAGGGCCTCACTAAGTTGCTGAGTCTGGCCTTAAACTTGGCAATCCTTCTGCCTCAGTCTCCTGAGTCACTGGGATTACAGTACACCATCATGCCCGGCTGTCATAACATTTCACTAAATATGATACACATGATGCCCCAATGAAGGGAACATGGGCTGAAGCTAAGTATGAGACTGATAGTTGCCTCTAGTACCAAGTCAGAAGAGACAGCAGTTGTAGTCAATTTGCAGTATTTGACAAAAGACTCAGAAGATTTCAGGGGACCTGGTAGAAAAGATTTTCATAAAGAATTGAGTATATATGAACTACAGTGACATAGCCACATCAATGTTTATAGCAGCTCAATTCACAATAGCTAAATTTTATGGAACCAGGTGAACTTCAACAGATGAATGGATAAAGAAAATTTGGTAAATATACACAATGGAATATTATTCAGCCTTAAAGAAGAATGAAATTATGGCATTTGCCAGTAAATGGATGGAGCTGGAGAACGTCATGCTAAGTGAAATAAACCAATCCTAAAAAACCAAAGGTAGAATATTTTTTCTGATATGCAGATGCTAAATCACAATGTGGGGGGGCTAGGGAAGAATAGAGGTACCAAATTTAGATTAGATAGAGGAGAGTGAGGGGAGGGGAGAGGGTATGAAAATAGGAAAGATAGTAGAATGAATTGGACATTATTACTGTATGTGCATATATGATTACATGACTAATATAACTTCACACCATTACAACCAGAAAAATGAGAAGTTATACTCCATTTATGTATGATGTGTCAAATACATTCCACTATCATGTATAACTAATTAGAAACAAATTAAAAAATGAGTATTTATGAAACACTTCCTACAACTTCAACATATTTAATGGCTAATATAATAACTGAAATATTTTACTGCTAAAACTTCTCTATTTTTCACTCAGTTCAGGATAAGAGTATTTAGAGTCAATTATCTGGGGCCTCATTCAGTAGATGAGATAGCAAGGATTAAGAGTCAATCCCTAGGATTTTACAGGGTATCATTGGTATTTAGAACATTGTTACCTTTGATTGTGAACTTGGATTATTATTCTAAAGACTAATAATATTGCCTTACAGTCTGCCCAGGGTTTTTTTTGTTTTTTGTTTTGGCACCAGGGATTGAACTCAGGGGCACTCAACCACGGAGCCACATTCTCAGCCCTATTTTGTATTGTATTTAGAGAAAAGGTCTCTCTGAGTTGCTTAGCACCTCACTTTTGCTGAGGCTGGCTTTGAACTTGAGATCCTCCTGCCTCAGCCTTTCAAGCTACTGGAATTACAGGTGTGCACTACTGCACCCAGCCCAGGGTTCATTTTCAGTCGCATTCTTGCCCAAGAGTCCATGGGCTCTCTTTGAATATGTTTGGTCACTTTCCTTCTACCCATCAATGTTTGTTTGGCCTTATACTCAGTACAGTGTACTGTGATGTATCAGCCAGCCAATATGCAGAGGTTACAGAAAGTTGGGTTGAAATTTTTGTGGGAATTAAGGTAGTGTTGCTGGAAAGCAAAACATTGACTTCTGTTTTTTAATTTTACCAAAATACAAATAGTATAAAAATTTCCATTGTAGCTGCATTTAAGTGTACAGTTCAGTGGTGTTTAGCACATTCACATTATTGTGTAACCACTGCCAATTTCTATTTTCAGGACTTTTTCACCAACCCAAACTGAAACTCTAACCACTAAATACTAATTCTCCATTCCTTTCTTCCCCTAGCCCCTAGTATCCACCATTCTACTTTCTGTCTCTATGAATTTAACTATTTTCAATGCTTCTTATAAGTGGACCCATACAATATTTGTCTTCTTGTGACTGGCTTATTTTGCTCATCATGTCTTTAAGGTTCATACATGTTGTAGCATATGTCAGAATTTCCTTCCCTTTTTAAGGTTGAATAATATTCTGTTATATATACATACCTTATTTTGTTTATCCATTCATGGACACTTAGGTTACTTTGGCTATTGTGAATAATGCTGATATAAATACAGGTGTACAATATGTCTGAGTCCTTGCATTCTGCTTCATGTGTTTGAGAGTGTGCAGGTTAAAGTGTTGCAGGCTGGTGGAGTGAAATCTTGAGACACCTAAGAGATGGATGCAGAGCTCATAAGATTTTTCCCTTGGCCACTTTTATATGCAAGGGTCTGATTAGCAGAATTCTGAGCAAATGAAGGTTTTGTGATAGCAAAGTAAGTATTGGCCCTAGATATCTAGCTCACCCTTCCCCAATAAAAAAAGTTTTAATTGAAGTTTAAGTGGAACTAGTACAATTTCAGACCTAAGCAGAAGAAATCAACCTTCTCCTCAGTGTGTTGCCCTTGATGTGATTTAACACCAACCTTTCTTTTTTGGTATCAGGGGTACTTAACCACTGAGCCACATATCCAGCCCCTTTTTATATATTATTTAGAGACAGAGTCTCATTAGGTTGCTTAGGGCCTTGCTAAGTTGTTGAGGCTGGCTTTGAACTTGCCATCCTCCTGCCTCAGCCTCTCAAGCTACTAGGGTTCTTATTTAACCTTTCTGAATTCCAGCTTGCTCATTTTTAAAATGGGAACAATAATAGCTACTTCATCAGATAGAGGGTTCAGTGACAATAGTGTACTTCAAGTGCTTTATATAATTTCTAGCATCCAGGAGGTACCTAATAAATATTACCTTTCTTATCATTTATGACCATGTTTTTTACTTTGAAGAGATGAATGCACTTTAAAGCAGGTGATTTTTTTTTGTAGTTGTAGATAAACAGCATGCCTTTATTTAATTTGTTTCATTTTAATGTGGTGCTAAGGATTGGACCCATTGCCTCATACATGCATTCTGCCAATAAGCTATAGCCCTAGCCCTAAACCAAGTGATTTTAAGTGTCTTTTTTTAAAGTAGGTGGTAGAAGGCAGTAGAAAGGAGGAAGATTTGAAATATTTCTCTGTGAGCCTCTGGCTGTTATTAATCCTAGTTGTTACTCTGGGAGAAAATGATGCATTCCTGTAGATTGGTCTGCCTGGCATTGGTATTTTGGGGTAATCCACTCCTGAGGCTGTGGAGTATGGGGCCTATGGACATTGTCTCTTAGAGCTTGGAAGATCCCATCCATAATGAGATTCAGTAACCTCATCCTGACCCAAAAAAATGTTCTCCACAGTTACACCATTCTCTTTTGAGGAGTTAGCACTCACTGCTCATCCAGTGAACCAAATTGTTTACCCAGTATTGAGTTCCTGTAATATAAGGTCTTTCTTTGGAAACCTCTCAGGCCATGAGTCAGGCCTTTGGTGAAGAAGAGGCTTCATCCCCTTCTCCCCTGCTTGCTTCTATTTATTTATTTATATTTAATTTATTTATTTGTTCTATTTAGGCTTACATGATAACAGAGTGTGATTTGATTCATTGCACATAGATAGAGGATAACATATCAATTCTCTAGTTGTAAGTTGTGTAGAATCACAACATATATGCAGTCATACATAAAG
>CM053404.1:23513600-23658246 GCA_028644305.1 Xerus rutilus
TCACGCTTGTAATCCCAGCACTTAGGGAGGCTGAGACAGGAGAATCGCGAGTTCAAAGCCAGCCTCAGCAATGGCGAGGCGCTAAGCAACTCAGTGAGACCCTGTCTCTACATAAAACACAAAATAGGGCTGGGGATGTGGCTCAGTGGTCGAGTGCCCCTGAGTTCAATCCCCAGTACCAAAAAAAAAAAAAAAAAAATAGTGAGAAACATGATAAACAAAGGGTTAAAGAGAGAGAAAAAGAAAGTACATCTTGCATCTCATATCTTCACAATGGCTACAACATGTACTATACTTAATAGCAAATCCTTACAGACATTTGCCTAATTACCAATACTGTTTGTACAACCAACACCTTATCTTTTATAGTTATCTTAACTCTTGCCTCTATGTACTGATACTTCTGTGACTCTCCTTGGAACAGTTTGGTTGGTCATGTGCCCACATGGCATCAAGTGGACAAATGGATCAAGGGCAGTTTTCTAAAAATGTGTACGTGTGGAGAGGGGTGAGCCAGGAGCAAGCCAGCATGAGTTTTGTGCTGCTTGTGTGTTGGCACTACTGAAAGCCTAAGTGCCAGTTCTCTACTGTCCTTGAAACTGTCCCTGACACAAGGGCATATTCTTCTTTGTTCTGCTGTCTAAGCTCTGTGCAAAGCTCTATATAATAGCTTGTGAATAAACCTGGTTAGTAATTATTGAAATAATTTTATTGTTGTTTCTGATTTTGCATTAAAAAAGGGGATCAGGCTCCCTGTGAAGTCCATATCCAATCACATTGTGTGTGCAACATATAATTTTGAAGAAGGCAACTCTGAGTTACCAAATCAAGAATAGTTTTAGTTGGCAATTATGTGCTTAAGCAGAAGATAGATACTAGAGAAGAAACAGAGACAAAGAAAGGGAAAGAGATGTGTGAGAGAGGAGATGTAGAGATGAGACAAAGGCTCATAGAAAGATAAGAATGAGAGGACCTGCTGAGGTGGCTCCTGCTGAGTTAAGCTACTGGGCATCCTCCAGTGTTGAGAGTAGTAGGAAGGTAATAATGAGGTATTAAACGTGTGTTTTAATATGCAATGGAGGACCAACAGAAAAGGGGAACCCAAAACATGATAATAACCTGAAGAACACTATTTATAGTAAGCTGTTTTTGTCCCTTTGATATTCAGCTTGATCTGGTACCCTTATTTGTTTATTCTTAATGGAATGAGAGAGAACACTATAAACAGGAGACCAGGTTTTAATCCCAGCTTAGTCACTAGCTAGGATGAGGTGGAGTGTAATGGAGTATGGGGGTTTATTATCCAAAAATGAGGAAATTGGATTGAATGACCTCTAAGGTCCTTTCTAGCTCTAAAAATCCATACTCAGCTGTCAGAGCTTCACAGAATTAGAACTCCCATTCTATCATCAGGTCAGAGAAAGAGAGAGAGAGAGAGAGAGAGAGAGAGAGAGTGAGTATATGTATAGTAGCATGTGGGACCCCGAACAGTTGATATGGTGAGTGAAGTGAGGGAGATGATTAAAGAGAAAAGCACTGGGGGCTGGGATTGTAGCTCAGTGATAGAGCGCTTGCCTCGCATGCGTGAGGCCCTGGGTTCTATCCTCAGCACCACATACAAAGCAATAAAATAAAGACATTGTATCCATCTACAACTAAAAAAAATATTAAAAAAAAAAAAAAAAAGAGAAAAGCACTGTTTTGTAGAATATTTGTGGGGGGCATCTTTCTTGAAGAGAAATTGGATTTTTTTTTTTTTAGTTTCTTGTTAAAATCCCTCTAGAGCATTACTACTTCCAGGTGGCTTTTGGGGGTAGCAGTGTCTGGCCTGAATTATCAGACACAGAACACGGGTCCCATACTGTTGACTCTCAGAGCATCACAATGCTGGATCCTCTTCAAGACTGTTTGACTCTGCTGATGTCTCTGGCCATTGAGACACAGGTTGCTTCTTGACCTGTGCCAAAATTGCTCTCTTCTCCTCCTCCTATTTATCACTTTGTCATCTCTGACTCTGAATCCCAGAGATTAAGACTAGCTATAGTCCAGCAGAGGAGCAATAAATCATTATTTCCACTTCCTTTCCTCCAGGTTTCTTGCCCCTTAATTACCATATATCTACTGCTGAGGCTGCATCTTTGTTCTGTGTGTGTGCTGAGGATAAAAGTCATTTGTGCTACCCAGCCCTTTCTCTGTGCACTGTGAATTTATGGAGTCTGATTCAGAGAGTTTGTCAGAACATTAGGTTTAGGGGTTGGAGTGGGTAGCCTTTAAATTATTCAGCAAAGTGGTCATCATGAGGAGGGAAGTTTGAGCTAGGGATAGTCATTTTTATGTGGATTCTTAGCTATCTACCTTCATTCCCTGAGCTCCTGGCTAAGCAAGCTGTGTGTGATCCAGAATGGACTCCTATGGAGCCTTTTTTTTCTTTCTTTTTCTTTTTTCTTTTTTTGCAGTCCATCCAACAGATCACTTGTTAACAGACACCATAAAAAATGCCATATAGGCTTGCCTAGCATGCTTGAGGCCTTGGGTTCAGTCCCCAGGACTGAGGGGGAAAATGGCAGCTGTCTATCATTTGCCTGTGCATCATAAAATTCCAGAGAACTTACATCGAGGCAGGGGTGAAGAGTTTGTAAATGAGGGTGCCTGCCTCCTTCAACCCTAGCATGTCCTATTTCATTTGAGGTTAAGATTTAGGCTTTAGAAGCCGGGCATGGTGGCTCAAACCTGTAATCCCAGCACTTAGGGAGGCTGAGACAGGAGAATTGTAAGTTCAAAGTCAGCCTCAGCAATGGCGAGGTGCTAAGCAACTCAGTGAGACCCTGTCTCTACATAAAACACAAAATAGGGCTGGGGATGTGGCTCAGTGGTCGAGTGCCCCTGAGTTCAATCCCTGGTACCCCCCCCCCAAAAAAAAAAAAAAAAAACTTTAGGCTTTAGAAACAGAATGTAGGTACAACCAGGCTCTTGTACTTTCCTTGCCTGATATTTTTTTCTTTCTTTCCTTTGTTTTTAGTACTGGGGATTGAACTCAGGGCCTTGCACATGCTAGACAATCACTGTACCTCTGAGCTATATCCCCAGCCCTTTGTTTTAAAATTTTATTTTGAGACATAGTCTTGCTAAGTTTCCCAGGCTGCCTCAATTTTGTGATCCTCCTGCCTTAGCCTCCTGAGTAGCTAGGATTATAGGCATGTGCCATCACACCTGGCCAGCCTACTGTTTGTTTATTGTACCTGTGCTGTTAGATGCCTAGGAGAGAGGATTTCTGTGTGGTGGGCAGCAGTGTCTATGGAGTCTTACTCCTACTCATCCTTCCCTGCTGTTCCCAATGAAAGCACACATATCTAAGAGTAGTAAACTCAATAGAAAGCTCAGGCAGCATGGGAGGATGGAGTTCTTTGCTGGCAAAGAAATAGATATGGTTTTAGAAAAGGAGAGATGAAGGCTTTTTTTTTTTTTTTTTTGCATTGGTGGAAGAGGGGAGGTATGAGGAAGAGAAAGCAGACCACAGAACGCTTGAAGTTGCTGACCTTTTCTGGATAGTTTCCCATCAAGAAGGAGAATATGTACAAGAGCTTCAGTCAAGATGGGTACAGAAGCAGGAATTCATTCCATGGACAAATGTCCTAGGTGAATGAGTGTAAGGCAACTGAAAATTTCCTTTATGTTTAGCACTTATTTGCAAAAATGTCTTCAGAACTGCACTGTTAACCTAGGAACTTGATAGTCACTTTCTTCACGGAGATTACTTGGGTTTAGTAATCTCTTCCCCTCACTAAGGATTGTAAGGCAGAGGAAATATTTTCAGTAAATATTTCACTGTCAAGAGAGGACAGAGTGGGGGCTGGGGCTGTAGCTCAGTGGTAGAGCGCTTGCCTAGCATGCGTGAGGCACTGGGTTCGATCCTCAGCACCACATATAAATAATAAATGAACAAAATAAAGATCCATCAACAGCTAAAAAAATATTAAAAAAAAAAAAAAGAGAGAGAAGACAGAGCAAGCTCCCCTTCTATTTGAATAGCTTAATACTTAAGTCCTTTTTTTTTTCATTAGCTCTGTTCCCACCTAGAGTGGAAGTACTACAGTATTGCTGCCATATATGGTGACCAGTTAGAATGGATAGATGACCTCCTTAGCCATGATGTTTAAAACCAGATAATATGACTAAAGCTTGTTAACAATAGATGCTTAGCAGCTTGAGGTGGAAGAGGACCCTCATTTTTACCTATAAATTGAGGAAATTTGATGGGGAAGTCACCGTGTGGGAGTAAATTTGGAACACTAAGATGTCAGTTTTATAGTCAGATTTCTAAACTTAATTGCTGTTTAAGAAATGGTAAAAAGAAGTAGGTTTTTAAAAACTTTATATGAGCAGATAAGCAGATGTGTGTCTGGGAAGGTTAGTGCTTACCTCAAATATACCAACCTTATCTACTTTTTTGGGGAGGGAGGTTGTTGCTAGGGATTAAATCTCAGGCTTTGTACATGCTAGGCAATCAGTCTTCTGCTGAGCTGTACTCTGCGTCCCCATCCTGTCCTTAATCTGCTCTTTTAAAGATCTGGGATAGGGCTCTTGCCTAGCACGTGTGAGACACTGGGTTCAATTCTCGGCACCACATAAAGATAAATAAATAAAATAAAGGTAATATGTCCATCTACAACTAAAAAATATTTAAAAAAAAAGACTTGGGATAATAGACCCCAAAATCACAAGCAACAAAAGCAAAATGGACAAATAGGATTATGACAAACTAAGAAGGAAATGATCAGTTGAGTGAAGAGATAATCTACAAAATGGGAGAAAATATTTGCAAACTATTCGTTTGACAAAGGATTGATATCCAGAATTGGTAAGGAACTGGAAAAAAAAACAACCTTAATAATAACAAAATACTTCAGTTAAAAAATGGACAGAGGACTAAGGGTGTAATTCAGTGATAGAACATGTGCTTAGCATATACCAGGCCTTGGGTTCAATCCCTAGCAGTAGAAAACAAACAAAAAAAAACAAACAAAAAGGGCAAATGATATGAATAGACATTTCTCAAAAGAAAAAATACAAATGATCAACATATATGAAAAATGCTCAGTGTCATTAGCCATCAGAGAAATGCAAATCAAAATCACAATGAGAGGGCTGGGGCTGTAGTTCAGTGACAGAGCACTGCCTTGCACGTGTGAGGCACTGGGTTCGATCCCCAGCGCCACATAAAAATAAACAAATAAATAAAGGCATGCTGTCCATCTACAACTACAAAAGAAATTTTTAAAAAAGAATCACAATGAGATATCTCACTCCAGTTAGAATGGCTTTTATCAAAAAGGAAAAAATAAAAACAACAAATGCTGGGAGGATGTGGACAAGAGAACTCTTTTTTTTTTTTGGTACAGGGGATTGAACTCAGGGGTGTGCGACCACTGAGCCACATCCCCAGCCCTATTTTGTATTCACTGAGTTGCTTAGCATTTCGCTTTTACTGAGGCTGGCTTTGAACTCGTGATCCTCCTATCTCAGCCTCCTGAGCTGCTGGGATTACAGGCATATACCACTGTGCCCCGCAAGAGAACTCTTACATACCATGGGGTAATGTAAATTAGTATAGCCATTGTGGAGAATTGTATGAGAGTTCCTCAAAAAACTGAAACTAGATCTACCATATGATCCAGCTCTCTCACTTTTGAGTATATGTCGAAAGGAAATTAAATGGTCACTATCAAAAAGATCCCTGTACTCTCATGTTATTGCAGCACTATTTACAGTAGCCAATATGGAATCAACCCAAGTGCCATTACCAGTTGAATGAATTTTTAAAATGTGGTATATATACACAATGGACTATTTTAAGCCATAAAAAAGAATGAGGGGCTGGGGTTGTAGCTCAGGCAGAGCACTTGCCTAGCATGTTCAATCCTTAGCACCACATAAAAATAAAGAAAATAAAGGCATGCTGTCCATCTACAACTACAAAATATTAAAAAAACAAAAAATGAAATCCTGTCATTTGCTGCAAAATGGATGGAACTGGAGGACAATGTATTAAGTGAAATAAGCCAGACATAAAAAGACAAATACTACATCCTCTCTCACATATACAAAAGTTCTAAAAAGTCAATCTGAATGTGGAGTAGCCAGCTGAGAAATGGACATAGAAGACACAGGGACATTGTATAGAGAGTACCAAAGACAGATGGAAGGAATAAGTTCCAGTGTTCTGTGACACAGTGGAGTGACTATAATTCAAAATAACTTATTACATATTTATTAAGTGGTGCTGGGATTGTGGCTCAGTGGTAGGGTGCTTGCCTTGCATGTGGGAAGCACTGGGTTCGATCCCCAGCACCACATATAAATAAATGAAAAAATAAAGGTCAATCAACAACTAAAAATATTTTCTAAAAATTTACATATTTATTAAGTATTAGAAGAAAGAAGCCCAAAGGCTCCAAAGAAAGAAATAATTAGGAGATGAAAATTCTGGTTACCTTGATTGGTACACAGTCTTTGTGAGTTGAAATAGCACACTGTACCCCATAAATATACACAAGTATTACTTGTTAATCAAAACAAAACACCTTGATAGCTAAGGCTTACTCATGCTAACAACATGGACTTCTATAGAGCTATTGTACTTTCATTTAACTTTATTGATTATGGTTTGCATAGTTTGTTGATATCTTCTTTTTTCCCCCCCCCTTAAAGCCTTGATAAATTTGCTGAAGTTCCTAATGTCAAATGAAACTGTACTTTTGGCCAAACACAACATTTTTACACTAGCTCTTATGGTGAGTAATACAATAAATATTTCTTTTTCTAAAACCATATGCTAAGACAGAAATGGACTGGTTTGAAACAGGAGCTGGTAGTCTGGGGACTAAGCTGTAGAGGGAACTTGGCTATATTTTCCTTATGGATCAGAATCTCTAGACTAGTGCTCCCTACTCTCACCTATGTATCTGAAAGACCTAGGATTCTTTTTTTCCTTCATGAGAGTATATTGCCTGGCCGCTGTGGGGGTAGTTCAGATTTCTATGTATGCACAATGAGCCTGGTCCCAACTGGGAGACTTTACTGCTGTAGTCTCTATATTGGTAAATAACAAATCCTCTAGAGGTGTCCTAGCCAGATGAGTGTTTCCATTATGGCTGTGGTGGCTTTTAAAATGCGTTTATTTGGCTGATTATTTGGGGTACAAGTATGCCATTGTATCTTTTGACTATCTCTAGTTTGTTTGTAGATATTCAACAATTATGAGGGAAAAGTCCTAATCTGTACAGTTAGCTAATTTCCATTGTAGACTTGTACCCACCATGGCCAATTTCAAGCTATCTACATGACATTAGTCACACAGAGTTGAGAAGAGATGTATAGTAGCACACCATTATATAATATTCTTACCACTCAGATTATAAGAGATGTACATTAATCTTAAGAACATAAGTCATAGTAAAAGAAAATAATTAGGAAGTGATAAATTTGGAATATTTATTCATTTTAGTATAATTTATTTAATTGTTCATTTATATGAATGAATTCTTAATAATAGCTGTGTTTTACAAGCAGTTTACACAGTCTCTGAAAATTTGTCAGCTCTTACAAGCCAGTGAGAGATGGCAATTTGCATACCACTGATAATACCTTTCTGATCTACATAGCCTGATGCCTCTATATGGGCTATCGCTTCTTTTTTAGATTGTGAACTTATTTAATATGTTTATCACATATGGCGACACATTCCTGCCAACCCCCAGCAGCTATGATGAACTTTACTATGAGATTATCCGCATGCACCAGAGCTTTGACAACCTCTACTCCATGGGTAAGCTATCTTTTTTTTTTTTTTAAACTTTGCTTTCTTCATCCCCTGTTTTTTGGCAAATAAAAGGAAAATACTACAAAAGATTGCACTCTAGTGGGTTGATGCCTTTGCTCGGCATAGAAATATAGTAGTTTCCTCTTCTTGGGCAATAAGAAACTACATGTGGGCCATTTTGCCCTTAGGAACTCAGATTTTATCTCAGTGCAAAGCTGGTTAGCAGCATTTTGTTAATGTTTGTGAAAGGAAGAATAAAGAGGCTCATGGATTCAGCAAATGCTAGTGAGATGGGGTGAAAGAGTGGGTGGGAATTGATAGCAGTAAATAGAAGAACTTGGATCCCAAAGGAACATTGTATAATTTGAGAAAGTACAGGGTTTTAAGGAATCGTAGTGTACCTATATATTTTTAGTATTACTTAAAGAAAGAGTGGGCATTGGATAAATATCATTTTTTGCAAAGCTTCTAGTAATTGGCTCACTAAAAATTTACTCTATAGCCACAGTGAGTGTAACTTATTTCTGAAAGAAGTAATATGTCTTTGCAAATTTGGGAAAAGGGCCTAGTGAATCCTAACTGGATTTGAAAGGTAAGGAAAGATCTTTGTAAACTGTACAGAAACAGAAAGACACTCAGTAAAACTATCTTGTTTTAAAAATCCTAATATTAGCTTTATTGATGTATAACTGATATATACTAAATGATGCACATTTAAAATATACAGATTTGTATAAATTTTGACATATGTGTATCTGTGAAATTATCATGGTGATCAAGATTATGAACACATCCAGTGCCTCCCTTGTGTCCTTGCTTACTTGTGTCCCTTCTTTCATGTTCCTCTCCCCACCAGTACCTGCTGTGTCCCATCCCTTGGCAGCCACTGATCTCTCTTCTGTCACTGTGGATTAGTTTGCTTCATCCCTCATGATGAGGATATTTGTAAAAAAAAAAAAAAAAACCCAGTCTTTGCTTGGAACTTTTATATAATGAGAAAAGTAGAGAGGATTTAGAACAAGTACCAAGAGAAAGAAGAGAAGCAAACAGTGAAAAAGAGGAATTATCTGAGAGGATTTTTTTCTGTAATAGACTTTACTTTTTAGAGGAGTAGAGGAACTTTTAAGAGAGCCATGTATACCTTTGCTATGATGTCTTAGAGTGGGGCCTTGTATTAGTAGGTTGGTTTCAACTTCAAGTGTCAGAAAACACTGATTTAAACTATCTCAAACAATAGGAGAATTATTATTCCTTATAATAACTCTAAGGAACAAAAATTATCATACCGCATAAGAATTCTTGAACAGTTGCTTGGTACAGTGGCACATGCCTGCCAGCAACTCAGGAGGCTGAGGCAGGAAAGTCACGAGTTCAAAGCCAGCCTTAGCAACTTAGCGAGGCCCTAAGCAACTTAGTGAGACCCTGTTCCAAAATTAAAAATAAAAAGGGCCAGGTCTGTGGCTCAGTGGTTAAGCGCCTCTGGGTTCAACCCCCAGTACCAAAAAAAAAAAAAAAAGAATTTTAGGATGGATGATCAATTGCTCAACAATGTCTGCAAGAACCCAGGTTTTTCTACTTCTCTGCTCTCTGGTTCTCAGAGTAACAGCTTTAGCTGTTTAGGGATGTAGCTCAGTGGTAGGGTGCCCCTGGGTTTCATCCCCAGTAGTGGGAAAAAAATTACTAACTGAAATACCTTAGAGATTATGTTACAGTGCTCTCCATTTCATGTTAAAATGTGATAAAACTTATTGTAGAAAAAAATTTTTTTAGTTAAGTTTCTTGAGGCATAATTTATATGTGCTGTAAAATTCACTTTTTTATTTGTACCGGGGATTGAACTCAGGGCACTTAACCACTGAATCACATCCCCACCCTGTTTTATATTTTATTTAGAGACAGGGTCTCGCTAAGCTGCTGAAGCTGACTTTGAACTCAGCCAGCCTCCTGAGCCCCTGGGATAAAATTCACCCTTTTTAATGTACAGTTCTGAGTTTTGACAAATGCATTTAGTAGTATAATTATCACTAAAATCAAGATATAAGAGTTTTATCATCCCCCAAATTTCCCTTGTGCTCTTGTGAGGTCAACATCTCTGCCTACGCTCAACCCCTAGCAACCACGAATCTGTTTCTATTGCTTGATTTTTCTCCTGCTATGGGTCCTAAGCATTGTGATTTTTGTGGTATGGTTGCTGAATTTTGTTATGTTACTTTACCTAATGTTGGGCATTGTTCTGGAATGTGGTTATGTAATGTGGAAACTTGTTGATTCTTTCAAGGTTTTTTTTTTCTTAATATTTATGTTTTAGTTGTAGGTGGACACAATATTTTATTTTTGTGTGGTGCTGAGGATCAAACCCAGTGCCTCAAGTGTGCTAGGTGAGCACTCTACTACTGAGCCAGAACACCAGCCCCTCAAGGTTTGTTTTTAAGGGTTGAGGGCAGGTCAAGAGCAACTTTTAATGTAGACTAGCTTGGCTTCGTTACTAATGTAGTACCCATTTGCAGAGTCTCCGTGATTGATACCCCATATATTAGTAGGTCTTTTTACTCTTGCTGGTGGAGCCTGCTGTGAGCTCCTCAATCCCTCCTTTCCCATGGTTATTTGTCCTCAGCCTTGAGTAGTTTCCTTTTCCATGTGCACACATCAGGGCTCAGAAAGAGACATAAGTGTACCCCTCCATAGATCTCTAGATCTTTCTGTAAAAATCTTCCTTGCCAACTCCTTGCCCCATACTTACTTTCTAGATTCTTTGTCCTTTCCAAAGGCTGATCTCTATGTCTTCAATTTGGCAAGACTTCTGACTTCTGTTTAGGTTCCTCCTTCCTGCCACTTGGAAACTTCTCCAGATAATCAGTAGGGATAATCATAGGGTACATATTTGTTTTTCATCTGTCTGTTGTCCAGTGTCCAATAACCATTGTTCTGTATATTTTGCCCAGTTTTTTAAGGGAGGAGGGAATTGTGTTTTGTTATCTCATCATGGTGAGCAGAACACTGCTTACCGAGACATTTTTTTTTTTGGTACTGGGGATTGAACTCAGGCACTCGACCACTGAGCCACATCCCCAGCCCTGTTTTGTGTTTTATGTAGAGATAGGGTCTCACTGAGTTGCTCAGCGCCTCGCCATTGCTGAGGCTGGCTTTGAACTTGCAATTCTCTTGTCTCAGCCTCCCAAAGTGCTGGGATTACAGGCATGTGCCACTGTGCCTGGATGAGACATTTTTGATAAAGGCACATGCTTAATGTCCCTATGGTATTTTTTTTTCTTTTTAGTTGTAGGTGGACAAAATACCTTTATTTTATTTATTTATTTTTATGTGGTGCTGAGGATCCAACCCAGTGCCTCATGTGTGCTAGGCCAATGCTCTATCACTGAGCTACAACCCCAGCTCCCTATGGTATTAAAATCTACTTTAATAGGAAGGACTTCCACAGGAGCTGTTTTCAACTGTAAATTCCATCATGTTTTGAACTTTTTTTTTTCATTTTTACAAAGAGAGAGATTAACTAATACTAAAGAAAAAGCACAGGAAAAAAATTTTAAATCTTTTAAACCTTTGATTCTAGTACTATCACCATTTTCATGTTATATATTGCTTCACATGCACACATAGTTTAACATAGTTATAATCACAATATATTGTTTTGTGGGTTTTTTTGATAGTGGGGATTGAATCCAGGGGCACTTTTTCATTGAATTACATCCCCTGTTCTTTTTTTTTTTTTTTTTAATTTTTTTAGTTGTAGATGGTCAGATATCTTTATTTTTTTCATTTGTATGTGGTGCTGAGGATCGAACCCAGTGCCTCACGCATGCGAGGCAGACGCTCTACCACTGAGCCACAATCCCAGCCCCCCTGTTCTTTTTATTTTTTATTTTGAGACAGGGTCTCAGCTGACCCTGAGCTCTAATTTGCAATCTTCCTGTCTTAGCCTCCTGAGTTGCTGGGATTATAGGTGTGTGCCACCATGCTGGCTTTATTTTTTTATTTTGTGTTTTTAACTTACCTTATGCTTTCCTCCTCCTCCTCCTCCTTTTTTCTTCTTCCTCTTCCTTTTCCTTCTTCTTCTCCTCCTCCTCCTCGTCTTCCTCCTCCTCCTCCTTCTTCTGTTTCTTCTCTGCCTTATTTTCTCCTCCTCCTCTTTTTTCTCTTTCTCCTCCTTCTCCTCCTCTTCCTCTATTTTTTTTTTGTTGCTGTACTAGAAACTGAAATCATGCTAGCCAAGCCAAATGCTTGACCACAGAGCTGCATCCTCAAACACTACCGTACATATTTTTTTAAGTTCTCTCTTTTAATGGCTACATAGTATGTGATTTTTGTGTACCATAATTTACTACACAAATGATGCTGTAGTCTGAGGCATTTAAGTCATTTTGAAATAATTTTGTTTTTAAATTTAGAAGAGAACATAAAAACCAATGACATTACTAAAGGAATTGCATGATGAGGTCATGTAGTTGCCTATCCACTAAGGAACAGAGCTGACAGGATATTTTGGAGCAATAATCTGTGGGCAGAGTTAAACACCTCTCAAAATGTGAAGAGGGGACAATTCAGTTCAATTCTATATACGTTTAGGTCCCTATAATCAGAAAGCTTAAGATCTAGTAAAAAAATTAGTGCATCTAAGTAAACTTCACAATTGAGTTAAAAAAGACATGTCTGACCTGCTGAAGCAATTTGGTTCATTTCATGAATAAATTTGCATGTACAATGAGTGGAACCTGAATTCAGAATGGAGACCCCTAACTTGAAACTATCCCAATTTTCCTTGCACTCAAACTTGTAAATTAGAAAAGCAGCACTCTGATAATATTCTAGTAAGGCTTCCATCTTGTCTTCTCTTTCATAAAAGCGCATGTATTTATAAAACTGAGGCATTGATAGAACAGATGCTGAATAGTCAGATGAGTTTTGTTAACTCATCACAGCCCCAGGGTCTCCCTCTGATATAGCTACTGCTTCTATTCTTCTTGCTTGGGATCTTGGATCAGGAGCATATGGTGATGGTGTTCAGATATGACATTCCTATGCAAACTGATCATACACTTCTTTATCTCTCTCCTTTTTCACTGAACTCAGCAGTGCTTTACCCCTGAGCTACATACATTCCCAGTCCTTTTTATCTTCTATTTTGAGACCACATCTTGCTAAATTGCTGAGGCTGGCCTCAAATTTGTAATCCTCTGGTCTCAGCCTCCCAAGTTGCTGGGGTTATAAGTGTGTACCACTTGATCACACCTTTCTTAATGTTAGGCCTTCTTTCCTGCCTTACTTCCTTTGGAAAGTCTCAGATTCGTTCATTCATTCATTTAGGAAGCACTCTATTGAAATCAACATTATCTAAAACTTTCATAGCTCTGTGGCAGTCACTAATCGAAGAGTTTTATAGGTATTAGCTCATTTACTTTTTTTTTTTTTAAATGTTTATTTTTTAGTTGTAGGTGGACAGGATATCTTTATTTTTTACGTGGTGCTGAGGATCGAGCCCAGTGCCTCATGTGTGCTAAGCAGGCATGCTACCACTGCGCCATAACCCCAGCCCTCATTTACTTCTTTTTTTTTTTTTTAATATTTTTTAGTGTAGATGGACACAATATCTTTATTTTTATTTATTTTATGTGTTGCTGAGGATCGAACCCAGTGCCTCACGCATGCGAGGCGAGTACTGTACCACTGAGCCACAATCCTAGCCCCCCTCATTTACTTCTTACAACAATCTTTTCATGTATGTATTGCTAGAACTTTTCTCTAGTAGGTGGCAGGTGCTGGACTTGGATGGACCCTAAGAGTTGGCTTTAGAGATCATGCCTTTTTTTTGGTATCGGGGATTGAATTTAGGGACGCTTTCCCACTGAGCCACATCCCCAGTCTTATTTTGTGTTTTATTTAGAGACAGGGTCTCACTGGAGTTGCTTAGTGCCTCACCCTTGCTGAGGCTGGCTTTGAACTTGCGATTCTTCTGTCTCAGCCCCAGAAAGTGCTGGGATTACAGGCATGCACCACCGTGCCCAGCTGAGATCATGCTTTTTTTTTAGTTGTTGATGGATGTTTGTTTTTTATTTATTTACATGTGGTGCTGAGAATCGAACCCAGTGCCTTACACATGCTAGGCAAGTGCTCTACCACTGAGCTACAGCCCCAGTCCAGAGATCATGTTTTTTTACTACTCATTTCTCTGCATAAACACTGGCTCTAGAGTAATTCTGTCTAGGTTCAAATTCCACCTCTATCACTTGCAATTTGTGTGGATGACCTCAATCAATTATTTGTCTCCTGTGAGTCTTGGTTTCCTTATCTATTTGCCATATTGCATATAATCTAACTTTGTCCAGTATCTGGCATGTAGTAAATTCTCCACATACATACTTCTTTTTAATGAGTCATTAAAAACAGGTATTTGAAGTGCCTATCAAGTGCTTGTTGTTTTAAAAGGAGCACTTGTGCTGTTTTGTCTCTTTTCTAAATGGCATACCTTAATGTGTGACTCTGAAGATCATAAATGGCATAGAATGTATTTAGTTTTATATTTCTGTCATTTTTCTTCCCATGGGTGAGTTTGGGAAAGAAAGAGAATTTAGTCAGATGAGGAAGAATCTTCCTGTTGATTCATTTTACAGGTCACACAATTAAGTCAGACTTGTAAAAATAAATTATTCCTTGATTAAAACATGACTATCCTCTATGTGGAAATGTTGTTTGTCCTGTTTGAGCTTATGCCTTGAGGTTCAGAAAGATATACATGGAGTAGGAGGGGACACCAACTTAGCCAGCCAGTTCCACTAAATTAGCCCAGGCCACTAGAGAAATGACAAATATGGCAGCCCCAAATTACCACTCCAGAATAGATTTTATTTTATTTATTTATATGCGGTGCTGAGAATAGAACCCAGTGCCTCACACATGCTAGGCAAGCACTCTACCACTGAGCCACAACCTCAGCCCCAGAATAGATTTTAAATGAAAGTAAAAACTAAGTTTTGGAGCTGGGTGCAGTGGCACATGCCTGTTATCCCAAGACTTGGGAGATGGACACAGAAGGATCATAAGTTTGAAACCACCCTCAGAAATTTAGTGAGACTCTCAGCAACTTAGTGAGACCCTGTCTCAAAATAAAAAAGTGTTGGGGATATGGCTCAGAAGCAAAGTTCCCCTGGGTTCAATCCTCATTCCCACCCCCCTCCCCCCAAAAAACTACCAGGAACCCTGTTATTAGGGAGTGGCAGGTGGAGGACAACCCAAGACAGATGGGCTAGAGTATTTTGATAGAAAATAAGAAGTTAGAGAGAAAAAATCCTAAAGAATATAGTTGAAGCCAGGCGCGGTGGCGCAAGCCTGTAATCCCAGCACTTTGGGAGGCTGAGATAGGAGAATCGCAAGTTCAAAGCCAGCCTCAGCAACAGCGAGGCACTAAGCAAGTCAGTGAGACCCTGTCTCTACATAAAACACAAAATAGGGCTGGGGATGTGGCTCAGCAGTCGAATGCCCCTGAGTTCAATCTCCAGTACCAAAAAAAAAAGAATATAGTTGAAAGGATTCTATAAGCCATTATATTTTTCTCTAGGCTGAGGATGTTTGTAACAGAAGATTGGCACAGACTTTGGTTATTCTAATAATGCTATTTTGAGATGTGGGGTTTTTTTTTTTGGTATTGGGGATCGAACTCAGGGGTACTCGACCACTGAGCCACATCCTCAGCCCTTTTTGTGTTTTATTTATAGGCAGGGTCTCACTGAGTTGCTTAGCACCTCGCCATTGCTAAGGCTGGCTTTGAACTAGCGATTCTCCTGTGTCAGCCTCCCAAAGTGCTGGGATTACAGGCCTGCGCCACCACGCCTGGCCTGAGATATGTCTTCATTCCTCGTATTTGTGTTTCATATCAAGGGTTTGACAGATCTGTGTTCT
This sequence comes from Xerus rutilus, assembly GCA_028644305.1. NCBI lineage: Eukaryota > Metazoa > Chordata > Mammalia > Rodentia > Sciuridae > Xerus > Xerus rutilus. The sequence continues at coordinate 23,529,331 of CM053404.1, forward strand.
TTGCTTCTTTACAGTCCTGAGGCTTTCTACTAATGCAGGCCAGTGGAAGGAAGCAGCTAGCAAAGTGACCCATGCATTGGTTAATATCAGGTAAGAAATGAAAATTTCTTTCTTTCAGAGTTCTTGACTCATCCTGAAGTTTATTGTACCTTTCTAAGTAGAATGCATTGACACCAGTACTATTTTAAGCCCTGGTATCTGTAGGAGTGGAAGAAATTGTCAAAAAATTGATCAAGAAAAGCAGGAGGAATACATGAGGCTTTCATTTTATCATATTAAAACAGCTCAAAGTGCTGGCTGTTCTGTGAATTTTCTACCAAGAGATGGTTGCAAGCCCTTTTCAGGCATCTTAGCTGCCAAAGTATTTTCTGTGTCTAAGCCATCTGAAAGCTTTTCTCTGAAGATTTCTTCTGCTGTTCTCTATGACTTTAATGGATAACTAATAGGGATCTAGAACTTTGACATTTTACTATATGTGGCTGTTTCTATTTGTGGTAAACAGAAGCAAATGGAGTCCATAGGGCTAAGTCATTTTAAGTTCCTTAAGAAACAGCAAGGCAGTTAAATAGAGCTGTAAGAGTTAGATAAAATTGTGTCAGATGTGGTCAGTCTTGAAGAAGCATTTTATTCACAGGAGTGAGCTGTCAGTAAGTGGAGAGGAGAAAGTGCTTTTGCTATCATGAGACCGAAATCTGACTTTTCTTTCTTCCTCTCTTTGTTTTTTTTTTTTCTTTTTCTTCTTTTTTTTTCTTCCTCTCTTTGTGCCTGTGACTTTCCATTTTCTCAATAGTTATCAAATCATTTTTGCAAACAATTAAAAAATTAATGTTGAGTAAAAGAGGCAAACCCAACAGATGGGGAACTTAATTTAGCCAGATGTAAGCCTTTCCAGACATTCCCATAATACTAATGCACATTTACAACTTGGTTATAGATTCTAATGTGTGACAGAGCTGGGGTGTAATGTTTGTTTCGTATTTTTTTCCTTTCTCTATTTTTTTAAAGGTAAAACGTCCTTTCCCTGCAGTGATTTACTATAGTGCTTGGCACTACTGAGAATAAAAGGAAAAGTCTGAAATGTATGTGTGAGGAGAGCTGGGATGAGGGAGCAGAGGATGAGATGTGCTAACAAGATTGCAATGAAGGCTGGACTGCCTTACCTGTCCCCAGAGACATTTTGCAGCAAACACAATTTTATAAATCTCACAAACAAATGCATATCTACACCTAGCAAATAATCTAGACATTGTGATAAATGCCTTATGATAAATGTGAATTTCTGTAAGAATCAGGAATTACAAGCTGGCTTCTTCCAAATATTCCTTTGTGACCCCAAGGGCAGTATGACAAATGTGAGTGTTTGAGGGAAGCACAAAGTTCTATGAAGTGCACATGGGTATAATTTATGTTGTGTTTATTTATTCATGTATTTACGTAGGCTTTCCAGGCAGCTTCTTTTCATCTGGGGCCTGTTTCCTTGATCACATTCCTCTATGCTTGTTTTATCTCTGGCTTTCTTTTCAGTGGTTTCTGGGTTGGCTGCTGTCCTTATTCTCCCCAAGGACCATCAAGCAGCTGATTAAAGCTTTGGGCCTCTCTTTTATTTTCTTTCCTTTTTTGCAGGGGTGAGGAGTGGGGCAATATTGAGGATTGAACCCAGGGTGCTTTCTTATTGAACTACATCTCCAGACATTTTTTTTTATTTTGAGATAGGGTCTCACTGAGTTTCTGAGGCTTGTCTTGAACTTGTGATCCTCCTGCCTCAGCCTTCTGAGTCACTGGGATTATAGGCACGCACCACCACATCTGGCTGGCCTCTCCTTTTTCTGAATAATGGAGATAGAATTGGGCGCTGCCTTGAAAAAAATGCCCTAACCATGACCTCTTCCTTTGCTTTGCATCACTCTGTCAGGCCTCTACTTTTATTTTTCAAACTTCTCTGATGAGCTTGCTGCAGAGAATAATCACATCATTTTCACTGTTGCTAATGAATTAGAATACATGCCTAAAGTAGCAAAGACCTATTCACTTTTCTCAAGAGTTTACTGGAAAGATGTATTTGAATTTATTACACTAAGTCCAGATCATGGAAAATACTAAGCACAGAAGTTTACCTTTTTTTCTTTCTGACATCCATTTTTATCAATTGCCAGACTTTGTGCAGCCCTTTCATATACTACCTTTTAAATTTTCAAACTCTGTAGATCATGTCATATGTTTCTTAAAATATACTTCTTCCCAGTGAGGAAACTGAGTCTTAAAGATACTGTGAGTTGTGGTAAAACAGATAATAATAGGCTGTCCAACTCTAAGCCTAGAGTTCTTTCTTCCACCCATATTACCTCCTTCTTTTAGAGTTACAGCAAAGGCTACTGTAGAAGTAAACAGAGAACACAGCATGAAAGAAGCACAGAGGGGCTGGGGTGGTGGCTCAGTGGTAGAGCACTTGCCTAGCATGCGTGAGGCACTAGGTTTGATTCTCAGCACCACATATAAATAAATGAATAAAATAAAGGTATTGTGTTCATCTACAGCTAAAAAAATATTTTAAAAAAACACAGAAATTTGAGTTAGAAAAACTAGCATTTTTATTTTTGTCTTTACCATTCACTATATGACCTTGAACTTAGCTTCTCTGGACCTCTTTCTATTATCTGTAAAACAGTAGTGATGGTGATATCAACTATTTCACAAGATAGTGGTTGTAAAAATTATATGATGTGTATTAAAGCTCTTAGTGCTGGGCACAAGGGCTCCAGCACTTTAGGAGACCAAGGCAAGAGGATCACAAGTATGAGGCCAGCCTGGGCAACTTAATGAGATCTTGTCTCAAAATAAAGAAAATAAAAAGGCCTGGGGATGTAGCCTAATGGCAGAACACCTTTGGGTTCAGTCTCCAGTACTATAAACAAAACAAAACCTCTTAGGAAACTACAAAGTTCTGGTCATTTCATTTAGCATAGTGTTTTCAGGTTTCATCCATCTTGTAGCATAGTCAGAATTCCTTCCTTTTTAGGCCACATAGTCTCCCATTTTGTATATGTACCACATTTTGTTCATTATTTTATCTGTTGGTGGACACTTGAGTTGTACTTTCCTTTTCTTTTCCTTTTCCTTTATTTTGGGAGGTGGGTGGGTGGATACTGGGAATTGAATCCAGAGTTGCTCTACCACTGAACTACAACCCCAGTTCTTTTCTGCTTTTTATTTTCAGACAGAGTCTTGCTAAGTTGCTGAGGCTAGCCTGAAACTTAAGATCCTCCTGCCTTAGCTTCCCAAGTCCTTGGGATTACAGGTGTGTGCCACTGTGCCCAGCTCTAGCTTTTCTTTGTTGTAAATAAGGTTGCTTTTGCTTCTTTTTGGCATATACCCAGAAGAAGAATTGCTGGATCATATAGTAGTCCTGTATTTGATTTTTTTGAGGAATTGCCACACTGTTTTTTTTTTGTTTTTTTTTTTTTTTGCAGTGCTGGGAATTAAAGCAAGGGCCTTGAGCATGCTAGCCAAGCTCTGTATCACTGAGCCACATTCCCAACTCTATACTGTTTTTTAGGTTTAGCAATTAAGCATTCCTTAGAGTGTTTCCTACATACATTTTCGTTTTTCCCTTCTATAGAAGTTAAGATGTTCATCTTAAAAGATGTTTTACTGGGCTGGGATTGTGGCTTAGTGACAGAGTGCTTGCCTCTTATGTGTAAGGCCCCGGGTTCGATCCTCAGAACCACATAAAAATAAATAAAGATATTGTGTCCATCTACAACTAAAAAAATTTTTTAAAAAAAAGATGTTTTGCTTTGGGCTGGGGCTGTAGCTCAGTGGTAGAGCGCTTGCCTAGCATGCGTGAGGCACTGGGTTTGATCCTCAGCACCACATTAATATAAGCAAATAAAATAAAGGCATAAAAAATACAATAATATTAAAAAAAAAAAAAGATGTTTTTCTTTTCCTTGTTGGTGGACCTGAGAATAGTCCAGGGAGTTCTCTTAGCTGAGGGCAAAAGAAATGGTATGCCTGAGCAGTCTCCAATCCAGTGAGCCATATAATGAGGGCTGCCTTATGCTCCTTTGCCTAGATTCTCTAAGGGCTTGTGTTGTATATCCATGACACTATTAATGTTGGGTGATTGAGAAAACAAAAGCCTCTGTCAGAAAATCTGACCTTTAGTTTCCTAAGGACACTGTGGAACGTTTAACTATTGGCCACCAAGTTGGTTATCAAAGATAGAGGATGTAAGCCGAGTGCAGTGGCGCACGCCTGTAATCCCAGCACTCTGGGAGGCTGAGACAGGAGAATTGTAAGTTCAAAGCTAGCCTTACCCATGGTGAGGCACTAAGCAACTTAGTGAAACTCTGTCTCTAAATTAAAAAAAAAAAAAAAATAGAGCTGGGGATGTGGCTCAGTGATCAAGTAACCCTGAGTTCAATCTCCAGTACCAAAAAAAAAAAAAAAAAGGATGTAAAGGTTTGCCAGGAAAATTATGATACTGTGCATAATTTATTTCTGCTCTTTATAAAGATTATTTGTCCTAATCCCATAATTGGAAAGAATTTCTAAGGCAGAGTGTCTTATCACCTCTCCTATAATATGTTCATTGATAGCCATGGGAAGGGATTAAATTGCATCTGAAACTCAGACATTTAACAGCTGGGAGGCCTCCCAGTTTTGCCAGTTGATGACAGCTCCATACTATGTCTTCGAGATTGCCTGGAATGCAGTGCATCTAATAACTACCTTCACATAGTATCCCCAGCAGGTGAAGGGCAGCAGAAAGGCTGCAGACTGTTTTATTCTTTGGAGCTAGGATTGCAGCAGTGGAAATTAAAAGTACTTCCACATGCTTGGAAGCTTAAATTGCTCAAATGTCAGTCTCTTTGCTTTTCACTTGTCTTTCATGGCTTAGTCATGCCAGTTCTTTAATTGTCAAAGTTATTTGTGTTTAAACAATTTCTCTCTCTTCCTGTTTGATCCTTCAGTGAGATTCTTAAAATGCAACTGCTTGGAAACTGCTATTTTTATTGGAACACCTGATGTCACCAAGCAGGGCCCTGTGTTTTCCCCTCCCTCCCCATAAAAGAGTTCTTTTGTTACTTTGCTGTAAGAAAAATAAAATATACTGCCCTTCTTTTTTTTTTTTTTGTTTAAAGATATTAGGTAGCACCCAGGAACATTGTCTTTAGGTAGCACCCAGGGACATTGTCTTTATCTTTAAGTTATGGCACCCTCAAGGCCTCCCCCCCCCCCTTTTTTTTTTTTGAGATAGGGTTTTAAGTTTTTGAGACTGGCCTGGAACTTAAGATCCTCCTGCCTTAGCCTCCCAAATTGCTGGGATTACAGGCATGTGTCATGGGGTACAGCCTACTTTTCTACCTTTAAAATTCCACTTTTTGGTATAACTGTTGCTTCAGCTGCCTCTACAGATCTAATGATTCACAAGGAAGAATACTTTGAGGGGGCCATGTGCAGGGCTGGAAGGAAGATGTTGGGAAGTGTTGTTTGGAGACTTCTGTACTAAATATTTCCTGCTACCACTTAGCAGGCTATTCAAAGGAGGTCTTGTACTTTAGGAAGATGTTTGTTGATTATTAATCTAATTAGTCCAAGAGGAAAATGTTGGACTAAAATCTGACCTTTGTCTAACCAAACAGCTTCAAGGCAAGCAATTTGAGGCTCTCAATAAATCCAAGTTAACATTTTAGTGCTTTTCATTTAATGAACATTTTATTAGTAGCAGTTTCAAAATCTTCTCTAAATGCTCACAGAAAGAAATAGTGGCTGAATCTCTACAAATAGGTGTTTCTTTTGATTTGTAATATTTTCTCTCTCTCTCTCTCTCTTTGTACTAGGAATTGAATACAAGGGCACTTTACCATTGGACTACATCCCCAGCTCTAAGATTTATTTTTTTAAATTTTGAGACAGGGTCTCACTAAATTGCTGAGACCCTGAGGCTGTCCTCAAACGTGATATTCCTGCCTCACCCTCCCAACTTACTGGCATTATAGGTGTGCACCACCACACTTGGCTTCAGAATTACTTTTTAGATATTGCTGTGGTTAGTTACAAACCTGGAGTTAGGAATGTGAATTTAGTGCATTTCTTTGTAAGTTTCTTACTTGTTTGTGTAGTGAGTTTCTTAATTGTTCATGTAGTGAGTTTGCCCGGTCTCCCTGTTTACTGCAGGGCTGCAGGGTCTTTTTATTCAGATGCTGAAGTGGTTTTCACATCCTTCTTGCTCCTTATGTGCTTGTTTAGTTGTTTTCCTTGACCCTAAAAAAAAAAAAAAATCCAAAAAGAAAGCTTTAACTGGAACTGGGGATATAGCTCAGTTGGTAGAGTGCTTGCCTTGCATTCACAAAGACCTGGGTTCAATCCCCAGCACCACCAAAAAAAAAAAAAAAAAAAGAAAGCTTTAACTGTATACTGCTAGGGAGACTAAGAAATAATAGTAGCTTTTAGCATCTCTAGATAAGGTTATTCATTGATCATAACACCTTTTGGAACAAGCTGTGTACAAAATTTTGAATGTTGCAGAAAATCTGCCTTCAGACATTTGATGACAGTAAAGTTAGAGTTGGGAAGGGAATGGGAGGTCTCAGCCAACTGGAGTCTCCCCAGTTCTTCTTGCCCATTATCCCCTTTGGGCTACAATATTTGCCTCGTAGCCACAGTTCTTTTATCAAAAGGAATACCAATGAATTGAGAAGAAGAGTAGTTTGATACCCAGGCATTTCAGTAGAAGGATGCAACTTAGTCTAATGAGAAGTAAATATGAATTAATGTGATTAAGGATAGAAGCAAAGGCATTGAGTTGATGACTCTTGGCTAGCAGCAAGTTTGTGAACATAACCTATTCTACTTGTCTGTCCTATTGTGGTAGGTAGGCTCAGATTGTCACCCTAGTTAGAATTTATCAATAATGACCTTTTTTGTTGTTGTTAATCAGACTCTGCTGATCTCCCATTAGAGAGAATGAAAAGCATTATGTAGATTACAGTAAAGCACCAAAATGAAGCTGCTCTAATCTTGTTTACTCAGTGGTGACTGGGAGCATTACTTACTATCCTAATAATGGCTCTTCCCTAATCTCTTAAGACTACAGCTAGAAACAAAAAACCAAATGTTGAATCCCATGTGATTAATCATCTGATTTGCTCTAGCTTGTTTATGCTGCATCTTGAGGTTTTGCATTAGGTCATAGCTAGGCCTGGTGAACTGCTGTGCAGTAAAGTAGTCTTGGTTTAGGAAACTCAGATATTTGGAATGAAATATTAAGATTTTTATTTGGAGGCTGCTATGATTTTCGTGAGAGTGACTTTAGCATATAAAACCCATCTTGAATTCATCCTGAAATTCCCTTGAAGTCTTTTTCCACTTTTTATACCCCCTCCCCTTTACCATCATAACCATTTTTAAGTGTACAGTTCAGTGGTAATAAGTACATTCACATTGTTGTGTGACCATCACCACCATCTGTCTCCAAAGCTTTTTATTCTTCCCCACCTGAAGCACCTAAAGCTCTGTACTCATTAAATTCTGACTCCTTATTCCCTTTTCACTCCAACTCCTGGCAACCATCATTCTATTTTTTGTTTCTATTTGACTACCCTAGGAACTTCATATAAGAGGAATCATATAATATTTGTCCTTTGTGACTGGTTTATTTAACTTAATATTATATCCTCAGACTTTATCCACGATGTAGCATGTATCAGACTTGCCTTTTTATGGATGAATATTCCATTGTATGTATACATTTTGTTTCTCTGTTGTTGTGTTGAGGACGTTGCTTTAATTTCTTTTGGGTATATACACAGAAGTGGAATTGTTAGGTCATATGTTAATTCTTTTTTTTTATATGTTAATTCTTTGTATAACATTTAAAAATTTTTTTTAGTTGTAGATGGACACAATACTTTTCTTTTATTTATTTATTTTATGTGGTGCTGAGAATCGAACCCAGTGCCTTACACGTGCTAGGCAAGTGCTGTACCACTGAGCCACAACTCCAGCCCCTGTATAACATTTTTAGTAACTTCCAGGACATCCCTCCCATGCCCCATCTCTGGCAATTCTAGGGATTGAACCTCGGGGCACTCTACCACAGCAACATCCCCATCCTTTTTCTTTTTCTTTTTTTATTTTTGAGAGGGTCTTGCTAAGTTGCCCAGGCTGGCCTCCAACATCAGTCCTCCTGCCTCAGTCTCCTGAGTTGCTGGGATTATAGGCATGTGCCCCCATGCCTGGCTGCCAGGCTATTTGTCAAAGTGGCTGCACCATTTTACATTCCAATTTCTCTATATTCTTGCCAACTCTTGTTTCTTCTTTTTTGGTACTAGTTATCCTAGTGGGTGTGAAGTGCTTTCTCTTTGTGGTTTTAATTTCTCTATGACTTTAGTAAATGTTGAGCATCTTTTCAATATGTTTCTTATTTGTGTATCTTCCTTGGAGAAATGTCTATTCAAACCCTGTTCCAATTTTTTAATTGATTTATTTTTAATTTTATAATTTTAGGAGTTCCTTATATATTCTAGAATCAGTACTTTATTAGATGATTTGCAGATATTTTCTTCCATGGGTTGCCATTCATTTTGTAGATGATCTTTATCAAATTGAGAAAGTTCCCTTCTATTCCTTGTTTGTTGAGTGTTTAATCATAAATGATTTGTGGATTTATACTAATTGTTCTTTAAATGTATGGTGGAATCTGTTAGAGCCTGGGCTTTTTTTCTTTCTTTAAATAGTTCAGTTATAGTTCTATTCAGATGAGATCAGGTGCATTCGGGATGGTATGGCCATAGATATGTTATAATTCTATTCTGATTGTTTCTTCTTGAGTCACTTTTGGTATTTGTGTCATCCTAGGAATTTTTCCATTTCATCTAAGTTGTCTTAATTTATTGGCATAGTCATTTATAGTGTTACTTTATAATTCCTCTTATTTATAGTATAGCATTTTTTCTTTGATTTCTGATTCTAGTGATTAGAATTTCTCCTTTTCTTCTCCAGTCTAGCTAATTTGTCCATTTTTGTTGATCTTCTCAAGGAAGTAGTGTTGTTTCATTGATTTTTCTCTTTTTCTATTGTTTCACTAATTTCTGCTGTAGTCTATTATTTCTTTCCTTCTGTTTGCATTAGACTTAATTTGATCTTCTATTTAAAAAAAACTCTCATTGAATTTAATTAATTCTGAACACAATACAATGAACTTAGAAATCAACAACAGAAAGAAATTTGGAGAATATGTTCTATATTGTTTTTGTTGTGTTAAATGTATTGAGGTAGGGCAGGAGATGTAGCTCAATGGTAGAGTGCTTGCTTAGCATGTGCAAGGTCTTGAATTTAATTCCTGGTAGTACACACACACAGAAAAAGAGATGTAAATTTATTGAGGTTTGTTTTATGGCCTCACATATGATCTATCTTGGAGAATATTCATATGCACTTGAAGAAAATGTATATTCTGCTATTGTGGTTGGAGTGTTCTGTAAAAGTCTGTTAGGTCTATTTGATTTATAATGTTCATTTCTTTGTTGATCTGTCATTTTTTCACTCTTATTTAATGTTTATTTTTTATTAGAGCATTGCAATTATACATAATATTTGGGCTCATTTTGACAAAATCAATAATATAAGGAATTTTATTTCAATCCTCATTCTGCCTCCCTCTTTCTTCCCTTCCTCTGTCCCCTTCCTCTCCCTTGTCTACTCTACTGATCTTCCTTTCACTCCTTTATTTATTTGGTACTTTTTATATGTACATAAAAGTGAAATTCTCTTGGTATATTTACAGATGCATATAACAATATTTTGTTAAATTCATTCCACATTTCTTCCCCTTTTCTTTCCTTCCTCCATCCTACTTGTTCTTCTCCTTCTACTCCACTGATTTTCCCTATATATTTATGATATTAGATCTCCCTAATCACCACCACTTTTCTTTTATTTTGCGTAGCTTCCACAGATGAGAAAAAAACATTCGACCCTTGATTTTCTGAGTCTGGTTTATTTCACTTAGCAGGATTTTCTCCATTTCTATCCATTTACCAGCAAATGCCATCATTTCATTCTTCTTTATGACTAAGTAAAACTCCATTATGTATATTTATCACATTTTCTACTTTTTTTTAAAAATTTTTTTAGAGAAGAAGGGAACAGAATAATTTAATTTGCTTCATGATCTCTATTCTTTTTTTTTGTTTTGTTTTATTTTTAATCTATTTTATCTTTGAATCTAAAATGTGTTTTGGGTAAGTAGTTGGATTATGCTTTCTTAATTCAGTCTGACAATTGCTGCATTTTGATTGGATTGTTTATTCCATCCACATTTAATATTATTAATGATACAGTTGGGTTTATATCTGCCACTACCTTTTTGATATGTCTGACGTCCTTTTCTCTGTTCCTTCTCTACTGCTTTCTTTTGCATTATGTATTTTCTAATGTAGCATTTTTATTTGATAGGGTTTTTCCACTATTTTTAAAAAGTTGTTTCCCTAATCATTGCTCTAGGGCTCACCATATGAACCTTGATTTATTGGACTCAGTCTGATTGATTAGTTAATTTTAAACAGTCTGTTGCCCACACTGGCCTTCAGTTTCTGAGCTCAAGTGATCCTCTTGCCTCAGTCTCCTGCCTCAGTAGTTGAGATTACACATAATACCATACCTGACCCAGATTTATAATAACTTAATTTCAGTGAAATGTAGAAACATTATTCCTTTTAAGCTCTAAATAAAGCAGATGCACAATACCCATTCCAATAAACTTTCTTTGAAAAAAAACCAAAAAAACAAAACTAAAACTAAAAAAAGAATTTCCTTATATTTCCTGAAAAAGTGAGAATTTATCAGAAATAGGACTCTAATTTTGTCCACTTTCTCATATCTATAGCTAAGACTATATGATAATGGGGGGAAAGTCTATATTTAGATTTTACATACATGATTTTACATACATATATTTCTGTGGGAGATTTTCTCACATGTAGGTGTTAAACACAGCATTTTAGATCCTGCTGCATTCCCTGGTGAGTTAATAGCCCACAGCTATTTCTTTTCCTGTACTCAAGATATAAGCAGTCAGAGTTCATTGGCTTTTGATGCCTGCATGTTGAGCTTTATAACAAAAGAAAAGTATAGGTACAAAAAGTAGGGCTAATTGATGAACATTTGTTTGGGGGGTATATCATTTAGAGAGGACATTCTGCTTTGATGTGAAATGACTGAAGGACCTGTTAACTGTGCTTTTTTATGTCTGGAGTCAGTATATTTTGTGGAAGATAATCTTGTTACATGCTTTGCCTCTTGCATCTCATTTTTTTCTAATAATGTAGGGGCTGTTGATTGTGGCTTGTTTTTATTGGTTCAAGTGAGGGGCTATTTCTGGAGTATTGCTCCTGGGAGAAAAGGAATCAACCTTGAGCTTAGCTCTCTGTCCTCAATCAAGCTACTAGACTGTGAAATAGAAGGATCTGCTCAGTGGGTTCCAGGTGCATGCTTTGGGAGCTTTACTTGAGGCCTCCTAGGTGTGGGACCTTATTCTTTATGAAGTCAATATGAATAGCTAACTTGAGGAACCTTATTAAGAGCATTTTATTGGGCTGGGATTGTAGCTCAGTGGTAGAGCACTTGCCTTGCATGCAGGATGCACTGGGTTTGATCTTCAGCACCACATAAAAATAAATAAATAAAATAAAGGTATTGTGTCCATCTACAACTAAAAAAAAAAAAATTTTAAAAAAAAGAGCATTTTATTGTCATTGTGAGTCAGTTGGGAGAGATCTTGTATGTATCTAATGACCTACTTTGTTGTTTTGGCATTAGATAAGATAATCTTTTTGCTTGTTTAATACACTGACATTTACTTAACGAATTATGTCAAATATTTACTTGAGCCTTTTGGAGGTGGTTGGGAGAGATTGCTTTTGCGACTGAGCTGGTGATAATAGAATAGTTGCAACCTCCTCCCCGCAAAAATATAGAATAGTTGCTTCCTGGTGACTACAAGTAATTGAATGTCCTAGGCCTTGAGGTAAATTGAAATGGGTATTTTTTTTTTCAGTTGTTAATGGACCTTTATTTTATTTATTTGTATGTGGTGCTGAGAATCAAACCCAGTGCCTCCCACATGCCAGGCAAGCGCTCTGCCACTGAGCCACCGCTCCAGCCCTGAAATGGGTATTATTGAGCACACAGTTGTAGATGAAATTGCTGAGAGCACTGGAAGAGAAATGGATGATTGGCAGTTTACTCCAGAATGTTCTAGACCTTAGTCCCAGGTGTGAGAGTAAATGGCCTCTATGTGTCAGGAGGATGAATCCGCCCCTGCTCCCCCACCCTTTTTTTTCCTGTTGGAGATTAATCACAGAGCTTTGTGTCTGCTAAGCAATGTGATCTGCCACTGAACTATACCCCAGGCTCTTTCCTTTCCTTTAGGTCCTTATACCATTCTTCTTGCTTGCTTTTTGTTTCATTTTTGGTTTTTTTTTTTTTTTTTGGTACCAGGAATTGAACTCAGGGGCACTTTACCACTGAACCACATCCCCAGCCCTATTTTGTATTTTATTTGGAGACAGAGTCTCATTGAGTTGCTTAGTGCCTCACCATTGCTGAGGCTGGCTTTGAACTCGCAATTCTCCTGTCTTAGCCTCCCGAGCCACTGAGATTGCAGGCGTATGCCACTGCACCCAGCTTTTGTTGTTTGTTTTTATTCTTGCTTGCTTTGTTTTGTTTTATTCTGGTACTTGGAATTTTGAACCCAGGCATGCTTTACCACTCAGTAGATAAAACAGACATTTACTCAACAAATGCCAACTTAAAGTTTCTTTGGATTATTCTGAACAATATGAGAAATGTTCCTATGAATTTAGTCACTTTAAATTCTCAGGTTTATACTAGAATGGCTAAGGTATAATACCTCCTCTTTGCTATTGGACTTTGTTTTTTTTTTTTTTTTTTTTTTTTTTTTAAATGACTTTGAAAATCTGGATCGGTGTTGTTTTTTTTTTTTTTTTTAATTTTTTTAATTGTAGATGGACAATGTCTTTATTTTATTGCTTTGCATGTGGTGCTGAGGATCGAACCCAGGGCCTCACGCATGCAAGGCCAGCGCTCTACCGCTGAGCTACAATCCCAGCCCTGCTATTGGACTTTGACCTTGAAGGTTAGTAGTGCCTAAATCAACACAGAGCCTTCAAGGTCAAAGAACAACAGAAAAGAGATCTGATACTTAGCCATTCTAGTATAAACGTGAGAATTTAGAGTGATTAAACTCATACAGACACTTCTCATAATGTATAATCAAATGTTCACTGTTGAAGAATAAACAAATGTCCATTTGTGTGTCTAAGAAGAGAGAAGATCTACCAGTGATGTTTGCATCCTTTGTAGACTTGTGAATTGCACATAGAAAGGGCCCTGTCTGTAACATGTGGAAACTCAGCATCCAGTTGTGGTCCTTTGTCTTCTTTTGTGATTAGTAATGTGCCTGAATTTAGACCACTTCCTTAGGATTAACTTTTCATATGACCATAGTGAAATGGCTCAAGGTGTGTCATTTAAACATGTCCAGGATGCCAGAGGAGGTAGAAAACACTGACTTTAACACCATGTCACCAATATTTGAGTCACTCTTTTATTGTTTCTTTTTTTAAAATTTGTTCTTTTTAGATATACATGACAGTAGAATGTATTTTGACATATTATACATACATGGAGTATAACTTACTCTAATTAGGATCCCATTCTTGTGGTTGTACATGATAGGGAGTATCACTGGTGGTACATAGAATCTAACTTTTTACAACATAAACTGATTGATTCTATTTTTCCCTTCAGATTCAGCACCAAACAATCTACCCTGTCTTCTAAATATTAACTTCTTCAAAGAGCTAACAGGTAGTACTGCTCTTTTATAGGGAAGATGTTCTTTCTTCCCTCAATTATTTTTTATATGACATGGTTTCAAAATCATCTGGCATGCTGTGATTGTCCTTTAGTAATATTTTAATTTCTTAATTTACCTAGTAAAGCATGGCATTAGAATTGCCAAATAAATAATCAAGCAAATATTGGAGTGAATGACACCTAGAGCTGGATCCAGATGTGTGCTCAGATTATAAGGAGACTTGCTAGCACTCATGAATTGGACATATTTTATTTACAACCTTTAATTTGCATTAGATTATTTGACAGCGGAATCACACTATTAGTTCATAGCACACTTGGGGTCCAATAAAAATCTTCCAATTTTTTTAGAGTGACTTGCTCTCAAATCAGCCTTCTCCCCTTTTATACTTGTTCAGTTGGTAGTAATATTTTTCTTTGTTTTACATTGTGATACTGATACTTTAACATTACCTGCTTATTGTAAAAATATTTAAGTAATACAGAAAATGCAAAAAACAAAGTAAAGTAAGATCATCTAAAAATCTTAACCTTTGAGTTCCTGTTACTGTTTTAATGACTGTTCTCTGACCATCTACAACTGAGTTTTTTTCTTTTTGTACCAGAGATTGAACCCAGTGCTTAACCACTGAGCCACGTCCTCAGCCCTTTTTATTTTATTTTATTTTTTAAATTTTGAGACAGGGTCTCAATAAGTTGCTTAAGGCCTCTTTAAGTTGTTGAGGCTGCCTTTGAACTCATGATCCTCCTGCCTCAGCCTCCTGAGCCACTGGGATTACAGGTATGCACCACCATGCTCAGCAGCTGATTTTTTTTTAAACTAACCTATATTCAATTCTTTATCCTTATTAAATGATTAAATGTATCTTGTTGGTTTCAACCTATCATTCTAGCTTATCAGGGTATTTTTTGAATCCTGATTATGCCATTCTATGAGTTATCTTCTGCAGCTTTATATCATCAGCACATTTGGTAAATATGCCCTCTAAATCGTTGTCCAGATGCTTTGATCTATTCCTGACTCTGACTGATTGGTGGATGATTTAGGACTAATCTTTCCCCTTTCTGGGCTTTGGATTGCTGCTATTTAATGAAATTGCCTTGAAAACTGAAAAAGTTTCTTGAGAATCAACTACAAAACTCTTTGTGAAGAATGAATTTGTGTCTGACTTACTGACGTCAAGACCAAAAGTCTGAGAGCAACTGAACACCAGCATTTACTGTATTTTGTAACATTGTGAATGCAATCTTAGTAAAACTATGAGGGTGAATGGTAAATGGCAAAGTTAAGAAATATGATACACACACACACACATAAAACAAAGGGCAACAAGGTCTGTGTGTGTGTGAAAAAGACAGGTATATTTATTTATTTAGGTCTATTTTGATTTCTTGCTTTTTTATGCTTAAAATAGTTATGCTGTTGATAAGCAAGACAGTGGGGAGGAGGGAAAACAGAAGGATATACTGATTCAAGATCACCAACAGAACAATAAACAGCCAAAAAGAGTAAAAAAAAAAAAAAAAAAAAAAAGAATGAATTTGTGAATAAAAAATTGTTAGTGAGGAATCATCAACAAGAGCCATATAAGAAAAATAAGATACATTTCTAAAAAAATCAGGTTTGATAACTTCTTGGAGTGGTTCAGATAGTCTCTGACCTCCTACTGTCCCTAAACTCCAGAAGAAGGATTCGCCAGTTGAAGAACTGAAAAAAGTTACAAAAAGCATTAGTTCTCCTTCATTTCTTTCTTCTTTCCTCCTTACTCCCCTTCTTTCTTTTGCAGTACTGGAGACTGAACCCATGGATGGTGCTCTACTGTGGAACTACATCCCAACGCTTTTTTATTTTTTATTTTTTTGAGACAGGGTCTTGGTCAGCTCTCCAGGCTGTTCTTTAACTTGCCATCCTCCTGCCTCCTCTTCCTCCTGCCATTGTCACCATGCCTTGTGGACATTAGTTCTAAAATGAAGAAATGAGCTGGGCTCAGTGGTGCACACCTGTAATCCCAGCACTTTGGGAGGCTGAGACAGGCGAATCATGAGTTCAAAGCCAGCCTCAGCAATGGTGAGGTGCTAAGCAGCTCAGTGAGACCCTGTCTTTCATAAAAAACACAAAATAGGGCTGGGGATGTGGCTCAGTGGTCAAGTACCCCTCAGCTCAATCTCTGGTCCCAAAAAAATAAATATAATAGTAATAATAATAAAATTAAGAAATGTACAGGTAAAGGGTAATACAAAGACAGTTTGGGTGCTGGGATTATAGCTCAGTGGTAGAGCACTTGCCTAGCATGTGTGAGGCACTAGGTTTGATTCTCAGCACTGCATATGAATGAATGAATGAATGAATGAATGAATGAATGAATGAATGAATGTATGTCCATTGACACTAAAAAAAGAAAGAAAAAAAAAAGGCAGTTTTGGTCATGTGCCATGGCACATGCCTGTAATCCCAGCTATTCAGCAGGCTGAGGCAGAAAGATTGCAAGTTTCAGCCCAGACTGGACAATTTAGTAAGACTCTGTCTCAAAATAAAAATAAAAAGGACTGAGGATGTAGCTCAGTGGTAGAGCACTTGCCTATAGCAAGCACAAGGTCCTGGATTCAATCCCCAGTACTGCAAACGACAACAAACTGTGAGGATATAGTGAGGCTGGATGGGAGAGCTATAATGAAAAGTATGATGCCCTTCATAGTTTTCTCTTTTAATAAGTAGTAAGCTCACTGATTACAATAAAGGCTCTTCCAAGTTGGGGTCCTTATGGATGGAAAAGTGTGAAATTCACTGCTGCTAGCTAGTTTTTCTCTAAACAGCCTTTGCCATGTGTGTTGCATTTCCCTTGGGTGTTTAAAGGACGTGTATGAAAATCTGAAACTGAAACTGAGGCAGCATTTTAAGCAGGCAATTAATGACATGGTAAGAATTTTTAGCTCCAGTAGATTAATTGTTAAATGAATTGTGTCTGCATTTTACTGTCATTTTACTATGATACCAATCTAATTATAAATATAGTGTTACATAGTAGAAGATAATAATAAACAGAATTATGCACTCAGTGATCAGACTTCAGAAATTTCCAACTCTAAGGAAAGGTTTTCTTCTTAAACTGTCTCTTGCTATACTTTTAATGGAGATTTTGATTAATTTTACCTCGATTATACATTTTTCCCTGGAGTTCAGATATTGTGCATGCTCTAGCAAAGTGGATTCCTGTAGTAGGAGATTTAAATGAGATTTTTGTTCTAATTGGCTTCTATATAATTTCTTTTAAAACCAATAACATGTGAGTAGAATGTCAAACACAGGGTGTGCTAATGTGTATTTGCTACTCTGAGCACCAAAGAATATTCATTTCTCTATCATTTGACACTATTTTCATATGGTGAGAATTCTCAGCCTCAAGGAAGCTCCAAAGAGAGTTGGTTTCCACTGATGTTTCCTCTCACACATTCATCTTCGTGATATATATGAAAAGGCAACTGGAGTAGCCTCCGTAGTTGGAGCTCACTCAGGATAGCAGAAGACCCAAGATTTCTGACAGGGATTGACAGTATCTCATCTATGTTTCCTTTTAATTGAGGTATTATTTATGTATGGTAAAGTGTAACATAGGTATGTAACTGGACCTTTTTCTTTTTTTGGAACCGGGGACTAACTCAGGGGTACTTGACCACTGAGCCACATCCCCAGCCCTATTTTGTGTTTTACTTAGAGACAGAGTCTCACTGAGTTGCTTAGCCCCTCACTGTTGCTGAGGCTGGGTTTGAACTCATGATTCTCCTGTTTGAGCCTCCCAAAGTGCTGGGATTACAGGTGTGCACCACCACACCTGGATTGTAACTGGACTTTTTACATACATATACCCTCTGTATAAATCACCAGATAGAACATATCTGTCACTTCAGAAAGTTCTTTCATGACCCTCCTTTTTCTGTCAGTAGTCCCTTTCCCCAGAACTATGCCCTTTTTTTTGACTTCTCTCACCATAAATTATTTTATCTTTTTGGTTTTTTTGCTGTCTTGGTCTCATATATGCTAGACAAGCTTTTATAACTGAGCCATACTCCAAGTCCCTTGCCTGTTCTTGAATTGAATCATATAGTGTATTCTTTTTGATGTGTAGCTCCCCCCCGCCCCGGAACTGAGGATTGAACCTAGGGGTGCTCTACACTGGACCAGCTGTATCCCGAGCTCTTTTTATTTTGAGATAGGTCTTTTTTTTTTTTTTTTTAAGTTTTTTAGTTATAGATAGACACAATTTATTTTATTTACTTATTTTTATGCAGTGCTGAGGATTGAACTCAGTGCCTCACACGTGCTAGACAATGTTCAATCACTGAACTACAATCCCACCCCTTGAGACAGGGTCTTGCTAAATTTCCCAGGCTAGTCTTGAATTTGGGATCCTCCTGCCTAAGCTTCCTGGGTCACTGGGATTATAAATGTGTACCAACAGTTCTGACATTGTCTAACTTCTTTCATACAATAGGTTTTGAGATTTATCCACTTTTCAGTGTATATCCATAGTTAATTCCCTTTTAAAAAGAAATTTAAGATTTTAATTATAAAAATGTATATAATGTAAAACTCATCATCTTAACCTTTTTTAAGTGTACAGTTCAATAGTGTTAAGTATATTCACATTGTTGTGGAATAAATTGCTAGAAAATTTTTATCTTGCAAAACTGAAACTCTTACCCATTAAACAACTTAGTGACTCTCTCGCCTCAGTCCCTGCCAACCACCATTCTACTTTCTATATCTATGTATTTGACTATTTTAATTGCTTTATATAAGTAAAATCATAAAATGTCTTTTTGTAACAGGCTCATTTCTCTTAGCTTAGTGTTCTCAAGGTTCATCTGTGTTATATCCTGTGTCAGCATTTCCTTCCTATTTAAGGCTGAATAATATTTCATTGCATGAGTACATCATATTTCATTTATCCATTCATCTGTTGATGGACACTTGGTTTGCTTCTACCTTTTTTGCCTATTGTGAATAATGCTGCTCTGAATGTGGGTGTGCAAGCAACTGGTAATTCCTTTTTATTACTGAGCAATGTTTTGTTAATGCATAAAAACTCTATACCATTGTTTACTTATTCTCCCTATTTCTTTTTCAGTTGGATTCTCTAAGCCTCTGATCTCACTTGTTATTTTTCTGTCACTTTCTTTCTCTCTTGTTCTCTTCCCAGTGCTTGTCCCCTTCATTTGCCCCTTTATCACACTTAGAATAAAATTTAAGCTCTGAAGTATGCCACACATTGCCATTCTTAATATTCTAGAAAAAATAAATAAGTCATCTAACTGCAGCTATACCAGACCACCCAGAGTTCTCTGAACAACCAGAGATGTCTGTAGTTCTCTGGACAAACTGTCTTATACTCCTGGTACTCTGTATATGTCTCCTCCCTGCCTGGAATGTCCTTCCCCAATTTGTCAGCTTGTCTCTTTAAATAGCATATGTTGAGCATCATCTCATCCTTAGAGCCAGACCTGGCTATACAACTGTAGTGAATATCCACTTATCTGTTGTCTTTACTAGTCTGTGAGCCTTTTGAAGACAGGTGGCATGCATGTCTTATTCACCTTAGAAACACAGTATTGGTGTTCAGTGATTTTTTTTTAAGCATAATAGATTGACCCAGAGTTCCTCTGTCTTAAAAAGTAGAGATTCAGGATACTGACTGGGCCTGATCTGGAATGAGTAAGGAGAAATGGTTCTTCAGTTGTTGGGCTGATGGAGGAAGGCAATAAGGACAGTTCAGAGATAATAACTCAGGGAAAGTCTAAACAAAAATGCCAGGCAGATACTCCAAAAGAGAAATGGACTGAAGGGCCTTGTACAATCTTCTATTTATTCTAATCTATGTCTAGGTAGTGGTACAAATTCGATATATTAGCAAAAGAAAGTTTGAAGAAACGGGTGAGGATTAAAATCTAGAGAAAAATGGTCTGGGACAAATAAGATATCTACAATAGCTTTTCTCAAATTGTGCAAGTGTGAAAAACAATTTTCCCTGTCCACTTTAATAAGTATTGAGTATTTCTTAGGATCCAACACTAGAGATTGAGCAGGTCAGTTAAAAGAAAACCCCTTTGATTGTAGCTAGCAGAAGCCTGTGACTCTGCCAGGTGCCTCAGTCTATAGGAGTATGCTAAAAGAAAAGGAAAGCCCTTTAAGATCAGCACAGAAAGAAAAAAGACATCAAAACATGAGAATATTAAAGGAAAGACTTATTAGAACCATGAGCTTCCTTCACAAAGAAAGAGCAGTTCATTTAGTCTCATATTTAGCCACTCAGAGGTGATAGCCGGGAAGGAGGAGGTATGAAGATAGTTTTTTATACCTTCTGAGATAATATGTGTCACTATGTCCTTGAACATTGAGGCCTTCAAAAAATCAGCCTGTTGGTGTTTTTCAAACTGGTAAGGCTATTGGGGCTCAGGGAAAATAGGTCATTGTTTGAAACAGAAAGGGAGTAATGAAGGAAGGAAGAATTTCTTTGAGTTAAATTATACTGCATTAATCTGTCCCTCTCCCCGTTCTTGCTTGTTCTGAAAATCAAAGCTGTTTCCCTCTGCTGAGGGTCCTTCCTTTGGGGTTTTTGGTAATATCTGTGACCTATAATTATCGCTCCTAATAGTGTTTTTTCTTCATAAGTCATTTAGCAGTTATTTATGGACTTCTCTGAACTGATATAGATTTAGGACTCTTGAGGTTAAGACCTCCACACCTATTGCTCCAGACCTCTGCCCCCAAACCCTTAGCTTTTTGGGTGCTTTGGGACTGCAACTTGATTTAAAAAGCTCAATATTCTTTTTCATCAGAAATCAGTGGTCTACTAAGGCTGACAATTCATTGTATCCTAGACAGTTTTGAGTTGGGATAACAAATTAGAGTTTGGGATACATTAGAGATGATAAATGTGACTTCCTTAAAGGGAAATCCATTTGTTTTGCTTAATGTTTCTGTGATTAATTACTTGGCAGATTGAATTGCTTCATAAAAATGCATAGTATTTTATTCGATTGCCCTTCATGGTGATTAATTAGGCCATACTGTTGCTTTGTATGTTAATTATGCTGATTTTTTTTCCTTTTCTCTAGTTTAATTAATACAGCATTTATTTGAAAGACTTTTTAGGACAGGATACTGCCTGTTTTAGGGGTAACAAAGCTCAGCATTGATTTTAAGCTGGTGTTTGAGATTAAAACTTCAAATTTTCTGAGTGTACTCTGTTTTGGTCCTTTGTGTAACCATGATGTGTAGAAAGTATACTAACTGCCAGTGACTTGGGAAAAGTTCCATTTGGTTTTCCTATAGTTATTAAAAATGATATACTGGGGGTTGGGGATTTAGCTCAGTGGCAGAGTACTTGCCTAGCATGCATAAGGCCCTGAGTTCGAGCCTCAGCTCTGGCTGGGGGAACATACTGAAGATTCTTGGAAAAATTAATTAATTAAGAATATAGAAGAGCAGGTATTGGTGCAAAATGAGCCGTAAAATGTGTATGTATAAAGCTAAATGGTAGAGTACATTTGAGATGGGAGAAAGTATTGTTTCCTGGGATGCTTCAGGGTGCTGATGAGGAAGTCAGATATATTTAATATTTTTATTAATGATCTAGGACTAAAAGTACACAAAATATTAATGAAGTTTGTAAGTGATACAAATTTGGTGATATTTTCTATACCCAGGAGGACAGAGAAGTGATACAAATGGAGCAGGCAGAGAAGCATCACAGAAAATAACCCCACTGTTCCCTTGGGAAAATGCATCTGTGCTATATAGAAATAGCATGAATAAATTCAGGCAGATATTTTCCAAAGTAGATATTTTCTAGAAATCTACACATAAGTATTTATCCAAGTGAAATGAAAACTTGGCTTGGACAAATGTTTACAGTGGTTCTTTTCATATACTGTCAATACTGGAAGGAACTTAGATGCCTCCAGCAGAGGAATTAGATAATTGAAGTATGGTATATCCATATTAAATACTACTTAGCAATAAAAAGGAACAAGCTACTGATACATGCAAAAACATGGATGAATTCAGTGGCATTATGTATAATAAAGGAATCCAGAATAAAAAAGCTATATGCTGTACGATTTATTGATATGACATTCTAGAAATGGCAAATTTGTAGGGACAGAATTTAGACCAGTTTTTGCCAGAGCTGGAGATGAAGAAGAGATTGACTACAAATGGGCACAGGAGAACTTTTAGGGTTAAGGAACTGTTCTGTATCTTGATTGTGGTGGTAATTATATCAGGGTATGCATTTTTTTAAAAACTTTCAGAACTATACACTTAATTAGAGTTCTCCAGAGAAACAGACCAATAAAAAATATAGATATGCAAAAGGAGATTTATTATGGGAATTGATTCATTTGATTATGGAGTTTGGAAAGGCCCATAATATGTAAGCTATAACCTGGAAAACCAGAGAAGTCAGTCGTATAATTCAGCCCCAATTCAAAGCCTGAGAACCAGGAGAGCCAGTCCAAGGCTGAAGGCCTGAGAACCCAGGGGCTATTGATAAAATCCTGGAGTTCAAAGACCAAAGAGCCAGGAGCTCCCAATGTCCAGAGGTCAGAAAAGATGGGATATCTAGCTCCAGAGGAGAGAGACACAATTTGTCCTTCCTCTACCTTTTGTTCTATCCAGGTAGATTGGTGAGGGTGGATGGATCATCTTCTTTTTTTAAAAAAAAATTTTTTTTAGATGTTAATGGACCTTTATTTTATTCATGTATTTATATGTGGTGCTGAGAATCAAACCCAGTACCTCACATTGCTAGACAAGCGCTCTACCACTGAGCCACAACCTCAGCCCCAGATCTTCTTTACTAGGTCTGTGGATTCAAATGTTAATCTCTATTCCAGAAATACCCTAGTGACACACCCAGAAATAATAATTTACCAGTTATCTGAATATCCTTTAACCCAATTGAATTGACACATAACATAAACCATCACATTATTAGAATGGGTAAATTTTACTTATCTGAAAATTATACCTTAATTTTTTAAATCAGAAAAAAAATAGACTTTCACAGGGAAGAGTAAGGAGATTCGACTTTTAACCACCATTTCCATACTTGATGTGTGACTGACTACCTTTTGAAATAACATGAGTGGCAGGAGTTAGAATTGGAGGATTTGGATTTTCTTCACATTCTTTCTGAATCCCAAAATTTTGTTTTTAAGTAGAAATAGGGGTGGGAGTGTAGGTTGCTGATGGTTTTCCTTAGGTGACAGCATTATGTGAACCTATGTACCAGTGAGAGAATTATTTTGAGAAGGAAAGTACAGTTAAGGGGCTCTTGGACCTCATTGATATCCATCAGACAGATGAGAGAATCATATCCACAATTTATAAGTTGAATCCAATTATTTGGGTTCTGGTGGTTTAGTTTTTGTTTTAAATCTTAGTTTATTTGTTGTGTCTGGGCTCTTTTACTGTTGTTTGTTATAAGACCTGGTATAGTGCCAAAAGATATTTCTGTTCCACAACTAATCTCAGAGACAACTTCTATGCCCCTCTGCTTGGACTGGAACAGAAAGCTTTGTCACACTATGAATTGTAAGATGGATTTGCACAATGTCGGGGACTCAGGGGTAGGTGAATCACACATACTAAACCATTACTGATAACCATTGTGCCTCTTTCTTCCCTTTCCATGTCTCCATTGATTTGAACTGTGTGTGAATACTGCTTCTTTCTTATGTCCAATTTAAAGCACCTCCCTGAATGCCCTGTGATCTCTATTCAGTTTCTAAAAACAGCCCAGAGTAGGGGGATTTATATGGTGGTAATATTAGTGCATTATTGGCAGTAGTAACATTGAATATAGCCATTTGGCAATAGCTTATTGTACTAACTACTCTGAACAGATGTGACTATCATTCTGGTCCAGACTGTTGGGATTACATTTAACAAGATACTGATTCCCTGAGTGAGATGCCAAGCAAATATCTCTGGGTCTTTTCAGTGTTTTCAGTTGAATGATTTTTATCATTGGACCTGAAGAGGCTGCTGTGGCCCCCAACCAACACCCCATCTGTTAAAATCTCATATTGACTTGTATTTGTGATTATAAAAATCAGTCCTACCTCTTCCTTCTAATGTGAAAAATAATGCAGATGTACTAGATGAGTCTGCTGTTGGAGCAGGATTTTTAACTGTCTTGCTTAGGATTGAGCTAAACTAATTTTATCAGAAATGTGACTTTCTCAAATAGTAGTATATATCAAGTGGTGTATTATTTCCTCCCTCCTTCCCTCCCTTTCTTTCTTTTTTTTTTTTTTGGTACTGGAGAATGAACTCAGTGGTACTTTATCCTTGATTTACAGCCCCAGCCCCCTCCCCTTTTTGATACTAGGGATCAAACTCAGGGGTACTCAACCACTGAGCTGCATGCCCAGCCCTATTTTGTGTTTTATTTAGAGACAGGGTGTCACTGAGTTGCTTGGCACCTTGCCATTGCTGAGGCTGGCTTTGAACTCACGATTCCCCTGTCTCAGTCTCCCGAGCCACTGGGATTATGTGCACTACCGTGCACCACCATGCCCAGCAGCCCTAGCCATTTTTATTTTTTGAGATGGGGTCTGATAAATTGTCAAAGTTGTCCTCAAACTTGTGATCCTCCTGTCTCAATCTCCTGAGTCCCTAGAATTACAAGCGTGCCTCATCATACCTAGCTGGTTTATTATTTTATTATCCTAACTTAGCATGTTCACCAATACTTATAGAGTCTAGCAAATTATATATAAATATATATATTTTGGGGCGGGGTGGGTACTAGGGATTGAACCCAGGGCACTTGACCACTGAGTCACATCCCCAGCCATGTTTTATTTTTTATTTTGAGACAGATTCTTGCTAAATTGCTTAGAGCCTTGCTCAAGTTGCTGAGGTTGGTTTTGAACTTGGGATCCTCCTTCTTCAACCTCCTGAGTTGCTGGGATTACAGGCATGTACCACCACATCCAACACAAATAATAATTTAAAAGCTGAAATTAGCCTTGTAAAAATCATAAGTTTTAGTAGGTAAAGAAGTTATAATGTGGCATTTTAAACTTGGGGGTAAATAGGAAATTAAAAAACACTATAACATAAAGGCTTATATCATCAGTGTATCATATCTTAATCCTGTCTTTGTGTACCTTTCAGCCCAAAAAGGATTGAAAATGCAGTTCACTGACTATTCATAGAGAACAGTACTTCATCTAGCTGGAAAATGAAGGCCCATCTTGGCTAAGTCTTAATTAGTCATTAATTACTTATTGTGCATTTCCTGTGTACCTAACCCTGTGTCCTTAGCTTCTGACCTACATTGATAGTACCACATGGTAATATTTCATAGGATTGCATTCAACTGCAGTTAAGACTTCAGAGGAACAACTGAAAGCCAGGGTACAATCCTGCTGTACCCAAAATAGGATATGACCAGAACAGCTGCATTCCCACTATAACTTTTTTGAAAAGCTCCAGGAGATAAGAGACAACTACTTACTACCAATCATTTGCTTCTGAAGCATTTCTGAAGTATTCCCTCCATTCTGTGCAATCATGATAGCTCTGGAAGAGGAGGCCACTGTTAGCACTAAATCAAACAGGTCTGCTGAAAATATTTACCCCCTAGAGTCTGGTGCCTCTTGACTGTGGTCAGAGTGTGCTTCCTTCTGTCTGTCATTTAAAGCAAGAGCTTATTCCTACAGCAAGAATCCCATCTTATCTTCAGTATCCTCCCAGAGATCATGCATGTATATGGAAGTGTGTTTTATTGTTTGTATTTATCAGTCGTCTGGGAACTGCAAAAGCCAACATATATTCTTGCTAAAAATTACCAGCATACTAGAAATAGAGGAGAGCTTCTTCAACTTGATAAAGGGTATCAATGAGAAAAACCCACAAGCTATCATGCTTAATGGTGAAAGACTGAATGCTTTTCCCTAAGATCAGGGACAAGGTGGATGTTCACTCTCACCTCAATTCAGCATTATTCAGGTTCTAAATAGTGCAATCAGGCAGAAAAAAGAAAAGGCATCTAAATTGAAAACAGATGTAAATTGTGTTTACTCACGGGCAACATAATTATATAGATAACCTGATAGAATATTTATAAGTATAGTCTAGCAATAAATAATCAGAAATTTTATCTAATGACGTTTTTTCTCTCTGGTAACATTATGGACTCATAGCATTTTATATATGTAATGTTTTTCTGTTTATAATAGGCTGGTGCTCAGATTGTCCTCTTCAGACATTCATGGATTAATCTGGATGCTATGTCTTTTTTGATAAAATTCAGTTGCTTTTATTAGCCTTTTTACTTTAGGCATAAAATGTCCCAGGATTATCTTCTGCATTTCTGGCTCCAGACATGGATTCAACCTTTTTTTTTTTTTTTTTTTTGGTACTAGGATTGAACCCAGAGGCACTTTACCATGGAGTTACTTCCCTAGACCTTCTCTTTCTATTTTTCATTTTGAGATAAGGACTCACTAAGTTGCTAAGGCTGACTTTGAATTTGCAATCTTCCTGCCTCAGCCTCCTGAGTCACTGAGATTACAGATGTGTGCTACTGCACCCAGCAGAATCAGTCATTTCTACATAAAGTCCTGGTTCCTTTTACTAGTAAGGGCCCTTCTTTTCTTCCTTTCTCCCTCCTTCCCTTCATTTTTTCCTTTCTAACTCCCTTCTTCTGTAGAGGGACTTGACTCAGAACTTATCTCATGCTATCACACACTCTACTGCTAAGTTATCCCTGGCACTATTTTTTCCCACATTTTTTTATCTGTGCATTGTAGTTGTACATAATGGTAGGATTTGTTGGTACATATTTATACATGTACATAATATAACAATGTAAATTGGCCAATATTACTGCTGCAATTTCCCACTCCCTTCTTCCTTTCACCTTCTGGTCCCTTTCCTCTGTTCTGTTCTGTTTATCTCCCTTTGATTTTTGTGAGAACCTCAACTCTGACCTTTCTTTTCCTTTTTCTTTGGATTCCACATATGAGAGAAAACATATGACGACCCTTGACCTTCTGAGTTTGGCTTGTTTCACTTAACACAGTGGTCTCAAGTTCTATCCATATTCCCACAAATGACATAATTTCATTTTTAATTATGCTGAATAAAACTCTATTGTGTATATATAACAAATTTTCTTCATTTATTTATCTGTTGATAGACATCTAGGCTT
Organism: Xerus rutilus; assembly: GCA_028644305.1. Lineage (NCBI taxonomy): Eukaryota > Metazoa > Chordata > Mammalia > Rodentia > Sciuridae > Xerus > Xerus rutilus. The sequence continues at coordinate 23,556,462 of CM053404.1, forward strand.
GTTTCATAGTTTGGCTATTGTGAATTGTGCTGCTATAAACTTGGGTATGCATGTATCACTAGTATGATCACTTTAATTCTTTAGGATAAATACTGGGGAATAGTATAGCTGGGTCATGTGGTGTGTCCATTCCTAGCCTTTTTCTTTTTGATACTAGGAATTAGTAATTCCTAGTAATTACTAATTACTAGGAATTAGTAATTAAAGGGCACTTAACCACTGAGCCACATCCTCAGTCTTTTTATTTTTTTTTAGAGACAGGGTGTTGCTGAGTAGCTGAAGTTAGCTTTGAACTCGCAATCCTCCTGCCTCAACCTCCCAAGCCACTGAGATTACAGGAATGCACCACCTCTCCCAGCCATTCTTTTTTTTTTTTTTTTTAATATTTTTAGTTGTAGATAGACATAATACCTTTATTTGTTTTTATATGGTGCTGAGAATCGAAACCAGTGCCTCACATGTGCTAGGTGAGTATTCTACCACTGAGCTACAACTCCAGCCCCCATTCTTAATCTTTTAAGGAATCTCCATGCTGATTTCCATAGTGGTCATCCTAATTTTACAATGCCATCAACAGTGTTGAAAGTGTTTCTTTTTGGGGCAGGGATTGTAGCTCAGTGGTAGAGTGCTTGCCTCACATGTGTGAGGTCCTGGGTTCAATCCTCAGCACCACATAAAAAGAAATAAAGATCGGGGCTGGGATTATGGCGCAGTGGTAGCGTGCTCGCCTAGCACGCATAAGGCACTGGGTTCGATCCTCAGCACCACATAAAAATAAAATAAAGATATTCTGTCACCTACAACTAAAAAATAAACATTTAAAAAAAAAAAAAAAAAAGAAATAAAGATATTGTGTCCATCTACAACTAAAAAAATATTTTTTAAAAAAGTGTCCTTTTTCTTTATATCCTCTCCAGCATTTATTGTTTGTATTCTTGATAATTGCCATTCTGATACAAGATAAAATCTCAGTATAGTTTTGATTTGCATTTCCCTGATTACTAATGATGTTGAACATTTATTGGCCATTTGTATTTCTTCTTTTGAAAAGTGTATGTTTAACTCATTTGTCCATTTATTAATTGGATTATTTGGTTTTTTGGTGGTGTTTTTGATATAGACTACATATGAATTCTCTGTCAGAAGAGTAGGTAGCAAAGATTTTCTCAAGCTGGGCGCGGTGGCTCAAGCCTGTAATCTCAGCACTTAGGGAGGTTGAGACAGGAGAATTGCAAGTTCAAAACCAGCCTCAGCAAGGGTGAGGCACTAAGCAACTCAGTGAGACCGTCTCTACATAAAACACAAAATAGGGCTGGGGATGTGGCTCAGTGGTTGAGTACCCCTGAGTTCAATCCCCAGTACCAAAAAAAAAGATTTTCTCCTGTTCTGTAGGTTCTGTCTTCACATTCTTGTTTCCTTTGCTGTGTAGAAGCTTTTTCATTTAATACCATCCCATTTATTAATGCTTGGCACTATTTTGTGAGCTTTTAGGGTCCTATTGAGAAAGTTGTTGCTTGTGCCTATATGCTGGAGTATTGACCCTATGTTTTCCTCTAGGAGTTGCATAGTTTCTGGCTTAATTCCTAGATCTTTCGTACATTTTGAGTTGATTTTTGTGCAGGGTAAGAGATAAGGGTCTAGTCTCATTCTTCTACATATGGATAACCAGTTTTCCTAGCACCATTTGTTCAAAAGGCTATCTTTTTCCAATGTACATTTTTGACACCTTTGTCAAGGATCAGATGACTATATCTGTGTGGATTTGTTCTCATTGGTCTGTGTGTCTATTTTTATGACAGTACCATACAGTTATTGTTAACTATAGCTCTGCAGTATGATTTTATGTCAGATATTATGATGCCTCCAACATTGCTTTTTTGGCTTAGAATTGCTTGTCTATTCTGGGTCTTATATTCTGCCAAATGAATTTTATTATTATTGTTTTTGGTCCTAGGGATTGAACCCAGAGGTGCCTTACTACTGAGCTACATCCTCAGCCCATTTTATTTTTTCAGACAGGTTCTCACTAAGATGCTTAGGGCCTCACTAAGATCCTCCAGCTCGCTATTGATTTTTGGATGCTGATTTTGTAATCTACTACTTTGCTGAATTTGTTTATTAGCTTTAGCAGTCTTTTGTGGAGTTTTTTGGATCTTCTAAGTATAGGATCATATTATCTGCAAACAGTGATAATCTGACTTCTTGTTTTCTTACTTGTATCCCTTTTATTTCCTTCTCTTGCCTAATTGCTCTGGCTAGAATTTCTAGCACTATATTAAGTAAGAGTGGTGAGAGTGGACATTCTTGTCTTATTCCAGATTTTAACAAATATACTTTCAGTTTTTCCCCATTTACTATGAGATTGGCTTTGGGTTTTCCTATAGAGCCTTTATAATGTTGAGCTGAGTTCCTACTATTCTTAGTTTTGAAAGTGTTTTTATTATGAATGGGTGCCCTGGCCCATTTTTTTTAAGTTGTTGATGGATCTTTATTTTATTCATTTATTATTTATATGTGGTGCTGAGTATTGAACCCAGTGTCTCACGCATGCTAGGCAAGCACTCTACCACTGAGCCCCAGCCCCTCTGGCCCATTTTTAACAGAACAGAGAATGTAAACTTGTGCCCATATATAGCCTTTACAGTGTCTGTAAATCCCCTGAAATTATACCCAACACTGTACACATTCATTTTCTGAGGACCGGTTCTGTAATTTTGATCGGATTTTCATTCATTACCCCTAACCCCCATATAGAACCACTATCTTATTATTTTTGTTTTGTGAATGTGTATAGGCATGGACTTGGTCTTGACCTGAATGGAGAGAAAATTACCTCTCTTGTATTTAACCTTGAGATTATAGGCTTTTGTTTCAAAATGTAGATGATGAATGGTAGAAAAGGAGAACACAACATGAATGCGAACTTTAATATTTATTTTTCCATTTTATTGCTGGAAGACTACATTTCAGGTAGCTAGATTACCAAACGGTGGGTATTGGAAATAGAAGAGAAGCTTATTCTCTCTCAGTAATAAATTTCAGAGATGATGGTGAGTTTGATTATAATTCTTCCTTCTGGTATCAGAAACAGGCAGTCAGAGACATTTATTCTAGGACTAGGCATTTTGAAGATGATTTGAGTCTCCTGTGTTTTTAACTTACCAGCGTGCCATCAATGTAATGATTTCTTACATTGTGTTCCACAGAAGAGCAGGTGGACCAGTAAGAGGGAAAACATTTGCAACAAGTTCAAGACAGCAAGGTCCAATAGAAATACATTTTGAGTCACATATAACTTTATTTTCAATTTAAAAATATTTAATCCAAAGAACCTAAAATATTATTGTTCTAACATCTAATCAAAATAAAACATTATTAAAAGAAATATTTTGCATTATTTTTAAAATCAAAGAGGTTTTTACACTTTCAATACATCTCAATTCACACAATAAATTTTCATTGAAAATAATGTATATTTAGGTTTCATAAAAATTACAGTTGAAAGAGTAATATACCCAGGTTATTTCAAACATACTTAAAAGATTTCCAGTAACTGCATTGAATACCTAAAAAAAAATTTCCTTTAACATTTTCATCCACATTGATAAAACTGATTAATGTTTTTTTTTTCTAGAATTCATTTGACTTTGAAGCAAAAGCATATCAGTTTCAAAGCTACCTCTTTCCAGGTTAAGTAAATTCACTGATTCTTGTATCAATATCAAATTGAAAGAGGTATGACAAATTGTAAAGCAACCCTAAATTTATGAATATCAACAAAGCATTTGTCAAAATTTCTTGTAATTTTTGTAGCTGTTTCATATTGTAGTGTCAACAACATTTAAAATCTCTTACATGTTTATTCACAAAGAAAAATGTATTATTGATATTATGGAAAGTTTCAATTTCAACATAAATGGCCTCAAAATAAGGTTTTCTTTCCTTGGGACTTCAAATTTAACTCATTTATATGTGGTATAATACAAATGAGAAAAGCTATTTTGTTATATATTTGCTTGATTCTTAAACATTTTGTCTTTGATATTGGAACATTTGATATTTTGTCTTGAATATTTGGCAGACATTCCTTTTATTTCAAGAAAATCTTGAATTCTGATAACATATAGCAAATTTTTATAAACCATAACCCAACTAATGAACATTAGCAGAAAACTCACGATCATTAAATTTATTGTATTAATAATTCTTTTAACCATTGCGTACACTGGTGATGTTCATATAATTTGCAGATATATACCAATTGATTTTAGCAGATGTATTCATGACACTTCAGAGTCTGCTTCAGAACACTCTGCACAAATATTTTAATATGTACCAGGTAGTGTAATAAAGCAGAAGGAGAACATCAATCTTGTTATAAAATTTCAATAAGTCTGAATAGAAAAATTTAAAACTTGCAAATTCTTCATTGGCAGATGTAGAAATGTTTTTTGTTTTGTTTTCCTGGGGGTTGAACTCAGGGCCTTGGGCATACTAGGCAAGTACTGTACCTTTGAGCTGTATGCCCCGTCTTGGCAAATGTGAAAGATTCAAAAATACATAATCCCATAGACATGGGAGGCTTAGGAAGGAGGACTGCAAGTTTAAGACCAGCCTGGGAAACTTAGCAAGACCCTGTCTCAAAATAAAGTAAAAAAGGACAACAGATGTAGCTCAGTGGAAGAGCATCCCTAAATTCACTACAACAGAAAAGGCTCAAAATTATTTGCACCCTGAGTTCAGGTTTTAGGTTGTCAGATTTTCTTTGTGTAGTGAAAAGTCCTTCAAGAGAAATTATACCTAAAGAATGTACCTAATGGGAAGAGGGGAAGAGTAGAAATTCACTGGATTAGACAAAGGGGAATGAAGGGAAGGGAGAGACAATAGGAGAAGGAAAGAGTGGAAAGAATCTAACAAAACTTTCCTATATACATATATGAATACACCACAGCGAATCTCACCATAGTGCGCATCCACAAGACTGAGATCATAATTAGAATAAGATATAGTCCATGCTTGTATAATTCTATCAAAATGAAATCTATCATGTATAACTAAAAAGAACCAATAAAATAAAAAAGAATAAACTTGAAATCCTAGTTAAGCAGTATTTAAATCTAAAGACTCTAAAGAAAATTAAAAATTTTTTAAATCAGTTGACCTTTGGTATCATTAGAAATGTATTCTTTTTTCCCACGTGACATGAACTCATACTTTTTATTTTACTTTTCTAAAAAGGCTGACCTGATCCACTAAATTGATTTCATTATCCACACTGATAGCTGTTAATCCAGTATGAAAGACTACTCAGGGGCTGGGATTGTAGCTCAGCGGTAGAGTGCTTGCCTCGCATGCGTGAGGCCCTGGGTTCGATCCTCAGCACCACATACAAAGTAATAAAATAAAGACATTGTGTCCATCTACAACTAAAAAAAAAAAAAATTAAAAAAAAAGACTACTCAGGTACAGTTTTCTGAAACAGGAAGTGGTGGGAAATAAGTAGCCATGTGCTTTGGGAGAATAAAATTAAGTAGCAGCAAAAGTGATTTAGGAAAAAGGAGATGAGGCAGGAGAATGCAACACTGGTACAAGAGAATAAATGAGAATGGAAAGAGTTCATTTCAGGAGCTTTTTATTATTTATTTATACATACATACTGATTGAACCCAGGGATACTATCATTAAGCTCCATCCCAGTCATTTTTATTTTGAGACATGGTCTTGCTAAATTGCTGAGACTGACGAAGAATTTGTAATTCTCCTGCTTCAGCCTCCAAAATTGCTGAGATTATAGGGGTGTGCCACTGTGCCTGGCTCAGCAGCCTTTTAAAAAGACAGAATATTCTGAATTGACTGGGAATTTAGGGAAAGGGAGAAGGAGAAAGGAGAGATAACACTGTTTTCCAACCCCGGAGACTGAGCAGACAAAGTGTCTTTAAGTAAGGTTTTTTTTTTTTTGGTACCCAGGATTGAACTCAGGTGTACTACACCCCCAGCCCTATTTTGTGTTTTATGTAGAGACAGGGTCTCACTGAGTTGCTTAGCACCTCGCCGTTGCTGAGGCTGGCTTTGAACTCGCAATTCTCCTGTCTCAGCCTCCCAAAGTGCTGAGATCACAGGCGTGCGGGCTCAAAAATGTTTTAAAATATAGTTTATTATTATCTTAAAACATAAGATAATATCTTAAAACATAAGATAATAATGCATAAAAACATAATTTTACACACTATGCAGCCATTTCATTTTTCCATCCTGAAGCAAAGTTGCAATTGTCGTTCATTATGAAATTCACAACATACTTTCTTCCAGTCTCTTTTTTCTCTCTTAATTTACTGTCCTGAACATTTTGCATATCTATTCAATTCTATATCAATACTATGCCTCCATTTTATTTTACCTTATCCATCTAATCTAATCTATCAATACTGGGGATTAAACCCAGGAGTGCTGTACCACTGAACTATATCCCTATCCTTTTTTTGTTTTTTGTTTTTGTTTTGGTACCAGGGATTGAACTCAGTACTCAACCACTGAGCCACATCCCCAGCCCTATGTTGTGTTTTTATTTAGAGACACCTCATGGTTTCTGAGGCTGGCTTTGAACTCACGATTGATTCTCCTGTCTTAGCCTCCCAAAGTGCTGGGATTACAGGCATGTGCCACCATGCCTGGCTCCTATCCTTTTTTAAAAATTTATTTATTTTAATTTTTTTGTGGTTGTAGATGGACAGATGCCTTTATTTTATTTGTTTGTTGTTGTTGTTTTTTGCTAAGGATCGAACCCAATGCCTCATACATGCTAGGTAAGTGCTCTGCCACTGAGCTATAGCCCCAACCTTGCCCTTTTTATTTATCACTTTGAGAAAAGTTTTTGCCAAGTTGCCCAGGCTAGTTCAAGCTTGTGATCCTCCTGCCTTAGCTTCTCAAGTAGCTGGGATTATAGGCATGCACCACTGTGCCCTGCTCACTTTAGGATTTGAAATACTGCATATAAGTCTGGTTTCCAAAACCACTATTTCTACTTGATTTCTGAAAGTAGAGAGAGCAACACTTTTTTTTTTTTTTTTTTTTTGGTGCTGGGGATTGAGCCCAGGGCCTTAGGCATGCAAGGAAGCACTCTACCAATTGAGCTGTATCCTCAGCCCAACACATTGTTTTATTAGAATGTGACTCTAGGTTCTTGTGTTTTTCAACATCAGTTGTTGCTGAAAAACAGGCCTGACACTGGTAGTGGAATAGATTCCTAACTATTCTTGTATACCACTAAAATAAAACTGCAGGATCAAAAATATTGTCCCAGTTCTTGAGACCATGTTATTGAAATTAAGAAGAGGATGTAGAAGTATTTGCCATTGCTAGGCATGGTGGTATGTGCCTGTAGACCCATTCACTTAGGAGGATAATGCAGGAGGATCTTTTGAACCCTGAAGTATGAAGCCAGCCTGGGCAACATAGTGAGAACCCCCTCCATCAAACAAAACAAAGTAGTCGCTGTAACTTTTTATGTTTTCCAACGTCAGTTTTTTTATAGTTCCTTCTTGCTTAAAAAGAAGAACTATCTAGAAGAGCAAGAAGTTCAAAATAAAGTAAATTATAGAAATATTTACATGTATCTGGGTAGAATACACTTAGAGGAACCAAGGCTTATTTCCTTTGTCAAACAGGATGTCAGACTATCTCTGTTGGTAGACATTTAAAGCACAGCTTGGTAGCTCTGTGAGGTCTAGTGTTATGAAACTGTCTTCTTTCATCCCTGCTTGTTCCAGCTTAAGTTGAAGGCATTAGTCTAGACAGGCAGAAAGTCAGATACAGAATTAGTTCAAAGGGAGGGTACCTGTATCATAGGGCATATAACTGGCTCGATTTTTTTTTTCTCTGCCTGAAATATAGAAATAAGTGTTAACTGGTAGAAAATGCTGTTCTACTTTGTCCTTAACTGTTCTGAGTCTACATATCTCATTCTTTGTAACTCCCCAGGTGAATAAGCTTCACAGTTTTTGCTACCAGCATGGTCTTGCCCCTTGAACTACCTAAGGTCCCACAAGCACCTCAAACTTGACATTTTGAGTAATAGGCCTGATTGCTCTCACCCCTGCAATTTAAGAACCTTTCCTCCTGTGTTGGCCATCTCAGTTAAGGGTACCATCATCTGTTCAGTCACTTAAAGTAGAAATCTCAAAGTTGCTTTAGATTCTTCTTCATCTATCACCCACCTAGTCAGTGTTCTTTCAGGTCTACCTTTTAAGTATTCCCCTACTAAATTTTCCCCTCCATTCCCTACAGCCACTATTCTAGCTCAAGGTGTTGTATTCATATTATAAGCACCTCCTAACTGTTCTACCTTCAGACTTTGCCCCTTATAGCAGCCACTATTACTTCCTGCCCACTTTTTGCAGTACCAGGGATTGAACCCAGGGACCCTCTACCACTGAGCTGCATCCCCAGTCCTTTTTTTTTTTTTTTTTTTTTTAAATATTTTTTTAGTTGTGGATGGACACAATGTCTTTATTTTATTGCTTTGTATGTGGTGCTGAGGATCGAACCCAGGGCCTCACGCATGCGAGGCAAGCGCTCTACCGCTGAGCCACAGCCCCAGCCCCAGCCCCAGCCCCAGCCCCAGTCCTTTTTATTTTTCATTTTGAAACAGGGTCTCACTAGGTTGCTGTTACTAGGGCTGGCCTTGAACTTGTGATCCTCCTGCCTCAGCATCCCAAGTTACTGGGATTACTGGTATGCAACACTATGCCCAACCACTTTTCAGTTTATTTAGTTATTAGAGTTATATTTCCCAAGTGTAAATCTTTACCCTGCTGGTAGGAGTATCTACTGGTCGCATCACTTTGAGGGCAGTTGGGCAATATCTCATAAAATCAAAGTTACCCAAACCTTATGACCCAGTAATTTCATTCCCAGATATATTTCTTTTGAGAAATTTTCCCAAACAAGGATGTACAAAGAAGAACATTTGTTGCAGTATTATTTATAGTACCAAAAAATAGAAACCACTTACATTTCTTTCAATAGACTGGACTGCAGTATATTTATATAATAAAATATTATACAACACCAAAAATGGGACTAGAGCTATACAAATCAATATAAATCTCACAAACTTAATACTGAATAAAAGAGCAAGGTGTAGAATGTAAGATAACATGTACATAAAGTTTAAAGTCTCCCAAGTTGATACATTTGGCATTTAGAGACAAGTTTATATTTAATAAAAGAATAAAGGCATATGTAAGAATGATAAATATCAAATTCAGCAGAATGTTTACTTTTGGTAAAAGAACTAATTAAAAGGATACAGGGGGGCTGGGGTTATGGCTCAGCAGTTGAGTGCTTGCCTCGCATACGTGAGGCACTGGGTTCGATCCTCAGCACCACATAAAATAAATAAAGATATTGTGTTCATCTACAACTAAACAAAATATTTAAAAAAAGTAAAAATAAAAAAATAAAAATAAAAGGATACAGGGCTGGAGTTGTAGCTCAGGGGTAGAGTGCTTGCCTAGCATGTGTGAAGCACTGGGTTCGATTCTCAGCATTGCATATAAATAAATAAAAATAAAGTTCTATCAACAACCAAGGGGGAAAAAAAAGGATACAGGACAGGTTTAAAAGGTAGTCAGTGCTTTCTTAAGTTGAATGGTAGGTACACAAGCATTCAGTACATTTTTTTCTGTACCTTTTTGTACATCTGAAATATTATTAGGAAAACCACAGATTTTAATTTTGCTTCATTCGCTATAATTGATAGGAATAGGATAGTATCCAGACTTTTCTTCTATGTTTTTTCTTTATTCTCTCCTTTTTTTCTTCTTACTTGAGATGAGGTTTCATTAACTTGCCCACACTGGCCTCAAACTCAAACTTATTCCTCCTCAGCCTTCCAAGTAGCTGGTATTGATAGGAATGTGCCACTGTGCCTGAGTTCAACACTCCACTTTTCACCTAGCAAACTTCTATTTATGTTTCAAAATTTAGCTCAGATATCACCTTCCTTGAACATTTCCTGGATTCTTTGAGGCAAAATGATTCACACCTGCATTACCACAAGACTTTCTACTTTTCTCATTCACATTATTTATCACATTGTGATATGGTTGTTTACATGTCTTTTTTATACATATATTTATTTATTTATTTTTTAGTTGTAGATGGACAGAATATCTTTGTTTTATTTTTATAGGGTGCTGAGAATCAAACCCAGTGCCTCACATGTGCTAGGCAAGCACTCTACTATTGAGCCATAACCCCAGCCCTGTTTACATGTCTTTCATCATTAATAGTACATAGTGGGGGCTGGGATTATGGCACAGTGATAGCGTGCTCGCCTAGCATGCGTGAGGCACTGGGTTCGATCCTCAGCATCACAAAAAAATAAAGATATTCTGTCCACCCACAACTAAAAAAATAAATAAAATTAAAAAAAAAAAAGTACATAGTGCAGTACAGTACAATAAATGAAATGAATGGATAGTGAATGAATGGATAGCTGGAATGCATAATCTAACAGGGCCTTGATAGTACCATCACTATCTTCCAGAATTATCACCTGTCCTGAAGCCTTAAACTAGTGAAGTGGATATTAAGATGTCTGAGAAGTACTTACAGGCCTCCCCCTCTGATTGTGTACCCCAATGTGTTCACTGAGTCCCATCATAAAAGTCTGCTTCTGGGGCTCAGTGGTATAGCTTTTGCCTAGCATGTGTGAGGTACTGGGTTTGATTCTCAGCACTGCGTATAAATAAATGAATAAAATAAAGTTCCATCAAAAACTTAGAAAAAAGAATTGCTTTAAAAAAAAAAAAAAACAAAGTCTGCTTCAGATCTTTTTTTTTTTTTCCTCTCTTAGTACCAGGGATTGAACCCAGGACATTGCACAAGGTAGGCAAGCCCTCTAACGCTGAGCTACGTCCTCAGCCCTGCTTCTGATCTTAGGAGACAATAGGAAATACAATGTCAGCAGCTCCTGGTTTAACCTAGTATAATTAGGAAGTGTGGTTTGGAATTATTACCGGAACCCTTTTCTCAATGATGAATTTAATTGTTTATTCCAACACAGTAGAATTTACTGACTTCTAATCCTCTTCAGAATAATAGGAGGATAGCCAAAAGATTTTAATTATCCAAAATGAGGTTTTGAGACAGCTAAAGCCACTTTGAAGTGAATTATTAATTTATGCATTGTTTTTCTTTCTTTCTTTTTAAGTAACAAGTCTCAGCAATTAATGCTGGATGTTTTTTTGTTTTTTTGTTTTTGTTTTTTGGTACTGGGGATTGAACTCAGGGTTACTCAACCACTGAGCCACATCCCCAGCCCTATTTTGTGTTTTATGTAGAGACAGGGTCTCATTGAGTTGCTTAGTGCCTCACTGTTGCTGAGGCTGGCTTTGAACTCACGATTCTCCTGTCTCAGCCTCCCAAAGTGCTGGGAAAATGCTGGGTTTTCTTCTTGAAAATTTACTGAATTATAAGTAACATTAAGGATGCCTTTTAAATGCCTTCTCATTGGCTGAACAGTGGGCTACAATCATTTATGTAAACTAGAAGACCTGCTGAAGGAGTCTGCATTTTGATGCTGTTTTACGGTCCACTGGTGTAGGTGTTTACATGTCTTACTGCTCTTGGCAGTAAGGTGTTTGCTCAGGCTCCTTTGTGGGGTTAAAGGTCTCTTTTGTGTTTCTCACTGAGAACCTTCCCAAATGGATATTTTTATCTTATAAGCCAAAAGAGAACCAAAGAAACTCATAAATAATGAGCAGCTGCAAAGCAGAGCCATTTAGTCCCTTCAGTGTATTTGGTGGCGATGAGAGACTAGAGACTTGAGTGTGGCTTTCAGTGAGGCAGCTGCATCACCAGCTGGAGACTGACACTGCAGAGGGCCACACAGCACAGCTGAGATCCCTCCACTCCCCTAGGAGACCTAAAGGCTTGCCTTCAACTGAGAAAACTACTTCCTGTTTGCATTGAGTTTAGGGGGAGAGGGGATACAGAACCTGCCTTAGCCTCTCGCCAGAAGCATCTTTAAGTCAGCACCAACAGACAAGACCCCAACAGGTAACAAAGATTGTCCTGTTTCGCTTTTAGCCAGAAAAAATGTAAAATGAGACCCTAGGAAAGGAGATACACCTTTCTCTTTAGTTACTGGAAAATTTTAGCTGTTTATTTAATGAATGAACCTAATTAATAGTACACTTCTTTTGTATAATTAGTAAAATGTGGATATTAATCTCCATCTCTGTAAGAAAATGTGCCAGCGCATTTCTCCCCTTTTCTTGCCTGATTAAAGCCATTGATATTTCAAACTGCTCAAGCACCATCTTCAAAATGCTTTCCCTGAACACCCAGTTTGGGCTGAGTCCCCCTCCTCTGTGCCTCCATGGCAACCTTTGTCTATTCTTTGTCTTAGTCCTTCCCGTATCATAATGAAATTATGTCTGTGTAATATCTTTTCTGCTAATTTACAAGCTCCTAGATATCTAGGATCTCATCTCCCCCATTGTCTGGCATAGTGCCTTCATATGACAAGTATTCAAATGTTTGTCAAACAACCTGAATTATCAAAAGTCATAGGTGGTGCTGGCAAGCCCATCACTTCAGATACCATAGGACTTTTCTGGGAACAGAGTGTTCCTTGACTATATGAGAAAGCAGTCACTTTGCAGAGTAAGGGAAGAGGAGAAAATATGGAAATTCTTTTTCTAAAAGGGTATTCATAGGATAAACAAAGTTCTGTAATCACTTCACATTTTTCCTTTTGTAGTATCACCTTTTTAGGAGGGGGGAAAACTTATCACTCTTTCTGGTATATTGGAGACAAAGCAACTAATATCTTCTTTGTGAGCATAAAACAATTACACCCAGCCTCCTGTAGAGACAATCTGCCAGAGCCAACTGCCTCACCCTCCACATGGGTTTCATTTTCTTATTCTGAAATTTCATAGACTCTCCCCTAAAGACCTTCATCTCGTTGCACTATTATGATGAATGGAGCTGGCTCTCACCCCCTGCTTTACTAGCTATTACTGAAGGGCTGTCAAAGAATCGGGCCCCAAATTTATCCTCCCATTAAGTCCTCTCCTGGGCAGCACTGCTTGGTTCTGAGTAGTAGTCATCTAGTTTCAAACTCCTCCTTTTCCCACCTCCCATTGCCCTTGAATAGAAGGGAACTGCAAGTCCTATTGCAAACAAATAGCTGTGGGAAAAAGTACAGTTGCAAATCACTTTCTACCACAGCTCTTTGTTTGCTCTCTCCTAGGCCTGGAGAGAAGAGCCTGTGAAAACATGTTCTGTGAGACCTCTGGCAGTTTCCGTGGCAAGCCTATTCTGTGGCACTTCTTCAGTTGGCCAAGCACGGCTGTCTCCCATCAATGTCTACAGGATCTCCTCTTTGTAATGAGTTAGAAATTTATTGGTTTCTGGACTCAGGAGGAGTCTTACCTACTTCTCTCTATTCTTATCTTCTCCTTGGAGTGATAGAATATGGTATTTGATGAGTTTTTTAAATGACATATAATTTTTGAATTTGTCTCCACAGCTACTCTTTTTTTTATTTTTGTTTTTTGGTACCAGGGATTGAATCCAGGGATGTTTAACCACTGAGCTACATCCCCAGCCCTTTTTCGTATTTTATTTAGAGATAGGATCTCGTTGAGTTGCTTAGTGCCTGAGGCTAGCTTTGAACTCATGATCCTTCTGCCTCCACCTCCCGAGCTACTGGGATTACAGGTGTGTGCCACCCAGCTCCACAGCTACTCTTACAGCCTTCCCCTTGTGAATGTTTTGGTTGAATAAATACTCTCTGGGTCTCTGACTTAGTAGGTTGGCATTTAGTCAGTTTGGGAATTTCATTTTTCCTCTTGAAATTAGTTGCAGAAAGAAATGGGGCCCAAAGGTGCTCAGGTTACCATTTGTAAGTCTTAGGATAAATATCAGTTTCCCCAGACAAACAGTGAATTTTGTTAAATAATAGATGCTGACTAGATTGTTAAGAAAATCTGACCCTTTAGCCTTGATGCTAACTCATTAATAAAGCTGATACTGAGGCTGCCCTTAACATTGGAAAAGCAGCATCCTTTGCATTATTTCTTTTACTGAACAGAAGACAGATATATTGTAGTGAAGTTTTACCGTTTTTGAGAGAGAGACAGATAGATCATCAGCTGCACTTAGGCAAAATGTTTATTCTTCATGTAATTTTTGATTTACTAAATTGCTCCATTCTCTTTACCTTACTAATGGAACTAACCCAGCTCTCCTGCTTTTTACCACATCCATCCTCTCCCCGTCTTAAGGCTCCTTACTCTAGCCAACCCCACTATCTGCTCTCAGTAGCCACACACAGACTTCTTATAGGAAAACACTTGTCTTAGGTCTCAGAACAACATAAGTCACTGCCAGAGCAAGTGAAAGCAGCCTGTATTTTCAAAGCTGACAAGAAGGGTGACACTCTATCACAGTGGGCAAGCAAGCAGCCAGGGCCAAGCAATGCCACATCTAGTGGTTAGCACCTGCAGGCTCAGAGATGGCAGTGCACTGTGATAAGATTCATCTCTGTTCACTTAACTGATGTGGGCTTTATGGTAAATGTTTGCCTGCATAATTGCTTTGGCAGTCTTGCTGATTGCCTTTCCTGAGGAGTTCTAAAAGATCCCCTTGGGATGAAGGATAAACCTCTTTCCATGTCTTTTAATTTCATTCTTTTCTTGGAGTACTTGAAAACCAGTTCATGATCCATATGGCCCATCTCTCCTGTGTATGAACATCAGGGCCACTCCTACCTCATGTGGAATCTGTACGACCCACACTGGACCACTCAGAACTCTTAACAGCTGCCTTTTTGCATATGAGATCCTTACCCTCCTTCTGCACCACTGAGGTATTTGTGTGGTTCCTCTAATTTATTGTATGGGATCCATATGCCTCTTTTTCTCTAGCTGGTATGGGATCTACAGAATTTCCCTCCCTCCCCAGTCTAGTGTGTGATCCACTAAAAATTTGCCTCTATTTTTGAGTCAATAGAAAAAGAAGCCTAAGTTAGTTGCTCATTTTTTGCCCTTCTACACTTCCTATACTTAAAACTTAAATGTCTTATAATAAATTGATTAATTGGGCTAATGAGAATGAGATGTACTTAAAATATTTCCAGTTTTTCTTATGCCAGATTTTTTTTTTTTTTTTTTTTTTTTGGGTACCAGAGATTCAGGGATTGAATGAACTTGGGCACTTGACCACTGAGCCACATCCCCAGCCCTATTTTGTGTTTTATTTAGAGACAGTGTCTCACTGAGTTGCTTAGCACCTCACTTTTGCTGAGGCTGGCTTTGAACTCATGATCCTCCTTCCTTAGTCTCCCAAGCCTCTGGGATTACAGGCATGCATCAGCATGCTGGGCCTTCATGAACTTTCAAGGTCATATTCAAGAGATTGAAATGTTTATCATTAGTTAAGATGAGATCACTTCTTGGAATTTCAAGCAAATCTCCACTGCTTTAGAATTCTTCCTGAGTTTGTATTAGGATTTTCTTGTGTCCTAAAGAGGGGCAGAAAAATCCATTTTCACTATTCTTTTATATTCTCTTTGTGTTTCTGAGAGTATAGAGGGACCTTGCTTTTGGAGATAGAAAACCCTGGGCCTAACCAATGCCCAAAGTTTTCATTTTGTAGCCCCAGAAACTCTGTCAGAAATTTTTGACCTCCACTAGAGACAGAAAAAGGGAATGTGAAGTACACAGTGATGGAATCTGTGCATGGGCAGGTAATCTTGTGGCTATTGTCTCTTTAGGAAAGTTTTGGAGCTCCTTTTCATTTACTGAGAGAAATATTTAATAAAAAGCAGACATATCAAGAGGATGCATTAAGTGATCCTTTTTATGGAAATGTAGCTGGTTCATTTTACTTTTGTGGTTCTTTGTTTTTCTGGCACTAGGAATTGAACACAGCTTCATGCATGCTAGTTAAAGCACTTGCTCTATCACTGAGCTAATCTTCAGCCATTTGTTTAAATTTTGAGACAAGGTCTCCCTAAGTTGCGCAGTTGCCCAGGCTGGTCGTGAACTTGTGATTTCCTGCCTCAGTCTCCTGAATAGCTGAGATCACAGGTGTGCCTGGCTCACTTTTTGTGGTTCTTTCAATTTCTGTGGTTCATTCTCCCTTTACATTTATTGGACTGTAGAAACTGAAAAAATGTTAGACTGGTGTCTAAAGGAGGAAGAAATTCTATTCCTCTCTTGTGGCAGTGCAAGAAAGGCTAACAAAGTGCAAAGCTCATGGCATCTTACTTGGCTTAAATCTATGATTTGGCCCACAGTAACTAGAAATTAGCTTATTTTTAGCCAGTGTGATGGCATGCACCTGTAGTCTCAGCTACTGGGAAGGCTGAGTGGGAGGATCACTTAAGTCCAGGAGGTTGAGGCCAACCCAGGCAACATAGTAAGACACTGTCTCAAAACAATAGAAAAAGAAAGACATTAGCCTATTTTTCAAACAAAATAGCTATAACCAATTGCTTAATTTGCAACAGGTGATGAGGTTGAAACCTATATTGGGCAGAGTCATGCATCAAGGTAGGAAGCACATACTGCCAAAATGCATAGTCATGCACACAGGTTCAGAAAAGAAGGCAGCATCCTCTCAGGCCATGTGCTTACACATTTCATACACCTTAACCCTCTCCCATTCCTCTCCAGTTTAATGAATTGTGAACCTTTATCCATCTAATGCACAGCCTTTATGAACATGTAGTGAGTAAGTGAATAACTTATTTCCCCTAGAAATCAAGAGGAACACTGACTCAAATCATTCCTGTGTTAAAATATCAAGGCTCTTAAGATATAGTTAGTGATCCACATTTTGTTCCACTCCCTTCAACCAGAAAATTTATAGCACAAATGAATCAAATTTTCTTTAGTAATTTCTTAAGCCAGTTTGCAAAATTGGATCATTGGGTAAAGCAAGCAAGTAGTAAGTAGCTCATCCTTCTGGCTGGTTGTCAGAATGCTCCCCTGCAAGTTTCCATTTTCGTGTCTTTGGCCCTGAAAAGAATGGCCAGAGAAATAATAATATAATGAAGGGGATTTTAATTGGCATGAAAAGGAGTAAGACCTGATACTTAGGGGATAAATTAGAGCAACACCCTAACAGTTCAGTTTCAGTTTTGTGTTTTTTATTTTTCATACTGAGGATTGAATCCAGGGTTGCTTTACCACTGGGCTACATCTCCAGTCTTTCTTCCTCCTTCCCTCCCTCCCTTTCTTCCCTCCTCCCTTCATTTCTTCCTCCCTCCCTCCCTCCCTGCCTTCCTTTCTTCCTCCCTCCCTCTCTGCCTTCCTTTCTTCCTCTCTCCTCCCTTCCCCTCTCCTTCCCTTCCGTTCTTTCATTCCAAATTGCTAAGACTAGCCTTGAATTTGGGATCCTCCTGCCTCAATCTCCAGAGCTAGGATTACAGGCATGTGCCACCATGCCCTGCTAGTTGTTTAAGTTTTGAATAGATAGTTTCAAAGTGAAAAGGTTAGGAGGAATTCTTATTTGAGGTTTTATTTTGTTAAATGTTAATCAGTAGAGTCTCTGAGGCTTGTAATGCACTGCTGTTAACAGGCATCAAGGGAAATTGCTTTTTTTGTTGTTGAATTGGATGGGCTGAAGATTCATTGGCTTCATGAGGAAGAAAGCTTATTACTGCATGAAATGGGAGTATGTGAGGCAGTTCTGAAGGTGAAAAGAAATGTTAGTGTAAAATTAAATAATGCAACCTCAGATGAACCATTTAACTACTGCCACATACCACTCAGTCGTACCTTTTTTTTTTTAAACAATTTTTTTTAGTTGTAGATGCACACAGTATCTTTATTTTATTTTTATGTGGTGCTGAGGATCGAACCCAGTGCCTCACGCATGTGAGGCAAGCGCTCTACCACTGAGCCACAATCCCAGCCCAGTCGTACCTTTACCCCTTCTCAGAAGCCAGTATGTTTGAAGGTTTCCCTTTTAGTAAAAACAATTATGATTGTTTTTTGTCTTTAATCTCCAGATACCTGAGAATATACTCTATAGTATATTATGTAGTATGTTACTGAAATTGCCCAAGAAAGGGAAAGTTTCTTTAAAAAAATTCCTTTAGGGCAAGTTAGATGGTAGGAAAATACAGAGGAAATTTTTGGAGAGGAAGTGCAACCAGGTAAAGAAACTGGTACTCAGAGAGGTTGGTCTTTTGCCCAAAGCCATGCAGCTAATCAGGGAAGGATCAGCAATTTACCTTAGGCCTGTTTCCTAGCTTTTTCTATTATACATGCAATGTTGTTCATGAAAGCAATAGTATTTTAACTGGACCTTCAAAAAAATAAGTCTTAAGCTTTTTAGTGGTGAAGAGAAATAGCATTCTATGTGAAGACAACCTGGTAAAGAAAACCAAGACATCCTGGGCTGAGTGTCAGGAATCC
The DNA here is from genome assembly GCA_028644305.1 of Xerus rutilus. Classification (NCBI taxonomy): domain Eukaryota; kingdom Metazoa; phylum Chordata; class Mammalia; order Rodentia; family Sciuridae; genus Xerus; species Xerus rutilus. The sequence goes on from CM053404.1 coordinate 23,574,905, forward strand.
CAGCTACTCAGGAGGCTGAGGCTAAGGATTCTTTTTTCTTTTTCTTTTTCTTTCCCTCCCTCCCTCCCTCCCTCCCTTCCTTCCTTCCTTCACCGGGAATGGAACTCGGAGACCACTGAGACACATCCCCAGCCCTATTTTGTATTTTATTTAGAGACAAGGTTTCACTGAGTTGCTTAGCACCTCGCTTTTGCTGAGGCTTGCTTTGAACTTGCAATTCTCCTGCCTCAGCCTCCCAAGCCGCTGGGATTACAGGCATGCACCATCAGGATTCCAATTTTGAGGCTAGCCTTAGCAATTTATCGAGACCCTGTCTCATAATAAAAATGAAAAGGGCTGGTGATTTAGCTTGATGGTAGAGTGACACGGTTCAATCTTGAGTACTGCAAAAAACATTAAAAAAAAAAATCCAACTTAATATATTTAGCACCCATTTGAAAATAAAAGACTCTCATGAGTTTGTAACTTAAGAGCCAGACTTGTTACCAGGCCTAATCATACTCTTAATGTAATTCTGGTAGCCTTCAAGGAATAAATTTAGAATGAAACTTTTAAGAGTCTTGCCAGAGCCGGGCGTGGTGGCGCAAGTCTGTAATCCTAGCACTTAGGGAGGCTGAGACAGGAGAATCACGAGTTCAAAGCCAGGCTCAGCAATAGCGAGGCGCTAAGCAACTCAGTGAGACCCTGTCTCTGCATAAAACATAAAATAGGGCTGGGGATGTGGCTCGGTGGTCAAGTGCCCCTGAATTCAATCTCCAGTACCAATAAAAAAAAAAAGAATCTTGCCAGTATATGCCATGTTGACTATACCAGTCATGTTTCCTTCTTCCTTAAAATGAGAACCACTAGAAACTTTTTTTCTATAAACAAGCTTTATCTTTTTACCCCTTTCTGCCTGAAGAATTTACATAGCAGACTTTACAGACAGACTGCCTCCTCCAGATATCTCAAGAATGAAACAGTCACTATGTTCTGGGCTTTCAGAGGAAACTATTATTTATTTAATGTTTTATAAAAGACCTTTAGGTGCCTCTGTTCATAAGAGATCATTAAGATCATAAGATATTGCATCTTTGGAAGATTTGCTTTAGATGTATATTATGAGGAAGAATCTTCATTTTTCTCTTAAGCTCTATTGCTTACATTTTATTTATTTATTTATTTATTATTTTTATTTTTATTTTTTGGTATTGGAGATTGAACTCAGGGCACTCGACCACTGAGCCACATCCCCAGCCCTGTTTTGTGTTTTATGTAGAGACAGGGTCTCACTGAGTTGCTTAGTGCCTCGCTGTTGCTGAGACTGCCTTTGAACTCGCAATTCTCCTGTCTCAACCTCCCTAAGTGCTGGGATTACAGGTTTGCGCTACCGCGCCCGGCTTATTGCTTACATTTTAAAAGTAATATTTCTATACATACCTTGATCAAGTTGAACATCACTAACTGTTTCAGCTGTCAACTACCCAGTACTTGGAAAAAGAGAACTTTTTTACAGAATTATGAGTCAAAATAATAAGTTAAAAATGGACCAAGAAATCTCCATCCAGTTTGCTACTCAGCCTTGCTCTTCTGTCTGTCCACTTCATTTTACTTCAGTCTGTATAAGTGACCCCTGTCTTCTGCAGTCAGAAGTTGACAGTAGCATTGGAGAGTAGCCCAAATTCCTGCGCTTAAAGGTGCTTTGGGCTCAGAGCCATCCCTCACGGTGGCTGGTTTTAGCAATTTCCCTTTACTATGACATTGTCTATTTCTTTTTCCTTTCCCCTTTGGGATTTTCTAATTCAGTAGCAGTAGGAGGTCCGGTACCAGTACATAATACACTCCTTTATTTCTTATCTCATCCTTCCTACTCCCAAATAACAAAAAAAACAAAAATCAAGGCTTACTTTTTAGAAGACATTAGATTATTTTAAAAAAAGAAACAAAGAACCTTTAACCCCTGGTATGACTTTAAAAGGAAGAAAAAACTTTACTCTCTTCAGGGGCAATTGTTTTCTTTCATTGGAGGACTGTTGTTCACTTCTGAACCACCTTATCTCCTGGGATGAGGATAAAATATTATTGTTGTTTTCCTACTGTGGGAGACTAGCTGATGATCATGGATCTTCAGAAGCCAAGAGGTTACTTGTGAGACTAGACAGAAACCTTTCTAGACTCTTGGTTATCATTCCTTCAGTTCATAAAATTGAATTTCCCAGTGTGCCAGGCATTTTGCTGAAGACCTAGGAATGTATTGGTGAGCAAATTAAATTTGGTCCCTGCTGTCATGGAGCTTTTAGTCCCAGTTTCAGGAAAGCTAGAGATTTGGCTAGAATTGATATTCTATTTTCCCATTAGGTTCTACCTTCAGTGTCTTTCCCTTTCCTTGGGTCTTGTTATTTGTATTTTTAAGTGCTCTTCCTAATTCTGGATGGTTGGCTTTCTGAATAATGTGGATAGCACCAATAATTGCTTTAAAAAAAAAAAACAAAAACACCAAGGAAGCCAGCCAGGTGTGGTTGTACATGCCTGGACAATATAGTGAGACCTCATGTTTAGAAAAAAAAAAAAAAGTCCAGGTCATTGAGAATAATGAGAATCAATCTTCTCCTTCTCTCCCTCATTTTTTTCCCTCCCACTAAGTTTATCCTCAGCATTCTATTCTAAGAACAAAAAGCTGACATCTTTTGCAAATGCTGAACTTTTCCCCCGCCTCTGGTACTGGGGGAAGTATTCTTTTTTTTTTTTTGGTACCAGGGATTGAACTCAGGGGCACTCGACCACTGAGCCACATCCCCAGCCCTATTTTGTGTTTTATGTAGAGACAGGGTCTCACTGAGTTGCTTAGTGCCTCGCCGTTGCTGAGGCTGGCTTTGAACTCGCGATTTTCCTGTCTCAGCCTCCCTAAGTGCTGCGATTACAGGCTTGAGCCACCGCGCCCGGCTGGGGGAAGTATTCTTAAATTAAAAGTTGAGCATTCCGCACTGGCATGGTAGCACATTCTAAGGCACAAGGTCATAATTTCAAGGTCAGCCTCCGTAACTTGGTGACACTCCATCTCAAAATAAAAAAAATAAAAAGAGATTGGTATGTAACTGAGTGGTAGAGCACCCCTGGATTTTACCCCAGTATCACCAAAATTTCTTAATTTAAATTTTAAAAAGAAGTTCCTTTGTTGATCGAATTACCCTAGGATCTGTGAATTCCACATGGAATTGGCTAGGGAAAGCAGCCTGCTCAAGAACTGCTGGGCTCAAAGGAGACCTTAATCATTTGCATATGATACAGTTTACCCATTTAAAGTGTATAATTTTTAAAAACTGAAGTCACAAAGTTGTGCGACCATCACCACAATCTAATTAAAGAAAACTTTGTACCCCTGAAAGAAACCCTGAATGCATTAACACTCCCCATTCCTCCCTGATCCTCCCTCTCTCCTAAAAAATCCCTAATGTACTTCCCATATCTAAAAATTTGCCTATTGCAAACCATTCCTATAAGTGGAATCATGCAATACGTGTGTATCTGGCTGCTTTTCATGGTTTCAAGATTCATGCATGTTTTAGTATTTCATTCCTTATTGAGGCAGAATAATATTTTTTACCTATACCATATTTTGTAGGGGCTTTCTTTCTTCTCCTTTTCTTTTTCTTTCTTTTTTTTTTTTTTGGTGGTGCTGAGGATTGAACCCAGGGACTCCTGCATGCGAGGCAAGAATTTTACCACTGAGCTACATCCCTAACTCCTCTTTGTTTATTTTTATTTTTTTCATTTTTCCTATACCATTTTTGTTGATTTACTCCTCAGTTGATGGACATTTGGGTTGTTTTCATATTTTGGCTATTAGGAATAATGCTGTTTTGATCATTCATATACAAGTTTTGTGTGTGGATATAATATTTTTATTCTTTTGGATATATTCCTAAGTGTGGACTGGGTCATAATTCTTTTTAACATTTGTGCAACTACTGAGTCACTTCCCAAGAAGCTGTACCATTTTACAGTCAATTCCACCAGCCATATAGTAGAATTTTTTTTTTAAATATTGTTTTTAGTTGTAGATGGCTACAATATCTTTATTTTATTTATTTATTTATTTATTTATTTATTTTTAAATATTTTTTAGTTGTAGGTGGACACAATATCTTCATTGATTTATTTTTATGTGGTGCTGAGGATTGAACCCAGTGCCTCGCGCATGCAAGGCAAGCGCTCTACCACTGAGCCACAATCCCAGCCCCAATATTTTATTTATTTTTATGTGGTGCTGAGGATTGAACCCAGTGCCTCATTCATGCAAGGCAAGCGCTCTGCCACTGAGCCACAATCCCAGCCCCTATAGTAGGATTTTTAAAAATTTTTTTTAGTTGTTGATGGACTTTTATTTTATTCATTTATTTATATGTGGTGCTGAGAATTGAACCCAGTTCCTCCTCACACATGCAAGCCAAATGCTCTACCACTGAACCACAAACCCAGCCCCATATAGGAAGATTCTAATTTCTCCATTTCCTTGCCAACACTTACTATCTTTTTGATCATCACTATTCTAGTGTGTATAAAATGGTATCTTATGAGTTTTGGGGGGGAAAGGCGGGGGATACCAGGGATTGAACCCAGGGGCACTCAACCACTGAGCCATATCCCCAGCCCTATTTTGTATTTTATTTAGAGACAGAGTCTCACTGAGTTGCTTAGCACCTCAGCCTCCCAAGTTGCTGGGATTATAGGCATGGGCCACCATGCCCGGATATCTTATGGTTTTGATTTGCATTTAAAATCCTTAATGACTAACGATGTTGAGCATCTTTTCACATATATTCAAATCTTTTGCTCCTTTAAATAATTAGGTTACTTACCTTTTTATTGTTGAATTGTAATAATTCTTTATATATTCTGGCTCTAAATTCCTTATCACATAATCGACTTACAAATATTTTCTCCCATTCTGTAGATTTTGTTTCTTTTTTTTTTTTTTTTTTTTGGTACTGGAGATTGAACTCAGGGGCACTCGACCACTGAGCCACATCACCAGCCCTATTTTTGTGTTTTTTTATGTAGAGACAGGGTCTCACTGAGTTGCTTAGTGCCTCGCTGTTGCTGAGGCTGGCTTTGAACTCGCGATTCTCCTGTCTCAGCCTCCCTAAGTGCTGGGATTACAGGCTTGAGCCACCGCGCCCGGCTTAGATTTTGTTTCTTGATGGTGTTTTTGCCATACAAAATATTTTAAACTTAATGAAGTCCAAATTGATCACTTTTTATTTTAAAGTATCAGTAAGGTTCATTTGATTTTAGGCTATGGTTATCCTTGCCAGTAGACTCAAAGCTCACCTCACCCTCTGAGTAAGAAACATATATTTTTTATTTTTTTTTAGTTGTTGATTGACCTTTATTTATTCATTTATTTATATGCAGTGCTGAGGCTCGAACCCAGTGCCTCCCACATGCAAGGCAAGCACTCTACCACTGAGCCACAACCCCAGCCTACATATTTTTTTTATTAGTTGTTGATGGACCTTTATTTTATTTATTTATATGTGTTGCTGAGAATCTAAACCAGTGCCTCACACATGCTAGGCAAGCAGTCTACCACTGAGCCACACCCCCAGCCACAAGAAACATGTTTGACAGAGTATGTTTGGTTACAAAATTCTTTCCCACCTTGGCTTTAGACCAAGCCTCAATCTTAACAGACATGTCTGCTCCTCTTATTATTCTCTGGAAACATTAGTTTTCAGAACTCTTCTCCTGACCCCTTTCTATCCTGTTTGATTTATTCATTCATTGAATATTTATTGAGCACCAGCTGTGTGCCAAACATTTGACATTGCTTTTCCAGGTTTTTATTATAGTATATACTATTATACAAATATTATATATTTATGTTATACATCTTGTATAAATATTGTAAGAACCCTCTTGAGATTTAGTCATTATTTTAGAAGACTTTTTTGTCAATACTTTTTTAGGTTTCAGTTGAACTTTGAGGTGCTCTGCTACTGAGCTACATCTCAGCCCTTTTTATTTTTTATTTTGGGACAGGGTCTTGCTAAGTTGTCCAGGCTGGCTTTGAACTTGCAATCTCTGCCTCAGCTTTCTGAGTAGCTGGGATTACAGAGGTGTGTACTATTGCTCCCAGCTTCTTTCAGCAAACATTTATTGTATGCCTATAATGTGCTGTTCCCAGGTACTATGCTAAGTGTGATTGTTACTTTTTCCTTTGATGAGATACATGGTTTGCCAAGAATCAATCAGAAAAAGAAATAGTCAAATCAGTCAAATTATGATTTTTCAGGCATGGGTGTGCACACCTATAGTCCCAGCTACTTGGGAGGATTCAAGACCAGCCCAGGCAACATAATAAGACCCTGTCTGAAAATAAAATAAAATAACAAGCCATGATTTTTTTTAAAGCTTCTACCTTATTACTTTTATTACTTGAATTAGATAAAATGGGTCTATAATTTTTTACTACCAATAAGCCACATTAAAAGAAAATATTGATTTGTTATGCTTTCTCATGCACACACATTTTTTTTAATATTTTTTTTTTAGTTGTCAGTGGACCTTATTTATATGTGGTGCTGAGAATCGAACCCAGTGCCTCATACATGCTAGGCAAGCACTCTACCACTGAGCCACAACCCCAGCCCCATCATGCACACACATTTTAATAAACTTTTTCTTTTGAAATAATTTTAGATTTATAAAAAAAAGTGCAAAGAGGGGCTGGGGCTGTAGCTCAGTGGTAGAGTGCTTGCCTAGCATGCGTGAGGCACTGGGTTCGATGCTCAGCACCACACATAAATAATAAATGAGGGGCTGGGGTTGTGGCTCAGTGGTAGAGCGCTTGCCTAGCATGTGTGAGGCACTGGGTTCGATTCTCAGCACCACATATTAATAAATTAATTAAATAAAGGTCCATCAACAACCAAAAAATTAAAAATAAATAAATAAATGAATAAAATAAAGATCCATCAACAACTTAAAAAAATTTTTTTTAAAAAGTGCAAAGATAATATATAGAGTTCCTACCTATCCTCAGCCTAGTTTTACTCATCTTACATTAGTATAATGCATTTATCAACAGAAGAAACTGCATTGTTACATCACTGTTAACTAAAACTCCACATTTTACCTAGACTTTACCAGTTTATTCATTAATATTCTATTTATCTGTTCCAGGATATAATCCAGGGTACCATGCTATATTTAGTTGTTGTGTCTCCCCAGTGTCCTCTAGTCTGTGACAATTTCTCAAGTCTTGTTTTTCATGACATTCACAGTCTTAAGGAGGACTGAGATCCTGTGGAACGTCCCCCACCTGGATTTGTCTGATGTTTTTCTTTTGTTTAGATTAGGGTTATAGTTTTTGGAAGAAAACAACAGAAGTGTAGTGCCCTTCTCATGATGTTACATTAGGGGTTACATGATATTCCCATGATATCACTGGTGATATTAACCTTTATCATTTGATTAAGTTAGCATTTGCTAGGTTCTTCACTGTAAAATTACTGTTTTTTTCCTTTTGCTATACTAAATAAGTCACTAATTAAGCTCTTCCTTAAGAGTGGAAATTAAACTTCACCTCCTATTGGAGAGAATATCTATACATGTTACTTGAATTGTTATATTAGAAGGATTTGGGTTGGGTTGGGGATGTAGCTCCGTGGTAGAGTTCTTGCCTGGCATTCGCTGCAAGGCCTTGTACTCAATCCCCAGTACAGAGAGGGGGTGGGGAGAGATATGCTGCTTTTACCCATTTACTTAATCATTTATTTCTAGCGGTATGAACTCATGTCAAACCTTGGTTTAAAACCCGATGTTCTTTCTGCTACACCAGGCAAGAAATGACAAGAATTTATACCAAGATATTGGTTTCAGTGAAATGTATTTATTTCAGATTTTAGAGATTTTTGAGGTAGGGCTGATAAGACTTGGTAACCTTGGAGGTGAGCGAATGATGCAGCAGGACTGTTTGAAAAATAATAACTCAGATTTTGGTTTGAATGGTTGACATTAAAATTTAGGGTTGAGCTGATGCAGTAGTGCATGTCTCTAATTCTGACTACTCCGGTGTCTAAGGCAGGAGGATTGCAGATTTCAGGCTAGCCTCAATAACTTAGTGAGAACCTGTCTTAATATAAAAAATAAAAAGGACTGTGAATGTACCTCAGTGGTGGAGCACCTGGGGTTTAATCCCCAGTGATGACCAGAAAAAAAGGAGATTAAAACTATATACTAAAGCCGGGCGCGGTGGCTCAAGCCTGTAATCCCAGCACTTAGGGAGGCTGAGACAGGAGAATCGCGAGTTCAAAGCCAGCCTCAGCAATGGCGAGGCGCTAAGCAACTCAGTGAGACCCTGTCTCTACATAAACCACAAAATAGGGCTGGGGATGTGGCTCAGCGGTCAAGTGCCCCTGAGTTCAATCCCCAGTACCAAAAAAAACAAAACAAAACTATATACTAAAAAGTATAAACATTACTTATAGGCCTAATGAAGGTGAGCTTCTTCAGAGATTGTATTTAGCCTACATGTCCAACTTTACCCAGTGCCTTGTTCTCTCAAGTCAGAGCTGAGAAAAACAACTTCCCTTTTTCTTTTCTTTCTTTCTTTTTTATTTTTTTGTAAAGAGGAAAGGTTTATTTATGTACTTATTTAATTTTTTAATAGAATGTATTTTGACATATTGTACAAAAATGGAGCACAACTTCTTCTTCCTCTGGCTGTATATGGTGCAGAGTCACTCCAGCAGTGTAATCATACATGTATATAGGGTAATACTGTCTGTCTGTCTCATTCTACTGTTCTTCCCATCCTCACAACCCCATCCCTCCCCTCACTCCCCTCACAATGTCCCTTTTTGATTGAAACACAAGGGGCCTTTGGCAGAAGCCGCCTTGGTCCTGTTTCTTGTCTGAAGGACTCACATGGTTTTTCTTTTTTTTTTGCATGTTTGGCTGTGGGTTTTTCTCCTTCATTCGCGTAGCAGAGATGCTTGATTCTGTTCTCTAATAAATTACTAAACTCTTCCATTCGGAGTTGTCAATTCACTTCCATTTGTAATCTCATGTTTAGTAAGAAGACAATTACCCTCTGACAATCACTCCCATGATCTAATACTCTAAGCCAGAGGGTACTCGATCCTTGTTTTCAACCAGTATATCCACTTCTCCCATCTGGTAGTATATTAATTTTAATTCTTTGTTTCAGGGCCATCATCAACCACTTTAACCCCAAAATTGAGTCCTATGCTGCTGTGAATCACATATCCCAACTGTCGGAGGAGCAGGTAAGCCACTACTCTTCTCAGAGTGACCTAGTTGGTGGCTAGGATCAATCAGTTGCCTTCTCTCTGGTGGCAGAAGATTCTGTGACTGAACTTTAAGTGAGAATGGCAAGAATTAGGCTGTTTGAGAGGAATTAGTATAGTATTGTTTGATTGTACTTAAAATAGCAAGTGATACCTTCTGTATTTGTGCCATTTGCAGGGTTTGTTTAATTATATAAAAGAAATATAGTTGAAAATTTAGTGAATTATTGTTTTAGAGTGGGTGATAAATCATTACCTTTTAAAATCTTAGAGTCATTTTTGATTTTTGAAAGTAAGAAATAAGAACTTAGAAATGTATGAAACTGCCAATTAGAAAAACCCTTAGTTCAGCTTAATTTGAAGCTTTTCGACTCGTTAAAACATGAACCCTTTTTGGGACAGATTTTCCTTAGTAATTGAGTTCCCTTTGCCTTGAGCAATTATTTCTGAGCAGGCTTTGTTATGGTATGGACTGAGTTGGAGATGCAGAGAGCTTGTGTTTGCTTTGCTTGAATCTGGCCTGATTTCCCCTTCTCCCAAAGCGCCTGCACTTAGCTCTACATTATATAAAAGTACAGATGGGGCATTAGCATGGCATGGGGTTGAACCTGATGTTTCTTTCTGATACACTTGAGTCCATTTTTAAAAGCAGAAAATAAGACATCTTATTCACATGATTCCCCTTCCTTTCTTCTCATCCTTCTCCCAAGTTGGAGGGGTCAGGGTATAGTTTCCAAGCCAATAAGAAGATTACATATGCTCCTTTCTCCCTTGCTTGCCAATGCATCATTGTGCCCCTTTTCTAAGCTTCTTCCTGACAGGACCAGCCAGCAGCTATGGTATAACTATGTGTTCCAGTGTTCCTAAAAGCTATTCAGTTCACCCAGTGAGGCACAAGGCAAGCTTTTTCCTAACAGACAGGCTTCTCAGTATTCCCCCAGTGCTTCTTTCCTCAGCCAGATGGATAAGACTCTATTAGTCTGTCAGTTATTCCCTTTGACATATTTGTTCTCTTTTGTGAGGCCAGCTGTGCAAATCCATCCTCACATTTAAAACTCTATTATAAATGGCTTTTATTTTATTTTTTTTCCTCTCTGCCTGTAGAGCAGTCCAGAGTCCTGTTCTTTGATGCTGTGCACTCTGTGAGGTGCTTCCTAATGCTGCTACCTTTTTCTCTTGGACCCATTCGTGTCAGTTTGACTATGTCATTTTTATGCAGAAGAATGCAACACCTTGAATTCTAAACAGTGAGAAAAGGGATGACTTTCCTATATCAGTGAGCTCTGGTTAGTCTAAAAGCTTTTTAAAAAAATAAGAAGACACATTTTCACTGTCAGCCACGTGCAGCATTCATCCCCTAGCAGCTTGGGAAGGTCACGCTGAAATCTTTCTCCAGCAGTAGCAGCCACAGACCAATAATAAAAGCTCATTCTGGTGCATGAGACAATCTGGAAAAGGATGATTAGCAAGCACATGTCCTCACCCTCCTCCAACTTCTTTCAAAGTTAAATGAAGTGATGAAAGTGCCTCTCAAAAAGAGTCCACAAGCCAGAGATGAAGTGAGTCCTGTGGAAAGGAAGAGGACCTATAAAAGAATGGGAAAGTGGGGGCTGGGATTGTGGCTCAGTGGTAGAGTGCTTGCCTTGCATGCGTGAGGCACTGGGTTCGATCCCCAGCACCACATAAAAATAAATAAAGATATCGTGTCCATCTACAACTGAAAATATATTTAAAAAAAAAAGATTGGGAAAGTAAATCAACTGATTTGTTCACCTTGTCAATAAATAATTACTTGCCTGCTGTAGTACAAGATATAGTGCTAGGTAATGGGGATCAACAGTGAATAAGGATAGTCCTTTCTGTCATGGAGTTTTTGTATACTTATTACCTCTCTTTAACAGTCCTTTTCACTTGGTGGTAGGACGGGGAGGGAGACACTGTTCTGAAACCCTTTTCAAAACCACCCTCAAAATAGTTGTTGCTTCTGTTCCCTAACTGACTTTGAAGAGTGCTAAATGACAGACAGCATTACAGTGTACTTGGTTTATTCTGAGCACTATCAAATTAGACTGCTTTGCTTATCTCCAACATGTGTTTGAGCACTCTTCTCCCTTCACTTATGAACATTAATGCTAATGTCACTTAATGTTAAGAGTATTCGCAGCTTTTCAAAGAGCTGACTATGGCATTCAGTAGGGCCCTGCAGCTATTAACTGCAGAATGAGGAGGGAAAAAAAAATTAAGAATTTTATTCCCAGTAGATTCTAAAGTACTCCTAAAATAAAACCTAAAGACCTTGAATAGGCGTTAACTGGAATTTATAGCAGTTAGTTAGCAGACAATATAGGGCTTTTTTAAACATTTGCCTGCCCAGCCTGCCATTTTCTTCTGGCAAGAGATTTGTTTATTCTTGATTCCTAATGATCCCCAGACACATTTAGCCTCTGTTCTAGGCATCAAAAGGCTATACATTATTGCTGATTAAACAAAGCCCAGTCTCTCACACTGGGCTTTCTTTTCAGACATCCAGAAGAGAGATGACAATTTTCTGTCAATTTTCATTGACTTCATGGAATGCAAAGTTCTTTTTAATGAGTTACTGCCCTCAGTGTGACTGTATGATCATGCATTTTTAGCATAATAAACTACAAGCATTTTTATAGTGTTTGTGCAGACATTTTATTTGTCTGTAAAGCTTTTTCATTTTGACTTATTTTATACATGTGCTAGAATGTATACAACATGAAATTTACCATTTTTACAAATTTTATGTGTACCTTCAATGGCATTAAGTACATTTAAGTACATTGACACCATTGTGCAACCATCACTATTTATCTCTCCAAAACTTTCTCATCCTTCTGTACTGAAACTCTGTAGTCATCAAATAATAAATACCCATTCTTTATGATCCTGAACAGGTAAGCACTTTTACCAGTAAACAGTTTGACTATTCTAGGTATCTTAGTAGAATCATATATTTTGTGACTTCTTATTTCTTGTAGCATAGTGTATTCAAGGTTCATCCATGTTGTGGCATGTATCAGAATTTAGTTTCTTTTTAAGACGGAATAATAATCTATTAATTGCATTGATGGACACGTAGGTTGTTTCATTTATTTATTTATTTATTTATTTAGGTATTGAGCATTTAATCTAGGGCATTCTACCACTGAACTACATCCCAACCCTTTTTATTATTATTTTTTTCAATTTTGAGGCAGGATGTTTCTTTCTTTCTTTTAATATTTTCAGTTGTAGATGGACACAATACCTGTATTTATTTTTATTTTTATGTGGTGCTGAGAATCACACTAAATGCCTCACACATACATATGTCATCATCTTTTTCATCATTTTCTTCATCATCTTCTTAATCATTGTAGTCTTGTCTTCATCACTATCTTCTTGTCTTCATCTTCCTCTTCCTCTTCCAAGATTCTCATCTAGTCCTTGACTACTCCCTTCTAACATTTTTAAGATTCATTAGCTTAGCTGCTTTGAATAGTACCTCCTACTTTCTTTGCTCCAAAGTCATCAGACCATTGAGGATCTCAAGCTCCTTGTAAGCTTCAGTATTTGTTTTGGTTTACAAATGCTTATGACATATTGATTTATATCAGCTCTTATTTCCTTATAGGCAAGAGAAGGCTTTATAGCAGACCTTAGAGAAGATTTTGTATAGTCCACTATGTCTACAGGACATAGTAACAGGTTAGGATTCAAAACAAAGCCTTCCTTGAGCACCTGATTCCTTTTAGTCTCATTTATGATCAGTTTATTGCCTTTGAAATGTCCCACTGGAAAGCAAATAAATTATTGGTCCACTCTTGCTTTATCAGCCTTCATTTAGCTATCAGTGTATTTATATTAGCAATTAGTACATGCTCTGGGCCTCTGATTTCATTAGGCGTTTGAAGGATACAAAATTATGATAAAGGGCCTTTGCTTTCAAAGGGCAGTATAGTACAAGAGATGGTTTAAAATGTTGTTATGGTCAGAAGATGAGTTCTAGCAGTGGGATGTGTTCTTGTTAGAGAAAGATCTCTAGTTGCAGTGGTCAGAAAAGGCCATATAGGGAAGGGAAAAACTGACTTTAGCCTTGAAAAAGGAGGGATAGGGATTGGATAAATGGAGAGGCATAAATTGTAAATGTACTCAAAACTAGGATCTGAAAAGCTGAGTACTAATGGAGAAGAGTTCCAAAGTTCTTGCAAGCCATATCTTTGGATCACAAAACACACAAAGGCTGGATGACTTAGAAATGCAAGTCAGTCATTTAATTACAGCCTATGTAATCCCTAATGCTCTGACTCTCATCCCTTCCTAATTACTCTGCCTTTGATTCAATCACAAGCATTTATTAAGGGCCTCGCCTGAGCTAACCTCATTGCTAGGCAAGTGGTGAGACCTAATAGGCAAACTTGCTTTTAAAATTGTGTTTAAACACACACACACACACACACAAATACACATCAAAATTTACCATCTGAACCATTTTTTACTATAGTATAGTAGGCTTACCGCGTGAACATTGTTGTGCCATAGCTCTCTAGGACTTTTCCATCCTGCAGAACTGAAACCCTATATTCACTAAATAATTCCCTTTCCCTCCTCCTCTTTCTGCCCTGACAACCAGTATTGCACTTACTAAGAGTGTACAAACCTATCCTGAAGCTGATTTTCCTTTCAGTTCAGTGGTCTAGGAGCTTGCTAAAACTTTTTTTTTTGGTACTAGTGTTTGAACTAAGGGGCACTCGACTACTGAGCCACATCTCCAGCCCTATTTTGTGTTTTATTTAGAGACAGGGTCTCACTGAGTTGTTTACTGCCTCGCTTTTGCTGAAGCTGGCTTTGAACTCATGATCCTTCTGCCTCAGCCTCCTGAGCCACTGGGATTACAGGCGTGCGCCACCACGCCCAGCTCTTGTGTTTTCTACATTAGGAATTTTGATGGAGTTTTATTTCCCTTTGTTTCTTTTAAGTTTCCATCCTCACTAGAATTTGCATTTTGGCTACAGAGGAGGCCTATTGTATATCGAAGTCCATATCTTCATAAGTATTATGACAGCTGGGCACAGTGGCACACACCTGTAATCTCAGCACTTAGGGAGGCTGAGACAGGAGAATTGCGAGTTCAAAGCCAGCCTCAGCAATGGCGAGGTGCTAAGCAACTCAGTGAGACCCTGTCTCTACATAAAACGCAAAATAGGGCTGGAGATGTGGATCAGTGGTTGAGTACCCCTGAGTTCAATCCCCAGTACAAAAAAAAATGTATTATGACAAAGTAGGATATTGTTGAAAGCTATTAAGTATTATTTATTTCCATCTATTAGTAATCTTTATAAATCTTTTTTATTTTGTCTTGATCCTAAGAGCCATTACAAATTACTGTTGGGTGTTTGGGGATCTAAATGAAACCTCACTTTATTTTCTTAGGGAAGAGTGAGATACTAATAAGAGGAAAGCCCTAGTTTGTGAAGCACAACATTGTTAGAGGTCCTGGGTGGCATTCATTACTGTAGAAAGAATGCACAAAGATCTTGGCGGGAAATCCTAAGAGCTTAAAGCCTTATGAGGGAGTTAGGGATGAAGCTCAATGGTAGAGTGCTTGCCTAGCATGCATGAAGCCCAGGTTTTCATCCTCAGCACTGTACACACAGACAAAAAAGTTTTATGAGGAAAAGTGAGCTTGAGGCTTCAGCTTTAGAGTTGTTGGCCCTTGGTGTGTTAATGTTTAACAACCACTAGAGAGGGTGAATGGTGGGAGGGGGACTGATGGGTATTGTTGGGTGTGTGTATTCCCACCATGGCTAATGTGAAGCCAGTTGGCTCTCACATGAACCATCAGTTTTCATAGACCAACCCTGTGTGAGCCAGCTCCAGCACACTACTTGTTATTAAGGAAACTGCGAGAAGGTCTGTGACATTGTATGGCAGGGTTTTCTGAGCAGAAAGTGTTCACTTTCTCCACTGGAGCCACTTTTATAAAAATTCCCTCCAGGGCAGCTTTGGATCTTAAATAGGATAATTGAGGCCTGTGAGTAGTTCACTCTGAGAACCCCTGAGATGTTTCTCATTTTAGAACAGGGCCCTAACCATCATGTAAGACTGCCTTAGAAGAGACATATGCTAGAAAGCAGAGATTTAAAGACTCCCACGATGGCTATAACTCAGTTTCTTGTACTTCACATCATGTTTTGTGACAACTAACTGTGGTCTTGAACTGTTCTGTCTGTAGCCACGTGTGATAGATGCTGTGGGAATGCTGATTGAGCATGAGCACATGACACAAATGTTGACTATCTGATCCTGCCCCCTGTCTTCCTTGTTGCATTCGTTTAGATTCTGGCATTTCTTTCTTTTTTATCATGGTACTGGGAATGGAATCCAGGGGTACTCCACCACTGAGCTATATCCCCAGCCTTTTTATTTTTTATTTTGAGACAAGGTCTTATTGTCCACGCTGGCCTCAAACTTGCAGTCTACCTGCTTCAGCCTTCAGAGTAGCTGGCATTACAGGAATGTGCCACTGCAATGGGCAATTTCAATTGAGCTGTTTGGCAGGAAAAAAAATTGGTGTGAGTTGTTTGTTCACTGGATTCATTCAAGCAGGAAAGAAGCAACATCAGAGGTGGGGGTGTTTTCCTATAAGCTACTTATCCTTCCTAATCAACTTTAGGTTATGTCAGCATCTTTTTTTTTTTTTAATTTTTTTAGTTGTAGATGGACGCAATATCTTTATTTTATTTATTTATTTTTATGTGGTGCTGAGGATCGAACCCGGTGACTCACGCATGCGAGGCAAGCGCTCTACCACTGAGCCACAGCCCCAGCCCCTATGTCAGCATCTTGAGAAGGTCCATGTAAGAAAGTCATCTGATTTATGTGCTGCTAGGTTGACCACTGTTACTTATAAGGTCAGCTGCACTGTCAGAGGCCTTAGGGGAGAAAGTATCTTGGATTTGAAACAGTTGCAAATAAATGAAATAACTCATAATTATGAAGTAGGCAATTTTACATGATTTATTTACTTAATTCTTACATCAACTATTTGAGATAGGTGTGATTATCATTTTACAGATGAGGACACTAAATAGACTAAATAATTGGTTCAGGATTACACAGCTACTAGTATTAAAATAATGTGAACCTTGGTCTGACTCCCAAGTCCGTTTTTTCAGGCAGGGACATGTGTGACAACCTGAGTCTGTCAGATATTCTGAAGGAAGAAGGCAGCCAGGAAAGCAGAAAGAGAAGCAGAGAGAGAAGATAACAGGGCTTATTTATGGGGGTGGGGGAAAGGTCCTGGATTGAGAAAGGCCCATTGAGTTGAGAACAGAAAGTACCAAACACATGCTTAGAGAGTTTGCCTGCCAGCTGGGCAGAAATGCCTGAGAAGAGGATCCTGGCACAGCATGGTAACTTCACAAATGAGAGAATAGTCTTTTTATTTTAAACCAAATGTCTCAGGAAGGTCATTGTGAGAAGTAAAGCTTTTTGAAAGGGACATGGTGACTTTTTTCTTTTTAAATTTTTACTTAATAGATAACCTACGGTTCAAGATCTAAAAGATAACACACTGGAGTTTAATTGTTTTTAAAGTAGTAGGCCCATTTTGTTCAAGAAGCAAAAACTCTCAACAATTTGTGTTTCACTGTCAAGCAGGATGAATACAGAGGTCACTAGTGGAGAAGAGGTCAGCTTATTGTTCATCTCTGTCATTGTCAGCATTTTCTCCAATTAGGAGGATTTTTGTTGTTGTTGTTGTTTAATTTTTTTTAGTTGTTGATGGGACTTTATTTTATTCATTTATTATTTATATGTGGTGCTGAGGATCAAACCCAGTGCCTCACGCATGCTAGGCAAGCACTCTACCACTGAGCTATAGCCCCAGCCCCTAGGTAGGAGTTTTGAAATGACTCTCACATGAACTTCTGATCTTCAGCCAGGCAAGTATGAAGTTTCATTGACAGTGCACAGGAAGAACAGTGTTGGAACTAGCAGGAATTCCAGTGGGTACTTTTCAGCTTTTGAGGAGGTTGTAGGAGAGGGCAGTCCTTGCTTTCTTGCTTAGACCTTTTGTTCCTATTAGATAGGCATATTCAAGTGGACTTCCCTCTTCAGTTTGTATTTTAGCCATCTCTTTCCTTCCAGTGGATCTTTGGAAAGTTTATTTTATTTCCACTGAAACATCTTCTCAAGAAGTGGCTCAAGGGCTGGAGTTGTAGCTCAGTGGTAGAGCGCTTGCCTCACGTGCGTGAGGCACTGCACCTTGATCCTCAGCACCATAAAAAAAGATATTGTGTCCATCTACAACTAAAAAAAAATATTTTAAAAAAAGTGGCTCAAAACTTTTTAAAGATGTGCTTGCAAAAGCATGGTTTGCCATCTGTGGTAATATTAGGGGCTAGAAGTATCACTGTGCAAACTTTTCTCTCTTATAAGGTATGTATAAGTGTTTTTGATAATAAGTACCATGATAACATTTTGACTTTTCATAGTGATCCTGCTTGAAGGATGTTGCAGTCTTGAAAATGACCTACCCAGCTAGAAATGAAGCTATTCATAGCTCACAAATGGGATTTCTGTTAAGGATCCTGTTTGTTACGGAGGGATAGGTAAGTGAGGCCTGGAGAGGAGGCAGAGACTTCATGTTGAGTTGCTAGTGAGTTAGGATCAGAGATAGTATTTCTACTCTCCTTCTCTGAGATATGATATGTTTCCAAGGAAAGAAACCTCAGGTGAGGAGTGCAGACACATTAGCCTCTTGATTGGAGCTGAGCAGAGTGCCCTGCCTGCAATAAGTCAGAGAAGGAAAGGGTCTGATATGAATTTGTGTGTGTTGTTTTTCCTTCCCTGTATTACCTTGGTTGCCATTTAGTGTGATTGGATGCCTTGGTTATACAAGGTAGGGCCCAGTGTGTGTTGGATCTGTAATTAGTGTAAAGAAAAACTTCACAAGGGGTATCCAGGGCTTCAACCAAATAAAGTCAAGGAGGTAGGAGTGATTGCCCAGGGAAATTAAAGAAAGTCACTGTCACTACTCCTTGAATCAACTGATAGCCTCTCACTAATCACCCACTCTGAGGTGCATTATCTGGTCTACCTTGCTGTAGGGCAGAGCTAGTGTGTCAGATCAATAAGTCTCAGGGCAGTAGAGAGCTCTGTGATAGCTGGCTTGAAAGACATGGATGGACTGAAAGAACTGGCCAGCTTAAATTGGTTCTGAAATTGGGTTTGGTCCTGAAGTATAAGAGATGAAAATATAAAGGGGAAAGGAAATCCCCCCCTTTCTCTCTCTCACACACACACATTTACTTCTGTTTATTGTATGCAGGATAGCTATACAGAAGAAACAGCTACCTTTTAAAAAGCAGGTCATCATGAGATATGGCCACACACACCTGTAATCAGCTATTGAGGAGGCTGAGACAGGAGGATTGCAAGTTCAAGGCTTCCTGGACAATTTAGCAAGACCTGTTTCAAAATAAAATTTTAAAATAGGCTGCCAATATAGCTTGATGGTAGAGCACCATGAATTCAATCCCTAGCACTGTGAAAAATAAGGGGGAAGGGGTACTGAGGATATGTCTCAGTGGTAGCCTACTCGCCTAACATGTATGAGCCCTTGGTTTCAATCATCAGTAGCACATCATCTTTCTGAAACCTGAGGTTTTTGTTTACCTTTTCAATCATTGTTTCCAAACAATTATATCAAGTGGTGAAAGATTCAGGTTACCTTGGCTAGGAAGTCACAGTAAACATCCAGTGGAGGAAGAGATGCTCACTCAGTGGAAGTCTGTGGTTTTGTTACAGGTTCTACTTCCTGTGCTGTTGGCTGTATTCTTTTGTTTTTTGTTTTGTTTTTTGATGGTGGGGGGAATTGAGCCCAGGAGTGCTTAATCACTTAGCCATACCCCCCCAACTCTTTTTGTCTTTTATTTTGAGATGGGGTCTCACTAAGTTGCTTAAGTCCTCACTAAATTGCTGAGGCTGGCCTTAAACTTGAGATCTTCCTGTCTCAGCCTCCTGAACTGCTGGGATTACAGGTGTGTACTATCACACCCAGCTGCTGTGTTCTTTTGATGTTTTTTTGTTTTTTAAGTCACATTGAACTAAAGTGTTCTGAAAAAGAACCAGTTCTAGTGAGACCATTTCTCAAAATAAAAGGATTGGAGATGTAGCTCAGTGGTAGAGCACCCCTGGGTTCATCTCAAATACCACCAAAAAAAATAAAGAAGGAACAAAGGAAGGAAGAACTATTCCTACCCCCAAGGGAGCTTTCAAGATCTGCTTTGACCTAAGAACTTTTTGCTTCTGTGTCCTTAGTGCAGTTAAGACAGGGAGTGAGTCCCTGGGCTTTATGTTCCCTAGATTTTTTTTCTTCACCCGGCCAGATCTTTCTTATTTTCTAATATAAAAATTTAGTGCTGGGTTCAGGTACAGTGGCGCACACCTGTAATCCCAGCACTTTGGGAGGCTGAGACTGGAGAATTGTGAGTTCAAGGCCAGCCTTGGCAACGGCAAGGCATTAAGCAACTAATCACTTAGCCATACCCCCCAGTGAGACCCTGTCTCTACATAAAACACAAAATAGAGCTAGAGATATGGCTATTGAATATAGGCATATTCAAGTGGACTTCCCTCTTCAGTTTGTATTTTAGCCATCTCTTTCCTTCCAGTGGATCTTTGGAAAGTTTATTTTATTTCCACTGGCTCAGTGGTTGAGTGGTTGAGTGGCTCAGTGGTTGAGTACCCCTGAGTTCAATCCCCAGTACCGGAAAATGATAAAAATTTAGTGCTATAAATTTCCTATATTAACAACATCACATAAGTTTTAATATGTTCTGTTTTCATTTTTTTAGTTCAAAATATTTTTTCATTTCTTTTGTGATATTTCAAAATGCATGCTTTTATTTCCATTGTTTGGGGATTTTCCAGATATATTTCTCTTACTAATTTCTTTTTTGTTTTGTTTTGTTTTGGTATTGGGTATTGAACCCAGAGGCGCTTTACCACTAAGCTATATTCTAGCCCTTTTTATTTTTTATTGTGAGACAGGGTCTCACTAAGTTACTTAGGACCTCACTAAATTGCTGAGATTGGCTTTGAACTTAGGATCCTCCTGCCTGAGTCTCTCAAGCCACTGGGATTACAGTTGTGTGCCACCACACCTCACTCTCTTACTGATTTATTTAATTCCCTGGTGGTCAGAAAATACACTTGATATGATTCCAATTTTTAAAAAACTTATTGAGATTTGGTTTCTGGTCCAGCATACAGTCTGTCCGGTTGAATGTTCTATGTGTACTTGAAAAGAATGTGTTCTGCTATTGTTGAGTACAGTTTCTATAAATACCTTTTAGGTCAAGTTATGTTGGTATTGTTTAAAAAATCTCTCTACTGATTTTTTGTCTGCTTATTCTATCAGTTACTGCGAGTAGCATTGAAACCTTCAACTGTAATTATAGATTTCTCCTTTTCTTCTTTTGAGCCTGTCAGTGTTGCTTCATTCAGAGTTCTGAAGCTCACAAATACAAGGTACAGATATGAATAGGCTTGTTATGTCTGCATAATGAATTGACTTAATTATTGATAAATTTTACTCTTTATGCCTGATGCTATTCCTTATTTTAAGTCTCCTTTGTCAGAAATTAATATAGCAATTTTACTTCTTTTTTGTTTTTTTTGTTTTGTTTTTTCATAATTGTAGATGGACAGAATGCCTTTATTTTATTTGTTACATGGTGCTGAGGCTCAAACCCAGTGCCTCACATGTGCTAAGCAAGTGCTCACAGTATTCAACCAGTGAGCCACATCCCCAGCCTTTTGTTGTTGACGTTTAAGTAATGGGGATTGAACCCAGGGTCTTGAGCATGCTAGGCATAGACTCTACTACAGAACTATATCCACTGAGCTATATCCTCAGCCCTTCCTACTGTCTTTTAATTAGTATTTGTATAGCATATCTTTTTTTTTATTCTTAGTTATACATGGCAGTAGAATGTATTTTGGCAGAATATACATGCATACAGTATAACCTATTCTATTTAGGTTCCCACTCTTGTGGTCTTTCATGGTGTGAAGTTAGTCTGATTCTTTGTCCATATTTTTACTTTCAACTTGTATGTTTATATTTTAGATGGACTAATTCGGTTTATTTTTGTGGATTACTTTTTTTTTTTTGGTACCAGGGATTGAACTCAGGGGTACTCGACCACTGATCCACATCCCCAGCCCTATTGTGTGTTTTATTTAGAGACAGGGTTTCAATGAGTTGCTTAGCACCTCACTGTTGCTGAGGCTGGCTTTGAACTCGCAATTATCCTGTCTCAGCCTCCCGAGGTGCTGGAATTACAGGCGTGCGCCACTGTGCCTGGCTAATCTCTGCTTTTTAATTGGAGTGTTACACTTCTAATTTATTTACAATATAGCTGAGTTAAAAATTGACCCATCTGCTTTTTTCACTATTTCTCCCATATTTCTCATTGTTTTGTTGTGGGTTTTTTTTTTTAATGATTCCATTTTATGTCCACTCTATTTTTTTTTAGCTATCTTCCTTCATTTTAATTTTTTAGTGACTGCTTTAGAGTTTATAGTATACATTATTTTTCTTCAGTAGTAGGATTAGACTTACGGCCTTGCACATGCTAGGTAAGCATTCTATCACTAAGCTACATATATCCACAGCCCTTTTTTAAATTTTATTTTGAGACAGGGTCTCACTAAGTTGCCCAGTCAGTCCATGAATTTACAATTCTCCTGCCTTAGCCTCCCAAGTAGCTAGGATTACAGGTGTGCACCACCATGCCCAGTTATAATATACATCTTCAACTTTTCAGTGTACCTTCAAAATAATGTTATATGATTTTATAACAAGTAATAACTTTGCAATATTATATTTCCATTTCCTCCCTCTTGTCCCTTATGCTATTGTCATGCATTTTTCTTTTAGGATTATGTTAAATTTCACAACACATTGTTATTCGTTTTTGTTTTAAAGTGTCAATTCTCATTTTTCTTGTTTTTACTATTTACCCATATATTTATTATTTCTAGTGCTTTTCATTCCTGCTTATAGATCTAGGTGATACAATTTTCCTTCTGCTAGAACTTCACTTAACCTCTCCGTAGTGCAGGGACTGTTGGCAACACATTCTCTTAGAGTGTATGAAAAGGTCTGTATTTCATCTTCCTTTCTGATGGATGTTTTTGTTTGCTTTTTTGTTTGTGTGTTTGGTACCAGGGATTGAACCAAGGGTGCTTTTCCACTGAGCTATATTTCCAGTTCTTTTAAGTTTTTGTATCTTGAGACAGGGTCTTACTAAGTTGCTGAGGGCCTTACTAAGTTGCTGAAGCTGGCCTTAAATTTGGAATCCTCCTGCCTCAGCCTCTCAAGTCACCAGGATTACAGGCATGTGCCATTAACTCATCTATCTCATGAATGTTTTTTGCTAGATACTTAGCAATCTTCCTGCCTCAGCCTCCCGAGCTGCTGGGATTACAGATGTGCACCACCACACCCGGCTATTTTTATATCTTTTAAAAACTAAAAGATATTTTCTTTTTCCATTTTCCCCCTCTATTATTGGACTCAAGTTCTAGCCTTAATATTGATTATTTCAAAAGGCTTGACTCTCTAGTCTTTCAAAACAGCAAGGAGAACACCAAGCATGGTGGCATATGCCTGTAATCCTAGTAATTCAGGAGGCTGAGGCAGGAAGATGCAAGTTCAAGACCAGCCTCAGCAGCTTAACAAGACTCTGTCTCAAATTAAATAATAATAAAATTAGCCAGGGATGTAGCTTGATGGTAGAGCACCCCTGGGTCCCTGGATTAACCCCCAGCACAAAAAAACCGTGTGTGTGTGTGTGTGTGTGTGTGTGTGTGTAAATGCACATATGTGCTTCTTTTTGGAAAGATAATTGAGCATAGTCTCTACTATTTTGTCCTTTCAACTGTCACTTTTGTCTTTTTTTGGTACTTGGGACTGAATTCAGGGGTACTTTCCTATGAAGTTATATCCCAGCCCTTTTTACTTTTTATTTTAAACCAGGGTTACAAAGTAGCTTGGGGTCACACTAAGTTGCTCAGGCTGGTCTCAAATTTACCATCCACCTATCTCAGCCTCCCAAGTAACTGGGATTAGAGGCATGTGCCACCATTCACTGTCCTGAGGACATAGATCAAGCATTGTCCTGTATAAGAGAAGAGTAAGCAAACAGCATCTAGAAGTTCATAGTCTCCTCTGGGTACTAGTTAGACTTGGAGCTAATAGATCTAATTGTTTCTTCTTGTCTTCTGAGATGGAGATCTTTTGGTTGCTATGTGTGAACAAGTGCCAAAAATAGCTTAGCAAGACTTTGAACCTGCCTGCAGAAAGATCACCACATGTGTTTGCTTAGATTGTTTTGGACAACTACCTAATGAATATACTGCAAAGATGAGTTGAATTTAAGTACTTAAAATTTGTCTCTAAATTGAACCCACCTCAGAAGGGCGCTTCAGAATGCATCAAAACTTATTTCTGAGAAAGTGAATCTAGGGCTCGGGTTGTGGCTCAGTGGTAGAGTGCTTACCTGGCATGTGTGAGGCACTGGGTTCGATCCTCAGCACCACATAAAAACAAATAAATAAAGGTATTGTGTCCATTTACAGCGAAAAATATTTTAAAAAAAAGTGAATCTATAGTTTGTGTGTTGGGTAAGTAAAGTGACATGCTTTACCATCTTTTCCATCTTTTGTTCATTCTTTGTATAGGACTTCTTTTTTTTTCCGCTTTTCTTCTTCTTTTGTTTTACAGTGTCAGGATTGAGCCCAAATGATCTATCTTTCAGATGATTGGCCCTGATGGTCCTTACAGCTGCTGTCTCAAAGGTCCTGCTATATTAGTGGAAAATTTTGCACTCAGATTTAGTTCCCACAGTAGTAGTATAAAGTGAAAGAAGCAGTAGATAAAAAAGACCTTGCCTTCCTTAATTGTCCCTGTCTTAAAACTTGTGACACTATTTCAACCTAGCAGCACATTCACTGGTCAGTTATGCAGCTGGCTTGCAAACCATGTGTAGTGCTGCTGGTTCCCCTGTATGTGCTCATATTTTGTATGCCTGTTCATGGTGATTATCTTGATTCCCCAGTCAACCTATTCATGGTGATTTAGATTGCTTCATAAAGGCAATATTCAATTCTGAGTGCTTTAGAGACCTCTTCTCAGGGTGCTGAGAACAGTGCTGAGTGTTAGACTGTCCAGGGTCTAATTCTAATCTTACCATGTGACCTTTGTAAGAGATTCCATTCCTTTTTGGTTGACCTTGTGTTACCAAATTAGTCCACAATGTTAAGTGTTTACTGTTTCTTAGGACCCTGATAGGCATTATAAAAAATCTATAACATAACATTGGGTCACTTCCTTTAGGGTGATAAGCATCTAACTATGACAAATTTCAGTGAGGAAATCAGTAGTAGTAGTAGTAATAATAGTAGAATTTTTGTTTCTCTAGAAGAGAGTCTGCCACTGTGCCTGTCTGCACCTGGTAATGCACAAGCTGTAAGGCAGTATGTTCTTTTCTCTGCAGTAAATCCCTCAATGGAAAGCCTGTAGGATACAGATAAATTCCAGAAAAATTGGGGAGATGAGAGAGTTTGCTTGTTTATGGTGGGGGTTGGCAAAGAAGCTATAGAAAAAGGCCAGTTTTCCCAGTTTCAGGTCCTAAAAAAAAATAGTCATAGGGTCATACCAGGGTGAAAGAAAATAATAATAGTAACAGCTACAGTTCTTTTTTTTGGTACTGGGGATTGAACTCAGGGGCTCTCCACTACTGAGCCACATCCCTATCCCTATTTTGTGTTTTATATAGACACAGGGTCTCACTGAGTTGCTTAGTGCCTCGCCATTGCTGTGGCTGGCTTTGAACTTGCAATTATCCTGTCTCAGCCTCCCAAAGTGCTGGGATTACAGGCATGCGCCACTGCGCCCGGCACAGCTACAGTTCTTAAACACTTTCTGTGTATCAGGCACTATACTTGGCACCTTATATTCATTGCCTAATTTAGTCTCAGAACCAGCTCTATATGATTAAAATATTGTAATTTCCATTTTAAAGATAAGGAAACAGGCTCGCCCGGCTACAACCTGCTGATAAGTGGTGAAGATGGGGTATAGAGTCCAGGAAGAATAGCTTTTTTTTTTTTTTTTTTTTTTTTCTGTGGTACCAGGGATTGAACTCAGGGGCTCTCGACCACTGAGCCACATCCCCAGCCCTATTTTGTGTTTTATGTAAAGACAAGGTCTCACTGAGTTGCTTAGTGCCTCGCCATTGCTGAGGCTGGCTTTGAACTCGTGATTCTCCTGTCTCAGCTTCCCAGAGTGCTGGGATTAAAGGCATGCACCACTATGCCTGGCTAAGAATAGCTCTTAAACTGTATTCTTTCTTCCTCCTCTCTCTCTCTCTCTCTCTCTCTCTCTCTCTCTCTCTCTCTT
Source organism: Xerus rutilus (assembly GCA_028644305.1). NCBI lineage: Eukaryota > Metazoa > Chordata > Mammalia > Rodentia > Sciuridae > Xerus > Xerus rutilus. The sequence goes on from CM053404.1 coordinate 23,600,681, forward strand.
TCTCTCAATTGAACCCAGGGACATTTACCACTAAGCTGCATTCCTAGTGTGTGCCACCACACCCAGCTTGATCCATACTCTTAACTACTGTGCTATCTTGGAAATACTAGCTATTGGATGAAACTCTTTTTTGCACCCAGGTACAACTATACCCAACAACCAGGGTCTTGCTTACAGAATGTCTTTACAGAGCTTCTTATTTAGCTATAGTCCTGAATTTGAAACAATAAATATGGATTATAGAAAAACAATTGGTTTTTGCTTCTCTCTGATCAGAATTTTTCTTCCAAGCTGCCCAGAACCTGACTACCACTTAACTTAGTTGTGATAATGCCACTGAGAGGCTGTCAGGCTGGTGAAATTGCAAAGTTAATACAGACCTTTAGTACTTTCTATGAGAAACGAGTTGATCCTTATTGGGAGATGTATAACCAGTTCTGGGGAAGGTCTGGATTTAGGAAAGTAAAGGAAAGGTGAGAGGCTAAATTAAGTATTTTCAGAGGAAATGAAAGATCAGACCTTCTATTTTTCTTTCAGTCTCTTGCCAAAGTATAGACTATTTTCCCTAAATCCACTAAATCCAGAGAAGGAAGTTAGGCAATGGCCTAAGCAGGTCATTCTCATTTTTATAGGAAAAGGTATCTTCCTTTAAGTTGGAGGAAATTTACTGTGTATTAAAAGAAAAAAGGCTTTATCTTTCCTTGCTAAGAAATGGTGGGTATATTTGACTTGTTACATTGTTCCTCTGCAGATGATAAGAAAACCCCAGTGCATTTTCCATAAAAACTGCCTGCAGCTACTTGGACCTTCCTCTTCTTTATAACAGTCCATTTGGGTGCAGGCCAGTGGATAAGCCACTGACCATTTATGAAGACCTACTGTGCACTCAGCACTATTTCTTTTAGGGATGGGATATTATATGGGATATGCTATGATCAAGAGGTCAGAACAGTGAATATTTTTGAGGGGTGGGCTAGAGAGCAAACCTGACTATTCAGACCTTGGTTCTATGGGTACCAGGATAGGTGCATCCCAAATTCTGAACCATTGTGAGGAAAGAAATTACCCAACTTGCGTTAGACCAAATTCTTTCATTATGTCTCTATCTTCAACTTGTAGAACATGCAGTATCTGCTTAACTCCCTCTAACTGATGGGAGAGAGAAGCAAGGGCATGGTCTAGACTTACACCTGGTGATGCTTTTGTTTGAAGTTTCAGAGTTGATCCATCTTTAGTGGGAGAGATAGTCAAAGATTATCATGAAAATTTTCTAAAAAGCCTTTTTATCTTTTATTCCTCCTAATTCTCTTTAAACTCTTATATCTGGGTCAAGCCATCCAAACATAAACTTTTCTATGATTAGGAGTTTGACAGGATTCAAACATAACTGCATGGAAGTAGAACAGGATGATTACAGTCTCTTTGGGAGAGTGGAAGTTCAGCCTTGAGGTATGAGCATTTATTATAAAAAGAATTTACTAAATCCTTTTAACACTCATCCCAGGTGTGAAGTCCAGGATGGCTGTGGCCTAAAAAGCCCAACTGAAGATTTATGACCCTTGAATTTCAAGCTTATAAATGAGTATTGTGCTGGGTATGGTTGTACATGCCTATAATTCCAGCTATTTGGGAGGCTGAGGCAGGAAGACTGCAAATTGGAAGCCAGCCTTGCCAGTTTAATGAAACTTTATTTCCAAATGAAATTTTAAAAAGGGCTGAGGAAGCCAGGCGAGGTGGTGCAAGCCTGTAATCCCAGCACTTCGGGAGGCTGAGACAGGAGAATCACAAGTTCAAAGCCAGCCTCAGCAACGGCGAGGTGCTAAACAACTCAGTGAGACCCTGTCTCTACATAAAACACAAAATAGGGCTGGGGGATGTGGTCAAGTACCCCTGAATTCGGGGCTGGGATTATGGCGCAGTGGTAGCGCGTTCGCCTAGCACGCATAAGGCACTGGGTTCGATCCTCAGCACCACATAAAAAAAAAAAATAAAATAAAATAAAGATATTCTGTCACCTACAAATAAAAAAAAAATTAAAAAAAAAAAAAAAAAAAAAAGTACCCCTGAATTCAATCCCCTGTACCAAAAAAAAAAAAAAAAAAAGGGCTGAGGAAGTAGCTCAATGGTAGAATGCTTGCCTAGTATGTGCCGAGTCCCTGGGTTCATTCCTCAGTAAGAGAAACAGAGGGAAATTTTAAATTAAAAAAAAGGACTGGAGGTGCAGCTCAGTGATAGAGTACTTCCTTGGCATGTCCAGAGCCCTGGTTTCAATCCCCAGCACTGCAAAAAATAAAACATAAGTGGATATTGCATAATCAAAATAGCAATCCAAATCATATTTTGCTAATTATGAGTTTAAAGTTTTGTTGGTGGTTTATACCTACTACCATCAGGGTTGAGTGGGTCTTTAGTGGCTACTGGCAAAAATTAACAAGCCCTAGAACTCTAGAGCCTAATCATCATTTAAGCTCAAACATGAAACCAGGGGCTGGGATTGTAGCTCAGCGGTAGAGCGCTTGCCTCGCATGCGTGAGGCCCTGGGTTCGATCCTCAGCACCACATAAAAATAAATCAATAAAGATATTGTGTCCACCTACAACTAGAAAAAATTTAAAAAAAAAAAAAAAAAAAAAGACATGAAACCAGGCCTTTTCCAGGTAACCTGCCCAACTCTCCACAGATTAGACTTCCTATTTCTTAGGAGGAGTGAGTTTGAATTCCTTGAATCTTTGGTCTCTGCAGAACACCTTTAATCTATAAACCCAAGAACATGCCCCAGATTAGACTAGCCTGCTAGTACAACTGAATTGGTTGTCTAATCCTGTTATGTGACTTTTTATATTTCTAGACATCTATTTCTTCTTCTGTGAAATGAGGGCCATGAACTAGTATGCAATTTCAAAGTTTCCTTCTGGAACTATTATTTCTGTTGTTCTGTCCCTATGGTAACACTTTGGCATGAAGAAGTGTGGCTGCCTTCCACATCACTTTCCTTACATGCTAGGGAAACTACAGGTTCTCCTGGCCACCATTTAATCAGCTGATTCATCTTATTTGAATGTATCAAATACTTTCTATTTCAATTTTTCTTTTTTTTTCTATTGTTTTGTTTTCTATTTGTTAGATCTTATCATTTATATTTTTACATTTATTTTATATATTATCTCTGATCTTTAAAATATTATAAGAAAATATTATTATGACCATTTCATAGTTAAGGAAACTAAAAGTCAGGTCAGGGTTTGAATCTAGATGTCTGATCTGGTCATCTCTTTCCATTACCTCCCACTGCAATCTTCATGGGCCTATGTGTATTTCCTATTATATAAGAAGTCTAGGTAAGCCGGGCGCAGTGGTACACACCTGTAATCCAAGCACTTTGGGAGGCTGAGACAGGAGAATCGTGAGTTCAAAGCCAGCCTCAGCAACAGTGAGGCGCTAAGCAATTCAGTGAGACTCTGTCTCTACATAAAACACAAAAGAGGGCTGGGGATGCGAGTCAGTGGTCAAGTGCTCCTGAGTTCAATCTCCAGTACCAAACACTCACCCACCGAGCCACATCCCCAGCGCTATTTTGTGTTTTTATGTAGAGACTCACTGAGTTGCTTAGCACCTCGTCGTTGCTGAGGCTGGCTTTGAACTGGTGATTCTCCTGTCTCAGGCTCCCAAAGTGCTGGGATTACAGGCTTGCGCCACTGCACCTGGCCCTTGGTAAGCTTTTCTATTGCTATTTGTGTACTCATCCTTATTTGGCAGTCTGGCTTCTAGGGCAGACCATACATGTTGCCCTTGTTGAGAACTAAGTCATACTTTAGATGTCAGTTTAAATTGAAAGAAGATAATGAAAACAAGTTTGCTGACAGGACACATCCTATTACTTAGTTGTCCTTCTCTGCTGGGAATTCAGGCCAACAGATTTGAGACTGAGCAATTTTTCAGGCCCAGGGCAAAGCCTTCTGGCATCAAGATTGGATAGTTATCACCAGAAAGTTTTCAACTTGGAGATTCTTGTTTGTGACTATCTTCAGGCTAGAAGTTATTTCCTGTTTCAAAGGCCCTGCTTTGGGGGAAAAAAAAGGCGAGGGATAGGGATGGTGGGCCTTGTGGCACATACTCGTAATCCCAGATATTCAGGAGGCTGAAGCAGGAAGATTGCAAGTTTGAGGTCAGGTTGGGCAATTTAGTGAGACCCTGTGTCAAAATAAAATTTAAAAAAGTACTGAGGGTATTTTGCCAATGCTGAGCATTTTGTCAAGCATGTTTAAGACCCTAAGTGGAATTTCTAGTACCACACACATACACACACACACACACACACACACACACACACAAACACAAAATTCAAATAAATAAATAATAAAATGGCACCCTGGCTACTGAATAGTCTGTGAAGAATGCATATTAAATGTCTTCAGGGAAAGGAGTGTGTCTCTTTTTAAATTTTTTTTAATGGTAGGTGAACCACAGTACCTTTATTTTTTATTTTTATGTGGTGCTGAGGATCGAACCCAGTGCCTCACAGGTGTGAGGTGAGCACTCTACCACTGAACTACATCTCCAAGGACAACCTCAGCAACAATTTTGAACTAACCTAATGCATTGGAATATCATCTCCATTACATCATTGATGACATCTTGATCCTCATGTGGCCAAGAGCCTCATAATTTGTATCATGTGAAGTCAGGTCTTTATGAGCCTCTCTGCTCATTTTTCTGTAGTCCTGTGTACTACCAAAGTTGTAAAGGTTAGCAGTGCATACTGGGCTCTCTGTCTTCTGGCTCATGCACTGCTAGTTATACTTAGGGCAGTGTGGTCCTTATTGAAGTCTTCCTTTCACATCAAATAGAGAAATGTTTCCTCTTCACCAGAATTGGCTGAGTGAAGATGTATGAGGCCCTAGCTCTTGGCTTATGATTAGAACTATCTGGAGACAATCAGAACTTTCAAACACCATTAGAACAATTTATTGACTATTCATTATGTGCCAGACATTGCGCAATCATTATCTCATTAACCTTCACATCAGCCTTATAAGGTTGTGCTATCCCCTTTTAAAACTATAAAAACTGAGACTCAAAAATAAAATTATGTAAATTTACATGGTTAATAAGTGCTTGCCAAGCATGCACAAGGCCCTGGGTTCAACCCCCAGTAGCACATATACACCTAGAGTGAGACTCCAGTTCAGTTTGTTTTCTTCCTTTCTTTCTCTCTCTCTCTCTTCCCTCTCTCTCTCTCTTCTTGGTACTGGAGATAGAACCTAGGATTATTTACCACTGAACCACATCCGCAGTCTCTTTTTTTAAATTTTGAGACAGGGTCTCACTAAGTTGATGAGGCTGACCTTGAATTTACAGTCCTCCTGCCTAAGCCTCCCAAGTTGCTAGAATTACAGGCGTGTGCTACCATTCCTGGCTTAAGTTAGTTATTTTTCTATCAGGCCCTTACCAGGACCCAAGTTCTTCTCTACTGAGGATCATAGGTGGGGATTTAAGGATTCCTTAAAGATGATGTCTTGTAGGTGATTTCTGACTTTGAAGCTATTTGAGCTAAGGTAGTGGGCCTAGTTATAGGAATCCCACAAGCCCAACAGCTGATGAAAGAAGGTTTGTTTGTGCTTGGGGACTAGACTGTTACCCAGTGATTCAGGAAGGGATCTCAGCCTGATAGGGGCCATTGGAGTTACCAGGAAGCCAGATCCTAAGGCCGTAAATTATGGTAAAGTCTAAGGTATTTTTTTCTTTTTCTTTTTCTTTTCCCCTAGGGATTGAACCCAGGGGTACTTTACCCCTGAACTATATCCCCAGCCCTTTTTATTTTCTGTTTTCAGACAGGGTCTCCCTGAGTTGCTTAGGGCCTTAGACTCCGCAGTTGCTTAGGGCCTTAGCCTCCCAAGTTGCTAGAATTACAGGAATGCACCACCAGGCCCCGCTAAAGCCTAAGGCCTTTAAGCACAATCAGAGATTGCTCTTGCCACACCCTAGGTAAGTGTTGAAGCTCAAATAGGACATGTTTCTAAAGTCTTTAGCTCCAGAAAGTAAAGTCCCAGACTTTGCAAGTGCTCTGAAGTGCTAAATGGCTGAGGCCCAGACCTGAGCTTAGAGTGTGTTCTTCTCTTGTAAGTAAAAGAGAGGTGATGAGGGCAGGAGACAGTAGCGGCTAGATGAGCTAATAGGCAACTTTTTGCTAGGTAAAAGAGAAAGAAAGGAAAGAAACGCACAAGAAAAGCGAGGGAAGGTGGAGGGATCAATGGGCAACATCCAGATAAGAGGAGAGCCGAAATCATGCACTACTACTGAATGATCCATCCAGGCTTCTGGTTTCCTTCTGAGGAGCTAGTAGCTCAGGAGCCATCTCTACTTTCAACTTCCTGCAACAAACTGAACTAGGCTGTACTCTGAAAAGGTAGCTTTACTGAAAAAGGAAAAATCACTGTTAAGCAAGACCTTAGACCTTCCTTTATTTCCTGGCAAGAGGAGAATGCCTCGGTGATCAAGGGAGTCTTGGAGGCCTTAGACTCTTAGAGTGTAGTTAGAAGGTAGAGACATCTCTTAACCTACTGCACCTTTTTCTCAGAAATTGGCTTTGACATGGTTTTTGTCTTTTAGCACCTGACACCTTTCAAGGAAAGCCAAGTCCAAGTTGCTGGGTCATAGGCATTGTTGAGGCTGCTACTTCAGGGCTTAGGACAACATGTATTACTTTATTTTGCCTGGTTCCTGGGGGATGTTTCCATCTTTTTTTTTGCAGTCCTGGGGATCGATCCCAGGGCCTTGTGCATGCAAGGCCAGCACTCTACCAACTGAGCTATATCCCCAGCCTGGATGTTTCCATCTTAGAGGAAATTTTGCCTTTTTCTGGGTTTGAGCCATTCACTTCTGAGCCAAGACCTTGTCTATAGATATTTCAGCCACAAGTATAGCCCATGTTCTTGGGAAGACTGAATTATTTTGTGGGTGACTGCTGTTGCTGGCACTGGCCTACCTACCTAGAGAGTTGACAAATGGAATTAGAAGCAAAGGAACCAGCTTGTATTAGGGTTTGTGGGAAACAGCAAACAAAATTATTTTATGGAGCTAGGATGTCTGGAAGGCAGAAAACTAGGCCAGAGCTGTGCCCCAAGCTGTCCCTTCCTTCTGAACTCAAACTCAGAGAACTCTCCCCGAGGGACATAAGTTTTCCCAGTACTCTCCAGCTCATCTCTTTCCTCAGGAATTCTTGGCGACAGAAGTGTTTGTTACCAAGTAAAGTTGACTCTGGCACAAATTTAGAATGGTAAGGGAACAGTCCAGAGGTACCTTTGTACTCCTCAGGAGTCTCTCCTCAATCCCTCTGATCTGTCCTGACTCTGGCTTATTCTCTGCAACCCTGCAGAGCTAAGAGTCCCTCATCACATGCTCCCTCTCCTCAAGCTCCCTACTGAGCAGGGAGCTCTCCATGATGTAATGTGAGCCTTACCCTACCTTAGGCTTTCCTACAGGCCAGATAACTGCCCTTAGACTACCAGAGTGAATAAGTCATTCCCTCTCCTGGTAATTCCTTTCTGCTCAACTCACTTCTGCTAACTTGATGTAGTGCCTCTCCCCTGTCAATCCTTGCCTTTGTTTGATGGTCCTATAAGTTGAAATCATATCAAGCCTGGGTACAGTAGTCCCTTCTTTCTTAGCCAGTGGTACTCAAGGTTCCCAGAGTCAGTGGAAGTTTAAATCCTCCCTTCTGACATTCAACAGTGTTAGAGAGACATTGTTGGAGAGATCTGTCATCAGAACAAATACTGTAGCTTAGTCTTGAAAGTATGCCCTGTACCCAAAGGCTTGGATGTCCAAAAGTTTTATCCATACAATGGGTAGGAAGGCTGAGTTGGCATCGAGAGATGAAAACAAGTGGCAGATGGTGCTAAGGAACATCCCAGGACTGAAGAAATGTGGTTCCCAGAAAGGGAAAAGCAAGAAGATATTGGAAAGTCTGACATTGACAACCTTGCCAGAGAAAGCTTCAGGACAAGAATGAGAGCACAGTTATGGTATCAGGGATATGAGTGGCCTCAGGCATTCACTGTTCTGTCACTTCTTCTCATGCTCTTTTATCATACCCAGAGTAAACAGCCTTGGTGGCCAGGCTAGGTTGGTCAGGAAAGGAGGGGAATAGAAGAGATTAGGAAGTAATGTTCTCTGGGCCTGGTTTTTTTCTGGATGATAAGTAGTGAGCCGGGTCTTTTGGAGATATTACACTAGACTGAATCCAACCCAATAAGGTAATAATGTGAGGGTAAGGCTCATGATTTGCATGGTTCATGCCCTGCGCTTGACTTCCCTCAGGTGCTAGAGGTGGTGCGAGCCAACTATGACACACTCACACTGAAGCTGCAGGATGGCCTGGACCAGTATGAGCGCTACTCAGAGCAGCATAAAGAAGCTGCCTTCTTCAAAGAGCTGGTGAGTACCCCGCCCCTGGCTCTGCCTGTGTCTCTTGGGGGTCCATTCCCAGCCACTGGGTTCTTCTTGTAAGTGGACATCTAGGCAGCAACTACAGTTTTCCATAGGCTAATAAAATAAGGCTAGAAGGGTCTGCTAGGATCCAGTATAAAACTTCTCTACCAAAACAGTTCAGGAGGCAGTGAGAGAAGAAAATATTCCCAGTGCATCATTGCCCACCTCCTCTGCAGCCATGGAGACAGCCCTTGCACAGCTCCAACTGGGCCTGGGGTTTGACGTGTGTTCCCAGTAGCAGTTCTGGCTCATTGCTCCTTATAGAGTCCTCAGAGCAACTAATGAGGATAATGAGAATCAATTATTCACTTCTTCCTAAATTCCTAACTGGTTCCTAGTCTGAGTGCCCGCCTAATATAGTTCTCTAGTTTTCACTCCCTATTCCCATTCCTACTCTCCAATCACTCAGCTTCCTATTGTCCCCACCCTTGGCTACCCAGAGCCAGTGAGCATTTGCTCTGCCTCCTACTCCACCTCCCAGTCAGTATCTCCACAAAACTGATCTTTCCCTATTGATTGTCCCTTTCCTGCCCTGGGCTCAGAGCTATTCTCGGGAAAAATTCAGCCTCCCCATAGTCCTGCCACTCCACCTGCTTGGTTTATATAAACATTCTGCCTGAGGACTGAGACCAGGACACAGAGGCCTCTGTACCCACTTCCCATGTCCTTAGACTTCCTCTGCTGGAGTGGAACTTCCATCAGCCCAGCTTTTATTTCCCCACATCACATCTGCCATGAAGGTGCTAGATTTTAGACCATATGTCTTGTGCTAAACACAGCCCAAATCTGACTCTGACATGACCTCCTCAGGATTTATCTGGGGTAAGTTAGTTGGGAACAGGGAAGCCATTAGTGTAAAGAGATAGCAAGTACAGTATTTTTATTTTATTTTTACTGGGGGCCAGCAATTAACAAAGAGCAAACTATTGGGAGATTAAAAAGACTGTGAAGGAGAATTAGAGGAGCTGTGTCTTGAGGCTCTTTGGTGGTAGCCTCTGCCTTACTCAGCTCTCCTGTCTGCACCTCTGGCACAGGGGTTCAGAGTAGGTCTGGTCCAGTTGGGAGTTAATGAACTTGAGTTGCTTGCTGTTTGCCATGCTGTTTCTTTCTTCTGTTTTCTAACTTTATTAACTTTTCTGTAGCAAAGCAGACTTTAGGGCTCAGGACACACACTTTCTCCTCCTCACCCTTTTGTTTCTCAATACAGCATACGCATGGATGAACCTCCTCACAGAGTCTGCTAGATTCCTTGTGGAACCCTCATATTAGGGAGTTTGGCCCTCTTAGCTGTTCTCTACAGGTCTTTCCCCTGATGGCATGGTTAATACTTCCTTGACCCTGTGCCACAGGCACTGCCCTCTGCTGATTGTAACTGACTCTGTCCTGTTTTCTCTCTTTCTATGCCTTCCCACCTTACCCCCACCCTTTCCCAGGTTCGATCCATTAGCACCAACGTCCGGAAGAACCTTGCCTTCCACACACTCAGCCAGGAGGTCCTGCTAAAGGAGTTTTCCACTATCTCCTGAGGCCGTGCCCACCTGACAGCCACTGACTGCCCTCACTCATGAGGCTCCTGAGCTGGAGGGACACAAGGGGAGAGGGGACTGCCTCCAGGGTTGGAGAGAAACAGATACTGAGTTCTCCTGGTGAAGGCCACACTTCAGTGGAGCTTGGACAGCAGGAGCAAGCCAGGGATGATCTTATTTGGGGAGGAATGGGTGGGCAAAAGGAGAGGCATCCAAGAATGTGGGGACTTCCAAGGTGGGCTCTCTGGACACCCCCTCACATTTTCAATTAACTTTACAAGTTGTGGCTTCTGACTGATTTTCAGAAGCTGGTGGGGCAAGCCTCAGGAGAGGCCAGGACCCTGAAGGCCAATGGCTTTCCTTGGCTTCTGAAAATAGATTAACTTTCAGACATACCTGGAGCCATTTCCTGTTCCCTTTAAGCTTGGAGCTGAGCTGGGTTTGATATTTATGTCCCTACCCTGCTAGGACTCTGTCCAGTCATTAGGACCCTTAGGTCAGGCTTAGGATAGGATAGGAGTGGGAGACTTTTTTTTTTTAATTCAAAGTTGATTCCTCTGAGAAACTGGAGGTTGGAATCTACCCAGTGCTCACTGTCAGGCCACCACTTTCTGGATTTTAGTTTTGGTACCAGAAATACCTGTTAGCTTTCCCCTGCCTTCCAACCCATTGACTCATCAGCATAATAGGCTTACAACCTTAACTTTGCATTTTTAGTCTGGGTAAACTGTCTTAAGGGTGTGCATAAAATAAACATTGACAGGTTTTCTGGAGCCCTCAAGGTGCCTATTTTGCTGGTTCCCTTTCCAGCAGTTTTCCCATCTTCTCAGCCACCCCCTCCCACTGGGGGCCTCTCCTGCCCCTGCTGAGCTCCCCTCCACGTGTTCCACCCCCTCATCCTGCTGTTGTTTACATCTAGCCTGCTTGAGAATTTCCTCTAGGGAGGAATCTGTTCCTGCTATGGTCTGGTGCCTGGGAGGGAGAGAACCTACTGGGGGCAGGGTGCCCTCCATCTGAAAAAGGCCAGATGAGCATTATTCATCTTATTTAACCATATTCTGGGTGGAGCCACAGGCAAATCTGATCTTTGGGAAGTCAGCCTGTGGTTCCTCCTTTGGATAGCCTCCACAGGACCACTGTAGGCTTTTTTTTTTTTTTTTTTTTTTAGCTTCACAACTGCTTCCAGAATAGCTGCTGCTCTAAGACTCTCCCTTTCTAAAGCACTTTCTAAAGCCCTCAGGATGGCAAGGAGCAAGCAGGCACAGAAATAATTGGAGCAAGTGCAGAAATCCAGTTGTGAGAGCAGGGATGAGACCTCCTCAGCTGTTATCCATTTAGCCCTGTATCTCTTTGGTATACTTGCCCTCCCTAGGAACCAAAGTTGTAGCTCCAACATTGAGCAGATATGCATTAGTTTCGGAGAATCTACCAACAGATCCCATGCCTAGATGTACGTTCTTAAGAGATCATGGGCTAGGTCTTCTCTGATCACTGATCATTATATGGATAGCTCAGTCTATGACATTAGTATTTTCCAAGGTGATAAGCCCAGAGCAGCTGGATCTGGAGCTGGTGGCAAATTGAAGTTATTAAAAATTGATCTGTGTGGGACAATCTTCTTAGTGTCTTCCTCCCACCCCCCGAATCTCTGTGGCCCAGACTCATTTCTCAAAGACAAAGTTAAGGTAATCTCCCAGGTATTGGTCCCATCTGGCTAGGAGACCCCTGCCTATCCTTAACAGACTTTCCTCTTGAGTCTCATGGCCTTAGAAGAAGGCAGAATCCAATTCCCTTATCTCCAAACTTTGTGGTATTCAAGTCAGTGAGTCCTTTGGGCTCATGGATTCCTGCCAGCTTGTCCTATAAAGAAAGGCAGGTCTAGGACAGAGGTCACTAAGCAGAAGATTCCTTGCCTTCCATTGTTAAGGTCCATCTCTTGACCTTGTTTCTTCACATACACCTATTCAAAGAGCTCCAAACAGGAGTTCCCATCCTCTCCCAGAAATCAACCTCAACAAGAGTTGCCCATGCCCAGCCTCTGTGCCAGGTCTTTGGAGGCTTTGCAGAGTCAGAGGAGATCCAGGAGCAGGGTATTGCTCCCAAAAGACAATTCTCGCTGGGTTGATTGATTGAATCAAGTGGTTGGAAATTAAATCCAGTTGAAGAGATTAAATGTGCTGGTCACTTTAGCTGAAGCTTTTGGTCTCAGTAGGCCACTCCTCAAGACCTACCAAACACTATCCACTCATTCTTATGGCAGGTTTTGGGGGCAGGGACAGTGTTCTTGGCTAAGAGCCCAGGAAATATCCTGGGGAAATTCAGACGCATTGAGACTAAAGGAGCCCAGTACTGTGCTGCCCCTGCTTTCAGAAGAGGAGCTAATCTTAACTGGAGAGGGCTTCATAAAGGGGCATTTCTTGTCCACTCTGTCCTCACCCAGATCCTCAAACCCTTTACCACCTCCCCAAATCTGCTGGAAAACAAGGAATCTGAGACAGGGTAGATGACAAAAGAGAAGAGCAGAAAAGTTGAAAGGAAAAAAGGAACAAAAGAGCAAGGAAGTCTTGAGAAACTGACCTTGTTCATTATTTTTCTTATCTTAGCTGATGGCCAAGGGGGTCATTATGAGGTCAGGGAAGAAGGCCCCCTGGGAGTGGATGGTACCCAGAGAGGGGGCCCTTGGTGAGAGTGGTGTCCTGCTGGAACTTGAGAGATGAAAAAATTGTCCCCAGCGCCTGTTATCAGAGACCGGTGGACTTTCCTCTGCATTTTTATCCCACTTGAAGCAGAGAGAAGCGAGATGGGGACCGAGGACTGGCTGGAACTGGCAGGAGGAACAAACAAAATAGGGGCTGACATGGAGAAAGACCTAACAGGGGACCCAGAGACATAACCCAGGCTCTGACTCCACCAGACAGTGCTGATGGTGGAAGAAGAGGGTGTCTGAAAATTGTGGGAGGGGGTTCCTCACAGTGGGGTCTCTGGCCCCGCTCCCCCCTGTACTCCAAGACCCGTAGCTTGAGGTTTAGAGGTGGTACTGCTGGGAGATAGTCTCCCTCCCTGCACTTTCCAGTTCACCCTTTCACCGGAGCCTCCCCCGTGCTGTAGAGGGTGGGGGGCGGAGGTAGGGGGAGCCAATCCCGGCAGCGCCAAAGAGGGGAGGCGGCAGTGACAGCCGCTGGAGGGGGCGGGAGGAGAGGCGGATCGGCTCCTGCTCAGAGCTCAGCTCCACTCTGTCTCTGGCTCTCTGCTCACTTGCCGCCCAAGCCTCCTGCTCCTGCCCCAGGACCCCTAGGTGGGGCCTAGAACCCAGGCTGATCCCCAGGCTGGGCCCACAACCTTTGGCTCTCCTGGCCCCCAGCCACAACGGTGCACTAGGCAGCCAGGGGGCGCCGTGTGAGCGCCCTATCCTGGCCACCCGGCGCCCCCTCCCACAGCCCAGGCGGGAGTGGGGCGCCGGGGGCCATGCGGGGCCAGGGCCGAAAGGAGAGTTTGTCCGATTCCCGAGATCTGGACGGTTCTTACGACCAGCTCACGGGTGAGTCAGTGCGCAGGGGTCGCGGGAGGGAGGGTGGATTCCATTCCCCCGACCCTTCCACCTCTCCGACCCTGACTTTCTCCATACCCGCTCTCTGACCCCATTCCCAGGCACCCTCCCAGCTGGTCTAGGCAGCTGGACACCTGGGTTCAAAGCCTTGAGTCCCACGGGGTGAGGGGGCCAAGTGGGGCAGGTGTTGAGAGGCAGCAGATGTGGGCGTGTGTGACACAGGGCTGGGAGTGTGTCTGGAGTGGGAGGTGTTACGTGAGTGAGCGCCTATCATTCTTATGTGTGTCTGCTTTATGTATATGTGTGTGTGCACCCCCCACAGCTGGTTGCCATGTGCCTTGAGCTTGGTGACAACCACAGTGAGTGTGAGTGCGTGTAGCAGTGCAATTTATGATCTTGTCTAATGTTTGAGTGAGGCTGTGTAGGACCCTGGTTGTACATAAGTTGTTTTGACCATGTGTCTCTGTTGTATGTGCAACTATATGCTTTGCGTGTATGATTCTGTGTGAAATGACATGTGACAACCAGAATATATCAGGGCTTCACTTATGGTAGTATATCTCTTTATAAGACTATAACTGTGAATCTCCTGGGATGAGCAGTTGTTAAAGTGGGTTGTGTTATATTTTGTGATTGTGAGATTATATGGATTATTTTAACATTTGGTGCTGATTATATACTTTCATGTGTGATGCCTGCTGTGGGGATCTGTGAGTGTCCATGCCCTTACTTATCCTCACTGCCTCTCTGGCTTCCTGTAGCAGAAGGGAGTCTTTAGTGCACCCCACTGCTTCCCCAAGTTTTCTGCAAATAGTCCAGGTGGACCCAAGGAAAGACTCTAGTGTCCAGCTGCCCAAACTGACTTCCAGGTGCACCCTATGGTTTGAGCACCTGGCACCCATAAGGGAGGCTTTGGTTAATGCTACATCAGCCCCCTTCCCCCATTACTCAGATCACTCTTACAAATGAAAATCCTGCAATCCCCAACAGCCCTTTGAGAAATTCACCAGAACCACAGAGAAAACACATCCTCTTGCCTCCCTCCAGAGCCAGGGATAGAAGGTCTAGGCCTGGGAAGTGCCACATAGCCTCTTGTACATCCCCCCAAACCACTCTGCTGCCCAGACATCTCTTTCCCACTTTAGGGAGGTATGTGAGACCAGGACATCTGTGCATGTATTCATTCCTGGTAGGTAGATCCATGTGTTTGTGTAGGTGACTGTGTCACCTTGTGTATATTTCCACATGTGTGTGTGTTTCTCTCATTGTGCAGCCTGCTTAAGAACTCCAACTGAGAATCGGAGGAGGGAGGCTGTTCCTCCTAAGGCTGAAACAAAGCAGGGAGGTAGAGGGAAGCTATGATCCTTGTCCTTCCTTAATGGGGTCAGGTTAAGACCTTTGAATAGGTGGGAAGGAACTAGAATGTGATACCTTGAGAATAAGTGTCTCCCCCACTCATTGACACTGAGGAGGTCCTAGTTGTAATACCAAGACATCACAGAAGGGGCATCATTCACTTAGGCAGGCCCCAGAGTGGGACAATGACATATGTGCCCCAGATGTGCTTCAGATTTGGACAGGCTCCAAAAGTTCAGCTATGTGGTTCTATTAGGAACTCTGTTCCCATTACCAGCTCAGGCTCTTTGAGAGTTGTAAGGGCCCAAGACTCTCATTAACACATTAGGGTTTTTTCCTGCCTGATTCTCCCCTTTAGAGATTGGGTGGAGATGGGGAAGCACTTGGATTTGAAGGTGCACTGCCTTAGATCAGTTTTTTAATCAGTTTCTGCGTAGCTGTGACCAAAGCACCTCACAAAAATAACTTAGGGAGGAAAAGTTTATGTGGGGCTCACAGTTTCAAAGGTCTCTATCCATAAACAGCTGATTCCATTCCTCTGGGCCTAAGGTGATGCCTAAGGGAAGGGCCCACCTGAGGAAAATGGCTCAGTTTATGGTGGGGTGAAGAAGCAGAGAGGGGGAAGGGGCTGCAGAAAAGATGCGCCCTTCCAGGGGATATCCCCAGTGACTCACCTTCAGGCATGCCCCAACAGCCAATCCATTCAAACTAGGATGGACTAGGATTAGGTTACAGTCCAAGTATAATTTAATCATCTCACCTCTGAGTATTCCTGAATTAACAGGAGTTTGGGGGAGATACCTCATATCCAAACCATAACAGTCTGTCAAACTATATGACTTTTGCTCTCTGGCCCTCACTTTTCTCACCTGTACAATGGGAATACTAGTTAGGCATAGTGGTTCATGCCCATAATCCCAGCTACTCAGGAAGTGAGGCAGGAGGATCACTAATTTGAGGCCAGTCTTGACAACTTTGCAGGACCCTGTCTCAAAATAATAGTTAAAAGGGGGCGGTGCTGGGGACGTAGCTTGGTGGTAAAGTGTCCCCAGGTTTAAATCTCAGTACTGCCAAAAGCGGGGGGGGGGGGGGGTGGCGGGGAATACAACTTCCTGCCTGCCTACTTGCCAGCCTCTCAAGAGAAATTTCTTTAAAAGATCAAATGTTGACAAGCATCTAGAATCCTGGTTAGATCATCAGCATCCTCGTGGTAGAGCACTACACACATGACTTGAGAAGTAGAAATAGGACTACCAGGGGCCTTGCCTCTCAAAAGAGGGCTTATATTATTCTTTGGTACCAGGGATTGATCCCAGGGATGCTTAACCGGCCCTTTTTATTTTGAGACAGGGTCTCTCTTAAGTTGCTGAGGCTGGCTTTGAACTTGTGATCCTCCTGCCTCAGCCTACCGAGTTTCTGGAGTTACCTATGTGCACCACTGCACCTGGCTTGAAGGAGGGTTTATAATGAGTGTCAAATGAGTCTGGGACACCTATGTTAACCATAACTGGCCGAAGTCTAAAAGGAGACCTTGTCCGTGGTGCTGAAGTGCTCCAGGCCTCCCCTTTCCCGAAGGGATTTCCGGTAGGTATTCCTGGGATCGGATATGGGAGTAGTCTCCTTTTGTGTCATCCTGGCCAATCAGGCTGCCAGAAACAGCCCTAAAGTTGTGCTTCAGGGCATTTTGAGTACCCCCAACTGCCGTCTTTCCCATTCCCATCTCAAGCTCAGAACTGGGAGAGCCTTTTTAGGGGGAAGAAAATCCGAGTTCTACTCTATCTACCACCTAATACTTCCCTTCTTCTTGGCCCAGAGGAACCACTTGGCAATGCGGCACAGTGGGAAAAGTCTGTGATCAGTGCAGCCCTGTCAGTGCAGAAGCAGATGCAGGACAGTAAAAGGTGGGGAAAGAATTGGGACCTGACCAGCCAGGTCTGAACTCCTGTGCCTCTGTCCCTAAGTATCGTTCCCGGGAGTAGGGCGCCCCCGTGTGTCTTAGAGGAACCATGCTCTCGGAGCTAATTTCGAGCGGAAACTATCTCCTAAGTGGGCAGGATCTGGACAGAATTTGGAAATGACTCTCCTCTTAAATGTAGGGTTTTCGCCATGGCGCACGCCTGTAATCCCAGTGACTCGAGAGGCTGAGGCAGGACAATTGAAAGTTTAAGGCCAACCTCAGCAACTTAGCAAGAGCCTATCTCAAAATTGAAAATTGGAAAAAAAGGGCTGGCGATATAGCTAAATGGTAAAGTGCCCCCGGCCTTGATCCCCAGCACCAAAACTTAATTAATTAATTAATAATAATAAAGGACTGGGGATGTAACTCAGCAGTAAAGCGCCCTTTAGTTCATTCCCCAATACTCAAAAATAATGTTTTCAACCCCCCTAAAAAAGTGATCACAGAGCATTGGGACTATATCTATTCTGTAGGCTTTCCTAGGAGTTTGAAGGTGTTTTAGGGTCCTGGAAGAATCGCAAATTTGAGGCCAGCTTGGGCAACTTAGCAAAAATCCTGTCTCAAAAAAAAAAAAAAAAGAGCGGGGGGGGGGGTGCTGGGGCTGTAGTTCAGTGGTAGAGCACTTGCCTAGCATGCGTGAGGCCCTGGGTTCAATCCTCAGTACCACATAAAAATAAATAAATAAAGGTACTGTGTCAGCTGGGTGCAGTGGCGCACGCCTGTAATCCCAGCACTTAGGGAGGCTGAGACAGGAGAATCGCGAGTTCAAAGCCAGCCTCAGTAACGGAAGAGCTCAGTGAGACCCTATCTCTACATAAAACTGGGGATGTGGGATGTGGCTCAGTGGTCAAGTGCCCCTGAGTTCAATCTCCAGTACCAAAAAAAAAAAAAAAAAAGGTACTGTGTCCATCTACAACTAAAAATATGTTTTTTTAAAAAAAATAATAAAATAAAACTAAGCTCTCCCATAGTTCAGTGGGAAAGCTCCCCTGGGTTCAATCCCCAGTACCACCAAAAAAAAAAAAAAAAAAAAAGTGTAGGTGAAGTCGTATTTGGATTTAGGAGGCAAATACCAAGTGGATGCATAGCCCTGCCACCTCCTCTTTACCTTTGGATAAGCTCACTGGCCTCTCCTCCCTCGTGCTTTTTCTCCTGTTGGTTCAGGAAGTGTGGAAGTGTGGGGAGTTGCCATGACAACTCTGTCCGCTTACCCTTAGCAAAAAGGGCAGGGAGTGGGGGAGTACAGGAGGAAGAAGAGCTGAAGAGAGGCAATGAAAGGTCCATTCCCCGTCCAGATGATTTCCTTGTGTGCCCGGCTTTCCTGCTAGGAATCCATAAAATGTTTCAAAAGAAGGTTATGGGGAGTTTGTGCTGCCTCTCCGCCTTTACCTGGTCTAGGAACTTTGGGGATGGGTGCTTCAAATGAAGAGGCCAGGGTTCTCAAACAGCCAGGGGAAGATGGGGAGGGTCCTAGGGTCTGTGAACCTCTGCCAGTCCAGTCTGCCTGCTCCGCCCATGCAGAGCCCACTTGGGTGGTGGCTGAGACTGCCCGGACCGCCCCCGGGCTTTGGGGGCGGAGCTTGGCCGCAAAGCTCTCCTGCAGAACCATGAACCGCTGCCCCCGCAGGTGCCGGAGCCCGTTGGGGCAGGCAGCACGATCCCTCTACCAGCTGGTGACTGGGTCCCTGTCGCCAGGTATGATAAAGGGAAGGGAGGGGATAGGCCTTCTCAAAAAGTGAAGTGAGATGAGAGTCTTACAGAGGTGGGGAGGAGAGGGCGCTCACAGAAATGGAGGGAGCAGAATCCTTCAAAGAAAAGGGTTTAAAGGTTTAAGGAGCAAGATCCCTGACAGAAGTGGAGCAAGGGATAGGATTCCTTATGGGGCACGAGGAAGAGATAGGGCTCTTCAAAGAAGAAAGGAAAAGGGGGCATCATGGTCCCTCATGATGGTGGAGCGGATTGGGCTTATTGAGAGTAGTCGAGGAGGCTCAAGTAAGGGACAGGGCACAGGCATGAAAGACGAAAGCTTGCAGCTGAGCTAGGAAAAAATACAGCTCTTCATTGTATTGCTTAGGTTAAGGGAGCCTTAAGATGATGGATCAATGTCCAAAAGGAATAAAGCCTAAGATGGGACTAGAACATGAACTCAGTGAGCTCACGTATGACAGGATGGATAGGCATGAAGGTTGTATATCCCTGTTTTTGTTTTATCCAGCTCTGGCAATCTGTATTAGTGGGATTGTGCATTACTAAATTGTACATTGCTAAGGCTGTGTGTCCCTGTGATTGGGATCACTGGGGCTGTGCATCCTGGGGTTACATATACTGGGATCACCTAGAGTTTTATGCTGTAGGGTTTAGTTGGGGGTTCCTGGATCACTAAGTTACTTGTATAGCTTTTATGAGGTTGTACATTGGTGTGACATTTGTGGAGTTTATGATGTATGGATTGTATCATACAGCACTGCTGAGATTCATGCACTTCCACCTGGGTTTCTCTAGAGCTACATAGGCAAGGCCCATAGGTCCTATGAACCCAGAATTCCTTCTCCACTGGGGCTCAAAGAGACCAAAACAACCTGGCCCCATAGCATTTCAGGATCTATAGTTCTCTAGCTCTCTCCATAATTACCTACTTGAACCCCCAGAGTATAGGCAGGGTCTATGGCCACTTCTTGCCATGTGCCCCCAGAAGGAGGAGAGTTGGGGCTGAGCCAGAGCCATGCTTGGACATCTCTTGGACATCATGCATCCCTCAAACCTCCTGCTTGGCCTTGTCTCCAGTGACAGATGGCTAGAGCCAGGCAGAGCCAGCTCTCAATCACTGGAGGCATGACTTCCAAGACCCAAAATAGCCCCAACGTCTAGGAAGGTCATTAATCACCTGATGCAGCTGGGGGCTGCAGTGTATTTTGGTTTAGCTGAGGATGGAGTGGGTCTGGGGGACTGAAAGAAGGGCTTTGGGGTCTTCACTGGCTGGGTAACAAGTGGTATAAGGTGGATTCCTGCACAGGGCAATATTATTCCAGGTTTGTACTGTGGGAGGTAAACATCTAAATAATGGCAGTATCTCTGTGATGAGATTTAAGGCATCTGAGAAGGGCCAAACTAATGCTCTAAGAAAGTTCTTTAAGTTCTCACTGAAGTGCTTCCATTAAGATTTCACTCCTGGGGGCTGGGTTTGTGGCTCAGTGGTAGAGCACTCGCCTAGCATGGGTGAGGCACTGGGTTTGATTCTCAGCACACATAAAAACAAACAAACAAACAAACAAACAAATAAATAAATATAAAGCTATGGTGTCTGCCTACAAATAAAAAAATATTTTAAAAAAATGAGCTGGGTGCGGTGGCACACGCCTGTAATCCCAGCACTTTGGGAGGCTGACACAGGAGAATCTCGAGTTCAAAGCCAGCAATGGTGAGGGCGCTAAGCAATTCAGTGAGACCCTGTCTCTACATAATACACAAATTAGGGCTGGGGATGTGGCTCGGTGGTCGAGTATCCCTGAGTTCAATCCCCAGTACCAAAAAAAAAAAAGATTTCACTCCCTTCGGTGAAGAAGAGTTAATGTCAGTGGCACAGGCAAGTCTCT
This sequence comes from Xerus rutilus, assembly GCA_028644305.1. Taxonomy (NCBI): domain Eukaryota; kingdom Metazoa; phylum Chordata; class Mammalia; order Rodentia; family Sciuridae; genus Xerus; species Xerus rutilus. The sequence continues at coordinate 23,621,150 of CM053404.1, forward strand.
CATAGAGCCCTAAAGACTTGAGAAGGCTCTAAATGGGAAGGGAGAGCCTGAGAAATAACTTATTTTTTCACTTTTTTCTTTTGTTTTGCTTTTAACTTTACAGTATTGGGCATTGAACCTAGGTTCACTCTACCACTGAACTCTTTTTAAAAAAATTTTTTTTTTGAGACAAGGTCTCACTAACTTGCTCAGACTGGCCTCTAACTTGCAATTCTACTGCCTCGGCCTCCCTAGTAGCTGAATCACAGGAGTATGCCACCACCCTTCTAACAGACCTTCCCACCAGATCCCTGATTGGTTTAGAACCTTGAGTCCCTATGCAGCTGGGTCAAGGTCTTTGAGAATTGAGAATGGGAGCAAGAGAGGAAAAGGAGGGTCCCAGCCAGCATGGTGGAATGCACTTATCATGCACTTATAATAGTAGTTACTCAGGAGGATCCCAAATTTGAGGCCAGCCTCAGCAATTTAGTGAGACCCTAAGCAACTGAGTGAGACCCCATCTCAAAATAAAAAAGACTGAGGATGTAGCTCAGTAGTAAAGTTCCCTTGGGTTCAATCCTCACTATCAATCAATCATCAATCCATCAATCAATAATAAATAAATAGAATTTTTTTTTTTTTTTAGTACTGGAGATTGAACTCAGAGGCACTTGACCATTGAGCCGCATCCCCAGCCCTATTTTGTGTTTTATGTAGAGACAGGGTCTCACTGAGTTGCTTAGCGCCTCGCTGTTGCTGAGGCTGGCTTTGAACTCACGATTCTCCTGTCTCAGCCTCCCAAAGTGCTGGGATTACAAGTGTGAGCCACCACGCCCGGCTTAAATAGAAATTTTTAAAAGAACCACTCAGAAGGTACCTCTCCAATAGTTAGAAAGTTTTTTTTTTCTATAGCTCATTTCATACCTTGCCTAGGATAGTTCCTAACACAGAGTAGGCGTAAAACAACTTTTTTTAATGAATAGATACTTTATAGTTCTCTCAGTGGGGTTGTCTCTACCCACCCAGTAAGAGGTAGAACCGTTTTGTTCACCTTTGTTCCACAGATACTCTATTTGTGTAAGTACAAATTTTTAACATCTTTGCCCTCCAGGAGCTTGGGATTTAATTAAGGAAACAGAACTGAACCAAAAAGATCTGGGTTTATATCTCGGCATTATTCCCTCTTAGCTGGGTAATCTTGAGCAAGTTTCTCCTTTTCCGGCCCTGGGAGATGAACCCAGGGGCACTTTGCCACTGAGGTAAATCTCCAGCCCTTTCTATTCATTTATTTATTTTATTTTATTTGTGTGGTGTTAAGGTTGAATCCTAGAGCCTCACACATGCTAGGCCATAAATTCCCCAGCCTCCCTGTTTAATTTTTATTTTAAGACTGGGTCTCTATGAGTTGCTGAGGGGGCCTTGAACTTGCAATTCTCCTGTCTCAGCCTCCTGAGTAGCTGCGATTACAGATGTGCACCACTGTTCCAGGCTGAGCAAATGTCTTTATATCCCCAGCCTCGGTTTACCTCATCAGTGAAATGGGCACAATAGTATTCACTGCCTACTTATGTGGTAGTCATGAGAATCCATCAAGATAATGTTTGTGGAAGTGTTTTGTAAACTGTTCAGAGTTACAGAAATATAGGAGAAGGGGCATTGTTAGGTTATTTATAATGGTAACACTTATTTAGCAGTTATTCCATGCCAGGCATTATTCCAACATCTTTTCATGCATTAGTTCATTTATTCCCCCCTGCAACCATTGAGGCACACAGAGGTAAAGAATTCACTTAATTAACCAGGTGCTGTGGTGCATACCGATAACCTCAGCTACCTGAAAAGCTGAGGCAGGATTCCAAGTTTAAGGCCAGCCTTAGTAAAAGCAAGGCAGTAAGCAATTCAGTGAGACCCTGTCTCTAAATAAAATATAAAATAGGACTGGGGATGTGGCTCAGTGGCCAAGTTCAATCCCCAGTACCCCTCCAGAAAAAAAATTTAAACAATTATTTGTAGTACCAAAGATCAAACCCAGGGGTGTTCTACTGCCAAGCTATGTCCCCCAGCCCTTTTTAATTTTTTGAGATAAGGTCTCACTAATTTGCCCAGGCTGGCCTTGAACTTGCAATCCTCTTGCCTCAGCCTCCTGAGTTACTGGGATTACAGGCATGCATCACTATACCTATTTTCAAACTAAAAAATTTTAAAAAGGACTCTGTATATAGCTTGGTGGTAGAGTGCTTGCCTAGCATGCATGCAGCCCTGGGTTCTATCCCCAGTACCACAAAAAATGAAGATGGGGTGGCAGGAGAAGGAAAGAAAACTCACCCAGTTAATTGCAAGTTGCAGAGCTGTGATTTGAATCTTGGCTCATGCTACTATTTCCCGTGCTACACCATCTCTGTTTACAGTTCTATCTAATTAACATTATGGTATTTAGTGCTGAGTTTTGAGGCTGAATTCTATAGGAATTCGGGTAATTGATAGACCATTGAGGGCTGGATCCTCTGAAAGGAAGAGGAGTATAAGCAACCACCAAAGGATAGGTAAGAACTGTAGAAGTGGGGGGCAGTGGCACATGCCTGTAATCCCAGGGACTCAGGAGGCTGAGGCAGGAGGATCCCAAGTCCAAAGCCAGCCTCAGCAACTTAGTGAGGCCCTAAGCAATTTAGCAAGACCCTATCTCAAAATAAAAAATAAAACGGGTTGGGGATGTAGCTCAGTGGTAAAGTGTCCCTGGGTTCAATCCCCAGCACCACCACCACAAAAAAAAAAAAAAAGTAAGATAGAGGGAAAGCAGAAAGGAGGGCATCCCAGACAGAGAGGAACAAAGACACAGAGATAGGACTGAGTTCGGTGTGTTTCAGGGACAGTGAAGTGACCAAACTGGCTGGAACAAAAGAGTTTATTGATGAAGGCAGGGGAAGGATATTAAATGCCAGGGTGGAATTTGAAGAGAGGGAGATATTTACTGGTTACACAGGTATGAGAATTGGCTCCCCAGCCTCAGAGCACCAATCCTGCAGGAGGCATACCTTTCTTGGCGCATCTACCCTGCTACTTGGGAGAGTTGGGGAAGAGAGAAGGGTAAGATATGGTGTGAGGTAGATGCCTGACCCCCAGTGGTGGTCGCGGAGAAGTGCAGACCTGTGAACCTCAACTGGAGCAGTAGACTGCCAGACCACCACCTCCACAGTAGGGCTAGAACACACTCATCCCAGAACTAGAAGAGAAAGAGGACTTCCTGGGATCAATTCACCTAAACAGGCCCTCCTGGGTGGGCAAGCTTTCTGAGAAGAGAGCGAGTATACATGGCGGTTTAGAGTGTAGGATCAGAGTCAGACTGAGCTCAAATTGAGGCTCTTATCTTGGAGATTTACTTAACATGTCTTTGATTTAGCTTCACTGATATGTGGATCATAGTACTGCCTTAATAGGTGTATTTTACAAGCTCAGTGTAATAACATCTGTAAGCATACAGCAGCACATCATCTAGCACATAGTGAGTGTTCAATCACTATCAGCCAGCAGTGGTAGTCATGATGTCAGGTGTTATTAACGCGTAGTCCCTTGTCTTGTGACTCACTGGCTCTACAGGCTTCCCCCATTCTTTTACATACACCTATATCACCAGGAAGGATCAGAGAAGAAGAGGGAGGGAATCTAGGGAGTGGGGGTGAGGGGGCTTAGATCTCCCTCCTATCCTAGGCTTCTTCATCAGCAATAACAGCAATTTCTGAAGAACAGGAAGGGCTTTGGCATCTTCTGGATGAGGTCCCAATCAGAAGGAAGGGAAGCACACAGTCCTCCCTCTCCTCAAGAAACTTAGATCTCTTGGTCCCTAAAGTAGCTGCAATAAGTCCTCTCCTGAGAGGGTTATGAAGTGGGTAAGCTGCCTTTTTCCTGTCCAGGATATTGGACCTAATTCTCTCTCCCTTGGGCCTCAGTTTCACTGTCCGTGGCCTGTGGGAAGAGAGTGCTTCCTGCCTCAGTCTCCATGGCAACCGCAATCGATGTCAGTTGTGTCTGACATCTGGAGAGGTCACTGCCTTCTCCACCTCCTTATATTCTCATACAGTTCCATGTTAATACAATTACACAACTGTAGACCCATTATACAACACATCCATGCCTACCAAACTTCAGCCCCACATCCTTCAACCCTACTAAAACACACCTTCCCCCATACATATTCAAAAATATTCCCACACAGTCACACATGCATCCACAGATACCCAGACCTCATACTAACCATACACAAAACACATACTTTTGTATAAGTGTGTTACACAAAATTACATATAAATTACAATTACATATAAATATGCACAGACACACGTATGAGGGGACATACATACTCCCATACTGACAAACCCAAAGAAAAACACCGACACACCTATAACATATTCTGTCCCATACCATGAACTTGGGAGGGCTGGAGATGGTCACTGTGCTTGTAGTCCTTGCTGTCTGTCAAGGTGTTGAAGCAGTTTGGCCTCTTTGAACCTATCTCCTTGGGAGGTAACCCAGGTATCTGGGTATCTGCCACCCACATGCTGATTGTAGTTTCTCTCACACCTGCACCCTGCTCTTCCCTGCCTTCTCAGTGTAACTCCTCCTGCTGCCCCCTCCCTATGGCACAGAGCAGTCACAGGGTGTCTGGGGGAAGCATTCCTCAGGGACAGTGGCGGGTCACTGCCTCCCTCCTCTGGCCCATATCCTTCATACTGAAATTTCCCGTGGAGGTGGACTCATGAAGAGGAAGAGGCGGCGGCTGTGGCTAAGAGGCTTGTGGGGCAGAGGAGAGGGAGGGAGGGAGGGAGGAGACCCAGGGAGAGACCAGGAGGGAGGCTGCCTGTGATCCTACTCTGGCCGGGGAGCTTGAGGGGGAGGTGGTGTGAGGCTGCCTGCCCGTGTGTCTGAGTCTCAGCCAGGTGGGGGCCATGCCTGGGGCCCACCATGAACCTGGAAGGGCTGGAGATGGTTGCTGTGCTCGTAGTCCTCGCTCTGTTTGTCAAGGTCTTGGAGCAGTTTGGCCTCTTCGAGCCTGTCTCCTTGGAAGGTAACCTAGGTGTCTGGGCATGTCTGAACTGCTGGCTGGAGGGTCAGCCACCCCTCAGTGTTGGGGAGGGCATTGCACCATCTTCATGACTGAGGGTAAGGGTGAGCAGGTAAGTGATGAGATAGGCATCTAGGGGAGGTAAAAGCAGAGTCTGGGAGACAGGACATCTGGGCCTGAAGAGGGGTCCTTGAGGAGTTGATCTGGGGAAGGGGAGGAGAGGATTTGGGGAAGTAATAAGGAGTGCAGCATGGGAGGACTGGGGTGTAGAGATGAGGTGAGGGGAGTATGAGGGATACCAGGAGGGGAGGCAGGCAAGGGGTGCCTGGAGTAGAGGAGGAAATTTCCAAGGTTCCTGAGATAACACTAGATTTCTGGGGAGTCCCTTTTAGAGCCAGGGTCCCAAAGATGTGGGTGACTCTTCCATACCTCCATGTGTATAGGTGTATAGGTGTAGGTTACAGGGTGTGTATGTGGACTCTGTGTGAGACATAGAATATGTGTGCTCATTTGCATGAGAGAGGACAGTGTGTGATTATGTGAGCCTGTGTATGTAACAGATACATGATCACATGTGTCATAATGACAGGATTGGTGGCTTGTGTAATGGTGGATATGACCATGCCTAAGCTGGACAAGGCAAGTGGCTGAGCCTCTTTGGATATAAGGCCGAGTGTAGCTGTTCCCAATTCCCTGAGGATATACCAGCTCCATACCCAAAGCTTAGAATGGGAGTGGGTTCTAGAGACACTTATAGGTCAGGGGGAGGTGCCTGCCCCCCAGCCCCTTTGGCTCTCCAAGCTCCTTTGGAACTAAGGGCAGAATCCCTCCTGGGTTTCGACCTTGAGAATGAGAAGTTAACTCCTCTCCCACCCCAAAGTCAGTAGGGAGAGTGCTACTGGAGGTAGAGAGGGAAACACTTCTATCTCCTCCACCTCCATCAGAGTTTTGATTTCCCTCTTCTCTTCACAACAAGAACTATGCAGCTCCATGGCACAGCTTTCCCAGTTGCACCAGTGGGGCAGGCAAGACAGGCAAGAACCATGATGGGGTTGGGGGTGGAGACAGGGGCTGTAGGTTAGATACCTGGGAGAACTGGAAAGATGTGAGGGAAGCTGGGGACAGGAAGGTTCATGAATTGCCTGCTGTAGGGTTCCTTCAGTAAGAGCACCCTCCATTCCCTGCTGCAGACTGGAAGTTAGACCTAGATGAACTCAGGAGGCTGGGTTGAGCTGGTTCTTACTCATTCTGGAAAAGATGAAATCAGCTGACTCTAACTTGGGCTGTGGATGTGGCCCAGTGGTAGTGCACTTGCCTAGCATGCATTAGGCCCTGGGTTTGATCCCCAGCACCAGGAAGGGGAGGGGAAAAAAAAAAAAAAAAGGAAGAAACTGGCTCTAACTTGCCATCCCCTTTAGACTATTTAGTGGGAAGAGAGGCCATCTGGGAAGCTGCAACATCCTGTAGTCTAAAGGCAGATGCTTTCTCTTCCCATCTCTTAAAGGAGCCTAGAGGAGATTAAGGTTTGGGAGTAGGCAGGGACCTAGTGGGCAAGGCAGGAGAAAAGCTGTGCTCTCCAACCCCACCCCCCAGTTGGGTGACTACACCACCAGAGGCCCCAGGCACAATCTGGCTTTGGGAAACCAGAGTCCAGGCTAATGGAACCCTGGGCCAGGGGCCAGACCACCATCGATTCCCACACCCTGCCCCCACAAGCCTGGCCCACTGCCTCCTTATCTCTCTATAGCTCCTGGAGTGGGCTGGGGAGAGAAAGGTTCAAAGAGGTGATAACCTCACACAATTACCTCCTGGTCAGGAGGGTGGAGTCTGGCACGGTGAGGCTAGGTGGGTTGGGGAGCTGAGATGGAAGAATGACTAAAGGAAGTTGGGCACCTCCAGGAAAGTACTGAGGCAAACTTTAGTCAGTGTGTCAGGTCCAGTGGGCTCTGGCCCAGGAATCTGGAGGTGTTTGCAGCTCAAGACAGATACACAATAATGCTAAGGGTCCTCCTGGTATGTAATTAGAGGCATAAGATACTCGCAGAAATAAAGGGCAGGGGAAAAAAGAGGAGCTGTGATCATTGGGACTTAAATAGCCTCCAAAGGACACCAAAATATTCATCTCCAAGATCTGTTATTGATTCAAAGTCACCTTCAAAGAGCAATTAACCACACTAGAAAAGACCAGGAAAGGGCCACACTTAATGGCATAAATGTTGGTGATAAGGTACCCGCCTTCTCAGGAAGATTCTGGGTGCCTTGAAATAAGGATTAAGTAACAGGAAAGAAAAGTAGATGTACCCAGGACAGATGAAGCTTCTGTGGGTGAAGTGCAACAGTAGGTGTCTGTGTGCTGTGGGGAATCTAGATCACAATATGATATGGATATGTGTCATGATAAAAATACCAGGTATACCAGGGTTATTGTGTGGTGTTTTTGTTTTGTTTTGCTTTCTCAGTACTGAGGATTAAATCCAAGGATGCTTACATCCCCAGCCCTTTTTATTTTTTTATTTTGGTACAGGGCCTCGCTAAGTTGCTGGCTGAGGCTGGCCTCGAGCTTGTGATCCTCCTGTCTCAGCCTCCCAAGTCACTGGGATTAGAGGTGTGGACCACTGTGCCCAGATCATTGTGTTTTCTTGTGTGGTTTGATAATGAAATGGCCTATATAGGTCTTCATATGTGTGTCATGTTTTACTTAAGTCACATTTGTATGTTTGTGTTAAGGAGTTTTAGGTGTGTGTGTGTTGGAGCATGCTAAGAGGTCATAAGGTATGAGTTACAGGTTATCGAGCTGTCACTGGTACCTGACATCATTCTGTGTCACTATACGTGCATGTTTGTATGTGTGTCTGAGAGAGAGAGGGAGAGAGTGAGGGAGAAAGGAAGAGAGAGAGAGATCCCACCTAGGCAATTCTTAGGTTGGACATCACCCTGAGGTCCAGATATGGCACTAAAGCCAAGGGCACTGAGTGGGCAAAGACACTGAGGCCAGTACGACCTCTCCCTTTGCTGCCTCATTGTCGCTGGGCTCTATCCCATTGTATTAAGTACCTCAGCCTTGCCTCGATGGACTTTGCATGCCTTTGAGACCCAGCGGGCTTCCTAACCCGGCCCCAATTATCCTTGCCCCTTTCCCGCCCCATTCCTCTCCTAGCCCCGCTCCAGCCAGGGTTGACTTGTGACTGGCGGGGAGGGGACAGGGAACGGAGGAAAAGTGGGAGTTAACGTGCCTTCCTGGGGTCTTCTCTCTTCCTAGGCCACCCTCCAGGGCCCACTAAAAAAGCGCTGAAGCAGCGGTTCCTCAAGCTGCTGCCTTGCTGCGGGCCCCAAGCCCTGCCCTCAGTCAGTGAAAGCAAGTGCATCTCCTGTGCTTCCGGGGGCGGGGCCGAGTGTGTGGCTTTGTGCTAGAGTGACGGGAAGCCCTCCTGCCCGCACGTGTGGGCGAGGCCAGTTCGTTGGGGTGGGGGTTGAAGTGGGTGCTGGCTGGTGTGTTTGATGAAGCTGGTATGTGTGTGCTGTCCCGAGTGCCTGTGGACATCACTGGTTTGAGAAATAGAGCAGGACCCGAGCGTTTGGGTGTGGCCAGTATAGCAGGACCAAGGCCCAAGCCTATGTGGGCGTGGCTAGTTGGAGTGGCCAGGATCAGGCTACTGAGCGGGTCTAAACCCTGCTTAGCTGGGTTAGTATTTGTAACTGTGGACTGCCTGTTCTTGTATATGTTTTGGGCTTAGCAGTATATTTTGCCCGTGGCCACAAACAGGATGATTGCAGGTTTAGAGGTGGAGTCCGCCTTCCTGGAGATGCCAGGATACTTGGGGGTTTTTTTTGCGGGGGTGGGAGGTGATGCTGGGACGCTCTACCATTGAGCTACATCCTCAGCCCTTTTTATTTTTATTTTTTTGTTGTTACTGAGGATTGAATTCAGGGGCACTCGACCACTGAGCCTCAACCCCAGCCCTATTTTGTGTATTATGTAGAGACAGAGTCTCACTGAGTTGCTTAGCGCCTCGCCGTTGCTGAGGCTGGCTTTGAACTCGCGATTCTCCTGTCTCAGCCTCCCAAAGTGCTGGGATTACAGGGGTGCGCCCCCACGCCCAGCCCTTTTCAATTTTTGAGACAGGATCTCGCTAAGTTTCCAAAGCTGGCCCCAAATGTGGAGTCCTCTGGCCTCAATATCCCGAGTCACTGGGATTACAGGCGTGCGCCTCCGAGCCTGGCAATACTTGGGTTTTCCGTCTTAGCCTAGTCCCCAATTAAGTAACCTCGGGAGGACCTTTTGTCCCTAAGTCTACCTGTACCCACTTCAGAGGATCATACTGAATTTTTGCAAGCTATAAAGTCCCGTTTTGTAACTGTTTGAGCTTGTCATGGTGTTTGATTCCTATAGATCCCATTGCTGGGGTAGATTTGAAAAATAGGGACATGGTTGTGTACATGGGATCCATTTCATGTATGTCTACGTGTGTTTTTGCTGCGGGTTTTGGGTATGTGCATTGTGTACAGGTCTGTGAGATTTGCTGTGTGTGAGAAGCGAGGTGAGTGTCTGCATTGGGCCGGGTCTTCCGCTTTCTCGGTGACAGTTCACTCCCTTCAGCATTAGCCGCCCCAGCCTCCCTCCGCCCCCACAGACCCCGCCCGCTGGACCCAGGTGACTTACTCTCCTGGTGGGGGGCGGGGGCGGGGCTTTGAGAGTGGGAGGTGGGGGCATTTGCCTGGGGGCTGAACTTTGGTTGACGACGCGGGACTGAAGTGGGGCGGGAGATGGAGCCAGGGTTGGGTCTGGATGGAGATTGGCTGGAGCAGGGCGGAGCATGGCTCAGGCATGGCTGGGATGGGCAGACCTTGGCTGGGGGAGGGAAAGATCTGGGCTTGGCAAGGATGGGGCAGGGCAGATCTGAGTTGGTCAAACAAGACCGGGAGCGCCCAACCTCAGGTGCAGGCTTTTGAACCAGCTTTTCCCACTCCTCTCTCTGGAGCGAAGATGCAGCTGGGGGTTTTCCTCTGCAACCAGGAATTAAAGGCCTAGGGTCAAGGGCTGAGTCGGATCCAGTCTTTGTGCCCGAGCCAGGCCAGGCCTGGCCTTGGCTTGCTGATAGACCTCGAAACCGACCAGCATCTTCTCTCCTTGCCTGGATGTCCTCGGCTCTGGGTCCAGAGAACTGGCAGGCAGTCTGCGGCGAAGATGGGACCGGGAGGAGGGTGTATGGGTCGGTGATTTTGAAGAGCATTTGCAGGAGGCCGGGCCTGAGGCGAGGCTGTCCCTCCCCCCCCTCCCCACGGCTCCCCACAGACAGCATAGAGGATGAATTTGAACTGGCTACTGTGTGTCACCGACCGGAAGGTCTGGAGCAGCTGCAGGAGCAAACCAAGTTCACACGCAAGGAGTTGCAGGTCCTGTACCGGGGCTTCAAGAACGTGAGTGGAAGGCGAGGCCAAACTGGGTAAGGTGGGGAGCAAGAGGGCACCAGCTGATAGAAAGTATGGCCTGGATGCTTTAGCCTGAAGTTTTGGTCTGGGGCCAAAATAGATGCACTCTGATCCTGTAGACTGGGCTTTAGTTATGTTTCTCATTTGTGCACTGGGGAAGGAGTCTTATCTGCCATACCAAGACCTAAGTGGTGAGTCTCTTGGAAGCATGATGACTTTTCTTCTCTGGAATTCTGGCCATGGAGGGTGGGGAAGGGCAGTAAAAGAAAGTAGGTTTTGGCTTTGCCCTCAGTCTGGTTCTCCTCTTCCTCCTAGGAATGTCCCAGCGGAATTGTCAATGAGGAGAACTTCAAGCAAATTTACTCCCAGTTCTTTCCTCAAGGAGGTGAGCAGACAAGGACCAAGAGGAAGCAGCTATTCTTCTCTATGCTGAGTGGGGAGAGAGGGTTCTGAAGGGCTGGGAATGCCAAGGTGATGAAGGAATTGGGGAAACTTCATAGAGGTAGGAAGTCCTCTCTCGTCTTGAAGCCAAGCTCACTTCCCCACATTTATCCTACAGACTCCAGCACTTATGCCACTTTTCTCTTCAATGCCTTCGACACCAACCATGATGGCTCGGTCAGTTTTGAGGTGAGCTGGGGAGGTAGGTCAGGGAAGCCAACTTCCTGGGGTTTACATACCAGGATCTCCAGGTCATATCCAAAGAAAGGACTGGGTGACAGGTACCTGAAGTCACAGTTCTCCTCTACTCCCTTCCTAGGACTTTGTTGCTGGTTTGTCGGTGATTCTTCGGGGAACCATAGATGACAGGTTGAATTGGGCCTTCAACCTATATGACCTCAACAAAGATGGCTGTATCACCAAGGAGGTGCAGGGCAACTGGAGGGTTATATGGGGGGCAGGATGTGGGGTGCAAAGGGCCATGGGAAGAAAATAACCCATGTATGTATCACCAGCAAGAAGGTAAGATCTACATAGGCCCTCAGCCTCTTGGTTTGGAGTCTGGAGGCTCTGAGGAGGGATCTTCTCTTTTGGCCTAACAGGAAATGCTTGACATCATGAAGTCCATTTATGACATGATGGGCAAGTACACATATCCTGTACTCCGTGAGGAAGCCCCAAGGGAACACGTGGAGAGCTTCTTCCAGGTGCCTGGGACTGGGTAGGCTGGAGGGCCTTGGAGTGAAGGGAAGGAGATGAGGAACCAACAGGGAACTTACCTGAGTTCTGCCTGCCTTTCTCCTGCCATCCCTCTTGTTCTCCCCACCTGACCTCCTTCTTGCAGAAGATGGACAGAAACAAGGATGGCGTGGTGACCATTGAGGAATTCATTGAGTCTTGTCAAAAGGTACAGGCCCTGCCCTCTACATTTCCCTGGTCTGGACTCAGGGCCTGAATCAGTGATGTACAAAAAGTTCCTTTGGTTAGAGAACCTCCTCCCTATCTCATCCCCATTCCCCAATCCTGTTCCTTCATGATAAGGAATGTTTTATCCCTTCCCCATCTCTATCTGGGTATCTCCTTCCTCTCTGCCTCTGAATGTTCCCATCTCTGATTCAGTGTCCTCCTGTCTCTGACAATCTCTTTTCTCTCTCTCTCTCTCTCTCTCTCTCTCTCTCTCTCTCTCCCTCCAATCTGCCTTACTCACACCATGGCCACAGGATGAGAACATCATGAGGTCCATGCAGCTCTTTGACAATGTCATCTAGCTCCCCAGAAGAGGGAGTTAGTGTGTCCTGGGGGCACTATGCTCTAGTCCTAGTCCAGGCAGACCTCACCCTTCTCTTCCCAGGTCTGTCCTAATCCAAGCCCTACCCTGCAGGCTGTAGGGATCCAAGAACCTGGGGCTTCAGTAGTCTAGAACCCTGGATTTGAAGGGGCCAGAGAGTGGGCAAAGTACATCTGGTGGGTGTTCCCAACTCCCAACAGCTTTTACCCGCTTTTTGCCTGACACCCAGTGCTGAGGGTGCCTCTGCTGTAGGAAATGACTGCCCACTTCCCACCCCAATTCTAGAAACCACAACACTAGACAGAATGTCTCCTGCTATGGTGCTTCCCCATCCCTGATCTCATAAACACTTCCCCTAAGACTCCCTTCTCAGAGAGAATGCTCTGTCCTTGGCACACTGGCTGGCTTTTCATACCAGCCTTTGAGAGCCTTGTGGGAGGGAAACAATACTGAGGGAGAGGTCTTGGGCCTGAGCCAGTGGTTTGTTCCTAGTAGCTGACTGGAGAGAACAGAAAGGCCATGGAAAATCATTAGAGCTCAGGCATGTTGAGCTAAAGCTCCAAGTCACACAGTGTGCTATCCCAGGCCATTAGAGTTTCTAAACTTTTCAGAAGGCCTTATGTCCCAGAAATATCCCAGAAGTTTTCCATACCCTTCTCAGTATTGTAGGAGAGCTTGGGAACCAGATGTCTGGCTTATCGCTGAAATTCCTTCCTCTCCCTCCTTCCTGTTTATATGGTGGTGGTGCTAGGGATTGTGGGTGGGAGATGTCTTGGTTGATGCCTAACAAAGTTTCAGCCTGCTCTTCCTGCTTATTGCCTGTTTTGATGGCTATGACTTGAGTTTTCACTTGCCATGTCCTCTAGATTTGGAGGCATATAGTGAATCAGGGACTTTCCTGAACTTGGATCCCATCATCCCCCTCCCAGTGAATGCCTTAGAGGGAGAATGAAGGAGGAAGGCAGGCATAGCATTTGAACCCAGTGTGGGGGCTGGGGCACATATTAGAACCTTTGATCAACCCAGGCTCTACCCCTTATCTAGCCTCCTCAGCTCCCTAGAGTCTCCTCTTCCTCTACTCAGTCTACCAGAGATGCCCTTGAGCACACTGAGAGGGCAGGGACGAAGGACCTAGGTTGTCCCACCTCATCATCAGCACCCCTGCCATGCTGCTACTCCTTAATATACCTGCTTGTCCCGTTCAGCTCACCCTGCCAATCAGCCAGAATCTGAGGGGAAAGGCCCCCGGGGACCTCCCTGTCCCATCAGACACTGCTGACTGCTTTGCATTTTTGACTCTTCTGTATATTTTGTAAAATAACAAATACACCAGATCCAATAAAACACAATGGCTATGCACAGGCTGCTGTCTCTGCCTTTTTGTCCCCCCACCCTACAAATACTGCATGACCCCAAACTCATGTGCCTGTAGCCTTTTAGATCCCCAAGAAAGGGCTAGGGGTGTAACTCCGTGGTAGAGCACTTGCCTAGCATGTGTGAGGCACTGGATTTGATCCTCAGCACCGCATAAAAATAAATAAAATGATGGTATTGTGTCCATCTGCAACAACAACAACAGCAACAACAAAAAACAGATCCCCAAGAGAGTGCCTATTTTTTTTGAGTCCAGCCATGCATTGGCAGGAGACCAAGACTCAGGTTCTGGAATAGTTGGAAACCCACCTGACCTTAGGTCTCCACATGACACTTTCTTCCACATCCCTCAAGAGGACAAGAAAGGACAAGATGGTGATGTCTCAAAGACTATGCCAAGAAAGCTTTCTTTTAGCAGACATTTAGAATTTCTAATTTCTAAGAATTTCTAATTTACAAATGTAATTAAACACAAAGTGCTTTTGTTTGAGGGGAGTTCCCTTGAATTAGTTTCTTTTATTATTTTCCTTTTTTTTTTCTTTTTCTTTTTCTTTTTTCAGTGCTGGGGATTGAATTCAGTGCTCTACAAATACTAGGTAAGTGCTCTATCACTAAGCTATATCCTCAGCCCTTCAGTGTTTAAGTCTTTAGGCAGTCAGGCACAGTGGCACACACCTGTAATCCCAGCACTTTGGGAGGCTGAGACAAGAGAATAACGAGTTCAAAGCCAGCCTCAGCAAGGGGGGCGAGGCGCTAAGCAACTCAGTGAGACCCTGTCTCTACATAAAACACAAAATAGGGCCGAGGGTGTAGCTCAGTGGTCGAGTACCCCTGAGTTCAATTCCCGGTACCAAAAAAAAAGTCTTTAGCTAAGTACCTTGGCACAAACCTGTAATCCTAGAAATTTAGGAAGCTGAAGCTTTGCAAGGTGAGGATTGCCAAGTTTGAGACCAGCCTCAGCAATTTAGCAAGACCCTGTCTCAAGATAAAAAATAAAAATGGGGGCTGGGATTATGGCGCAGTGGTAGCATGCTCGCCTAGCGCGCATAAGGCACTGGGTTCGATCCTCAGCACCACATAAAAATAAAATAAAGAAATTCTGTCACCTACAACTAAAAAATAAATTAAAAAAATGTTAAAAAAAAAATAAAAATGGCTGGGGATGTATTTCAGTAGTAGAGAGCACCTCTATGTTCAATCCCCAGTACTGAAAAAAATTTTTTGAGTCTTCTTCCTCTCCTTCACATACTCTCCACCTGTTTTATTAGCCCTCCACTTCCACCACTGATGCTCTTCCCTAGTCCAAGCTACCATAATCGTTCACCTAAGTTACTACTTACTATTAATTCATTTGAAGTAGATCTTCCTTGTTGCAGTTACTATTCATCACATCATTAGATTTTCCCCTTAAAGCACTTATCACAGACTGTTCCTGTATAAGAACCCTGTTAGCCAGCTTTTTGTTGCTATGTCAAAATACCTGAGAAACAACCACTTAGGAGTAAAGATTTATTTTCGGCTCAGTTTCCAAGGTTTCAGTCCATGGTTGGATGGTTCTGTTACATTCATTCTGGACCTATGGTAAGGTGGTACATCATGGTGGAAAGACATGGCAGAGCAAAGCTGCTCACCTCATGGCATTCAGGAAGTAGAGGAGGTGGGGGGAAAAGGCCAGGGATAAAACATAATCCCCAAGGACACCCCCTACCAAGGATCTACTCCTTTAACTATGTCCCACTTCCTACAGGTTCCACCACCTCCTAATAATGCCATAAAATTATTAGTCCATTGATGAGGTCAGAGCCGTCATGATCCAATCACTTGCCAGAAGCTCTTCCTCTGAACATTGCTGCATTGGGGACTAATCCTTCAACCCATGAGCATTTGAGGGACATTCCAGATCCAAACTATAACATATACTGAATTTGTTATTGTCAGTTTCTCCAACCAAAATGTAAACTGAGGGCAGGGCTCTATGTCTCTCATTCCACATGTATTTACCAAGGGGCTACTAAGCACTGATTCCTGTTGTAGGTGATGGAAACACGGGGGAGAGGTGTGATGTGAAAAGAAAATGTGTAGCAATTGTGTAGCAAGAACCACCCTTCAAGTTTGATACAGAATGTTGATATTACCTGGACTACAGGATGGAGAATCTGGACAATGAGAGTAGATGAAACTGTGGCTGCTGACTTTCTGCCAGTTGTGACAGTGTGAAGTATGAATCAAAGAAAAAAGTGTCATGAGACTAAGAGCTAGTGTCAACTAGAATGATAGCCCCCAAATTCTCTAAGGGAACACAATATCCAGTGAAACTGCTTATGGTCCCCAACTGTCATTACAGGAGGTCCCCTAAGAAAATGCCTGCTCCATGCTTGATTTATCAGTACATAAACTAAAATTGGACTGATATAGAAAAGATTAGGTTGGCTCTTGTGTAAGAATGACATATAAATTTTTTTAAAATTTTTTTTAGTTATAGATGGACATAATGTCTTTATTTTATTGCTTTGTATGTGGTGCCGAGGATCTAACCCAGGGCCTCACACATGCGAGGCAAGCACTCTACCACTGAGCTACAATCCCAGCCCCAAGAATGAGATATAAATTTTGTGAAGTGTTCCATATTGAAAAGAATTCTTGCTCCAGGACTAAAAAGAAGACTGTGAGAGTCTCTGGAGTTACAGTACTGTTTTAATAAAAGAATGAGATATTAATTCCTTACAAGTTGAAACAGATTTCTCAACCGACATAAATGTAAAATGCATTATGATAGCCTACAGCTCTGGGAGCATACAGCAAGGGGAACTTGAACTAATCAAACTAGGGTTCAGAGAAGGTTTTTCATGAAATGATGTTGATGCTGAGGCTCAAGGGATCTCATGCCCCCTCACACACTGTGTTATTCAGCCTTCCAAAATACCTGACAAGAACAACTTAGAAAACCAAAGTTTTATTTTGAGCTCATGGTTTCAGAAGTCTCAGTCCATGGTTGGGAAACTCCATTGCTCTAGGCCCGAGGTATGATTGAATATCAAGGGGGAAAGAGTACAGTGAAAGAAAGCTGCTCAGCTCATGGCATTGAGAAAGTAGTGGGGAGTGGGAAGAGAGCCAGGGACAAAATATAGTCCAAGGGCACACCTCCACTGACCTACTTCCTCCAGCTCCCCATCTGCTTACCATTACCACCAAGTAGTCCAAACTATTAAGCAATAAAATTGATTAATCCACTGATGAGGTTATAGCCCCCATGATCTAGGCATTACTTAAAAACTCCACCTCTGAACCTTGTTGTATAAACATGAGTTTTTGGGGGAGAAAAAAGTCTAAACCATAACTCGCACACACTAGATACTCCCCATTTCCAAACAAGCCAGTCCTTTCGAGCATTCCCTACTTTTAGACTCTGTTGTTTCACTTGCCTGGAGTGCTGTCTTTCCTTACCCCCTATTCTGGCTGACTTCTACTTATCCTTTATGATCCAGCTCAGAAGTGAAGCCATGGGGTAGGGGCACCTCAGTGGTAGAGTACCTGCCTAGTATACACAAGGGCTGGGGTCTCTCAGCACAGCTTAAGGGGAATCATACCCACAGCCTCTCCCCAAAGTAGGAGTTAGTTAGTTATCACCTTTTCTGACCTCCTGAAACACTTGAGTACATCATGAAGGAATTCTGTATGTACTTGCTTACCTACCATCATACTGTGAGCTCACAGTGGTCCATTGGCCCAGGACCAGGCAAGCTCAATCGGTGCCTGCTGCATGAAGGAACGAAAGTATGATTGCATCGTTAAATGGAGTTAGCTTCCAAAGTGGATAGGGAGAAATGATTCAAGATTGGGGGGGGGGGTGAGCTGAACTTCTTGGAATGATGTCTTCACAGAACCGAGCCTGGTCAGGCAAATGTGATTAGCCAAACTTACAAGAATCTCCATAGAAAATAGGTCAGTTCCTTCCTGTCTCTTTAAGAACTAAAGGCTTCGTTTCCGCGCTTGCGCTTTGAGAAAGTAAACGCCTATCCTTTTCGCCCACCCCCTTTCTCCTTATTGCCCCAAACGGCAGCAGCCTCCTCCCATACTCCCCTTCTTCGGGTGGAGTAATGGTCTGTCCCAGGGTGCGGGGCTCTTTCTGGAGGGTGGCAACCGTAAGTGGTACATTCCACTGCCTTCATTCCCTCCAGCTTTTCGTGTGTGCTATGTTCTATTTCCCCCTACTGAATGAAACGTAATAGGCTGGCCCCAAAGAAGGAGGGGGAGGGGGGCTGAGGGGACCGGTCTGAGCCGGTCTGCGGCGCAGGCGCAGTGCGGATAAACAGGAAGCGGGTGGTAGAGGCAGCGGCAGAGGAGACCTAGGGGCTTCGGGGGCAGCTGCGGAAGAACTAAGATTATTGGGAGGGCAACAGACACTAACTGAGAACGAGAAAAGAATCCTTGGCCATCAGCTTGCAGTGGACGAGAAGTCGCGGCTTCATTCTCTTCTCTGCTTAGGTTTCCGGCTTCCCAGCTTAGGCTAAGGCAGCGGCTGACAAAGGGCTCGCGCCGGTGCCGCCGCCCTTCTCATCCGGGCAATCGGGCCCCTGCGGAGAGGGAGGGGGAAGGGCTGAGGGGGAGGGGAAAGAGCCGGAGGGGCGCGCGCTTGGCTCCTAGGCCCTCTCCAGGGTTCCAGGCCCGTGGCCCAACGGACGGAGGCCGAAGAGGACCCGCAGAGGTGGCGGCGGCCGGTGGCAGGAGGATGGTGCAGAAAGAGAGTCAGGCGGCGCTGGAGGAGCGGGAGAATGAACTCAATTCTAACCCTGCCGCCTCTGCGGGCGCATCGTTGGAGCCGCAGGCAGCTCCAGCCCCTGGGGAAGACAATCCAACTGGGGCTGGGGGAGCGGCAGTGACCGGGGCGGCAGGAGGGGCTCGGAGGTTCTTGTGTGGCGTGGTGGAAGGTGAGCGCTCCTTCCCGTCACGCCCCGGTACTAACATATTCTCCCCTTGGGCAGATAATGGGGGACTCAAGGGGCTCGAAAAGGCTATTACTCCCTTAGGTCCTAAATTTGGCTCTGTTAAAATGAGGGGGGAGGTGAGGCGGTAGACGAATTTCCCCTCCTCATGTCCTTAAACGGCGTCCAGTTCCCCTCTGGCTACTAACGAGCCTAACCCCACCCGGTTTGGGCTTGGAGCCAGGCCGACTCCCGAGGAGGCGGTGGTAAAGAGCCTGGTGTTAGGCTCTGAGTTATACTTCTGTATACCTTGGAATCCTATTCTGTAGGGGTCGTCTTTTTGGGGGGCGGGTACTGGGCATTGAACTCAGGGGTACTCGACCACTGAGCCAAATCTCCAGCCCTATTTTATGTGTAATGTAGAAACAGGGTCTCACTGAGTTGCTTAATGCCTCGGCGTTGCTGAGGCTAGCTTGAACTCCCGATTCTTCTGTCTCGGCCTCCCAAAGTCCTGAGATTACAGGCGTGCGCCACTGCGTCCGGGTGGGGTCGTCTGTTTTTTAATGGGGGGAAAAAAAAAAGGATAAAAGCCGGGCATGGTGGCGCACGTCTCTAATCCCAAGACTCGGGAGACCGAAGCAAGAATATGTGAAGTTCCAGGTCAGCGTCAGCATCCCTGTCTCCATTTAAAAAAAAAGTGCCCCCCACCCATCCTTTA
The DNA here is from genome assembly GCA_028644305.1 of Xerus rutilus. Taxonomy (NCBI): domain Eukaryota; kingdom Metazoa; phylum Chordata; class Mammalia; order Rodentia; family Sciuridae; genus Xerus; species Xerus rutilus. The sequence continues at coordinate 23,640,358 of CM053404.1, forward strand.
GGGGCGGGGGAAACCCCACACAGACGTGCTTATTGTGTTCCTGAGTGGAGAGGAGCATAGTTGGCTTTTTTTTTGTAACCGGGCATTGAACTTGGGCATTGGACCACTGAGCCACATCCTCAGCCCTGTTTTTTGTATTTTATTTAGAGACAGTCTCATTGAGTTGCTTAGTGCCTAACTCTTGCTGAGGCTGGCTTTGAACTCGAGATCCTCTTGCCTCAGCCTCTGGAGGCCTTACTTTCCGCTTCGAATCTTTTGCTGGCCAGCAAACCCCTCTCCCTCTTGGAAGATTCATTTGCATCCTAGAAAATTGCCACCTCCTCAGCTATTGCACTTTGTCTTCCAAAGATTTGACTCTAACAACATTTTGAAAGCATCTAATTATTATTATTACTTACTTATTTTGGTACCCCGGGATTGAACTCGGGGGTACTCGACCCCTGAGCCACATCCCCGCGTTTTGTGTTTTATTTAGAGACAGGGTCTCACTGAGTTCTTAGCTCCTCGCCTTGCAGAGGCTGCCTTTGAACTCGCCATTCTCCTGTGTCAGCCTCCCAAAGTGCTAGGATTTTTTTTTTTTTTTTTTTTTTTTTTTAAATATTTATTTACTTTTTTAGTTGTAGGTGGACAGAATATCTTTATTTTATTTTTATGTGGTGCTGAGGATCGAACCCAGTGCCTCACGCATGCTAGGCGAGCACGCTACCACTGCGCCACAATCCCAGCCCCCCAAAGTGCTAGGATTATAGGCATGCGCCACCGCGCCGGCTTTGAAAGCATCTAAGATGGAATTTGGATTTAGGAATTGCAGATAAGGCTTTAAAATGTCTTTCTTGCCGCCTTCTTTCCATGTACAGTTAAAAAGAATGTTTGGACTTTTTGGTAGTGAGGGAAAATTACCACAAGACTGTACAACACTTTGTGAATAAGAATGGGCACATACTCTGCCCTACATTTTACAGATGTACCAGTTACTTTAGAGCTCTCTGCTTGACTGCAATATGTATTTCAATTTTTGAATTATTTTGGTCCACCCAGGGATTCCTAGTTGTTTGTCTTATTTTCTTCTATTATGTAATGGTGTGGATAGAAGTATAAAAATGAGTGTGTAAAAAAAACTAAAAAGGTTACTGATGTACACCTGTAGACCCAGCTACTTAGGAGGCTGAGGCAGGAGGGTCATTTGAACCCAGGAACTCCGAGACTAGCCTGAGCAATAGTGAGACCCTGTCTCCCAAAACAAACAACTAAGAAGATAAGGAAAAAGCAAAGGAATGTTGTACTCTTGTTTGAGAGCATCAACTTTTCCAGCAAGGAAAAAGCAAAGGAATGTTGTACTCTTGTTTGAGAGCATCAACTTTTCCAGCGTTGTCACCATATAAATGTATTCTTTTGAAACACAGGTGGTGATTATGATATTTTAGGTAAAGTTTAGTAGGGGAGAACATGCTACTTTTACAGCTCAGTGAGGCATGAAACAATTTAGCAAAATTGTCTTGCAGACCATATTCTATTGGAGTCTGTTCATGAAACGTGATTGTTTTGTGTGATTTATGTGTTGATGTATTTATTGGGCTTCTTTGAGCTTAGGGAGATTTAGAAAAACAGTCTATTTTGTTATCAATGATCTTGGGGTGGAAGGTGGGGAAGGAGTGCTGGAGGATATCCAAATTTCATAGTTACACTGGAGTGAATCTAAGGAAATTAGCCAATCCATTATACCTTCAGTAATTAAAGGAGAAAACTTGCTGTGGCTTAAATTGGTTTGTTTTGCATAGTATTTAAAAAGGAGTCTTTAATTCTATTCTTCCTTCTCCCATTCTTTTGTATATTTTATTGGCAACTGAGCACCTGAGCCAGCACACATTTATTTATTTATTCCTTCCTTCCTTCATTCTTTGTTGGCACCATTCCTAAAATGAAGGAGGATGGGAAACGCTAATTGCTGCCAGGATTCATTTTTTGTTTCTTGCCTTTACAAATCTTCATTGGTTTCAACTCGTGTTAATAGCACTGCTTTCTCTTTTGTGATGTCAACCAATCAAAACCAAAACCATAAACCTAACTCTAAAAGCGTGGTTAGGATTCTGAAGATTAAAATGTTCAGGTTAGATATTTGAAAATCTTTTGTTTTATTGGAGCATAGCTAAATCCTAATGTGAGTGTACTGGGGATTGAACCCAGGAACATTATACCTCTAAGCCAGATCCTCAGGCATGCACCACATTTTTTCCTTTTTTTTTTTCCTTTTCTTTTTTAAGCCAGTTTCCCTAAATTGCCAAGGTTTGTCTCCTACTTGGAATCCTCTGCCTAAGCCTCTGAAATAGCTGGGAGTACAGGTGTATGCCACAGCTTCCAGCATTAATGCCTACTTTTCTAAGAAAAAAATGTGAAGAGTTGTAAGAAAATTAAGTAAGACTTGTAAAAAATTTACCATGTCAAGAATATTCCAAAAGCACTTACAAGAGGTAAATACTGATTTGTCAAGATTGAAAATGCAATCCTGGGCATGGTACAGAGGCTGAGGCAGGAGAACCTCAAACTTAACAAGGCCCTGTCTCAAAATAAAGTGATGTAGCTCATTGGCAGAGCTCTCCCCCCCCCCCCATAATGTTACTGTATTTTTATATCTTTATTTTATTTGTTTTTATATTTATGTGGTGCTGAGGAACAAACCCAGTGCCTCACTCATGCTAGGCAAGCGTTCTACCACTGGACTACAGCCCCAGCGCCTTGGCAGAGCTCTTTCCTAGTAGGTGTGAGGCCCTAGATTTAGTCCCCGGTACTGCAACAACAACAAAAAATATTGAAAGTGCTACAGTTTAGTAACATTGGTAAGTAATAGTAATTAATTTTTCCTTGATTTGCCATTGTTCATTCTTGTGATGCATATTAGTCATTCTGCCTAGAGATTGAAGGTCCCATGGGGAGGACATTTTGTGTTCAGAATGCTTTTCTTGACTTCATTGTATTTTTTTTTTTGGTACTGGAGATTGAACTGAGGGGCACTTGACCACTGAGCCACATCCCTAGCCCTATTTTGTGTTTTATGTAGAGACAGGGTCTCACTGAGTTGCTTAGTGCCTCGCCTTTGCTGATACTGGCTTTGAACTCAAAATTCTCCTGTATCGGCCTTCCTAAGTGCTGGGATTACAGGCTTGCACCACCGTACCTGGCTTCTTCATTGTATTCTTTTTTTTTTTTTTTTTTTTTTAAATATTTTTTTAGTTGTAGACGGACACGATGTCTTTATTTTATTGCTTTGTATGTGGTGCTGAGGATCGAACCCAGGGCCTCATACATGGGAGGCAAGCGTTCTCCCGCTGAGCCACAATCCCAGCCCCCTTCATTGTATTCTTGAGTGGTTGTCTTATCTTGCTGATGACTGAAACTGGTGGAAGGTAAAGGTTAGGCAGGCTGTAAGGTGTTGTGTAGTAGAGCTATGATTAGCACACTAAGGAACTCCAAATACCAGTTTTGTGCTTATACAACAACTTAGGTCATCAGTCTGCAAGGCTTGTTACCTGCAGTGGACGTTCTGGGGCAGATCAGTCATGTTCTTAAATTTTCTGATGTTGAGTTGAAGCCTGTGGTCTGGAATTAACGATGGTTTGAGAGTTTGCAGTTCAGGCTAATTTTATGGCTAAATCTGTTGTGAATGTGGCTTCAGGCTTTTTTTTAAAGGAACCTTTTTCATAAAAGTTGTCAGATTCTTTTTTTTTTTTTTTTTTTTTAAATATTTATTTATTTTTTTAGTTGTAAGTGGACAGAATATCTTTATTTTATTTTTACGTGGTGCTGAGGATCGAACCCAGTGCCTCACACGTGCTAGGCGAACACGCTACCACTGCGCCATAACCCCAGCCCCTCAGATTCTTTTCTAATCCTATCCCTGAGTTACCTCACCCCTGTAGAAGCAGTTAATCCCCCTTCTAGGTAGTAATTGTTATTATTAGCAATTTGGATTTCTTGACTTCTCTTTTATATTGTAAGATTGAGGTAGTATAAGTTAGATTTGGACTGGGGGTATTGGTATTGCTCAGTGGTAGAGGGCTTGTCTAGCATGCTGAAAGCCCCAGCACTGAAACAAAAAGTTCGATTTCAGTGTATTTGGTTTTTATTGACAGTAAAAAGAGATTGTAGGTTTAGCTATTTTTAAATAACTACCACATAAGTAATAAATGTCATCATAGGATAAATTTACCTGGGCAAAAGGGAATGAAGGTCACCTTATAATGTCACTATACAAAGATAAGCAAATCTTAATGATTTACTCATACTCTTCAGATTTGGGTGAATTGTACACATTTTTTTACATGTAAATTGTATGTTTTGTAATTCGCTTTTCTCAATAAATGTTACCACATTTGAAACTTGAAAATAATTCTACTCTTACTTTAATTCCAGGATTTTATGGAAGACCTTGGGTTATGGAACAGAGAAAAGAACTCTTCAGAAGGTAAATTTTTATCATATGAAGTAGAGAGGAGAGCTTTAAGCCCTGGACATTTCCTTTTATTTGAAGAAATACACTGAATAACCCTAGTACAGGTTCTAAGTTATAGAAGTAATTTTACTTTGATCTTTTATCTTCTTTTGTTTTGGTACTGGAGATGGAACTTGGGGGCACTCGACCACTGAGCCACATCCCCAGCCCTATTTTGAGTTGCTTAGCGCCTTGCAGTTGCTGAGGCTGGCTTTGAACTCGCGATTCTGCTGTCTCAGCCTCCCAAAGTACTGAGATTACGTGCGTGCGCCACCACGCCCAGCTTAAGCTGAATAGTTTTGGGGTTTTACCTACCTCATCCAGAGTTATTTTATTCAAGACTTTAACATGTTGACATACTTTGTAATATTAATTTTTTAAAAATCCCACCAATTACTAAAGTCTAAGAGCTACTGCTTAGAGTATTTTTAGTTTTGCATGAAATGAAGATGTGCCAAGAAAAGGGGAAAAAATTGAGATTTGTAACCTGTGTTGCCTACTTACATATAATTTTCTTCTCCTTAAGGCTCCAGAAGTGGGAATTAAATACATACTTATATGCCCCAAAAGATGACTACAAACATAGGATGTTTTGGAGAGAGATGTATTCAGTGGAGGAAGCTGGTAATCTTTTTCTTCTTATTCCATAAATTCAAAATATATGAAGAAAACAGCTATATTTTAAGTATTTTGTTTCCACTTTAAAGGTAGTTTCCTTTTATATAGTAGCCATTTACTCTGTGAGCTAATATAGATTGAAAGTATGATTCCAGGAAAAATCAGTGTCGAGATAAATAATGTTTTAAGCGTTCTCTCTCTCTTTTTTTTTTTTTTTTTTGGTACCGGGTATTGAACTCAGGGGTACTCAACCACTGAGCCACATCCCCAGCCCTATTTTGTGTTTTATTTAGAGACAGGGTCTCACTGAGTTGCTTAGCGCCTCACCATAGCTAAGGCTCACTTTGAACTCACAATTCTCCTGTCTCAGCCTCCCAAAGTGCTGGGATTACAGGAGTGTGCCACTGTGCCTGGCTTACATTTTTTCTTTAAATGGTACTGGGGATTGAACCCAGGAGTGCTTTACTGCTAATCTGTATCCTCAGTCCATTTTATATTTTATTTTGAGACAGAGTGTTATTAAGTAGTAGAGGCTACCCTCACACCTGAGAGCCTTCCCCTCAGCCTTCTGAGTTGCTAGGATTATAGACATGTGCTCTGTATCCAACTATGCAATATTTTTTTAAAACCAAAATTACTACAAAAATTCGTAGTGGAAAAAATACTAAAATTTTAAATAAAGATCATATTACTGATTATTCTTTCTGCTTCAGGCTCACTCATGGCTTAGTCTTTTTTTTTTTTTAATTTTTTTGTAGATGGACACAGTGTCTTTATTGCTCTGTATGTGGTGCTGAGGATCGAACTCAGGGCCTCACGCATGTTAGGCAAGCACTCTACCGCTGAGCTACAATCCCAGCCCATGGCTTAGTCTTTTTTAAAAAATAATTTTTTAACTTTTTATTTTATTTATGTATTTTTTTATGTGATACCGAGGATCAAACCTGGTGCTTCATGTGCTGAAGCACCAACTGAGCCACAACCCCAGCCCTCATGGCTTAGTCTTTACCACTGTTAGTGATCCTGCCTTTATTTAAAATAAAGATCTTATCCTATCCAGTGAAGCAGAAGCCCATAAAAGATTATCCTAGTTACGTGTATTGTTATGTTGAATTAATTATATTAGTTCATAAGTTAGTACTACATCACAGAACCTCCCTGTATATCAGACAGGTGGTGGGTTGTGCTTTTTTTGGGGGGAGGGGGTGGTACTGGTAATTGAACCCAGGCTGCTTTACCACTGATCTATGTCACCAGTCCTTTTTATTTATTGTTTTGAGACAGGACCTTACGAAGTTCTTGAGGGTCTCACTTAAGTTGCTGAGGCTACCCTTGAATTTGTGATCCTCTGGTTTTAGCTTCACAAGTTGCTGTGTGCCACCTTGCCCAGCCAAGTGGTGCTTTTTTGGGGGGATTTAGTGAATGGGGAGACATTTTAATCGTTAGAATTAAATAGTGTACACATGTAACTAATAAGATACTTGGTTACAGAGCTCAGCCCAGGTAAATTATGAAGAAGCAGTTAAAACTTATCCCATCTGTGTGTAGTGTTGTTTATTATTCTATGTAATTTAAGTGTGCCTTTAACTTATTTTCTGATGATGCTGATAATGAAATTTAATGTGATCAATAATCAAAATATAGTCAAATGGCCACCTTTAGGTATCACTGAATGTCGTTCAGAAATATATCCTGGCTGAGTGCAGGGGTGCACACCTGTGGAAGCTGAGGCAGGAGAATCACATGTTTGAGGCCAGCTTCAGCAACTTAGTGAGACCTTGCCTCAAAATAAATGTAAAAAAGACTGGGGATGTAGCTCGGTGGTAAAGCGCCCCTAGGTTTATTCCCAGTAAATTCCCCCCTACCCCCACAAAAATCCTGTAGTAAATTACTTAGGAAAATTACCTATCCTTTTTTTTTTTTTTTTGGTACTGGGGATTGAACTCAGGGGCGCTCCCCATCCCTATTTTGTGTTTTATGTAGAGACAGGGTCTCACTGAGTTGCTTAGTGCCTCGCCATTGCTGAGGCTGGCTTTGAACTCGAGATTCTCCTGTCTCAGCCTCCCAAAGTGCTGAGATTACAGGCGTGCACCACTGCGCCTGGCTCTTCATATTTTTTGAAGGCTTAAAATCTGCAATGAATGTTTTTCTTGAAGATAGAAGTATACCTTTCAAACACTGTGATTAGAAATGGTTTGTATTCATTAAGAGACTTGACAATATGAGATTTTTGAAGAAAGGTAATACAAAAAAATACTTTATTTATTTTAACTTGTTTCCCAAAAAGAATAAATTATTTGGAAGTGAGAAGGAAGGGCCTCATTTTCTGTTGATTGAAATCAAAAGTGTGGAAATAAACACAAAGTAAAGTTTTCTTACAAGTTAGAAGAATTGATCTCTTCATTTGGAAAGTGAAGATTCATAGTTTTCTGTGCTGCTTTCTAAAAACGTGGACTCTGTTTTTTAGAGCAACTTATGACTCTCATCTCTGCTGCCCGGGAATATGAGATAGAGTTCATCTATGCTATCTCACCTGGATTGGATATCACTTTTTCTAACCCCAAGGAAGTATCTACATTGAAACGCAAATTGGACCAGGTAATTCCTTATATTTTATTAATTTTTTCTGGCTCAGTACTTGAAACTAAAAGTTTTCAAAATTTCTTTTCTTATGTTAAAAGGAAATCATATTTGTACTTTGTTTCCGTAGTACAATGCTTCTGGGTAGAGAAATATTTTTCTTCCTTTATTTATTACTTATTTATTTTGTGTTACTGGGGATTGAACACCCCCCAGGGCCTTGCATGTGCTAGGCAAGCACTACACCACATTGTACCACTGACCTACATCTTCAGGAATATTTTTCAAAGTAAGTCAAAAGTGTTACCAATAACTTCTCAAATTTTAGTTTGCATAGAGTTGCCTTAAGGGAATGCTGGGGGTAGGGGTGTGACTCAGTGGTAAAGCACTTGCCTAGCATGTGCAAGGTCCTGAGAATTTAGGGGTACTTAGAAGTGGTTCTTTTTTTGGTACCAGGGCTTGAACCAGGGGTGCTTAACCACTGAGTTACATCCCCAGCCCATTTTTATATTTCATTTAGAGGCAGGGTCTCACTGGGTTGTTTAGGGTCTTGCTAAGTTGCTGAAGCTGGCTTTGAACTTGTGATCCTCCTCCTGAGACACTGGAATTATAGGCATGTGCCACTGGCTAGAAATGATTCTTAAAAGAATTTGACATAGGGCTGGGGCTGTAGCTCGTGGTAGAGCACTTGCCTAGCATGTGTGAGGCACTGGGTTCGATTCTCAGCACCACATATAAATAACAAATGAATAGAATAAAGATCCATCAACAAATAAAAAAAAATTAAAAAGAAAAAAGAATTTGGGGCTGGGGTTATGGCTCAGCGGTTGAGCGCTTGCCTCACATACGTGAGGCACTGGGTTCGATCCTCAGCACCACATAAAATAAAATAAAAATATTAAAAAAAAAAAAAAAAGAAAAAAGAAAAAAGAATTTGACACAAATACAGGTAATTATGAGATGGGTCATCCCCCACTGCCTTTTGGGAAATTATATATACACACACATCCCTTTGGGTACTTGTCTGAATTCATGATTAAAACTATAGGAACTGGGTTTTACCTGTTAGACATCAGTTTCCTAAGTTATATAGATAATAGGTATAATTCTGTCTGGAAATGGCTAGTGTACCAAGATGAGAAGAAAAACAGACAAAGTAAACACATAAATTCTTGGTGAACCTGATTTAGGTCTAAATTCTACCTAACATAAAAGCTACACATCTTGTTTGATAAAGTGTAGGCCTTCCCTGTTTCTGGGTTTAAGGTTCTTGTTCTTGGTTGTTTTGGGGAATTTTTTTTTTTTTTTTGGTACCGGGGATTGAACTCAGGGGCACTCAAGCACTGAGCCACATCCCCAGCCCTATTTTGTGTTTTATGTAGAGACAGGGTCTCACTGAGTTACTTAGCGCCTCTCCGTTCCTGAGGCTGGCTTTGAACTCGCAATTCTCCTGTCTCAGCCTCCCTAAGTGCTGGGATTACAGGCGTGAGCCACCGCGCCCGGCTGAATTTTTTTTTTTTTAATTTTAGTTGTATATGGACACGATACCTTTATTTTATTTATTTATGCAGTTTTGAGGATCCAACCCAGTGCCCCATGCATGTAAGGCAGGCACTCTACCACTGAGCCACAATCCCAGGTCTTTGGGAATGTTTTGGCAATACTGGGTACTGAGCCCAGGAGTATGCCACCCCTGAGCTATAGCCCCAGCCCATTTTATTTTACTTTTATTTTGGGACAGGGTCTCACTATTTTGCCCTGGTTGGTCTTGAACTTGTGGTTCTCCTGTTTTAGCCTCCCAAATAGTTGGGATTATAGGTATGCACCACTACACCCAGCTTCCCCATTATTTTTTAAGTGTGTTGATTTTTTTTAAATATTTTTTTTAGTTGTAGATGGACGCAATATCTTTATTTTATTTATTTATTTGTATGTGGTGCTGAGGATCGAACCCAGTGACTCACGCATGCGAGGCAAGCCCTCAACCACTGAGCCATAGCCCCAGCCCCAAGTGTGTTGATTTTTTTTAAATATGTATAGTATTTCTTTAGGCAAAGATTTATATGGGTGACATTAAAATGGCTAATAAAAATTTTAAGGTATAGCTGGGAGTGTTGTTCAGTGGTATGTGAAGTTAGCATGTATGAAGCCCTAGGTTTCCCCAGCACCAAAAAAATAAAACAAAATAAAAAATTTAAGGTAGTTACTATAATCCCAGCAGCTAAGATGAGGCAGGAGGATTGCAAGTTCAAAGCCAGCCTGAGCAATTTAGCAAGGCCCTAAGCAACTTTGTAAGACCCTATCTCAAAAAAATAAACAAAATCTATAAAAAAGGCTGGGGATGTGGCTCGGTGGTTAAGTGCCCTTGGGTCAATCCCTGGTACTCCCAACAACAACAAAAAAAGAGGTTCATGAGCTGGTGTGGTGGCACAAGCCTGTAATTCGAGCACTTAGGGAAGCTGAGACAGGAGAATCGCGAGTTCAAAGCCAGCCTCAGCAAGGCAAGGCACTAACCAACTCAGTGAGACCCTGTCTCTACATAAAAAAATACAAAATAGGGCTGGGGATGTGGCTCAGTGGTCGAGTGCCCCTGAGTTCAATCTCCAGTACCAAAAAAAAAAGTTCATGAATGAACTTTTAAGAGATTATTTCCCAGCCGGACGCGGTGACGCACACCTCTAATCCCAGCACTGTGGGAGGCTGAGACAGGAAAATCATGAGTTCAAAAAAAGTCTCAGTAACAGCAAGGCACTAAGCAACTCACAGTGAGACCCTGTCTCTAAATAAAACACAAAATAGGGCTGGGGATGTGGTTCAGTGGTCGAGTACTCCCGAATTCAATCCCTGGTACAAAAAAAATATATTATTTCCCTATTTGATAAAATTCTATTGTGTTGTGATTCATGTCTAGTTAAATCTATCTGAAAGATATTACTTAGGATCAATGAGTCTTTTGGGACTAGAACAAATCCTGGATTTTTCATGTCTTTAGTTTACTTACTGTTGTTGTTTCTGACTGTGGGTTTTCCATAATCCGCAGCCAAGGAGGTAGAAACTTTGTTGGAACATATTTTTATATTGCACTCAAACTCAAAGGAAAAATGGGCTCCAAAACTGTCTAGTGTTTAATTTAGAATGTCTTCCATTGAAAATATAAAAACAATAGGTCAGGCTTTGAACAGTTTTAAGGAACATACGTAAATATAACCCTAAATCCAGTGCAGTGATGCATGCCTGGCCTGTAATCCCAGCAACTAAGGAGGCTTGATACAGAAAGATTTCAGTTCAAGACCAGCCTCAGCAACTTGGCAAGACCCTGTCTCAAAATAAGAAGGCCTGGGGGTATGTAGCTTCTTTTTTTTTTTTTTTTTTTGGTACTGGGGATTGAATTCAAGGGTACTCGACCACTGAGCCACATCCCCAGCCCTATTTTGTGTTTTATGTAGAGACAGGGTCTCACTGAGTTGCTTAGCGCCTCGCTGTTGCTGAGGCTGGCTTTGAACTCGCGATTCTCCTGTCTCAGCCTCCCTAAGTGCTGGGATTACAAGCATGAGCCACCGCGCCTGGCTGGTATGTAGCTTCTTGGTTCAATCCCCAGTACCAAGGGGAAAAGTATAATCATTGAGTATATATTTTATTTGAAATCCATTGGGTTTTTTTAACACTAAAATGAGCTCTAATAAGCATCTTGATTTTTTTTTTTCCCTCGCCCCAGGTTTCTCAGTTTGGATGCAGGTCATTTGCTTTACTTTTTGATGATATTGACCATAATATGTGTGCAGCAGACAAAGAGGTATTCAGTTCTTTTGCTCATGCACAAGTCTCCATCACAAATGAAATTTATCAGTACCTAGGAGAGCCAGAAACTTTCCTCTTCTGTCCTACAGGTATTGTATATATAATATCTTTATATTTAATTAGTTTTGAAATATGTAACTTCCAAAGGACCCTTTGTATAAGCCTTGTTACACCTTCTCCTTATTGTATAAAAGTAGGAATCATTTTTTCTGGAAGATATTTCTCAAGATCTTACAGAAAATTAGGAGCTTATAAATGACAGTGGAGGGGCTGGGGTTGTGGCTCAGTGGTAGAGCGCTTGCCTCACATGTGTGTGGCACTGGGTTCAATCCCCAGCACCATGTAAAAAACTAAATAAACAAAATAAAGGTATTGTGCCCATCTACAACTGAAAATATTTAAAAATAAATAAATAAATAAATAATAAATGACAGTGGGCAAGGCAAAAAATGTGAGTTTTTAGTACTGAGAGTATATAAACATTACATTGTCAGGATTTAAGGAGAAATAGTATTATTGAAATGAAAACTGGGAAAAAAACAAATTTACATTGCTTTTAACTTAGTCATTTCTCATTTCCTCCTACTTGTTACCTTTTTCTGCCCATATATATCTGTTCCTTTTTTCACTCCTCCCACTCCCATCTGGGCCCTTATTTCTAGTAATCAGCATAGAAATCTTAATTTTCTCCTTTTCTTCACTCCCCTCCTCCAGTTTTCTTCCATTGAAAATATTTTAGTCTCTTTTAGTTGCCTCTTAAAGTTTTTCCCAGACACTGTTTTTGTTCTGGAACAAATAAATTAGTTTTCAGAAATTTTAGTTTATTTAACTTTGTCTCTCTCTCTTAGGTATTGTGAGCCATGAAGTGTATTTTAGTGGTCTGATACTACATGAATATTTAAATGTTATTTTTAATAAGATACTGAGAGCCAGGTGTGCTGGTGTAGGCCTGTAATCCCTGTAGTTTGGGAGGCTGAGGCAAGAAGATCCCAAGTTCAAGCCTAGCGTTAGCAACTTAGCAAGATCCTGTCTCAAAACATAAAAGGGCTAGGGAGTAGCTCAGTGATTAAATACCCCTTGGTTCAATCCCTGGTACAAAAAAAAGGAGGGGGGGTAATTTACTAAGTCACAATTAAAATAGTAGTTGAATATTAAGCCATTATCATAATCCTGTATTTGTTTTATTGTGATATTATCAATTATTCTGTTTGACCTCTGATTATAAATGGAAAATGTAGGTGATTCTGCAGAAAATGTAGAAAATGCTAATATTCTAGTTGTTATTTTAGTAAACTTGTATTTCTCGTGACTATAAAATCATAAGGATTGATTATTATTAGCGGAAGAATATCAGATTTTATGAATTGATTGTTTCTTAAATGAATTACCCTGTTGAGTTTACTCCCTTTTAGGTATGATATCGAAGCCTTTTATCACTTGGATGAAACAAATTTAGAATTGGTATACATTTTTCCCCATTCTAAAATCCATGACTGTTTTACCTAATTTTTTCCCTTTACATTCAGAATATTGTGGCACTTTCTGTTACCCAAATGTGTCTCAGTCTCCTTATTTAAGGACTGTGGGTGAAAAGCTTCTACCTGGAATTGAGGTCCTTTGGACAGGTAAGTCTTTTACATATATGCATGTATAAATATAATATATACATATACACACAATTCCATATCCTTTATTTAATAAATTCTCTCCATCCCTGCACACACCAAATTTCCCAGTGTTTCTGAGCCTGTTTTTTAAATCTGATTTACAGGTCAGATAAAAAAGAACTTTTCTTCAACCTGGCAACTCTTCTTTTTTTTTCTAAAATATTTTTTTAGTTGTAGATGGACACAATAGCTTTATTTATGTACTTTTATGTGGTGCTGAGGATCGAACCCAGTGCCTCACACTTGCGAGGCGAGTGCTCTACCACTGAGCTACAGCCCCAGCCCCCTGGCAACTCTTCTTTTAATCTTTGTCCATAGACAAAGATTTTTTTTATTTTTTATTTTTATTTTTTGGTACTGGGGATTGAACTCAGGGGTACTTGACCACTGAGCCACATCCCCAACCCTATTTTGTGTTTTATGTAGAGACAGGGTCTCACTGAGTTGCTTAGTGCCTTGCAGTTGCTGAGGCTGGCTTTGAACTCATGATTCTCCTGTTTCAGCCTCCCTAAGTGCTGGGATTACAGGCGTGCGCCACCGCGCCCAGCTGACAGAGATTTTTTTTTGAGACAGGATCTCACTTTGTTGCCCAAGGTAGTCTTGAATTTATGAACTCAGATGCTTCTCCTGTGTCAGCCTCCCAAGTAGCTGTGATTAGACATGGAAAAAACAAATCTTAAGAGCCGGATGTGGTGGTTCATGCCTATAATCCTGGTTAGCTACTTAGGAGGCTGAGTCAGAGGATCCCAAGTTCAAGGTCAGCCTGGGCAATTTAGCTAGACCTTGTCTCAAAGTAAAATGGGCTAGGGCCTAGCATTATGTGAGGCTCTAGGTTCTATTCCCAGTACCACAAAAAGGAAAAATCTTGAAAAGATTTTTGCCATAACTGATTATCCATTACTGTGAATATTTAATAAAGGTTTATGAAACTGGGATAGAGACTGTTGATCATAGCCCTAGAAAACTTGTGTTTTGTGAAATGAAAGAAATAAAATGAGTAAAAAGACATACGTATTGCTGTGTTGCTTTAAAAAGAAAAATTGCGGTTGCGAGGGTGTAGTTCAGTGGTAGAGCACTTGCTTAACAAGCATGAGGCCCTGCATTGAACCTCAGCACTGTAAAAAAAGAAAGAAATGTTAGAGAGTGTATATAAAGGAAAGCACAATAAAAAGTTGTTATGTATAGCAGTTTTTAAAGAACCATGTAGAAGATTCTTTTAACAAATGGTTGTCATTATTTATAGGTCCCAAAGTTGTTTCTAAAGAAATTCCAGTAGAGTCTATTGAAGAGGTTTCCAAAATAATTAAGAGGGCTCCAGTAATCTGGGATAACATTCACGCTAATGATTATGATCAGAAGAGGTTATTTCTGGGCCCATACAAAGGAAGATCTACAGAACTCATCCCACGGTTAAAGGGAGTCCTGACTAATCCAAATTGTGAATTTGAAGCCAACTATGTTGCTATCCACACCCTTGCTACCTGGTACAAAGCAAACATGAATGGAGTGAGAAAAGATGTAGTGATGAGTAAGTAGCTTATACTTGATCTTTGACCTTGGAAGATGGGGTTAAGTAGAGCCATTGGCAAACAATTTATTCCTTTGTCATTATAGTTTAAGAGGTTTTATGAAGCAGGGTGGGCATTGGAGTATAACTATAATCCCTGCTACTTAAGCTGAGGCAGAAAGTTCACAAATTCTAGGCCTGGGCAACTCTTAGAAGACTCCATCTCAAAAAAGAAATGTTTTATTAAGAAATGTTCATTTCTAGTAATGAGAAGAAAGGCTGAGTGACTTTGAAAAAGTCACTTAACCTATTGGCCTTAGTTTTTTGATTTTAAAATGTGACTCAATCTTTGAAGTCTAAGTACCAGACATGAGAGTCGTTTATATTCCTATTATTCCTAGAATTGTTCTCATTTCATTTGTATTTTCAGGGCAGTTTTCTTTCTTTCTTTTTTTTTTTTTAAATATTTTTTAGTTATGCATGGACACAGTATCTTGTGTTTGCTTATTTTTATGTGGTGCTGAAGATCAAACCCAGTGCCTCACACGTGCGAGGCAAGTGCTCTGCCACTGAGCCACAATCTCAGCCCCTAGGGCAGTTTTCTTTCTTTCTTTCTTTTTTTTTTTTTTTTTTGGTACTGGGGGTTGAACTCAGGGGTACTCGACCACTGAGCCACATCCCCAGCCCTATTTTGTGTTTTTTTTATGTGGAGACAGGGTCTCACTGAGTTGCTTAGCACCTTGCTGTTACTGAGACTGGCTTTGAACTCGTGATTCTCCTTTCTCATCCTCCCTAAGTGCTGGGATTACAGGCTTGAGCCACTGTGCCCAGCTAGGGCAGTTTTCTTAACATGAGATATTCCAGATGAGTAAATATTCTTAGTTACTTCATATATCATTTAGATTCAGCTTAGATTTGTGGAACACATTTACACTTTTGACATTGGCTTACTAATTTTTTATTTATGAATTTTCCTAATTAATAGAGTTTTAAGAGAATGCTGACTGTTCATTTACATTTAAATAACCTATTATGTGGTAGGTGCATCTTCTTGGGCTCTGAGGATAGAGTAAAGTCTTGGTCTTACTTTTGAAAATCAAGTCTGTTGTATAAGGCATAGGGGCAGTTGTATTGTAGTGTGTTGTGTTATAAGTTATCTGTAAGTGCTGAGAGAACATAGAGGAGGGGAATGATCACTTCTGCTAAACGAGTGTAAGTAAGAAAGAGGGCATGGTAGTGTGCCTGTAATCCCAGCTCATCAGAGCGCTGAGGCAGAAGGATAAGCCTAGGCAATTCAGTAAGACCATGTCTTGAAAAATAAAAAGGGGAGTTGAGATTGTGGCTCAGTGGTAGAGTATTTGCTTGGCATGTGTGACTCACTGGTTTCAATCCTCAGCACCACATGAAAAATAAAATTATGTCCATCTCCAATTTAAAAAAAAAAAAGGAATAGGGGTGTAGCTTAGTGGTAGGATGCCTTTGGGTTCAATCCCTACGGCCACCAGAGAAAAGAAGAGTGACGTTAAGAAATAATTGCATAGTACTGGGATGGTGCACACCTGTAATCCCAGCTACTTGGAAGGCTGAGGCAAGAAAATCACCAAGTTCAAAGCTAGCCTGGACAGTTTGACAAGATCTTGCCTCAAGGTAGTGGTAGTAATAAAAAAAGACTGGGGTTGTGACTTAGTGGTAGAGTGCTTGCCTAGCATACTCAAGTTCCTAGGTTTGACTTTCACAGAAAAAAATAATTTCAGGAATATTTAAGATGGGTTGAAGTATAAGCATAGTTTGCTGGGCATTGATGTCTCATGGGCTGGAGGTAAAAGTGCTAGACATTGAAATTTTGAAGATACCTGAATTTTTTTTGTTGTTGATTGACCTTTATTTATTCATTTTTTATATGCGGTGCTGAGTGAGGATTGAGCACAGTGCCTCCCACATGCGAGGCAGGCGCTCTACCACTAAGCCACAATCCCAGCCCCTAAATTTTTTTTTTTTTGGTGCCAGGAATTGAACTCGGGGGGTATTCAACCACTGAGCCACATCCCCAGCCCTATTTTGTGTTTTATGTAGAGACAGGGTCTTACTGAGTTGCTTAGTGCCTCACTGTTGCTGAGGCTGGCTTTGAACTCAGGATTCTCCTGTCTCAGCCTCCCAAAGTGCTGGGATTGCAGGCATGCACCACCGTGTCCGGCTTTAAGTTATCTGAATTTTGGTCCATTTGGGATATTGAAGTAAGATACTTGGTGGTATGCAATTGTAGTTTCTTAATTTTGTACTCTTATTTGCAGTTGTTTATTGAGTTAATACTTCCATTTATGTTTAGTCGTTGTCCCCTCTTACAATAAGAAACAAAATTAGGAATATAATCACAATCCTCTTTGTATTCAGGGCACTTAGCTTCAGGTTTTTTGTTTTTTGTTTTTGTTTTTGGTACTGGGGATTGAACTCAGGGGCACTCAACCACTGAGCCGCATCCCCAGCCCCTATTTTGTGTTTTTATGTAGAGACAGGGTCTCACTGAGTTGCTTAGCGGTATACCTCGCCATTGCTGAGGCTGGCTTTGAACTTGTGATTCTCCTGTCTCAGCCTCCCTAAGTGCTGGGATTACAGATTTGCGCCACCGCACCTAGCTCTTAGCTTTATCTTTTAAGGCAGAGCATGGAGCATGCTAAGGAGCAGTAGACACCAGCCAACTGGACTATGTTCAAGGAAATAAGGAAAGCTAAGAATAGGGAATTTTTGCTAGCGGGGTGCAGTGGCGCACGCCTGTAATCCCAGCACTTTGGGAGGCTGAGAAAGGAGAATTGCGAGTTCAAAGCCAGCCTTAGCAATGGTGAGGCGCTAAGCAACTCGGTGAGACCCTGTCTCTTCATAAAACACAAAATAGGGCTGGGGATGTGGCTCAGTGGTCCAAGTACCCTTAAGTTCAATCCCTGGTGCCAAAAAAAAAAAAGATTTGTTGTTTGCTTCTGTGGTTGTACTGCAACAACTAGTTGCTTTCTCTAATTTTATTTTTTTTTATTTTTTTTATTTTTATTTTATTTTTTGTGGTACTGGGGATTGAACTCAGGGGCACTCGACCACTGAGCCACATCCCCAGCCCTATTTTGTGTTTTATGTAGAGACAGGGTCTCACTGAGTTGCTCGCTTAGCGCCTCGCCATTGCTGAGGCTGGCTTTGAACTCGCGATTCTCCTGTCTCAGCCTCCCTAAGTGCTGGGATTACAGGCT